>NW_004624744.1:24254922-24269469 GCF_000247695.1 Heterocephalus glaber
GATGGATTATGTAAAGGTACAATTCCCAATGAGAAATGTAATTGTGTTGTATACCTACAATGTACCAATAAAAGAATTTAATTTAAAAAAAAGACACTGTCTCAAAAATCCAAAAATAAATGAAAAACAAAACTAAAGGTTAGTGAAAACATCAATAATTTTGCTTTACTTCCTAAAATCTTTATTAATTTCAATTTTTACCTTTGTCTAAGCTTTAAGCTATGTAACTAAAAACATCTGAAACCTTTAGCCTAGCGTGGTGGTACATGCCTGTAATCTCAGTACTTGGGAGTAGGAGGCAGTAGGAGCACCATGAGTTCAAGGCCAGCCTGAACTATGTTAGAAGAGCCTGTCTCAAAAAGTTCTAAAAAAAAAGAAGAAACTTTAGATACAGAAGATGGGGATTACCAAAGACTAGGGGTGAGGGAGCTGAAAAGCAACCAAGGAAAGAAAGAAAAGGAGTATGTTGAGAATCCCCAAGAGCACCCCCAAGTCTGGTCATTGGTTAGGATCACCAACCAATTGTGACACCAACCAATGTGTCTTTTTGGGACACAGAAGTCACTGTATTTAGACTTATAATTTATGACAGTGAAAAGATACAAAGCAAAATTAGCAAAGGGAAAAGGCAAATAGGTAGAAGTCCAGACAAAACTAGGTACAAGCTTCCAAAAGTTTTTCCACAGTAGTCACGTAGAACACAACTTGGGGGGGGGGGGGATGTGTTGCTTTGCATTGTTTGCTTTATGGTGACTAAATCTAATTGTAGGGTTTCATTTTGTTTTTGCAGTACTGGAGACTGAGTACAGGGTCTTCACACTGAGCTACATCCTCAATCCTTTTTATTTTGAGACAGAGTCTTGCTAAGCTGCTAAATTGCCTAGTGTGGACACAAATTCCTCCTGTCTCAGCCTCCCAGAATGCTAGGATTAAAGTGTGTGCCACTGTACCTGGCCTAT
This sequence comes from Heterocephalus glaber, assembly GCF_000247695.1. The sequence goes on from NW_004624744.1 coordinate 24,255,882, forward strand.
AGATTCTTTTTGATGTTCTACCTAAAAACAATCATGTGATCTGTAAATAAAAGTCTCCTCCTCTCTAAACTTTATGCCTTTTGTCTTGCCTTATCATACTAATTAAATATTTCAATATAATCTTTTTAAAAAATCAGTGATAGATGACAACCATGCATTTTTTTCTCAACTCAAGGAAAACGCAATCAATATTTTACCAGTGAGTATAATACTAAAATATAGGATTTTTTATAACTACTATATCTGATTAAGGAGACTGCCTTCTACTAGAATGCTGAGAATTTTAATCATAATAGTAATGAATTTCATCAAATGCTGTTTTCTACATTTATCAATAATTATATAATTTGTTTGCTTTTATTTCTTTAAGATGATAAATTATACTGACTTTCAAATATTAAATGAATCTTGCATTCCTGGAATACAGCCACTTTGAACATGATGCACAGTACTGCTTATTTTGCATGGTACTGCAGAACCATATGAATAACCGGGCAAGCTGAAGCAGCAGCAATCTTTAAAGATCAAGGAGAAATCTACAATTTTTTTGACACCTTTATGAGTTTTTAACAAAACATTAGAAACTCTACTGCTATAAATACACAGGGTAATTTTTAAATAGTGAAACTAATATCTAGTACAATGAAATTTGAAACATTAGAAACACTGAGAATCAAAAAGTTTTCTTTGTCAAAAAAAATAAATAGCCAGGTGTGATAGTACACACCTGTACAATCCCAGCACTCTGGGAGGCAAAGGTCACAAATTCAAGCCCAGCCTGGGTAACATGGCAACTTAGCAAGACTCCGCCTCACAAGTCAAAAAAAAAAAAAAAAAATTAAAAAGGGCTGGTGATGCAGCTAAGTATAAAGGCTCTGAGTTCGAACTTTAGTACTGCAGAAAATAAACAAATAAATAAAACAAAGCCAGGCGTGACAGCCTAAAACTGTAATCCCAGCCACTCGGAGACTGAGGCAGGAAGATCACAAGTTTAATGCCAGCCTGAGCAATTTAGCAAGACCTAGCTAACATACATAAGGTCCTGGGGGGAAAAAAGGCTAAATAAATAAATAAATAACGCTTATCAAGAGCAATTTGAAATTTGAACATTGTTTGCTTTCTTATCATGTAGTACGCTATGCACATCTTTCTATGCTTTGGCAATTGAGAGACTTCTAATCCACAAACATAGACTGCCTCCCCAATTACTTACACATTCTTTAATTTCCCTCAGCCATGATTAGTATTTATGTTTTCTATGTGTAAGTCTTGTACTTTGTTTAATTAAATTTAGTCAAGTATTTTACTATATTTTATTCTATCATGAGTGGGATCATAGAAATACCACTCATTTTGGGATATTGATCTCATATCAAGTGAACTTAATTCATTTAATAATTTTTGTGAACTCCTTAAGATTTTCTACAAACAGAATCATGTTATCTACAAATATAATTTCATTACTCCTCTCTAGCCTTGATGGCTTTTTTCTTCTCTCATTATTCTGGCTAAAACCCTCTGTGGAATATTGACTAAAAGTGGTAGAAGCAGACATTCTTGCCTTGTTCCTGCTCTTAGAAGGAAAGCATATAGTCATAAGCCATCATGATGATATTGGCACTAAGTATTTTATATTTGTCCTTTTTTGACAAATAAAGGATCTCTTCTGTTCTTAGTTTCTTAATAGTTTTTAATCCTGAACACACCCTGGATTTTGTCCAATGCTTTTTCTGGATCTATTGAGATGATTATGTCCTTAACTCTATGTAGTACATTACATTAATTTTCAGGTGTTAATACTAAACTTTCAATCCTGGAATAAATCTCTTAGCCAATAGTGAATAATTATTTTTATATGTTGCTAGATTAAATATGCTAATATTTTCTTGAGGATTCTGGTATCCGTATTAATGAAGACTATTGGTCTGTGATGTCTGTGTTATTCATGGTGGTTCTCTCGCCCTTACCTAATAGTTTATATGAAGTTAAGTTATGGGAAGCTCCTAGAGAGCTTATATAAAGAGATGACCCAGATGGAGGCTGAACATGCAGAAAGACCAACCACAGGATTAGACAGTGGGGCCTTTGGCCCATGTGACATCAACCAGACCTAAGGAGAGAGTATAAGGCCTAAAAATTGAGCCAATGAGCAACAATTCAATCATCTTACACCAAGAAACCCCAATAAAAACTGTGACCACTGAAACTCTAAGTGAGCCTGCTTGGAATGCTCTGTAGACTGTCACACACTAATGTGCCAAGAGAGTGATGCACCCCTAAGGCCATCAGAAATTCACATGTGGACTCCCACACCTTGCCCTATGTGATTCTCTCTTTAACTGGTTCTGCTTTGCATACTTGTAGTAAAGTAAAACTATAATCATAAGTCTGAGTTCTGTAGTCATTCATGGTAATTACTGAACCCAAGTGGGGTAGCAGATGGCCCCAAATATTTTACCAGCTGGCAAGAAGTGAAGATGATCTGAGAATCTCTAAACTTGCAGCTGGTGATCCAAAGTGAGAGCAGTCTCATATAGAACTGTGTCCTAAGTCTTGGTTCAAGTCCAGGTAATTGGTATCAAAAGTCACTGTAATGTTACTTCAAATTCTTTCGTGGGGGGTAAAATTGTGAAAAAATGAGCCACATGGATGGTATCCATGTATATCAACAGGATGTAACAGAAATAAATTTATAAAATCATGAAAATACAATGTTACATGAGAGTTATATGTTATCAATACTGTTTTCATTAGCTAAAATGATTATTTCTGATTTATATATTATTATTACCATGCTTACTTATTCATGTCTGTCACAGTTTTAAGACAAAAGATAATTTCAAATTGGCCTATATCAGACCAGTTTTTCATCAGTCATAGATGAAACCACTTAAGGAAAACTCTCAGTTGCCAAATTATATTTTTCCCAGAGTCAAAAACTATGTATTTCACCTAATTTTAAATTCACAATAATTCAGGAAAAAGGTAAATAACTGAATGCTTTTAAGTTATAAAATTAGTCGACCCATATGTTATTCTTTAGTAAGATTTTACGTGCTTCAAGGATAATTAGTTTCAGTCAGCAATAAAAATTCCATGAAAACTAAATTCTACATGCCCAGGAGAATTGACTGTATTTTTGAAATGAGAATACTGAAAAAGTAAGTCACTCAAAACATCTTCGCCATGCACCAAAGTTCCAAGAAGTGTTAAATAGTGGAAATACAATAGCAGGTAAGCTAGCATGACTCTGTGATAAAACGGAGAGCTGAACAAATTCAAAACTATTCTTTAGGGAGAACCAATGCCACAGGAGGAAATGGTAGGAAGGGCCAACCCAATCTAAAAGTAATGAAATGGTGAAATTAAATGGAAACATGAAGCCACTGAAAGGTTTGCAGCAGAGACTAACATGATCAGATTTGTTTTTTGGAAAGATATCAAAAAAGTACAAAAGAGAAGTACAGTAGAGTAGGCTAAACTATAAATCAAAAACAACAGGAAGCTACTGAAAAAATCTGAATGAGAGACATGAAGCCCTACATGAAAGAATGCCAGTGGAGTTAGAGAAAAGTGGACTCGTTTGAGATTTAGGCATTAGAATCAATTGGACTTGTCTAATTTTTGCTTTTTGAAAAAGTTTCAGTCATCATAATTCACAAAACATACATTATAAATATTCATAAGTTTTCTTTTTTAAAAAGTATACTTTCCAACCGGATAAAGATGTGGTTTTTTTATAAAATGGAGTACTACTCAGCCACAAAGAATGAGAAACTAGAGTCATTTATGAAGGCCCCAAGTAAGCAAAACAGACTCCATATTGCTGCTGAATGACGCACCTGCCTGCCCTTTAGACGAACTTGAAAGGAGGAAGCTTAGAAACCTCCTCCCCTTCCTTAGAAAGTCTTTTAGAAACAACAATTAATCAAGTATTGTTTTACAAATGTTCTAACAGCAGGACATTCCCCTTCTGTACCTTTTGTTTGCTTTGCTAGTTCTATCCCATAGGGGGACTTAGAGACTGTTGGCCTCAAAGGTGTATAAAACATGTTTGTCTCCCCCCAGTCCGGGCTCCAGTCCGATGCTCGGCTCAGTCCCAGCCGGTAATAAACTCCCGTGTGGATTTAATATCGGTCTCTGGTTTCTCTCTCGCTGGGTGTAACAATTTATAGCTAAATGAATGCATATTGAGGCCATACTCTTAAGTGAAATAAATAGGACACACATGTGTAAATACCAAACAGTTTCTCTAGCGTGAGAAACTGAAAGTGTAAATAAGGGTTAAAATGATTTAAATGAATAATTGATAATTTGAAATAGGAAAAAAGGTCCAAAGAGGTAGGAGGTGAAGGGAGGGGAAGGGGAAAGGAAAGAGGGAAAGGAAAAATTATGAGAAAAGAAAAAAAAATGGAAACAAAGTCTATGTAAATAGGGAAGGGTGGAGGGGGTGAAGGGTGCACAGGGAATGGGGAAAAAATAAGAATCAAGATACATCATGTACAGGTACAAACACCCAATGATAAATGTAAACGTATTGTATACCTAAAATGTACCAATAAAAGAACTTAAGAATTAAAAAAAAAAGCATACTTTCCAGGGCCAGTGATTTAGTTCAGTGGCATCGCTGCCTGCCTCGGAAGCACAAGTTCGATCCTGAGTTCGATCCCCAGTATCGCAAAAAAAGTATACTTTCCAATAAGCCAAAATGTGGTAAAACTTTTCAAATACTGTTTTCAATATTTTCAAGTATTTTCATACCAAATCATAATCAAAAATCTATATGGCTATAGTGCTTGCTTCAACAGTACATATACTAAAAACTCTGTATATCTGTAGCTTTAACTTTCTTACAATATAGTCATCAATATTTAAAGGACACTTTTATCAAATAACATTAGTATCCCTTAAGTATATTCCTTTGATTTTTTAAACAAAGCAAATCCACCATTTTTAGTCAACAAATAAGTTTCTTTCTCTCTCACATACACACACAACAAATTCCATTCAAATTTTTCAATTAATTTTTAATTACATTACATGTACTTACTGCTATGATTTCCATAAACTGTAACCAAATCAATATCATACAAAAATAGGTACAATATAGACCATATTGTCTTATATAAGATTCCAGAGAGGAAAATTAGTGGGATTCCAAAGAAATACTTTTTCTGACAAGAGAAATTTTTTTCACAACAGCCTAAGAGTTTCTCTCAAGATCAACTAAGCACATTTTTTTACTTTTTAAAAAATTATCTTTATTACCACATTTGCAGTACAATTTAGCTCATCTCATGACATACCTAAAGATCCCCTGGTTTGTTGACTGTTTGGTGGTATGTTTTCCTTAGCCATGGAGATTAATATTTTACTATTTTCAGAAAGCTTCTCTGATGTCTTTCCCTGAAAGACATAATATTTACAAATCAGGGGGAAAAAAAATCTAACAAAGTATGCAATTCACCTCAAAACTTCCATTAAACAGCTTGACAAAATTACATGGTACATTCTAGAAGAGATTTAGTGTAAGGTGTGAGAAATTAACCAAAGATATTTAAATACTATAATAAATATTCTAATGTAGGGTGGTACTGGGACTGAAACCTAGGGTTTAACACATAGCAGACAAGCATTCTACCCACTGACCTACATCCCTAGCCCTTAATATTCTAGTATTTAACTTATTCACTTATCAAGAAATATTCACTGATTTCCTAGTAAATCCTAAGCATTTGAGAGAGAGAGAGAGAGAGAGAGAGAGAGAGAGAGAGAGAGAGAGAGAGAGAATTCTGCCATTATAAAACCTAAAAACTGCTGGGGAGAAACACAATAAGAATACACAATTAGACTCTGTGATATATAGTGACAGGGATGGATTATGGAAAAAAATGTAAAAACAAGGTTAAGAGGCCCAGAAAAGCTATGGGAGGAACTACAAAGCCTCAATGAGCAGGTGACTCTGGAATAGACATAAAGGTTATTATTCATGTTTTTCAGCACCACAAAAAACAAAAAAAGAATTATGTGCTACTTAATATTACAGATAATAAACCTATATTTAAATTTATGCACTCCAAACTATATAACTCCAAACACTGTGCAACTAGCTCTCAATACTACAGTGATTAAGAGCAAAGACTTCAGAGCTCAGTGAAGCTTTTAATCCTGAATCTACCACTGTTGAGCTTCACTGTTTGTTTGTTTGTTTGTTTGTTTGGTTTGTTTTTGGTACCTTGGATCAAAGTCAGGACCTTGCACTTTCGAGGCAGGCACAGTGTCACTGAGCTAAATCCCCAGCCCTTCACTTTTTTTGATATATTAAACAAAACAAAATTCTCCCACTCACGCATGTTATGACTAAATGAAACGATACATACAAAGACCTTTGCATAACCCCTTGTTATTATTTTTATGGAGGATTTTTGTGGAATGAAGGCAACCTAGTAAGGTGGCTGAGAAAACAAGCACCGGAGTCAGGTTACCAAGGACCAAAGCCTGGCTCCACCGACTAGATCACCTCTTATATTGTACTTACCTCCCCATATCTCAGTTTAGTCATCCGGAAAATTACAACAGTACTTATCTCATAGATTACTTTGAAATATAACCTTTAAAACTATGTCTTGTCCATAGCTAGCACTCAATAAATAGTAGCTATGTAAGTAAAATTACCTCTTAATTAGTGTCCAAATTATCATTTCAACCAGATACCTTTGTCCAGGACAAATGCTAAACCAGATGAGACATGGACAACAGGTGAGCCAGAAATAATTTGGCCAAACTAATATATATGGTTAACTCTTGTTACAACCCAACATATGGCACAGACTAATCTACATGCTGTACCCTCATTACATACAAGAGAGATGAAGTCACATGTGTCTAGATTAGCGCAGTATTCTCAGCATTTGCCAAACGGACAAATCACTTGTCAAAATGAGAAAAACTTAAACTTTCTAGACAATGTTTTCAGAAAAAATCATATTAACAAATTTATATTCTGAAAAGCAAACTACAAAATATACTATCTTAATTCACATATGTAGATTTCAAGAACGCTTTTTTAAATGATTCATTAAATAATCTAACTTTATATCACAGAATATGAAAATTTGCCTTTACTTCTGTTTTGGTTTTTATTCTGGAAGTTCTTTGTACAAGAACTGGTTTCCTAAACATTTTGTGGAGCACATAATCATTCATTAAAACTCCAATCCAAGAGAAGAAATATTGTGATATATTACATCACAAAAGAAAAACTGTACTTAGCCAGGCATGGTGGTACATATTTGTAATCCCAGCACTCAGAAGGCTGAGGCAGGAGGATCACCACAAGTTCAAAGCCAGCCTGGGGTACACAGTGAATTCAAGGTCAGCCAGAACTACATAGTGAGACCTTGCCTAAAAGAATGAAAAAGAAAAACTGCATTCATAATCACCAAAATCTTACCTGGAATCACGTTTTCAAGAGTCAGAATGATACCATGGCCAAATTAAAGTATGAAATAGAAGATTCTTACTTATACAAGAAGAGGTTTCACATTTACATAGAAACAATTTTAACAAAAATATGTTAGAACTAAATTATTAACTTTACCTTCATTTCCATGTAAGGTGGGTCACGTTCCAGTTCTGCTTTATCTTTGGCCAGTTTGGCTTTACGCTCTTCAATAAATTTATCCAAATTATCATCCATTTTGAAGCTTCTGGGGGGAAAAAAGAAACTTCTTCAATGAATACAAATATATTGCAGGATTTTTAGCCTAAATATTAAAATAAAGGTTTAGGGCCAGGGATTTAGCTCGGTGGTTTCGCCGCCTGCTGCCCAGGCACAACGACCCTGAGTTCGATCCCTGGTACCAAAAATAAAATAAAGGTTTAGTCCACATTTACTATTCAATTCCACTTATCAAACTGAGAACTTCAAACTTATTTCTGAAAAGCAAACAGTACAAAATATACTATCTTAATTCACAAATGTAGATTTCAAGAATGCTTTTTTAAATGATTCATTAAATAATTCATTAAATAATCTAACTGATTATGATAATCATCATAAATATGCCTGCCTGATTCCTCTCCCAACTCCCCAGAAAAGCCTACGACATACTTTAAAGAAATTTTTTAAAAATTTTAATGCTTGAGCCAAAGTATTTTTTCAAAGATAAATAATTTGATTATATGGAGATAATTTCTAATTTACAGAAAGATTACAAAAATAATACCAAGAACACAACCTACTATTTATTAATTCCTTATTGGTAAGATTTTGCTCCACCTGCCTTATTTTTGCTTGTGCCCACAAGGCCATTCTCTGTATATACATACATAGTTTTTCTAAAATTATTCAGAGGGTGAATTACATATCTCATAGCCCTTTACCCTAAACTCTCCAGTGTGCATTTCTTAAGAATGGGCTGAGAATGTAGTTGAGTAATACAGTGCTTCCTTAGCAGGAAGAGGCCTGGGTTGGATCCTCAGCACCTCTGGGGATCTAAAAGTAGAACTGAGTCATCTTCTTACATAATTGCAACATAATTATCTACTTTAGAAACACTGGTTTTTTAAACTAATCTATTGTACAAGTTCCAATATGTCAATTGACCCAATAATGGCTCATACAGTACCTCTTTCTATCTCTCTCCAGCTCAGGACACAGTCTAGTTTAGGTATTGCAGTTTACTATTCTATGTCTCTTTGGCTTTTAATTTGGAACATCTCCAAAACCTTCCTTTGTCTCTCATGACATTAATAATATTTTAATACAACCCATCCACTAACCACCCTTTTTAACAGAATATCCCTCATCTGAGGTTTGCCTGATGTTTGCTAATGACTAAATTCAGGTTAAACATTCTTACCATGAATACTACACTTAGCTATGTCATTCTCAAGGTGTCACCAGCAGAGAGACATATTTCACTAGTGAAGTAATTACTGAATCGCCTAGTAAAGATGTTGTCTGATTTCTTCTGAACTCTTGTTACAAGAAAGCAGTCTGTTTGGGGATATTTTTAGACTATGAAAATACTCTACTCCTAATCAACATGTGTCCCTACATTTAGATTGGCAATTCCCTTTTTTTTTTTTCTTTTGAGACAGAGTCTCAGTCCGGTCCAGGCCAGACATGAACTAGCTATGCAGCCCAGTCTGGCCCTAAACTCTGGATCATCCTGCCTCAGCCTCCTGAAGGTTAGGATCACAGGCATGTGCTACTATGCCCAGCTCTACATTGGCAACTCTTGGTTGGTCCAATCTGATTCTAGATGGCTGCAAAATGCTAGTTTTCTAATTCCACCACTCTCTACACATTTAGCACTTTCATTCTACCAGTCAGCACTTTCATTCTACGGTAAACAAGAGTCATTTTGTTCATCCCATTTACTGGTTTATTATCAACGTGGAATTCCTTTTGTTAATAAGCCCTAGGGCCGGGGATTTAGCTCAGTGGTTTAGCAACCTGCTGCGCAAATGCAAGGACTCAAATTTGATCCCCAGTCCCAAAAAAAAAAGAAGGTGTTAATAAGCCCTAGAATTTTAAAACTCATAAACTGCATTTTAACTGAGAAATAATCTATATACTAAAAAATTCCTTCATTTTAGTGAGTGGCTCCAATGAGTTTTAATAAATTCATAGTTGTTCAAGTGTCATCACAGTCATATTTTATAATATTTCAATCATCCCAAGAAGTTCCCTCATACCCCCTTGCAGTCATTCCTTACTCCCATCCTCAACTTGGGAAACTATCTCTCTTCCATCTCTACAGCTTTGCCTAATCTGGTAATTTCCTATAAATGGATGATATATAATATGTAGTTTTATCTGGCTTCTTCTGCTTTTTCTGAGATTTATATTTGTAGTCATCTATCAGTAAGTACATATCTATGTAGACATCTATTAGTAAGTAGTTTGTTGGTTTTTTACTGCTAAATTGTACTCTATCACATGGAAATGGCATACAAACATTTGGGTTGTTTCCATTTTGGCTATTTATGAATGATGTTGTTATGAACTTTCATATACAGGTTTTTGTGTGAACATGTTTTCAATTCTCTTTGACATATATCTAGCAAAATTGTTGGGTCATATAAATTCTATGTTTAATATATTGAGGACATTCCTAAAAGTATACTGGCTATATCATTTTATATTCCAATCAGCAATGCATGAGGGTTACAATTTCTATACAATCTCACCAAAGCTTGCTATTTTCATTCTTTTTGATCTTGGCTATTCTACTGGGTATGTAATAATATCTCTGTGTGATTTTTGTTTTGTTTAGGTTCTTATGGTACTGGAGTCTGAACCCAGGGCCTTTGCCCTGAGATATATCACTAGCCCATTTCATTTTTTAAGAGAGTCTTGAAAGGATCCGAGTTTGTTCCCCAGTACCAAAAAAAATTTAAAAAGACAGTCTTGCTAAATTGCTAAATTGCCCAGGCTGAGCTCAAACTTGCAATCCTCCTGCCTCAGCCTTCCCGTGTTGGGAATACATGTATGCACCACCACACCCAGCTCTATATGGTTTTAATTTGCATTTCTCTAATGACTATGCTGTTGAGCATGTCTTCATGTGCTTATTTACCATTTATATACTCATACATATAATCATTGGCTAAGTGCCTATTCAAATATTCTGCCCATTTTCATAATTACATTGTTTTCTTCTCACTAGATTACAAGATATCTTGATATTTACTTTATACAAATCCACTATCAAATATGTTTTTAAATACTTTCTCCCAGGTTGTGGTTTGTAAGTTTTCTTAATGATATTGTCTTAACAGTAAAAGTATTTCATTTTTATCAAGGCCAATTTATCAATTTTTTGACAGTTTTTAATCAGTTTATTGTTTGAGCTTTTTGTGTCATCAAAGAAATCTTTGCCTGGCACACTATGTTCTTCTGTTTTCTTTCAGAAAGTTTTAAGTTTCCTCTCTCAATTTAAGCCTATGAGCCATTTAAGGTTAATTTTTAGAGTGTAGAAGGTAAAAGTCAGGTTCAATTTATTTTTTCAGTATATGAATATAACATTATTTAGGCACTTTTATTTTTTTTTGGTGGTGGTACTGGAGATAGAACCCAGAGTTGTCCAACACCACTGAGCTATATCCCTAGCCCTTTTCATTTTAAGACAGGGTCTCAATAAATTGTCCAGGCTGATCTCTTAATTCTTGATCCTCCTGCCTCAACCTCCAGAGTAGCTAGAAACCAGGCATGGCACAAACCTATAATCCCAGCACTCTGGGATGCTGAAGCAGAAGGATAATAAGTTTGAGTCAAGCCTGGCCATTGTAGAAGCTTAGTGAGACCCTGTCTCAAAATAAAACATTAAAACCTGGTTCGGGGATGTAGGCCAGTGCAAAGGTACTGGGCTCAATCCCCAGTACCACCACCAAAAAAACCTCCTCAGCTGGGGATTTAGCTCAGTGGTTCCACTGCCTACCTTGCAAGTGCAAGGTCCCGAGTTTGATCCCCAATACCAAAAAAAAAAAAAAAAAGATTAAAGAAACCCTCCTGAGTGGCTGGGATTACAGGCATGCACCTGGCTCCAGCACCATTTTGGGGTTTTCTTGAGGGGAGGGTGTCTGGGGTTTTTTTGTTTTGTTTTGTTTTGTTTTGTTTTTTGAGATAGGGACTCACATTTGTTCAAGCTGGCCTCAAAATCACAGCAAACCTCCTTGCCTCAACCTCCCAGGTGCTGGGATTATAGGCATGTGCCACCACACCAGGCCAACACCAGTAGTCTTTTTTTAAGACTACTCTTCTCACTGAAACTAGAATTTTCCTAAACCTATCCTTTCCAAAACCTCATCAAATTTTGTTGCTAACTGGCTATGTGACAGGAAGCTACTAGTGACCAATGTGATAAGGCTTAGAAACAAACTGTGCATGGAATCCTGCCTAAAAATAAGTCAGAACAAGTTGGCTAATTTGGAAAGGTTTGGTTTATAAACATTAAGTTGAAGCTAGTGAGATGTGCTAATGGAAATTTCCACCAGATGGTTAGAAATTCAAATTCAAGGAAATGAACCATAGTAGAGATGTTTACTTAAGAGTTAACTATTTTAAACATAATAGTTAAGGCCCTAGTAAATAAGCATAAGCAATAACCCAGAAATAAATACTGGGCAATGTTTACTTGCAGAAGTGACAGAATAATTGAAGCTGGAAAAAAAAATACATAGAAGGAATAATTAAAAGAAAGATATTTTAAAAACCTGGTCATCAGCCCACTGCAGACAGGCATGTCTGCGGACACTGTAGCAATGTCGCGAGTCACACAGAACTCTCCGAATCAGCCCTCGCCCCGGCAGCAATCCACTGGACACCCCCCCCCGCCCCCACCCGCCAGCTCCTCTGTACAGCCACTTGGTTGCACACTAAAAAGACGCAGAGGACACCGGACCACCAGACCACTGTGCTGGGTAAGTTGGAGTCATCTTCATCTCCCATCAGGACCGGGACTATCTTCAGGGGAAGGGCAGCTGGAACCTGCAATACAACTCTGCAGAGTTCAACCCTACAGGAGGACAGGGAGCTCAACTTGGGGCTTGCAGCCAGAAATCTGCCTGAATCTCATGGGTCTGCGACTAGCTTGCTAAGACTCATTGACTTATATCTGCACACTGCAATCCACGTTGTCTATTGTGACACCAGAGACATACCCTGAAAAAGGCCCTTCATCTTCATTGTTATTTTTTATTCCCAAATTAGTTTTATTATCTTGGGTTTTTTTCTCTTTTCTTTGCTTTTGCTCCTCTTATCTTTAATTTTTTTTCCCTACCCTTTGCAAATATCCGTTTTTCTCTCCTTTTTTCTTTTCTCTTTCCTTTCTCTCTCTCTTACACTCACTCTCTTGCTCTCCCACATTGTTCATCTTCCCTTTTTGCCCCTGTTTTGGTCCTCATTCAGAGTTCTTCTTTATTTTCCTAGTATTCTCTCTTTCCCCCTCACCTGTGTCCTCTGACCACACTGCTAACCACCCCTATCCTTCTTCCCATCTGTCCCTCCCTCCCCAACCCCTTCTAACTCCCCATCCCAAAGGGTAAAGTTGTTATATTGAAGAGTTTACTCACTATGTGTTGGGTTGGTCCTCAATCTTGATTTAAGTCACACAGCTAAAGGTGATAGATTAATAACTACCACAAAATGTCATTTTGAAAGATGTACTTGATACAATGGTGTTGCTGATTGTATCACTTGGGCTAAGGTGTTAGTATTGATCTAATCAATGAACCTTCCTAGTATAAAGAAAATGAGATAGCCTCAGAATTATTAGAGACTCAAAACTTAAAGACCAGCTATATCTAGAAGATACCTCTGAGAAGGAAACATTCCATAAGGGTTCTAATTACAAACAACAAAGATACCTACAATAAGCAATTTCAAACTATCAACCCAGGAGTCAAACCAAGGACAGTACCAAAAACAGAAATGAGAAGACATTTAAGCAAGGCACAAGCTGAGACTTCCACCCCAAAAAGGGTCAATCCTGGGGGAAATGAGATGGAAAAGTCCCATAACCAACCACCTGGATACCCTGAACTGATAGCACAGGAAGTAACAAAACAGATGAATGAG
>NW_004624744.1:24283865-24303811 GCF_000247695.1 Heterocephalus glaber
TCACTAAAGGGACCCCCTAGTAATTTTTATAATCTTATGGGAGACACACCACAACAAATATTGTCTCAATATGTTATTATAAATTGATTACATTGGTTATCATTGAAGTTTAAATTCTAAATGTTATTATAAATTGATTACATTGGTTATCATTGACGTTTAAGCACTAAATATGTTATTATAAAATGTTTACTTTGTTAAGTTTTGAAAATGTTATTGCAGTATGTCTGCAATGGTCATCTTTAAAAGCTTAATTTCTGTGGCATAAACAAGACAGTATTAGAGAGATGGTTTTGGTACCAAAGTACATGGAAGAACATAAATAAGGTTTTATGTAACTGTGATATTTATTACTGCTCCTTTTCTGGTGTTCAAAATGTATTCATGCCCTCTAATTGTATGGGTCTTCCAACATATTGTTTATGGTAATAACCTTTTGATTCAGGTATTTGCCCTTCTCTTATGCTCCAGCCACCTATGATAATAGGCACACTTGTATGGTGATATATTTTCCTTAGATGACATCCTATAAAAAGCTACTCAGGGATTCAACCACAAGAACAACTATCATTGACAATAATAACAGTTTGACTATATTTTTATTCCAAAATGCTTATATCCAGGTAAAATTATAATAGTTGAGTTCACTACTCCTCTTACAATGCTAATGTTATTGATCTTCTACGTGAAGACTTTTACTTGCAAAGCAAAGCGCTAGGAGCAGTGCCTGGGCGCACAAGTACGCAAATGTTAAACATTAACCATTTCCGAGGAGGAAGACAGACGCTGGGCTAGGCTTAGCCTAGTAGCTGCGGCCAGGCCTCCGCGGACTTAGGGCGAGCTAGTCTCCGCTGCTGGGAGTGGTTGATTCTAGACAGCGTCAGCGCGTTGTCAGGCAACCGGTTCTCAATAACACACCACCCGGCGAAGACAGCAGTGGCCCGGGAGTCTAGACCATGTAACCAGGGCAGGGACTGCAGCCGGCCGGTGCAAGACCCCTACCCACCTACAGGAAGCCCTGGCCTTTGTATCCCAGACACCACCCTCGGAACAGCTCCCGGGATCTCGCGACCCAGGCGCTGTAACTCGGGCACAGCTCGGCACCATCCCTACCCCATTATCAAGGAACCTGCACCCAAACCCCGTAACCTCGTAGTGACCGCCCGGCGAGGCGGCCAAGATACCCCGAACCTCAACCTCCGTGACTTCCGGACCTCCCACATCCTGCCCAGCAGGCTTGAGACCCCCAACCGAAACCCCCAACTCCAGCGTCTGTAACTCCGGGACCGCGCCGGCCGGGCCGCCAAGCGACCTCAACCCCAGGTATTCCAGCGGCAGCCTGACCTCAGACCACACCCCGCCGGGCCTGCTCCCCAACTGCGGCCGGCGGACTCTTACCCAGGAAAGCAGGCTCTGGGCCGGGGAAACGCACAATAATCTAGCGCAGCTCTCCAAAATCCGAAGAGGAGTCCGCGGCCGCCCAGCGCGGGAACACTGTGACAAGCCGCCCCGCTGGGGCCCCGCCTCTCGGGCCAAACCCTCTGCCCGCCCTTCGCCAACCGCCACGCGCGGCCCCGCCCCCACCGGATCAGCTGGGAAAGACGTGGCAGAGGGCGCCTCTCGCAGTCTCGGAGGCCGCACTGCAGTTCAGCCGCCGGCAAACCTTGCGGGTTCAGACACTTAGTTCCTCTGCAGCGCTCAGACGGTTATATTTTGGCAGCCAAGACTACGTCGGCTCCAGCCCCTCTGAACCCCACCCCCACGGGCTGGCCGATCTACGAAGAGTGTCTGACCCAAGAAAGGAAAAAGAGGAGGGAAAGTCGTGGCATATTTCTCCAAGTCATTGCTCCTAGCTCAGGAGTCTGGTCAACATTGTGTCTTGGCCTTTCATTATAAATTCAACATTTTATTCAGTTTAAATCAGGGTGGCCATATGCCACCACTAGAAAAGAGATTTTTAGCTTCCTAGGAGAGTGAAAATGATGTAACTAATGTATTCTAAGGATCCTAATTTATCCTAACTTCCATTGTAAGGTTGTTGTTGGTTTTTGTGGGGTTTCTTTTGTATTGAGGATTGAACCCATTGAGCCACATCCCCAGCTCATTATATTTTTTATTTTGAGAGGTCTTGCTAAGTCGCTAAAATGTCCTGTCTGAGATCCAACTTGTGATTCTCCTCCCTCAGCCTTCTAGATTTCTGGGATTGCAGGCATGCACCACCACTCCTGACTCCTACAAGGTGGTTATAAAGGCAAATAATCTCCAACTGAACTAAATGTCTAAACCATACGCTGTTGTGTGCAGTCATTAATTCTATTTCTGCTTTTAACTACACGATGCACCATACACTAGCAGTGAGAGACACAACACAAAAATTGTAGTGAAAAGGAAAATTTACACGTAAACAAATTCATTAGTACAAACCAAGGTAAGTTATAAAAGCAGCTAAAGAGCTTTAGAGACACCATGGAAGGTATAGTTACAGGAAAGAGTTCAGAAGAGTCCAGAAAAGATGCATGGTAGAGATCTCGCGGTGGGCTTTTAAAGGTCAATAGGAGCTCCCTGGCAGAAATGTCAAAGAAGAGCATTTCAAACAATGCTGAACACATACTTCATTGCTAAGCCAGTTAATGTACTGGCATTGCTGGAATAAAAAACTCTAGGAGGAATTCTACCAGCGGGTAAAGGCAGTTCACAGGTGTGAAGACTGAACTTGAGCCTATTATAAAAACTGAGTACTGGATATTTTCAGAAGAACAGTTCATAACACATATAGATGTTAACTTTATAAATACGTCAAAAGTTATGACCTTAGCAATTCACGCATGTTCACTGCCTCCTCTCCAGCCCGTGTGGATTTACGCATGTGCAATCATTTAAAAATAGATGCCATATAGGGTCGGGGATTTAGCTCAGCGGTTTCGCTGCCTGCCGCGCAAGCGTAAGGACCCGAGTTCGATCCCCGGTACCAAAAAAAAAAAAAAAAAACCAAAAATAGATGACATGTTTATCCTCTTCTCTAAAAGCTAACATCCAGAACTACTTACATCTCAGTTTTTCCCAAGACATCTTTTCAGTCTTTCAAGGAACTTTTTTAGGTAGCTACACCCACACAAAAACACTTTTTCCCTAGTCAAAGGCTCCACCCACATTTAACATGGCGGAAAACGAGCCTGCGCAGTACAAACAAAGACTCCTAATTCCAGTTTCTGGCAGAACGTTACCATGACTTTCTTCCGGTACGGAAGGCTATACCATTACCATACCGAATCGTTGTTTTTGTCCTAATTCACACATTCACATTTCCAAGGCAGTATATTCTCACTTCACCCACAAGGCTAATATTATTCGCTCCCCGACTATTAAAATAATTGTTTTTTACAGCACTTACTGAAGAGCCCTTGGCACGCCCGAATGGTCTCAACCAACTCCACTTCCGGTTCTAGGTGTTATGGCTGCCTCGAGTGTCTAGTAGTTTGCACCCGTGGCGAGAAAGATCTAAGACCCACATACCGAGACTAGCGAAGTAAAGTTGAGTCTTCGTTGTGGAGGCAATAACTTCTCCGATTCCTCGGAGATGGCAGCGTCCGGGAGCGGTATGGCTCAGAAAAGCTGGGAATTGGCCAACAACATGCAGGAAGCCCAGAGTATCGATGAAATCTACAAATACGACAAAAAACAGCAGCAAGAAATCCTGGCAGCGAAGCCCTGGACTAAGGAGTGAGGAGGTCCCTGGCGAGCTGCAGGGGAGGGAAGGGATGGCGGGAGTTTTAAGAGACCCAGGGTTGAGGGAGTTGAAGCGGGTGGAGAGCGTCTCTTCACCGGAGGGAAAGGGGAAGGATATGTGCGCGAGAGATTTTGATCTTCCCTCAGCCCCTCCACTAGGGCCTGCTCTGACTCCCCTTTTCGTCTCTTTAACCCATTTGCCCCCAGAGGATGTAAAAGGAGAACAAGCGGTGACTTAGGTTGTCACTTCTCAACATACTATTGCCATTAATGCTACCCAGTCTGCCTTGGACCCGTGTCGATAATGCACCTTGTTGGGGCCTTCAGGTGATCCCAAACAGGATTGTAGCTGTTTTCAGAAAAACGAATCAACAGGCCAAAGGTCTTGAAAATAGCTATGAGGCATCTTTTAGAAATCTACAATCTTTTTTATTGTGGGTAATTTCAGGCTCTTCAAGGCTCTAGCCAGTCTCTCAAATGTTACTCCACCAGTACATATAAGCTAGAAGTTATAAAAATAGAGTTTAAGACTCTGTACTTATCCCCAGGACTGATAAGTCTAGGGTTATTTACCCATAACATTACTCCTTTCCTGAAAAAGATTTTGTTAAGGATAAGTACAAAACCACACTAAAGGAAAAATAGAGCTGTGGTCACCAAGAGAATATACTTCATCTGCCCCAGTTTTGTTTATTTATTTGTTTTATTTTGAGACAGGGTCTAGATATGTAGTTCAGGCTGGCCTCGAACTCCAAGCAGTCCTCCTGCCTCACCCTCCTAGTTGCTGGGATTACAGGCCTGTACCACCACACCCACCTATCTGCCTCAGTGTTTTACAAGGATAGCTTTAACTGTCAGTATTCAGTTTTAGCCATGTTTACTAAATTCTTAATATGGGGAGGGTGAGCTAGGGATTTTCACATTTAATCCTCATGACAACCCAATGCTGTATTTTAATTGCCGTTTTAAATTAATACATGTTTGCAGTACATGTAAAATATATTTATAAAACAGAAACAAAATCTAATGGTAATACAAAGATTAGATGAGGTAATATATAAAAAGGTTCTAAAACATGTGTAATAGGGGCCGGGGACTTAGCTCAGTGGTTCCGCTGCCAGCCTTGCAAGCGGAAGGACCCAAGTTCGATCCCTGGTACCAAAAATATAAATAAATAAATAAATAAATAAATAAAATGTGTGTAACGGGAGCACAATAATGTTTATCTTCTCTCTTTTCCCCACTGAATGGCGGAGCCAAGACTTCATGTCATGACTCCAAGACCAAGTGTCCTCCCTATCTTTCACCCTGTGGTTGAAGTCTGCCAAAGGTTGAGAATTAAGCTTAGTTGTTTTCTATGGGCAGGCATTTATGAAAGCTTTTCAGAGACATTGACAAACCACATTATACAGCCTGGTTCCTTGTCTGATTGTCAGGTTACTTCTATAGCAGGTTGTGCATTTTGGTATAGTCTATTAAGTATTTGGAAGCTTATCAGCCTGCCTCCCAGTCTGTGGCTGTACTTGTAGTTCTACCTGCCCCTAGGCAGCATCAGTGATAACAAAATGTAATTTTATTCAATTTAGTCACTTCCAGTGATAACTACTCTAGAGTAGTGATCATAAGGATTATCATAGTTACTTTTTATTTTGAGACTGATATGAGAAAAGGAAGCCAAACCCTTCAACACACTGTACTTTGTTTTTTTTTGGGGGGGGGGGTACCAGGGATCGAACTCAGGTCTTTGTCTTTGTGCTTGCGCAGCAGGCAGCAAAACCACTGAGCTAAATCCCCAGCCCCAACACACTGTACTTTTGAGAGAACCCTAAGAGACAGATTATTAATGCTAATAACAGCACTAACTAATGTTTTAGTACATGCCAGGTACTAAGCTAAGGACTTTATATATTTTATTTACTTTATCCAAACAACAAGTATGGCATTTCCTATTTATAGATAAGGAAACTGAGGCACAGGCATTAAGTGGTTGTACCACATCACAGCTGGGGAGCGGTAGATTCAGCCATGTGCATGTCACAGCCCAGATTCATAACCATTAGGCCAGAAGTTAGGCCTCACAAGGTTTAGCCACAACCATTCAATCAGAGTCAAAATCTGATTTCAGATTAACAGAGGAAAAGCCAATTAAACTGATTATGTTATTCCCTTATTTGAATAGTTTATTTCAGAGTTTTTTCCCTTCCTCCAAGGGGGAATACTTTGCAGGTCTATTGCATGTTTATTATTCCCAAGGCCTGTAGGAATTCTTTCTACTTCCTTTTTCCTAATCTCACATTTTACACACCCCTTTCATTCCCACAAATCCTTTCAGTACTTAGTATGTTCACAAAAACTCTTTTGAAATTGCACTTTACATAAGAAATTTAATTACACCTTTCTTTTTTTGTAGTCACCATTACTTTAAGTACTGTAAAATCTCAGCACTGGCTCTGTTGAAAATGGTAATGCATGCCAGATCAGGAGGCAACTTGGAAGTGATGGGTTTGATGCTTGGAAAAGTGGATGGTGAAACCATGATCATTATGGACAGTTTTGCTTTGCCTGTAGAGGGCACCGAAACCCGAGTAAATGCTCAAGCTGCTGCATATGAGTACATGGCCGCATACATAGAAAATGCCAAACAGGTAAAGATGATGTTTCATAAGTTTAGTAATAGCAAATTAGAGTGTCAAGGTGATTTTTGAGTTTCTGAACTTAAAACTATCCTCTAAACATTAAATTTTATATTTTAAGTTTAATTTCTATATAAAATATGAAATGAAAAGCCTGATAAGACTAATAGCATAGATTTGTTTGTTTCCAGATACATTCTCACACTATCAGATATGTGTTTAAAATTTAAAATGGGGGGCGCTGGGCTGGAGTGCTTGCTTAGCATGTTAGAGGCCCTGAGTTCAATACTTC
The DNA here is from genome assembly GCF_000247695.1 of Heterocephalus glaber. The sequence goes on from NW_004624744.1 coordinate 24,290,517, forward strand.
CAGCACCAAAAAATGAAATAACATAGAAGTTTAGGAACAATATTCCTGAGTATAAAACCAATTAAATAACTTATGGTGCATCTATTGAACTGCTAAGGCAACCTTTTTAAAAAAAAGAAAAAAGGTAGCTTTCTACATTTACTTGAATACTTAAATGGCTCAAACTCCAGAATCATTTGAGTAAAAATGCAAAGTATAAAACGCTATATGTGGTATTCTATTTTGTGTGCATATTTATTAATCTATGTACATGCAAAGAATATCTCTGTAAGGGTATGTAAGCAATTGACTATAGAAGTAACGTCTTGGCTGAGAAACCAGGTGCTTGAGGGAAAAGAGATGGGAAGGAGGCTCAGTACTTTTTTGTTCTTGTACTTTGTTAATTAATTATGTACTTTGTGTATGTACTTTTTTTTTTTTGGTACCAGGGATTGAACTCAGGACCTTGTGCTTGCCAGGCAGGTGCAGTGCCACTGAGCTAAATCCCCAGCCCTGTATTATCTATTTTTAAAATTTTCTTTTTTAACTTGAAAGCAACATATACTGTGAGCTATTCTACACACTATAATTGTACCATAGTGCTACATAAAAGAGACAAATGACTGAGATTAAACAGGAACTTCATACTCTGTCTTCATGTGTTAGGTTGGCCGCCTTGAAAATGCAATTGGCTGGTATCACAGCCACCCTGGCTATGGCTGTTGGCTTTCTGGGATTGATGTCAGCACACAGATGCTTAACCAGCAGTTCCAGGAACCATTCGTAGCAGTAGTTGTAAGTACTTTTAAAACTAGTTTTAATTAAAATCTTTAAGAAGATTTATGAAAGCAGTTATACAGAGAAATCAAAACACTATGGTAAAGAGCAAGGCTCTTTATCATTCTGCCTAGGTTCAAATCTGAATTCTACCTCTTAGAAGCTGGGACACCTCTTAGAAGCAAGTTACTTAACCTCTCTGCATCTCATACCTAACCCCAGTCTGCCCCCATAAAATAAGGTAATCATAGCACTTAGGTCTCGCACCCAATTTTTCATAGGCATCCAGGGTTGAATTGAGCAAATAGAAATTAATAGAACAGTTCCTATTCCCAGAGTGTTTTAGATGCAACGCAGGTTTCTAGGAGGAAAGTAGAAATTACTGATTTATCAAAATTAAAAAAAGTTTTAAAAAGATGAGAAGATCCTCCAGTAATAATCTTAAGTGATAGAACTAAATATAATCTCTGAATTAACTGTGAGGAACGCCTATACTTACCTTTTTTTGTGTCTGGGTAATTTTTTCTTATTGTTTGGTTGTTGTGTGTATACACTGTTATATGTACACATGTATTTCTAGGTTTAGAATGTTTGCATAAATGGAGACGATATATATTGACAGATATTAAATTTATTTTTCTTGCAGATTGATCCAACAAGAACAATATCTGCAGGGAAAGTGAATCTTGGGGCTTTTAGGACATACCCAAAGGTAATTTTTAAAATTATAAGCCTTTATAATTTTTTAAACTCCAAATATATTACTTATTTTTAAAGATAATGCAATGATTAGCATCTTTTTAGTCTTAAAACAATTTAATTATGTTTGTAAACTAGCAAGCTGACACAGACTAGCCCGAGCAAAAAATAATCTGCCAAAAAAGAAAAACTTGTATAAAAATTTTAATACTGAACTTACTGAGATATCATGAGATTAATACAAGTTACCTTTAGCCTCTGTCATTACAAGAGGTGCTCAAAGTGGTGGCCATTAGTTCCAGACATTTACTAGTGTGGCAAACTGCTGAAGTGTGTATACATTTTTTGGCAGACTCTGTATATTGCTAATTTTATTAGAAAAGCAGCCTTTATTTCTTTTTTTTTTTTTTTTTTTTTGCTTAAATTCTTTTATTGGTACATTTTAGGTATACAATATGTTTACATTTATCATTGGGTGCTTGTACCTGTACATGATCTATCTTGGTTCTTATTTTTTCCACATTGCCTGTGCGCCCTTCCCCCCCTCCGCTCTTCCCTATTTACATAGACTTTGTTTCCATTTTTTTCTTTTCTCATAATTTTTCCTTTCCCGTCTTTCCTTTCCCCTTCCCCTCCAACTTCCCCTACCCCTCTGGACCTTTTCTTCCTATTTCAAATTATCAATTATTCATTTTAATCCTTATTCACACTTTCAGTTTCTTACACTAGAGAAACTATTCAGTATTTACACATGTGTGTCCTATTTATTTCAGTTAGAGTATGGCCTCAATATGCATCCATTTAGCTATAAATGTCTCTAGTTTCTCTTTCTTTATGGAAGCAGCCTTTATTTCTTAAGTATTTAATAAGTAATACCTTTCTTATAAGAATGCCCGTGGCAGCCAGCTGTGGTGGCGCATGCCTGTAATCCCGGCACTCAGGAGGCTGAGGCAAGAGAATTGTCATGAGTTTGAGGCCAGCCTAGACTACATAGTGAGTTCAAGACCGGCCTGAACTTCATAGCAAGACTTTGTCTCAAAAAACAAAAAACAAAAAAGTAGTAACCAAGAATGCTCGTGGCATTCTGACAGGTACTAGAGAAACAATAAACTATACAGATTTGTTTCCTTCCCTGGAGAGAACCTGCACTCTGCAATAGATACTATCCCAGGTATTACCTAAGGACAAAAAAAAAAGGAATCTATAAGCAAATCCAGCCTATAGCCTCCAGGAAAAGGGTAAAAGCAAATATTTCGTTTTTTATTAGAATGTTTTGATTTTGATCTTTTGAGACAGGATCTCATTATGTAGTCCAGGCTGGCCTTGAACTCACTATGTAGTCCAGGTTGGCCTTGAACTCAAGGATCCTCCTGCCTCAGCTTCCACGTGCTGAGATTACAGGTATGTGCTACCACACCTAGCTTTTAGCGTGTTATATTGAATATTTCACTCCCCAAAATAATGTTTCTATAAGTAAAAAACTGCATAGAAACATTTTTTTCTTGGGGTTTTCTGGTTATTTGTTTTTAATCTTCTGTTTTCTTTATTTTTGTTTAGGGCTACAAACCTCCTGATGAAGGACCTTCTGAGTATCAAACTATCCCACTAAATAAAATAGAAGACTTTGGTGTACATTGCAAACAGTGAGTCATTTAAAATTCTATTTAGTGCCAAAGTTACTATAAGAAACCTTAAAGATCTCCAACCCTTTATTTTACAAAGGAGTGAAAGGTGTAGACAAAATATATTTCATAATATATAATACCTTTTTAAATAATAATAAAAAGATAAGAATTTACAATAATGTTCAAAGTTTTTTTATTAATAATCGGTTTAATCTAATAAATTGCCTTTCACAGAGCTATAAACATTTTCTCAGTGTACAAGATAACTTGGCCTATAACAAAATTAAAGTTGAAAGATGTGTTCAGGGTCAGCCTGATACTAGCATGTTTGTAGCCCTTAAAGTACCCAATTTCCATTTAGCAAGGACTCTACATTTTAATTCCAAAGTTAAGCCAAATAAAAACATCACTGAATTATATACTTTATTAAAATTATGTAGGGCCGGGGATTTAGCTCAGTGGTTCTGCTGCCTGCCTCGAAAGCGCAAGGACCCGAGTTCAATCCTCAGTACCAAAAAAAAAACCAAAAAAACAAACAAATAAAATTGTGAATTTCAGGATATGTGAACTACATCTTAATTTTTTTTTTAAATGTTAAAGAAGGGCAGTTTTCTTTACCTTCTAAATATATCTCACCATTTCTCTTATTGTAACCTTCACTCAAGCCAGTGCTATCAGGATCCTGAACCATGCTACTAGTATTTTCTTTTTTTTTTTTAACTTTCAAAAATTCTTTGTGGGATATTCATAAAAGCAGACAGAGCAGTGCATAAGCCCCTGGCTTCCGAGTTATCAGCACTTTTTCAGTCTCACTTCACCCATTTTCCCTATTTCATGTACCCTAGAGGTTGGTTTGGGTTTTTTTGAGATAGAATCTTGCTCTGTTGCCCTGCCTGGCCTTTAACTTATGGGCTTAAGCAATCCTCCTGTCTCAGCCTCCCAAGTTGCTGCGACTACAGATGCATGTCACCACACCTGGCTTTTCTGAAGGAGTAAAGATTTGATTGTTTCACCCAGGAGCACTTTGCTAATGGATCACTTTGAGAACCTGACTGTCAGCTACATGTGATGAGGGGGGCTTGGGTAACCTACTTAAGACATCAGATACTACAGCCATCCCAGGCTCGCTGCTCTTGGGAGAGGCCTTTACTGCCCATCCTGTGGCTTGAGAGAGTTGCTTAGAGAAGAAGCAGAGGATGGCAGGAGATACCCCTGTATTCCATCCAGAGGGACCAGGTGTGGGGACCCTGCAGCAGGGCAGAGGCATTCAGAAGGGAAGGGGGGAGATGAAAGACTGGGGCTGGGAGATAGTATTTTTTTTTAACAGAAACAGTTTATTTACTCTAAACAGCACCACAGACAAAACGCCATATAAACACAAAGGAAGTGATGCAGAATCAAGACACTACCTGACTTTGGATCTGAGGCTCATAAGCAACACAGCCCAGGTTCTGAGGAGACCAGATAAGGGGTGAGAGGGGCAAGTGATTTTCTTCTCGTACAGCCAGTTAGAGGCTTCGGGCAGCTCCGAGTGGTGGGAATCATGCCTGCCTCTGAGAGCAGAGGACTAGCTCCTAGGGGACTTACCCAAGTATAAAAGTTTATAATTTTACAGCAGTTGAAATACTGACATCAGTATTAAAAGCAAGTTTTACATAACAATCAAAAATACAAAAGACTGAAGGAAGAGACCCTGTATGAAAACGGGGTAATTCAGCAGATGAAAACTGTATGCCAGTGGCAGGAATGGAGATGGTGCCCGCCCAGCCCTCCCAGGTGGCTGGCTAGTGACCATATGAGCGACTAGATTTGCAAAAGGTGTAAACGAGTTCTTGCCAAACCAATCCCTTCCTTTCTGCAGAGCCACAGGGCCGCTGCTTATGAGAGCGCAAACTTCTTGGCTTGTGCTGGAACCCTTTTCTCATATTCCACTCTGTTTTGGCAGTAGATCATGTAGGCCTCTGCTTGTGCTGGGTTTTGGATATTTGGTTCATTCAGAAGTTCCTGTATTCCTAATAAGATCTGTTTGATCGTGATAGCTGGCCTCCAGTCTTTGTCCTCCTCCAGGATGGACAGGCACACTGCCCGAGGGGTACACATTCAAGTGGAAGAGTGGCAGCTCAAATTTACATTTTGGTGGTGAGGATGTGTCTACCCTACAACCCTTACAGATGTTTTCTCAACCAGACTGAGTTTGTTAGACTGGAAGTAAGATCATGTTCTCTTTCTCAGAATGACCCCATCTCACCTAGAATAATATCCTTACCATAGGTTACACAACCCTATAGGGTCCAGTCTTTCAGCATCTCAACTCATCTTTTATCACATAACCTCTCCGACCCAGCCTCACAGTTTGTCAGATGTACCAGGCAGGATTCTGGCTTGGGGTCTTTGTACTTTGTTTCCTCTGCCTGAAACATCCTTATTTCCACGTAGCTCACTAACTACCATGTGGCTCACTAACAGATACCTTGAGTATCTGTTTAAGAGTCACCTCAACAGAAAATGTTTATGGGTCAACCTATGTCAAATAGCACTTTATTGTCACTCTCTGTCCCCTTTTCTTTTTCTTCTTAGCACTTGTTTTTGCTTTCTTGTTACTGACTCCTGTAGGAAGTGCATTTCTTGGAAACAGTTATTTACTGCTGTATCCTTGCATTTGAAATAAGGCATGGCACACAGAAGAGACTTTTAAAAGAAAGCAAAAGAAAAAAATTATTGCCTAAATGAAATGATTATTCAGTGTCCTCTTTTCTCTATACCTCTTATCTCCACTTGAAGGAAGAATCACTACTGCTCTTATTTTTCTGTTCGGATATTCTTAGAAAATTACAGATTTTTAAAAAATTGAGGTTTAAAATATATCTAGTTTTCACCCATCTCTAACTTTTATTTCTGTAAAAACTATTAATTACCAGTGTGCTAAATGGTTAGAATCATTTAATTTGCCCTACTGAAAAGAATTTAAACCATTCCTGTTTAAGAGAATTGCTCCTAAGTGTGGAAACACCTTTGCTGCAAACTCTCATTTTCTGAGTAACAATCCATTCTTTTTTCATTTTTTTAATAGTACATGCTTACAATATATAATTAATACATTCACTGTGCAATATATAATTAATACATTCACTATGTACATGTACATATCACTATGTATATGTACATATCATTAAATTGTTTATATTGTCATATGTTTTTATATTCCAAAAGACCCACCTTCCCTGATTTTCTTTTCTTTTCATGGGTTCTTTTGTCTTCCTTCAATATCTTTCTTTTGCCAAATACTCTACCTTGTTCTTCTAAAATAGGAGCTTATCAGAAAGGAGTCAGTACTTTGTCAACTACTTATTTGCTAGAACTGAGTATCTTGAATGTGGAATTGCTAGAGTATTCAAAGATATTTTCTTACTTTGGGTTAATTCCAACAGAATAGTAATAATGACATTCTTTTTTGCAAATATTTCAATGAAACAAGTTCAAAGAGCAAGGGTTTTGTGTGGACTAGTTATGTCTTTTTCCTAAATTATCTGATGATAAGCTACTGTTTGCAGTTTATATTGATTTTTCATTTTTTCTTTATTGGAAACAGGATACAAAGTTGTTTTGTTTTGTTTTTCTGGTGATAGGGATCAAACCCAGGACTTTGTCCATGCTAGGCAAGCACTCCATCACTGAGCTACATCCTCAGCCCCTGAAGTATTTTTCAAACTACCTTATATTTTATTAGTGTTATAAGCATATCATACAGAATCAGATGAGAAGGACAGTGGCACATTCTTGTAGTCCTAGCTACTCAGGAAGCTAAGGCAGGAGGATCACTGGAGCCTAGTTCAAGGCCAGCCCAAGTATCACAGACCCGCATGTCTTTTAAAAAAATTAAATGATTCTATGAATCTTATGAAAAACAATTTTATACCTTTCCCACCCCCCAGAGAAGGTCACTTAAGCTATTATTGTCTTTTCTTTAAGCACTTACCCTGTATCGTTAACAACATGCTGATAATGTTGCTTCTGATTTCAAGTTCTCAGGAGGATTGGTTATTGACTATTCCTATAGAAGCTGAGTCGTTAGCTCCACAAGTAATTTTGAATATCCTCTGCTACTGAGATTTGCAGCTAATCATATTAGGAAAAATTCATTCTGTCCATTTAAGAAATTAAAATAGTAATTTATGAGGTGATACATAAATTTGAAGACTTAAGAGGCTATTCTAGAACCAGGTGTGGTGGCACACACCTGTAATCCCAGCACTCTGGAGGCTGAAGCAGGAGGATCACCACAAGTTCAAGGCCTGCCTGGGGTACATAGTGAGTTCAAGGCCAGCCTGAACAACATAGTGAGACTCTGTCTTAAAAAACAAAAAAAAACAAAAAAAAAATCAAGAATCTATTCTATACCCTTGCTTTCTATCTTTCAGATCCTCATTTTATGTCCTTCCTCTGCCTCTTTCTAGGTCTGCAGCTTTAAGCAAGGTCTTTGTGTTAGCTTTCTGTCACTGTAACAAAATATCTGAGATGAGTCAACTTATAAGGAAGAAAGATTTGTTTTGGCTCCCAATTTCAGAAGTTTCAGTCCATGGTCAGTGGACCCATTATTTCTGGGTCAGTGATAAGGCAGTGGGAGCATCGCAAAGAGGAAGCTATTTACCTCATGGTGTCTGGGAAGCAAAAAGAGAAAAAAAGGAAGATCTAAGGTCCCAATATCTCCTTCGAGGCCACACCCGTAATCACCTAACTTCCTTCTACTAGGCCCCACTTCTTAAACTCACCATCCCAGTGGCATCATGGTTAGAGACCAAGCCTTCAATACATGGACCTTTGGGAGACATTCCAGATCCAAATTGTAGCACTGAATATTTCCTTGTGTGTAGAATGGATATAATCCTTTCATGTACGGTTATAGGGAAGATTAAATCAGGATTTAGGTAAAGCACCTAGGACATAGTAGTTGCTTAAGTTATATACTTCACTTCCACTCATTGCTTCCATTCTATGTTCAGACATGCATACATGTCTTAATCTTGAAAAAACCATCATTTAATCCTGATGTCTTCAATTTCCTTTTATTTCATCACTGCTGAACTTCAGTCAATAGGCTTTTTGTTGTGCCCGTATGATTTTGTCTTTTGCACCATGAACCTAGGGTCTACACCTTTATCTCTTCCTGTCTGCCCTGCCTCTCGATAGCTTCATTTGTGGGTCTTTTTGATGAGTTTCTCTTCTCTGATACCTCCTGAAGGACTGCAACAGCCAGCTTTCCAAAACACTCTTTTAGCTATAGTATTCCTTTGCTTAAACACCTTCAATGAGTCCTATGTACCTAGAGGATAAAATTTAACTCTTTTTTTTGGGTTCCAGGGATCGAACTCTGGACCTTGCGCTTTCCAGGCAGGCGGTGGAACCACTGAGCTAAATCCCCGGCCCCAAGTTTAACTTTTGTATAACATCTTCTGCCAATTAAACCTCAGTACCAGTATAGCTTTCTGGGTCTTCCTTACATAATTCTGCTCTTGATAAATTGTCCAGCTAGACCAGTTTTCTATCCCTTGTGTATCTTTTCTTACGGGTTAAGGGGGTTAAGACTTTCTGCCTATTGGCTAATGCCTAATGTTTTCAACATACTTATCCCATAGACTCATGTAAGAGCTATCTTATGTCATACCTTTTCTTCTGGGGCTTCTCAAGCAGTTCTAGCTTGAAATGACCACTTGAGCTCCTCTAAACATTCCTATTGTTTCTAACACTTAATTGGTAGGTGATTCATATTATATATGCACTTTAGCATCACTTACTGTTATCCAAAATATTTCATTATATTTAACTTGTTTAGATTCATACTACTTTCCCATATAAAGAGTGAGTTCTTCAAAGTGAAGAAGTCTCTTGTGCTTCTTTGTACCCAGTCATGTACAGAACCTACGGAGATATTTAAATATTTGTTACTTTTAAAAATACGTATGTTTTGCCTGGTACATTGGTGTGTGCCTGTAACCTCAGCTACTTGGGAGGCTGAAACAGGAGTATTGAAAGTTCAAGGCCAGCCTGGGCAATTTAGTGAGATCCTGTCTCAAAAACTAAAAGAAAAATAAATGATTAAAAAGAAAAAGGCCAATTTTGCTGACCCTACAGCAGAAGGTTATTAAGTGTATGTGCTATTAGCTGGAATCATAAACCAAGTAGCATGAATATGTCATTCATAAAGTCTGATTTTTTTTTTTTTTTTTAATACAACAGGGTCTCACTATGTAGTTTAGGCTGGCCTTGAACTTACTGTGTAGCCCAGGTTGGTCTCAAACTCACAGCAGTTTTCTCTTGCCTCAGCCTCTCAAGTGCTGGGGTTTGATTATCTGAATATAAAGCACAGTTTCTTTAAATTTGTCCCAAACATCTATATGAGATAATTGAATAGAATATTTTTTCACTAAGTGAATTTGTGCTTTCTTTTCATAGATACTATGCCTTAGAAGTCTCATATTTCAAATCATCTTTGGATCGCAAATTACTTGAGCTCTTGTGGAATAAATACTGGGTGAATACACTGAGTTCCTCTAGCTTGCTTACTGTAAGTACTTATAACAGATGCATTTTAATTTTATCTGAGCTACCAAAGCTGTTAATATCTAAAACCCCATATACCTGTCTTGGCCAAGAAATCAGAGCCAGGATAGGATTTTACACCCCAGGATGCTAGGCCATTCCAAGGTCCGCATCATGTGCCAAAGAGACCAAGTCTCAATGGCAAATAGAGTGGTCAGATCAGGGTGAAATCTGTGCCTGCCTTCAAGAGACTTATGGAGAAAAATATATAAATACCGTTTCTGTTATAGGTAACAGACAGATGTCTCAAGTAGGACTTTGGTTATAAGTAACAGGATATCCAATTAAATGAGAAAGGGAATTGTGTAAGTTGCTGAGTCTGGTAGAACTTACCTCAGGCACAGCTAAGTTTGCATTCAAGCAATATTACAAAGTGTTAGTTTTTCTTTAAGCTTTATCAGGTTTATCTTCAGGCTTCATTTGAAAGCAAGGGGACAGCATTAGCTCCAGATCTGCCAGCCTGTCCATTTTATGTTCAAAAGAGAAAAACACACACCTGCATATTTTCAGGCAAAGCCTTTCTTGCTATGTCTGATTGCCTTTACTTAGTTTACATGCCCATCATTGGATCTGCAGTGGACAGAAGAATAAACTTGATGAGTGGCTGGGCCAAGACAAGTGTTTTACTGCTGGGCTGGGACAAAGGCAACTCCTTCAGGAATACAGGGACTAAGGAGGGAAAGAAGAGGCCACTAGAGAGAAATCAAAAGATCATTACCCTAAAAAAACATGCTGGGCAGGAAAGAAGAAAAAAAAAAGTGTGTGTGTGTGTGTGTGTGTGTGTGTGTGTGTGTGTGTGTGTGTGTGTGTGTGAATATTTCCTGATAGGTTATTAAGGACTAATGTTTTCAGAAGAGTATTCATTTAATAACTATAGAACTGGGGAACAGTTTTTTACTTTTTGAAAAAAGTAGGTCATTTCATACATTGCATACAACAGTGGTTAAAACCATAGGACTTGAAATTTAAACCTGGGTTTCAAAACAACTGTCATTTTATTGGCTTTGAGTGACCTTCAGAAAGTTAATGTGATTGAACCTTCATGGGTATAGAGTTATAATAATATTACGTACATCACTAAGTACATTAGGAGAATTAGGTACTTTATATAAAGCATTTAGCAAAGTGCCTGGCATATAATAAAGCCTCAATAAATTATTATTACTTTGGTACATTGAATTCATGGAAAAAGACCTCATTTGAGCCTATTTACTATTATCTTAAACAATTCTGATAGTTTGTTTTTATTTCTTCAGTGATCAGAAGTAGATTAGAAGGGAGTGATCATAAAAATCGAACATTTTATTAAATGTTTTCCATGTGCCAGACACTGCTAAGTACTTTATATATGTTGTTTCCTTAGAGTCAAGTATACTAATAGCAGTCTGAAGTCATACCTGATGGCAAGGGGAGAAAACACGGTAAGACCAGAGCAGTATGAACCTTTACTTAAAGGCAAGCAGATTTGCCTACTCAGCCCTATGACTATCCCTGTATTTCAGCACTGCATATATCAGTGGAGTAATCAAGAAAAAGTTAAATTGCATACCTCCCTTCTTGTGGTTTTACATAGAGTTAACTGCAGCATTTTAAGAAAACATACGGTAAATGTACAACTTCCCTCTTTCCTCACCTAGAGCAGTTAATTACCATATTAAACCTAAAACTACTAGAAAAGAAGTTATTTTCTAATTTAGGAAATTCATCCTTTGTACTCATTCTTAATGCATTTGAAATGTTATTGGATATATCTTATTGTCATTTTAATAGCGCAGTTGTTTGCAATAACCTACATTTTCATGACATGAGTACCCAAATCCTGGAATTGTGAAATGATCTGTAAACTTTTTGCAGGTATATGGTGGAAAAACCCATTGATTTCCTAAATCACTTACATACAGATAAAGTGAATATAATTGCATCTTTTAAAATATTGTAAAATCATTGGAAGAATGAGTAGCATTTTGAAGGGCCTTTTGAAGCAGCTGTGATGACAGCAAATAACTTTTCATATTTGGGGATAGATCTATATTTCCCATATACTGTCTTACAAATTGAACAAGTAGTATAACATTAATTTTTGCCAAACTGGTTATTAATCTTCACTCTCTTCTACTGAAGACTTAAGAAACAGAATATATACTTTAAAACTTACCTAAAAGTTATACCTACTAAAAATTTTCTTTAAAATATTACAGTTAAATACACATATAGCAGTATTAAATTTTTCCTTTTTAAAAAGTGTGCCAGCCAGGCGTAGTAGTGGATGCCTGTAATCCTTGCACTTGGGAGGCTGAGGTAGGAGGATTGCCATGAGTTCAAGGCCAGCTTGGGCTACATAGTGAATTTGAGACCAGCCTGAACTGCAAAGCTAGACCTTGTCTCAAAAAATCAAAACAAAAATAAAATAAAAAGTATGCAATATTGCAGAAAAAACTATAAATATTCCAGTTTTTCAAATGTGGGTCTGTATATGAAGATAGAGCATTACTTTAAAATATAACTGCTTATAGCTAGATGGAAGGATTATGGGCATGTTAATTTCTTCTTTATAATACTATAAATTTTCCAGATTTTCTGTAATGACCATTGATTTTAGAACTAGAAAAGCTAAAAAATGTCATTAAAAAAAATATTGTCATAAGTACTAATTCTAAAAGTTTGGCAGAAAACAATAAAATTAGCTAGCAATTACTAAGCATATATATAAATATATCTATATATAAAATTAAGCATATAGAGAGAGAGTGAGAGGTAGAGAGAGAGACTGCCAAAAAAATACATGCATACTTTAGTACTTCACCATACTAATAAATGTCTGGAAGCTAATGATCACCACTTTGAGCACCTCTTGTAATTGTAGAGGCCAAAAGTAACTTGTATTAGTCTCAATGTCTAAATAAATTTAGTATAAAAGTATTTATACAAGTTTTTCTTTTCCTGATGTATACATTTTTAGATGGTATCTCTATGTGTATGTATAGATATATATACATATATATATAATTTTTTTTATAATAACCTGGGGTAAAAATTATTGCCATCCTTTCCCATTTTCAGAAGACAAGAGGCAAACCTCAGCCCTCCCAGCTAATGTGCGGAAGGGCCAGAACCTAGCCTCAAATCTGTGTACACCAAAGCCTCCCATAAGCTGGGCATACTTGTGCACAGCTGTAATTCCAGCACTCAGGAATTTGAGCCAGAAAGATCACTAAAAGTTTGAGGCCAGGTTGAATTACATAGCAAGACTCTGTCTCAAAAAAGCCTCCCCCTGAGTTCAATCCCTGGTACCAAAAAAAAAATGCCTCCCATATTAACAAATATATGGTACCTCACTTCATGAATGATTCTGTTTGCTGGACAATTTGGTTTGCAAACAGAAGCATTCGGCAAAATTTTGCTTCCGTTGGTGAACTCCACATCAGGTGATGAACACAAATGTAGCCATCTTCCCCAGAATCATGGAACAAATTAAATTCATGAACCAAGGTACCACTGTACTAGATTTAAGCTATCAAAAATAAAATTTTCAGGGCCGGGGATTTGGCTCAGTGGTTCCACTGCCTGCCTTGCAAGCACAAGGTCCCAAGTTCGATCCCCGGTACCAAAAAAAAAAAT
>NW_004624744.1:24317973-24351516 GCF_000247695.1 Heterocephalus glaber
CTCCAGAGTTAGTTTCATTAATTTGTCTTCCAAGGTACTTCTTAGAAGTTGTCAAATTTATTTCAAAAAAGATTTTTGTAATCTGCTTTCTATATCCTTTTAAATTCTGTAAAATCTGTAGTAATGTCTTCTAGATCTTGATATTGTAATTTAAAAAATGTATAATTGATATTGTGTAATAGGAAGTAAACGTCTAAAGGAGCAGGGGAAGTGGCAGGGGTAGTGGAAAGGAAAGAAAGGAAAAGAAAAAATATGAGAAAAGGAAAAAAATTGAAACAAAGACTTTGCAAATAGGGAAGGGTGGAGGTGGTGAAGGGAGGGCAAGGGAAGGGGGGAAAAATAAGAACCAAGATACTCATGTAAAGGTACAAGATCCCAATGATGACTGTAACTGTATTTTATACCTAAAATGTACCAATAAAGTTAATGGGGAAAAACAATAAAATAAAATAAAGATTCCTTCCTATGTGGGATTAATTGAGAAATCCTGGGCCAAGGTCTAAGGACACTGTCAGGAGCCATTCTACATAACTTTGGGGGAGGAATCAATTAAATTATGATTAGGGCTGTCTGAGGCCTCAATTGTCCCAGTGATGCTGTGACACTCAAGGGCAAGATTATATCAGCTGAAGACATTCTGGTTCTTTGAGAACTGAGTAGTAATACAAAAAGAGAATGGTTTTCATCTGGGGAGAGACAAATTCATCCCACCTACTCTTTTTTTTTTTTTTTGGTACCGGGGAAATCCCCGGTGTCATCCTACCTACTCTTGTAAGAACGTTTTGCTCATCTCACTGTCCTAATCAACATAAGCTCATCTACCTAAGATCCTCATCAGCATAAATCCTCATCTTCATAGGATCACCATCGCCCTCTGAGTCATCTGATACTTCCTCTGATCATCAGATCCTCATCAATGTGGGATTATTGCAGTCCTCTGAGTCATCTGATACTCCCTATGAACTCAATAAATAGTGGCAACCTTGGAGTGTCTTTCTCTTTGCCTGTTCTGAGGCAATGACCTCCCAGCCTCCTGTATACTCTGAAAATATACAAGTCTCTATTGTCTTTTTTTCTTTAGCCCTTGATGTATCCCTTTCTGGGCAGTCAGAGGATTGATCGACCTCCAATAACACTAAAATCTGCCTGGAAGAAAGTGTGGCCTAAAATTATACAGGAGAGAGACTTTGAAGACAATTGACCAACTTGAGTTACAACTGCCCTCAGGAATGAATTGATTTCATAAATCAAGGGTCCACTGTACTGGGGGAAAAGGTTTTTCTGTCCTAATTTTATTGGAGTCATTTTGAGAAATCTCTGTGTCAGTAACAAGACCTTGGTTGGAAACAGCCAAAAACAGAGAAGTGGGGGAAAGAAACAAGAAAGAAGAATTTATTGGCTAATCTAACTCCACCGAGTGCAGAATCATATTTGTCTTAGGTAAAGTTGGATTAGACTTCTATCAGGATTTTCAGTTCTAGTCTCCCCACTTGACCTAACCTCAAGCAGATTTCCCCCAAACTGGTGGCATATCACACCATCCTTTTAAGGGAGAGAAGCTGCTCACCAGTGTCAAAATAAGATTCGGACTTTACCATAATTGGTCTAATTTGGAAATTTGGATCATGAACCTACCCTGGAATTATATACAACTGATCAATTTAGTGCTATGGGGTCAGTAACCCAAAATGCATGACTACTACACAATGGTTTAAATGGATGCCACAGAGACAACCAGCAATGTCCCCTCAATCAGCCATCCTGCCCAAGGAAATACCCCCACCAAGGGACATTTATTTAAAATGTAGTTACTTTATTAAAAAGTAAGATCTTTTACAGATCGTTTGAGGTATATCTTTAAGATATTTGTGTGATCATTTTTATTACAAGTGCTTCAATTTATAACATTGAGCTTTTAGGAAGTCAGGGTTTGATTTGCAGCCATCATTTATAAACTTAACTCATGTGGCTCTGGTTCCTGGCAGTTGTCAAGGTTGGTGGGCTGTAACCTGGGCAAGATGCTTCGGAATCTGCTGGCTCTTTGACAGATTGCCCAGAGGACCATCAGCACTGCTTCACGCAGGCATTTTGAAAGTAAAGTTTCACAGAAACAAAATCTGTTTCAGGAGGACAATGGAATTCCAGTGCATCTAAAGGGTGGGGTAGCTGATGCCCTCTTCTGTAGAGCCACTAAGATGTTTACAGTTGGTGGAACCCCGTACACCATCTATCAGTTGGCTATGGCATCATCTCCTAGGAAGCTGGAATGATTTCAGTCAGACCAGCAATCGAGTGGCTCGGTTCCAGTTAGCTCTCTGGACCATTAATATGATAAATAACTGAGCTCTTCTTTGGGGATCAATATTTATTGACTTATACTAACTGCCACCAATAAAGCAGTCTTTACCATGAAAAAAAATAACTCATAAAATGGGGTTTTTATCTTTTCCTGAAAAGTATTATCTTTGAGCAAAAGAAACTGTTTTCCCTGAGTAAAGTCTGTCTTTTGTTCAGTTTCAAATTTGTCTGAGATAATTTCTCAAACTCTTCAGTAATAATATTCAGGAAATATCACTTGTAAAACAAATAAAAAGTAAAAAAAGAAAAAGTTAATCCTAGTATCCAATTAATAAAACAAGCCAGAGCAGGATTAGTAGCCCAACCTGGAGCAGAGATGGAGACAGAAGTCAGTGGATATGGAGTGGGAACTGAAGCCCTTTAAGAGCTGCAGTTGGATCCCGGAATCCAGGATGTTCCAAATTCTCCGGGTTGTTTTAATATCTCACAGTCCTACTTCCAAACATTTCAACATGATGATGTATATAATCTTGTTGGTAATTTAGGCATTTACTACCCTCTTTATGTTATACTGCCCAGCTATATGATTACTTCACTCTGCATGTTTTACTGATTAATTGCCAATAACACACCACACACATTATTTTGAAATCAATAGTACTGCCAAGAACAAAAGAACCAACAGGAGAAGAGACGCTGTTTGCATTCCATTGTTTCTGAATTTGGAAAACAAGCTCTGAGACCAAATATTAATTGCTCCCTGAGGGATCAAGTCTGAAGATTGTTGTCACAAAGTATTATGACTACCTGGTATTCAGGACTTTTAAAAATCACTGCACTGCCCAATAGAATAATAATCTGCCCAATAGTGCAGCAACTTGAAAATAAACACAGAAGAGTAGGAGCCTAAGTAACTTTACAATGAATCAGAGAAACTGTTCAGAGCTGTAGTGCTGTATTTTGCAGAGATTCAGTTTCCAAAACTGTTCTGTGAATGATGAGGTACAGATGCATAAGTTATGCATCCAGAGAAGAGTTCATTTATATTCCTAAGTCTGCACTGTATCCACATGTAGCTGAATAAACTTAACTGAATGCAGACTGTTAAGTTTCCAAGGTTTCCTTCTCTATTTCTGGATTGTTTTAACCATAACCTAAGACATACATAATGGTGAGCAATGTGATTTTTGTTTGTTTTGTTTTTGAAGACAGGAAAATACATGACAGAGACTAATGGTTCATATTTTTGCTCATCCTTATGACATAAAATAACTAAAAGATAATTATGTCCAAATTATGATCAAGTAATTACATCATCCACTTTTTAATAATGTTTCTATGTCATTGTATTTGCCAAATACTAGTTAGGAAAGTGAAAATCTAGTTCTGTTCTCTCCTTTTGGCTTATTTTCAATATGATTTCCAAGTGTAAATAAACTGAGCCAAAATGCTAGTTTAAGAACTTCAAATAACTTCTCCTGAAGTAATTCTTCTCTAAATTTCTAAAGGCTTCTATACTTTTTATCTGAATATTGGCAGCCATTCATCTTTGTAAATGTAAAATTATAATCTATTTTAGAAAACTAGTAACATGAAGGTTAGGTCAACTGTGACTAGACTGGCATACTTAAACTTTTGATCTCAGAAATCAGAATATTACAAAAATAAAATCAGGAACTCTATCATTTCAGGTCAAATTTTGGAGGAAACAGCTAAAATCATAGCTTGATAACTAACACCAATGATTAATTGCCTTTTCAACATGTGGATTATCTTGGTGCCAAAAATTAACAATTGCCTAACAAATTGGAGAGTCCCTGATGTCAGTACTCATATTTTCTTTGGATTATACTTAGCAATTATGCTAAACTTTCTAATGACTGAGTAAAATGGTATTGTGCCTTGGGGCACATTTTGATGAACTACAGTTGTACTTTTCAAAACCTAAGCGGCATGTACATAAAGGAGTATATTGTCTAGAATAGAGTTATGTTTGACCTTTTGTTAGATTTTAGAGGATTATAAATATAATAAAATTATGAATAGATTTACCATTGATAATCATTACTTTAAACAATTTACCTTCCTGAAAAATTAGTTGGTATAAACTCATCTCCAAATAAATGTTTAATTTATATGATACACTTTTGTTCTTTTAACTTGTTACTTCATATCTCCTCATATTCAGTTCATTTTGTTATTTATATATATATATTTGGGGGGGGGTACCGGAGATCAAACTAGGGACCTTCCGCTTACAAGGCAGGCAGTGGAACCACTGAGCTAAATCCCCAGCCTATTTATATTATTGATGGTGATAAATCCTCTAAAACATGCATATTAAGCCTCAGTTTTTACTTCAACTTCTATGTAATCCATCTATCATTTCTTTCATGACTTTTCAGTATAATTGAGACTATATCTGAAGATTCGTGGCTTAAAAATAAAGTAATATAAAATACTACATAAGAAATTAATTTATAATCTTTTATATGAGGATACACCATGTTGAATAACTACGACCATCTGAAATGTTCTATATTTTCAGGGAAGTTAGCAATATGCCACTGATGTCAGAATAACACATGAACACTACTTTTTAGGGAAGATTATTTTTAACCAATCTTAATATTTAAGGTAAACTATATTACTTAAAACTCAGAAACTAGGAACTATGAAATATTGAAGTGGTAATTCATTTAGACAAACATCAACACTATGGATTTCTAGATATCTCATAATTTAAAAATAATTTATGAAGGTGTTTTACCTGTTTACCAAATAACAAAACTAAAACAAAAGATATAGAATATGAGAATTTGGAACACATGTTGAAATTACATTTTCTAATTCTCAGGATCCTCTTATGTAGATTTCTCAGGGCATCTTCAATAATACTATTCATTACATTAATACTATGGCACAAAAACATTATATTTCCACTAGGATTTTGAATTTCAACTGAAAGTAGCAACTGCTTTCTCCTTCAAACTCTATAAATAAAATAAAGGTAGTTTTTCCTATTAACAAAAGGAAGATTTATATTCTGCCTTAGGACCTAAATGCTGCTAGATAGAAAAACTCAAATTTCTTTTTTATTGTTGTTGTTTAATTGTTTTGTTTTGTTTTGTTTTGGTACCGGGGATCAAACTCGGGTCCTCGCGCTTGCGCAGCAGGCGGCGAAACCACTGAGCTAAATCTCCGGCCCTGTTGTTGTTTAATTTTTAATTTTTCTTAGTATAGTATATTTGCAATTCATAATGAGTACATTCGCTGTAGGGAATCGGTATATGTATGTGACACATCTCTATTTTTTTTCCTTTCCCTCCA
Organism: Heterocephalus glaber; assembly: GCF_000247695.1. The sequence continues at coordinate 24,323,602 of NW_004624744.1, forward strand.
TCCCAACCTTTTGTGTTTTTTGTGGTTGTTGTTGTTTGGTTTGGTTTTTGTTTTTGGCCAGCATCACCAAATTTCTCACTATGGCCTAAGGGCTCTTCAAGACCTGCTACCTAATTTCTTCTCATTTCATTCTCTCCTCCCTCACTGTACTCCACCCACGCTCACCTCTAGGCCCTTAAGTTTACCCAGCTCTTTTCCCCTCCAAAACCCCACACTGACACTTCCAAGGCCTGAAACACTCTTGGAAGGCTTGCAAAGTCCTGGTTCATTCTTCTCCTGTCTTCACTGAGAAGCCTTGCCTGTCTCTCCCTTTCCCTTCTTCCTGCCCACTTCTACACTACAGTAACACCTGTCCTTTTACCCTATTTGTTTTCTTCACAGAATTTACCATAACCTGAAATTATCTTGTTACTGACTTATTTACATGTTCACTGTCCCTACTTACTAGCATGTAAGCTCTATGGAGGTAGGAATGATAGGCATTTGATAAATATTTGTTCACTGAAGAAATAAAGTTACTGGACATTTTTTATTTTCTTTTAAGAGCTATCAATAATGTAATGTGGGGCCGGGGATTTAGCTCAATGGTTTTGCTGCTTGCTGCTCAAGCACAAGGACCCGAGTTCAATCCCCAGTACCAAAACAAACAAACAAACAAAAAATAAAGACAATTTTAAAATAATAATAATAATAATAATAATGTAATGTGTTTTTAGAAAGACAAAATGTGTCCATGCCTTTTTATGGAAATGTGATATTATAAAATTAATTCCTTTCTCAAAACCTCTTAATGAATTTAAAACAAGAGAGAAAAATGCTTTATTTTTCAACAATCACTAATGCAGAAATATGCACAAAGCCACACACTAACAAAAAAGCACCAGCAATTTTCAAATATAAGCATGGAGGAATGGAACTCTTTTCAAACAAGCTCATCAAAAAATAGTAGACAGGAGCCAAAAAAATAAAAAATGAAGCAGTTAGATGTACACAGATACATAAGATGTTTTTGCTTATTTTTACAAATTATTTTGAAAGACATGAGGGTAGAATATATTACATTGCTGAGTTCACTCTTAGCCTCAATCCATCACCAACTAATTAAACTTTTGCTGAACTTATTATTGGCCTGATAAATTTAAGCAAAGTCTTGGATCTCTACTAAAAGACAGAGGCTTTTTTAAAATTTCTAAAACAAACTGTTCCTGGAACTTAATCACAATTTTTTCTTTTTAACCTAAATTTTTTCTACAATTACAAGTCCTTGATTTCTTGCAAATCATTCCTGAAAAACTAAACTGTTAGACTATATCAAAAATAAAGATGAGGGCCAGGGATTTAGCTCAGTGACATTGCACCTGCCTCACAAGTGCAAGGTCCTGCGTTCGATCCCAGGTACCAGAATAAATAAATAAATAAATAAACAAATAAATAAATAAATAAATAAAGATAATTTAAATAAATAAACATTATTTAAATTAGAACATCAATGGAAATGTTTACAAAATATTTTTCAGAAATCATCTTTTTTACTTTAACTGATACAAAGAAGCCTTTCAGGTAATGAAATTGATTTTTAGCTGAGATCTTTTAATTTACAGCCATGTCTCCTAATGGCCATCTGTGGAGAATAAAAAGGAACCATTTTAGAAAAGAGCCTGTATATATATTTTAAACATAATAGAACTTATGAAAATCTGTATTCAAATTAAAAGAACTTAAAATAGGAGAACTTGACAAAGTCCTTTCCTACCATTCTTAGATAGTGACAGGCAGTAGAAAGATAGCTAGATTTGTAAGTCATTCCTGGGGTTAAGTGGACTTGACTGAGTGGGGATATGATAGTATGTGCGAGAGTACTGGAAATGGCTCTCAGGCTCTACTTTATGTAGCAGATTGGACTGTAAGTAAGAAAGGAACTAGAGAAAGCATATTAGATTCGTGCAAGATAGCAATGAGTTCAGTTTTTGAAAGACTGAATTTTCCTCTAGGACATACATATACAGGTGGATTGAATATTTAGAAGTCAGCAGGATGCATGGGTCTGAAACTCAGAAGAATGCCATGGATTGTTTGATATACAACCTACATAGTAATCATTTATATTTATGGAATACATTATATAATAAATAACAGTAATCAGTTACTGATATTTATTACTGGAGCCCATATTATACATCATGGCATTAGAAGGCTCCTAATATCTCTTATAGAAGCTATCAAATAAATGATTATCTACAGGTTGTAGAAATCAGGAATGGAAAATGTTTCATCTATAACCAAAACGGCTTTGTTTGTATTGTTTCTGCAGCTTATAGTTGTGCATATAGTTGTTCATTAAGAAACTTTATGTTCCAGGTAAGCTACCATGTTCTTTAATCACTTTAATATCTCTCTTCTGAGCTTCCATTTAGAATGTCTATCAAAATAGAGATTATGTCCCAAATTTCTGAGTAAATCTTTTCTTAAGGGAATTTTCCATTGGTCCCTGTATTATTTATTTATTGCTGCATAACAAATTACCAAAATTTAGTGGATTAAAACAACACACTTACTATTGCAGAGATTTCATGGACCAGGAATCTGAGTACTCTGCTTCAGGGTCTCACCCAAGTCTACAATAAAGTATTGGCTAGGGATAAGGTCTCATTTGAAAGTGCAACACAGCATCAGTTTTTATGCCCAAAGAGTTGTTAATATTTTCATGAGACTGTGTATCTCAATTTCACTAGCTGTTGGCTAGAGACCACCCTCACATTCTTGGAACATGGGCTTTCCTAAATTACAGTTTGCCTTATCAAAGAATGCAAGTCACAAATGCAATAAAGTCTGCTAGCAAGACACAAATCATAATCTTTTATAACCTAATCATGGAAATGACATCTCATCAATTTCACCTTATTCTATTGACTAGAACAAGTCAGCAGGACCTGTTAACACACAAAAGGAGAGAACCACACAAAGGCATAGATACCAGGAGGTGAGATCACTGAGGTCATCTTTGAAATCTGCCTACATATCATTAATATTTACCAATCTTACAAGACTAAAGATAAAAGAGGCATTAAGTCCAATAAATGGTAATTTTTCTGTATGGAGTCATGTGATATGCATGTCTGGGCCCTTTAATTTCTTGGTTTCTGAATAAAAGGTAACTAATTATTAAAATATTTGCTTTGTGCTTTATACAGTGATGTACAGTATATACTCAGGAAATATATACTGACAAGATAGAACAATAAGTAAAATAGAAAGTATGTTTCTGTCTAGTGTTACTTATAAACTCAGCTGAGGCTTTTCAAAATGTGTTTCTTAGCATCATTCTTCCAAATGTGCCTTTTAAAATAATTCTCAAGACTTCACATTTTTTTTTTTTGCAAATACAAATTTCCCCAACATCTGTCAACATGTAAATCTTCAGAGTATTTTGTGGTGAACTTAACAAACATGGTATTGAAGTCATGTTTTTCTTGTAATCTGCCAAATTTCTGCCCCATTAGAAAATACATAGATGGATGTTTAACATTGGGTGCCGCTAGACCAAAATTATATTTCATATATTAATCAAGAATATCTTTTCTTAAACTTAACTGGTTGCATTAAAAATTAATTAGTTATTCAAACCATTTTTAACAGCAGTCACAAAGTGGTTTTCAACTCCATGAACAGCAAGATCCAAAATGAACTTGAAGATGTAATTTTATCATTTTTTTAAAACTTGATTAATAAAAAAAGAGGAAAAAATATTCAAAATCCCACCACCAAGAAATAACCATGATTAAATAGTTTGATGTATATATCCTCTCAGACATTTAAAAGTGTATACGGCTGGGCATGCTGGTGCACACCTATAGTCCAAACTACTCAGGAGGCAAAAGCGGGAGGATCATTTAAGCCATGAATTTGAGACTGGCCTGAGCAACAGCATAGTGAGTGACACACCATCTCAAAAAATAAACAGGGACCAGGGATGTAATGTAGCTCAGTGGCACAGTGCCTGCCTGGCAAGTGTGGGGCCCTGAGTTCAATTCTTGGTACCAATAAATAAATAACTATATATAACTTTACCACAGGCAGATAATTTGAGCCATGAATTTGAGACCATCCTGAGCAATAACAGTGTTACACTGTCTCAAAAATAAACAAAGGTATATAACTTTACCACAAATGACACCATACTCCTTTTTATAATATATAAAACTGTTCCAAAACAAAGATTTCCAGACCAACTAATTTTCAATGATGCATTCCTAAATGGTGCTAGAACCACTGTGGAAATCAGTATGGAGATACCTCAAAGAATTAGGGCTAGAGGTCCCATTTGACCCAGCTATTCCCCTGCTGGGTATCTTCCCAAAAGAATTAAAAGAATCATACCACAGCGATATATGTGCACCCATGTTTATAGCAGCACAGTTTGTAATAGCTAAATCTTGGAAACAGCCCAAGTGCCCATCAACTGGAGACTGGATAAAGAAGATGTGGTTTTTTTAATATAAAATGGAGTACCACTCAGCCATAAAGAATGAGAAATTAGCGACATTTATAGCTAAATGGATGCATATTGAGGCCATACTCTTAAGTGAAATAAATAGGATATACATGGGTAAATACTGAATAGTTTCTCTAGTGTGAGAAACTGAAAGTGTAAATAAGGATTAAAGTGATTAAAATGAATAATTGATCATTTGAAATAGGAAAAGGTCCAAAGGTGGCGGGGTGGGGGGAGAAAGGAAAGGAAAAATTATGAGACAAGAAAAAAAATGGAAATGAAATCTATGTAAATAGGGAAGGGTGCACAGGTAATGGGGAAAAAATAAGAACCAAGATACATCATGTACAGGTACAAGCACCCAATGATAAATGTAAATGTATTGTATACCTAAAACGTACCAATAAAAGAATATTCAAAAATAAATCAATAAATAGTGCTAGAAAAATTGGATATCCACATGTAAAAGATTGAGTATAGACCCATATACTTCACCATATAGTAAACTAAAATGAAAATGGTTCAAAGCCCTAAATGTTAAGACAGAAATACTTAATCTGCTGGAAGATAAAATAGGAACAACTCTTGAAGACACAGGCATAAGCAAGGACTTTCTGAATAGAACTCCAATTGTACAAGAAATAATATCAAAAGACAACTAATGGGATCATATCAAATTAAAAGTCTCCTGCACAGCAAAGGAAACAACCAACAGAGTAAAGAGACAACCTACAGAATGGCAAAAAATTTTTGCCAGCTATTCCTTAGACAGAAGACTAATATCTAGAATATATGAAGCACTCAAAAAATTTATACTCCCCAAAATAAAAGATCCAATCAAAAATGGACAAGTGAAATGAATAGACACTTCACAGAAGAAGTACAAATAGCCAATAAAAACAGAAACAAGTGCTCAATATCACTGGCTATTAAAACTACATCGAGGTACCAACCTACCCCACAAAGAATGGCTATTGTCAAAAAATCTAATAATAATGAATGCTGGTAAGGATGTGAGGAAAAAGAAACTCTTCTATACTGTTGGTGGGAATGTAAACTAACACAACCACTATGGAATTAATACAGTGTGAAGACAATAATAATAGTGTGGAGATTCCTCAAAAAATTAAAAATAGAAATCCTTTTGACCTAGCTTATGCCCCTCCCTGGTCTGACCCAAAGAGTTAAAATTATCATATTACAGGGATATATGCATACCCATGTTTATAGCAGCACAATTCATAATAGCTAGATCTTGGAAACAATGTATATGTCCATCAAAAGATGAATAGATAAGAAAAATGTGGTATTTATACACAGTGGAGTACTACTCTGCCATAAAGATAAAATTGAGGGATGTGTAGGCAAACGGATGCAACTTGAGAATGTAATGGTCAGTGAAATAAGTCAGACACAAACCTACATATAAAATGGTTTCTCTTATATGAGAAACTCTAAGTACATTTATGCAAATGAGAAGCAAAATGGAAGACAGATAAATAGAAAGTAGAGGTTCAGATGATTCCCCAAATTACCTATTCTACTGTTTCAAAAATATTTTAATATATATGCTAATTTGTTTATACTACTAATTTCTCTTAGCTCATTGAAAAGAAAGTTTTGTGCTAATATCTGTTTCTTCTTTGTAAGACAGAATCTTTTTTGTCAACCTCTTGTACTCTGGAGTAACTACTTTGAAGATAATACACAGTGTATTAATTATTGTTATTATTTTGTTATGAAATTTTTATAAAATAAAAAAGGAAAAAATAAAACTTACATCATTTCACATTTAAAGTATATAAACCAAAATCTTATCTAAACCTAAAATTCATGTCACCTCTCCTCTTTCTCCAGTATTATTATTTTATTCTATCTAACATAAGAGTTATCTTCTTCCTCCTTTTATCCTAACCAATGTCTCAGATTCAATTGTGCTTCAAGGTATCTCCTAAATTTGTTCATTCCTTTCTACTTTCTTTGTCTTCATCCCAATTTGGCTAAGATTGCTTCACAAATTAATTTTATCAACAATATCTTGAATTAACTTAAGGTCCCTCTGCTCTTATACCCCTCCCCTTCTTATGCTACTCTTATAATGGTCAATGAGATATACTGAAAGGAAGGCTGAACTTTAAACTCAGGAGCCCAAGGTTAAATTCCCTCTCTGGCACCTGGGGGTGACCTAGATTCCTCTTTCTGTTCTGCGAGTTTCCTTATCTCCAAGATAACAGAACACCCTAATGGCCTCTAAGCTGCCTTGCAACTCTAACAATCTACGCTGACCTTCTTTGCTCAAGGAATGGAAGTGACAACCTTTTACCTACCAGGGTCACAATTGATACTTTGCCATTTTTCAACTTGACTGCCCTTTACATCCTGACCGCTTGCTTCGCGCTATCTCCAATGAGGCCCTCTACTTTCCACTCTAAATATTTGTTCCTCATATTATTGTTCTTTTCCCTCAGTTATATTATTCATTTTAGAAACATTTATAAAATGACTTTTAACATACAAGGCATTTCCTAGTTCCTGGGAATAGAAAAGTAAAAATCATAATCCTGTCCTCAACGAATTCATCATCTTATTGAAGATTAGGGTAACAAACATACAGTTGTGTTAAAGTGCTACTGTTATTAACTTAATACATAGGGGGAGGTGCAAAGTGGAGCACAACAAGGTAAGAGTATGCAGGAAGGCTTCAGGAAAAAAGATGTATTTATTCCAACCCAAGTGTTCTGAAAAAAGATAATAAGAATGAAAATGGGAAGAAGGTGTGTGCTATTGCTACTACCCTGAAAGGCATTTTAGTATAAGGAAGTCTTTTTAGATCAGGGCATACTGGAGAATCTTGAAATGTAGGTGGTGAGTGGCAAGCGGTGACAGGGGTCATGATGAATGGTCTTTTTATTTCTGGTACCGGGGATCAAATTTAGGACGTTGCGCTTGAGAGGCAGGCGCGGTGCCACTGAGCTAAATCCCTGGCTGAATGGTCTTGAATGTCACCCTGAGTCTGGGTTTTGTTCACCATAGTTTTTTTTATTTGTTTGTTTTTTGGTACCGGGGATCGAACTCGGGTCTTTGCGCTTTTGCAGCAGGCAGCGGAACCACTGAGCTAAATCCCCGGCCCTGAGTCTGGGTTTTGTCTGAGAGAAGTTTGGAATACGTTCTGTACCTTGATTCAGATCATTCTTTTTCTGGTCTGTTACTGGAAATAAGGTGGTTATTGAGGACTCAGTCAAAACCGATAGCAGGAAGGAGGAAAATGGTGGTCTGACCCCTCCCCCAAAATTGGCTACTGCTGGCCCACTAAAGCCATGATAACCAATGCCTCACGGAATGTATCAGCCCGGGCCCCTCGTCAGGAGGAACTGGATCAGCGCCAGGCCACTGGGAAGGGAGCTGCCTGAGACCCCGCGAGATTTCCGGCTAGGAGCCTCTGGCGAACTCTGAGCAGCGTCTGGTCGCCTGGCAACCGCCCGCGGCTCCAGAGGCTAAACTCCCCTAACCGGAGTTACTGACCAGACTCTTCCAGCAAAGTGCCCTCAAGGAAGAAGGTGGGGACCGAGGAAGCCTTGGAGTCACATTTCTCAAACTTGCCTGCCAGTAAGATTTTCCTGGGACACTTAAAAAGCAGATCTCTGGGCCCTATCTCTAGACATCTAGAATTGCCAGGAAACAGTAATAACAACTAGAAGGCTATATTTTTAACAAATATCTAGGATCAGGCGAGGTTGGGAAACACCTCTAAAAGAAGGAGGAGGCACAGACATAGGGGTGGAGCGGAGGGAGCGGAATCGGTAGGCGCGCCCGAGTTGGAAGGGTTTTGAAATAAAACCTTGAGAGCTGAAAATTTAGAGCCTCCGAAGCCACTGAGCATGGGGCTCACTAAATAGAATTATAGGTGGAAACTAAAGTCAGAAAACGTTCTCCATCTCCTCTGGCCTTGGGATCACTGGGGAAACCCAGCAGTCCTTTAAAATGGATTTCCCAGATCACCTACTAAAGCAGCTCATTGGGATGTGGAGAGATATCCTAGAAAGCAGAGTCCAAGAAAACAAATATTGGAGGAGGGGTGGAAGTTGGAAAAGCACTTTCTGAAACATTAGAAAATAACAAAAAGAAAACCAAGGCCACTTCACAAGTGTTGACTTTTTTTTATTATAATGTTCTAAAATATATCCGAATCCACACTATTAAATTCAGTTTAAATTCCTAAAGCTTATAATTTCTCTATAAGAAAATTCAAGAAAATAAGTTTAAATTAATATTATTTTAACAAGCTGAATGGTGCTGTTTTGATGAAACAATTTTCTCTTTTGGACTGCTACAACGCAGTTTCTTTCTAGTTAACAGTCTTATTTTGCCTTGTGGTTGATTCAATTTTCTCCCTTTCCATATTTCAAGCCCCTGGAAAGTTTTTCCTATAGCGTTTTTATTAGCTCTATTGGCCCTCCCTTGGTTTAATAAATACTTCATTTATATTTGTTTCTTTTCTGAAACGCTTAAAAGATTTTTTTCTAGGCAAACACCAATTTGTAGAAACAAAATTCATTTATAGTGAAGAAGTTAAGAACATGCAACCCTAACATATGCTGTTCTGGTTTATTGGCAATTTCTCATTGAAAGCACTTGAAAAATGGCAGGTGCAAGATCACTCTGATCTTTAATTTGTTTCTTAAAAGCAAGAGATGAAACTCTCATGTGAAAGATTCTGTCCCTATACTAAAAATAAAGTTATTCTCACCAAGGACAGGAAGTTGAGACCCAGGGAAATCTGTACAAACAAACATTTTCAGACACTTCTCCATCAATCAACTATACTATCCCAATCCACCTTTCCTTGTTACATTTTCACAATTTCCTAGTCTCTAGTTCAGTAAGTGTTCAACTTTGTGATAGTTTATTTCCTTCATTTCTCATGCCACATAAAATTTGTATTAAACAAATCTATATGCTTTCCTCCTGTTGTAATTTTCTGTAAATTTCTCAGGTAGAGGTGGGGGGGGCCTTCAAATGGATAAATGTAAAGTTTTCCTCCTTTGCAAGAACACAGTCATTCATGAAGATTCAGATGATCCAACATTTGTTTTAGCCACATTAACAGCCTGAAGCAAAAACTTGTGATAGTGCTTTTATTGGGTTGCAGTCCCATGGAAGTAAGAATGAAGAAGAAAAGGAACTGGATAGAGATGGGAAGAAAGCAAATATAAGAGCGTGCACAACCCAGAAGACTACAGAAGTTTTCTGGGGGATCTTTTGAAAACACTGTGTCTCCCAAAACTCCATCGGGGAGGGGAGGATAAATCATCTGACTCCCCATCCCCTTGGCTGAAGTTATCCCCCCAGGGTTGTTCTCCTTCATAGCTCAAGGAGGCTCTTGCACAGACACCAGTACAGCAGTCTCTCCCAGATGCATGGAGGAACAACCTCTTTAAAATATGTATTTTCACCTTAGTTATCCATGTAAAAAGATAACTGAAATTTCCAGAAAAACTTGTAAATTTTAAAATATGGGCCCAAAGTATCATAAATCGATGATACTTCTTGAAGACATAGATTTTTCTTGAAGGCAAAGATTTTCTGAATAAAATCCCTGTTGTGCTTGTCACGGTGCTGCACACCTGTAATCCCAGCTCTTGGGATTACCATGAGTTCGAGCCCAGCCTGGGCTATATAGTGAGTTAAAGGCCAGCCTCAACTACACAGCAAGACCCTGACTGAAAACAAAACAACAAAAAACCTGTTGTGCAAGAAGTAATACCAAGAATCAACAAATGGGATCACATTAAATTAAAAAGCTTTTGCACAGCAAAGGAAACTGCCAACAAAGTCAAGAGACAATCTACAGAATGGGAAAAAATTTTTACCAGCTACTCCTCAGATAAAGGACTAACATCTAAAATATAGAGAAAACTAAAAAAAAAAAAAAATAGATCCCCCAAATTTAAAGATCCAATTAAAAAGTCACCTGAAATGAAAAAATATAATTGGCTGATAAATATATGAAAAAGTGTTCAACATTGCTGGCCACCCAAATTAAAACAACATTAAGATTCCACCTCATCTCAGAAACAATGGCCATCATCAATAAATCAACCAATAACAAATTCCAGCAAGGCTGTGAGGAGAAAGGAATCCTTCTCCATTGTTGGTGGGAGTGTAATCTGATACAACCACTATGAAAATCAGTATGGAGATTCCTCAAAAAAGTAAAAAATAGAAATTCCATTTGACCTAGTTATTCCCCTTTTGGGTATCTTCCCAGAACAGTTAAAAATATCATACCACAGTGATATATGTATATCTATGTTTACAGCAGCACAATTCATAATAGCTGAATTTTAGAAACAGCCTATATATCCATCAACAGATGAATAGATAAAGAAATGTAGCATTTATAGACAATAGAATACTACTCTGCAGTAAATAAAAATAAACTTAAAGCATTTGTAAGACAATAGATGTGCCTTGTAACCATAATGTTAAGTGAAGTAAATCAAACATGCAAGCTTGAACATCATATGATTTTCCTGATATGAAGAAGTTAATAGGAAAAAAAGAGGGGAAAAAGTATATATTCTAAGTATGTTGCTGCTGTAGGTTTCTAGTTTCACTCCAACATGGTGTAAGAGATCACTTTTCAGGATTTTCGTTTCCTTGGATATGTTTTCTCTTTATTGCTGCTATAAGCATGATCTATTGTGAATTAAAAGAAAAATAAACTCCCAGAATACAAAAATCTATGAAGATAGAGAGTAGCTCAGTGGTTGCCTAGATTTAGCGGGGGGAGATTGGAAGACGATAGCTAGTGTGTGGAGTGTTTTGAGATAGCATAAATGATCTAAATTTGATTGTGGTCACGGTTGTGCAACAGTGCTAAAATCTACTGAATTTTACACTTTAAGTCTGTAAAGTGTGTGGCATGAAAATTTTAGTTGAATACAGCTGTTATTTTAAATTTAACAAAACATAAATGGATGTTTAAAATCTATAATGAAACTATCTCCCTATGGAATCAGCTAAGAATAGAGTATTCTAACACTAAGAAAAAAAGAAGAAAAGACTGAAAATTGTTAAGGCAAGGATCCACATTTAGAAGTTGGCAAAAGAAGAATAAAATAAACCTGAAAATAGGAGGGAAGAACTTTTAAAAAATAAAAGCAAATTAATGAAATTAAAGCCAAGATACAATGGAGATGGTCAAGAAGGCTAAAATTGGCTTTCTTTGACTATGCTACAAAACAGTTAAGTTTGTTCAACATTAGCAAGACTGATCAAGAGAAAATGAAGAAAATGCATATAAGGAACGAGCAAAGGGAGCTATCTATCATGACAACAGCAAAGACTGGGATATTAAAATAGAAGAACTTTATAACAACAAATTTGAAATGCAAACAGAAAAGTTAACTTCCTAAGCCAATATAAAATTTACCAAAACAGATTCCAAAAGAATCAGAAAATCTGAATAGACCTATAAGCATTAAAGAAACTAAAACAGGACGATAGACATAGTGGCACTGGACTGTAATCCCAGCACTTGAGGAGGCTGAGGCAGGAGAATAAACAAATGTTCAGGGCCGGGGATTTAGCTCAGTGGTTTTGTCGCCTGCTGCGCAGACGCAATGACCTGTGTTCAATCCCCGGTACCAAAAAAAAAAGTTCGGGCTACATAGTGAGTTCATGGCCAGCATACATAGCCTACATAGTCAGACTGTCACAAACAAGCAAAGCATGCAAACAAACTAACTAAAAAGTAAAGGTGAGTGAGTATTATGTATTTAATTAGTTTTGGTGTTTAAACCCTTTTTACTAAAGAAAGTTGTCTATAAACTTAGAAAATACCTCAATACCCATAAAAATATCTGTAAATTAGATAATCTAATAGTATTACATCAGAAAATTAAACTCAAAACAACCTTTCCCAAATTGCTATCTAATACTCTCTTTTTTCTTTAATTTTTAGAAAGATGGAAATAAATAATACCTAAACCTGCTTCTGGACATGTTATCAACACAGCTATTGCTGAGAATTGACTTATAGAGAAATGATGGTTCGACTAACTGTGGATCTAATTGCCAAAAACAGCAATCTAAAACCTCGAAAAGAAGAAACCATTGCACAATGCCTGAAGAAAATAACTCATATAAATTTTTCAGGCAAAAATATAGATGCAATTGTAAGAACTCTAAAATTATTTCCTGTTTTTATGTAATTAACAATGTCAAATATATAAAGTGATTTGAGGACATACTTAATACATTAACTATTTTGATTATACTTATCAACTATTTTAACCAGTAAATTTATATTGTTTTATTTTAATTTCCTTTTTGTTATATTAAGCTTATTTAACTTAAGTCTCTATAAAATACACCATTATGCTTTTTACATATATATGGGCATGGTAGTTCATTCCTGTATTCCCAGATACTTACCATGAAGGAGGAGGATTATCTGGCAACACAAGACCATATCTCAAAAAAAAAAAATTTAGACATATGTTTACTGTTCTCCCTACAATACTCTTTAATGTGGCAAACCAGATTAGGAAAGTAATTACAAAGATAAGATAATTACTTTTAGAATAATCCAGAGCCTTGGAATACATATATATGTATATTAGTACCATAATTCCAAAGTTCAACACTAGAGCTCAGGATATAGTTCAGTGGTAGAGTGTGAGTTTAGTATGCCAAAAGCTCAGGACCACCCCCATCCCCCAAAATGGTCAAAGGGTGAGATCTTCTTTTGCATGTAATTTAATTGGTTATGTAAATAGTATACTGGATCAGTTGTGTCAGACCAGATACATTTGTATTAGTATCTGTTGTCTCCAATAAATGACTATAGGTAAGAGAAAATTTCTCAAAAATAACAGAAGCTAGGCCTGGGGATTTAGCTCAGTGGTTCCGGTGCCTGCCTCGCAAGCGCAAGGTCCCGAGTTCGATCTCCGGCACAAAAAAAATAAATAAATAAATAACAGAAGCTAAATCAGGGCAAAGGATCATGTCCAGTCTGTTAACATCATTCGAAACCCCCATCTAATACAATGCCTAAAACATATTAAGTGCTTAATTATTTATTGAATGAATAACAATTGAATGAATAACACCAAAGCCTCAGACAAAACTGTCCATTATTCTCTCTCTCTCTCTCCCCCTCCCTACTTCTCTTCCTCTCCTTCCGCCTTCCTCTCCCCGTCCCCCTCTCCTCTTTTCTTGTATAATGGACACTGAACTCAGAGAGTGCTCATACATTCCTAGCCCTTTTATTTATTTTGAACAGGGTCTTGCTAAATTACCCAGGCTGGCCTGGAAGTTGCACTCTTCCTACCTCAGCCTCCTGAGTAGCTGACATTACACCTGTAACTGTTGTCAAGGAAAATTGCTTGCACTGGGAAAATCTTTACAAATAACAACTTTACTCATAAAATTACAGAATGTTAAAGCCAGAACTTATTTTGTAATCATTATAGTCTCATTCTGACTATGCTGACAAATAATTTATTTTATTTTTTATTAGTACACGTTTGTAATACATAATATTTTTTCTCATTCTGTAGGTTTCACTCTGTTGGTTGTTTCTTTTGTTATGCAGAAGCTTTTTAATTTGATGTGATCACATTTGTTGATTCTCAGATTTATTTCCTGTGTAACCAGGGTTCTGTTTAGAAAGTCTTTGCCCATACCTATGACTTTAAGTCTGACCTATTTTATCTTCCAGCAGGTTAAGAGTTTCTGTTTTAACATTTAGTTCTTTGATCCTTTTTGATTTTAGTTTAATACATGGTGAGAGATACAGAGCCAGCTTCAATCCTGCATGTGTACAGCCAGTTTTTCCAATGCCACTTATTGAAGAGGCTATGTTTCCTCCAGTGTATGCTTATGGCCCCTTTGTCAAATATCAAATAGTTGAATGTACTTGGGGTTGTTTCTTCATCTTCTATTCTGTTCCATTCATTGTTCTTATGTCTTTTGTTTGTTTGTTTGTTTTGAGACAGGGTCTTACTGTGTAATTTTGGCTGGCCTTGAACTCACTATGTAGCGGAGGCTGGCCTCCAACTTGGTGCAGTCATCCCGCCTCAGCCTTCAGAGTGCTGAGATTACAGGCATGCACCACTGTACTCCTAGCCCTCACGTCTGTTTTTGTGCCAGTACTGTAATCTTTTTTTTTTTTAATCACAGTAGCTTTGTAATATAACTTCCGGTCTGGAATTATGATGCCTTACATTTTGCTCTTTTTACCTAGGATTGCTTTTGCTATTCTAGTACTAACATATGAATGTTAGTACCACTTTCTCCAGTTCTGTAAAGAATATTTTTGGAATTTAGCACAGTGTTGAATCTGTGTATCAATTTTAGAAATATGGCCATTTTGACTACATTGGTTCTGCCTATACAGGAACAGGGGATACCCTTCCATTTTCTGATGTCTTCTTTGATTTCCTCTTTCAGAGCACTATATTTTTCATTGTAGAGATCTTTCACTTCCTTAAATTCCTAAGTATTTAACTTTTCCTGGTACTGTTGTAAATGGTATTTTTTCCTAATTTCTTTTTCAGTGGGTTCATTATTAGTGTATAGGAACACTATTGATTTTTGTGTGTTGATTTTGCACCCTGCTTCATTACTGAATTTGGTTATTAATTATAACAGTCTTTTGGTGGATTCTGGGGGGTCTTTTATGTAGAGGATAATTTCAACTACAAATAATGAAAATTTGACTTCTTTCTTTCCTATACATAGCCCTTTTACTTCTTTTTTCTGTCTAATTGCTCTTGCTAATGTTTCAAGTACTATGTTGAACAAGAGTAGTGATAGTAGATATCTTTGACTTGTTCCTGATTTTTAGAAAGAAAGTTTTCACTTTTCCCCCATTTAATATGATGTTGAGGGCCGGGGATTTAGCTCAGTGGCACTGCATCTGCCTTGCAAGCTCAAGGTCCTGAGTTCAATCCCCAATACCCCCCCACACCCAAAAATGATGTTGATAGTAGATTTGTCATGAATGCCTTGTATCAGAATGAGATAAAGTCCTTCTATACCTATTTTCAGGGTGTTTTTTTTTTATCATGAAAGGAAGTTGCATTTTGTTAAAGGCCTTTTTTGCATCTATTGAGATGATCATGTGATTTTTATCCTTGCTTCTGTTTGTGTGATGTATTACATTTATTGATTTGTGTATGCTGAACCATCTTTGTATCCCTGGGATGAAGCCTACTTGGTTATGATGTATGATATTTTTGATGATTCATTGTATTCTGTTTATCAGTACTTATTGAATATTTTTGCATCCATATTCATTAAAGAGATTGGTCTATAGTTCTCTTTTTTGCTTGGATCCCTGTCAGGTTTTGGAATCAGGGTAATAGCTTCCAGGAATAACTCAGAGTACTCTTTCCCTTTTGATTTCATTAAAAAACTTGAGGATTGGTGTTAGAAAACTTCCCTGAAGTTTTTGTAGAATTCAGCAGTGAACTCATCTGGATCTGGGCTTTTCTTAGTTGGTAAGTTAGTTTTTATTGCTTCAATTTCATTGCCTGTTACTGGATTATTCAGAGTTTTTAAATCTTCTTGTTTCAGTTTTGGTAATTCATATGTAACTAGGAATCTATCCATTTCTTTTAAATTCTCCAATTAATGGCATGCAGGATTGTGAAATAGTTGTTAATAATAGTTTTTTTATTTCCACAGTGTCTGTTGTGATTTCACCTTTTTTATTTCTAATTGCATTGATTTAGGTCTTGTTTTCTTTTTTTTTTTTTTTGAGAAAATATTTTATTTTTTAAAAATGGATTTTTCACTCTTCAATTATTTAAGAATTTTATCTCTATTAAAACTAAATATTTGATATAATCCATCTTTTCTCAAATGAAAGACTATGGTAAAACTATACTTTAGCAACTCAAGTTGCTGTTCAGACCTTGACTCTTGCAGTTAGCAGAACCCTGAAGCCTGCCGTACCTGACTTGGCACTGAGCTGCACCCGGGCTGTGCACTTCTGGGCCCAGTGACTGCTTCATGAAGCAAAGCACCTGAACACTTGGTCTGCTCAGGCTGCCTGAGGACCTCTGGCTGGGATGACCTGGCTTCACTGTACAGGATGGATCTCCCTGCAAGGACCAAGGACCAAGGTCCATGTGGCCACTGTCCAGGCATTCAAGCGGCAGATTTTTTTTCTCCTTTTTAAAAAATTATGTTGGCTAAGGATATGTCTATTTTGTTTATTCTCTCAAAGAACCAATTCTTAAATTAATTCTTTGTATTTTTGTCTTAATTTCATTGATTTCTGCTCCAGTCTTTATAATATCTTTCTTGTACTAGCTTTGGGTTTGTATTGGTCTTGTTTTTCTAGGATCTTGATGTGCATCATTAGGTTATGTATTATTTATTTGGGCTCACTCTGTTTTGTGATGTAGCCATTCACAGCTATGCACTTCCCTCTTTGGGTTGCTGTCATTATGTCCCATAAGTTCTGGTATGTTGTACTGGTATTATCATTTATTTCTAGAAACTATCATTTCTTTCTTGATTTCTTCTGTAACCAGTTGTTTAGTTAAGAGTGTATTGTTTGGTTTCCATGCATTTGCATAATTTCTGTGTTTTCATTTGCTGTTGGTTTCTAACTTCATTGCACTAAGATCTACTATTATGCATCGTATAATTTTAAATATTTTACATTTACTTAAGCTTGCTTTGTTAAGCAGTATGTGGTCTATTTTAGAGAAAGTTCCATGAGCTGCTGAAAAGAGTGTGTATTCTGTTTTTGGTGGATAGGACACTATAGATATCTATTAAGTCTATTTGTTTGAAGATTTTGTTCAATTCTTTGTTGATTTTTTATCTAGTTAATCTATTTGTGATACTGTGGTAATGAGGTCCCCCACTATAATTGTTTATGTTTGTCTGATATTTTATGTCCAGTAGTACTTGTTTTATGAAGTTGGGTGCACTGTTGTTCAGTGCATGTATGTTAATAATTGTTATATCTTCCTGTTGGATTGTTCCCTTACCCAATATACAGTGACCTTCTTTGTCTCTTTTGATCAGTTTTGGCTTGAAGTCTACTTTGTCTGAATATAGGATAGCTATACCTGCTTTTCTTTTGGATTCTCATGGCATGGGATATTGTTTTCCAGCCTTTGATTTTTAGTCTGTGAGTTTCTTTTTGCGTTCAATGTGTCTGGTTTTGCTTTGGGGTGTGTGTGTGTGTGTGTGTGTGTGTGTGTGTGTGTGTGTGTTTGTTTGTTTTATAAGACCCGGTTTCACTATGTAGTCCAGGCTGGCCTCGAACTCCCTATGTAGCCAAAGCTGGCCTCAAACTTGCCTTGATCCTCCTGCCTTAGCCTCCTGAGTGCTGGAATTATAGCCATGTACCACCACGCTTGGCTACATGTGTTCCTTGTGTACAGCATACCACTGAATTTTGTTTCTTGATCCATTCTGCCAAATAGTTTCTATCATATATAAATATGATTATGTTTTTCTTTTATATTAACCTTAAGGAAATTTGTAGAATCCTCAACTGGAAAACTTTTTTAAAATTAATTTTATTGGTACATTTTAGGTATACAGTATAATGACATTCATCATTGGACATTTGTACCTTTACATAATATATCTTGATTCTTATTTGGAAAACTTTAAAAAAAATAAACTTCTAAGTTTCCAAGAGAAATTAAATGTAAACTGTTGTCTTTCTTTTAGGAAGACCTCTCTCTTTGCAAAAATCTCAGTGTTTTATATTTATATGATAATCGTATTAGTCAAATCACTAACCTGAATTATGCCACAAATCTGACCCACCTATACCTACAAAACAATTGTATTCCATGTATAGAGAATCTCAGATCATTAAAGAAACTGGAAAAACTGTAAGTGCTTTTCTTTTAGAGTAATGTCAACTGCTTGTTACCATTATAGTATATGTTTTTGTGTATATGTATTTATAGTATATGATTTCCATTTTTGGCATTAAGTTTCAAAAGTAAGTTGAATATGTAGTTGAGTCTGATTCTCAGATATGTTTTGTAGAACAGATCTCAATTTTCATTTTCTTACATTTATTTCATATGAAACAGATTGCTTCGCTCAACAATTTATGCTTTATTAAGCCTGGTATACTTTTCTTTTGGGGAAGTAAGTCATTTTATGGGCTTATAGGGACACCTAAAACATCTTCATGTAGGCTCAACTGATGAAAACTTTCCATGGAACCCAGAAAAATTTTGTGCCTTTCAGAATAGCACATCTCAAAAGGTCCAGGTCATAGAATGGATAATGTTGATGTAGGTTTTATTGTAAAAGGGCATTTGAGTCTATAATAATTATATTTATATATTATAATCCAGACTGGTAGATACAAGTTCCTCAGATTGGAGTACCTACCATGCTTCTCAAAAAGTGGCCAAGGGCCTCAGAATGGGGTGGGAAATGCTTATTAAAAGGACAAATTACTGGGTTCCAAAGTAGCGATCCAAATCAGAATCTCTGAGAGTTAGGCTCAGAAATCTTTGTTTTTAAATCTACAACACAGGTAATTCTTCTGTACCCTAACATATGAGAAACACTGGCAAATAGGTTAGTAAGGACTATTTCAATTCTCTCACTTTTTAAAAAAATGTGCTTTTTAGACTCAATTGTTTAGTCTGATTTGTTGTGATTCAGATAAACCTTTCATAATTTCAATATAAACTCAATATTCTGCATGTATAATTTTCACACAGCTCAATGATTTTGTTATTACATTCTTATCATGCTTAAATACCGTGACATTCTCAGAAAGTCTAATTAGAATTATGTTTGTGTTTTCAGGTATTTGGGAGGCAATTACATTGCTGTCATAGAAGGTTTGGAGGGATTAGAAGAACTAAGAGAGCTTCATGTTGAGAGTCAGAGACTTCCCCTTGGAGAAAAGCTTCTATTTGATCCAAGAACTCTTCATTCTCTAGCAGTAAGACCACATTTGAATATTTTGACAAGGAATATAGTGATGAACAAATTATAATGGAACGTGAGGGTGGTGAAGGTGTATTTGGACACTGTCTGTACTCTGCCTGCTTATATGGCCAGTTAAGAGCTTATTTGAGGGCTGTGGATTTAGCTCAGTGGTTCCACCGCCTGCCTTGCAAATACAAAGCCCAGAGTTCAATTCCTGGTACAAAAAAAAAAAAAAGACCTTATTTGAGAACTGAAGCTTATTTCCCCACATAAAGTCTCACAGTATGATAGTACTATAAAGTAGGATAGTAATGCCCTCCTCTTAGAGTAACTGGAAGGATCAAAAGGGACGTGGAAAGGTTATGTAAACTGAAGCTCTGATGTAGATGTTCATTTATAATTTGGGTCTCGGTTATCATCATGGCTCAAATTTTATTAAGCAAAAGTTTAAGGAAGGAGTATACAATTTTTTGACATCTTTTAAACAACCCAGAGAGCCACTGCAAAAGTTATTTTTCCCCCAAACCTTGATTTGATTATAAGTTGCATAACATACAGCTTTGCTTTATTAGAACCTCATGGGCCAGGGATTACCAGGATTGAGGCTCTAGCTAAATTGCTTCACAACCAATCACATGCCAGGAGGTGCCACAATAAATTGAGAAGCCAGATTGTTTCACTGAGGCTCTTGCTCTTCCTCAAAACAGCAGAGGGGACATGTTTTGGGGTAGAATGGGATATGGTTGTTGTTATACAGATATCATCAATTTTGTTTTAGAGGGCCTAGAAATGGTGAGAGTAGATGGTTTTTGAACCAAATTGTAAGAAATGAAAAGTAGTTCTTTAAATTGGAAAAGAAAGAAATGGCCTGGTTCCTATCCTGTCCCCTCCCAAAAAGCCATTTATCACAACCACAGCTCAACTCCAACTGATCTAATAAGACCGATCCCACTGTGGGGATGGCCAGTTGTATTACAAACTACAACTGAAAATATTTTTGCTAGTACAATATTTGCATAGATTCAAGCAGAAATTTTAAGTAGAAGATATCTTTTTCTTCAGTGTTATTTTAAGCTTTAATTATAATTAGGAAATATATTTTTTCAAGGCTGGTTATGTGTGGCTGCCTCAATGGAACTTGATAGAGATCCCTCAGCCTCAGATTTTAAAATGACTTTGATTTAGCATTGCTGAATTATATACTTATGTTTTCAATCATAGCTAACATTAAAATTCTTATTAATTAGCTAATTATTATTTCAAGTGGCTTCTGAACATATGGACTTTCAAGAGACAATTATATAGAAAGGTAAAGATAAAAATAAAACCTGAATATTCTTTCATGCTTTCTAATGTTTCCTCTTTAGAAAAACAAAGATGATTGTTTTTCCAGTGTGTGTAAAATCTTAGCAGTATTTAGCACAAAATGGTAATTCTTTCCTATATACTGTGCTATCATTTGTTTATTGGGGCATTTTTTTTTCTTTCTGTACTTTTTGATGCTTGGCTTCTTCTAAATTTATCTTATATCCTAAATGAGGAAAATAGGACTTATTTCCTATTAGTCCTACTAATAGGAGGAAATATAGGCAAAAAGAGTAAGTTATATACTACAATCGTTTTTTGGTACTAGGAATTGAACTCAGGATCTTGCACTTGGCAGGCAGGTGCAGTGCAACTGAGCTAAACTCCTGGCCCCATATACTAGAATCTTAAAAGTTCCATCTGAAAAAAATATATCATTTGTCTTAGTTACTTTCTCATTGCTGAGACACAATACTCGATACCCACAATTTAAAGGAGGAAAGGTTTATTTTGGCTCACAGTTTGTAGAGTTTCACTCCATAGCTGGCTGGCTTCAAGGCAGGGCAGCATAACAAAGAGGCATGACAGATGAAAACTGCTCATAGCATGGCAGGAGGAAGCAAAGAGAGAGAGATTAAGGGAGGAGGGTGGAAGATGTACCCTTCCAGGCCATACCCCAGTGACCCATCTCCTACAACCAGGCTTTAGCTTCCAAAATCACATTTAGCTATAAACTTATCAGAGAACTAATCCACTTATGAGTACATGAGGCTTTGAGGGGACATCTAGATATAAATCATAACAACATTGAAACAAAATTTCCATTTTAAAATTTTCTTATCTAAAGAGCAAAGCAACCTGAACTGATAAATCTTAAAATTTTCAAGGATTAGGACTATTCATTAATGCTAAATGCTAATTCTTACAGAAATCTCTCTATATATTGAATATCAGCAACAATAATATTGATGACATAAAAAATTTAGAAATACTGGAGAATCTTAATCACCTTGTAGCAGTTGACAACCAACTTCTGCATGTGAAGGTAGGTGTAAAGGAAATTTAATTTTAAAATATTTACATGAAATTACAATTGAAATTTTTTGAAATATATCACTCTTTAAAATTATCTTGAATTTGTTCTAAAATTATCATGAATCTCTGTTTCTGAACATATTTATTCATATAATTCTGCCTTCTTACCAGACCTATTTGAATTCCCTGCATGTATTAATTATTCATCAAATTTTTCACTCTAGAGATAGATTTCTTGCCCTTTAACTCGGATCTCCCAACTGTGACTACATGTGAACTATCTCCTGGCTACTCCTATTTGAAGTATTCTTGGTGTAGGACTTATTCTAATTTGTACTAGCTATATTCATGCCATGTTATATCATATCATGCTACAGTCATTCAATCACTCAATTATTCAAATATGTATTGGGCACCTACATATTTGTCAGGCACTATCGTTCAGAGGAAGGAAGAATTCCACTCCCTGCCTTAAGAAACCTACATTATACAAGGTGATTCTGAACAACTACAATGTGATTCTGTTTTCATAAGTATAGCAGCCCTAACATAATACTCTGAGACTAGGAAAGGCTTCCTGGAAACAGTTATCCATGAGTTGAGCCATTGTTATAACCCTGAAGTTTCTGGTTTGGCAATGGGTATAATTTATTGACAGAGAGATCTTTGGAGGAAGAGTGGGCTTCTTTCTCCCATAAACTGAGCCCATATTTTCAAAATTATTTCTAAACAGCATTCTGCTGACCCTAAAAATGTTAACACAGACTTATTTCCAAATTTAAACCTATTACTGGTTCATCCCCTAACTGCTTTAAGCTGTATATATACATATATATATATGTAAAAATGAATTCCTCAAAGTATCCAAAATTCTATTGAATAATCAGGATAGATGTTTAAAATAAAAAGACCATTAGGAAACACAATTCAATTAGTTATTTTAACCTACAACATGAAAGAAGGATTTCATGGGATAAATTCTGAATTTAAAAATATTTTAAATGTTAGAGTGATCTCCTAGACTTATTTATTGGGCATTTTGTATTCATTATCAGAGTCTTTTTGTTTTTCTATGATGTTGTTTCTATGTTTTTGTTTTTCTATGATGTCTTTTTTATTTTCTATGATCATAGAAAATATTTGTGACAATAATATGATTTTATGATAGAAAGAATGGTTTTATACCATATATTGATTACATCAGTCCTAATCAAAGTGACAGGTCTGGAGTATAGGACATAGCAGAGACACTCTGGGCTATGTGCAGTGTTCTGCCTTCACCCTCATGGGAAATGGGAACAGAGTGGCCAAGCAAGGAAATTTCCTTTTCTTGGGAGAGAATGATGGAAAATTGCAATCTTCCAAGTTGGCAGGATAAGTATCTGATTAGTTGTTAATTATCATAATTACCAAGATTCATTTCAGTTATTGTCATTATTTTTTAAAGTCTTACTCTGTTATGCTTTGAACTTTGAACAGAGAAAGGGAGTATGGTAACAGGATGCAACTGCTAGCCTCTATATGACCCTAAGGAAAGTTTTCCTGCATGACATCATAATCAATCAGTTTTACTTATAAGGATTACTCTTAGGCTATGTTAATAATGTATAGCCCAAATAAATGAATAACCATAACCTAAGAATCAACATTCTAATAACCAAATTCTCATTTTAAAGATTGAACTCAATGTCACCTCTTCCTGCTCTTCTTGAACCTCCTCAAGTTAATCAATTAAAATATTCATTATAATGTGTGTGTCAAACACTGTTCTAGGTCCTTGGAGAAACAGGTACTAGATACTGGTCTTACTATCATGAATAGGAAGACTAGGTCTCTACCTTCAAGGAATTTACATTACAATGGGGCAAGGAAGGAAATGGTAAAATACATAAGCACAGATTATGAAAAGTGCTATGACTTTCACATAGGATAATGTAACAGAAAAGAGGGTGGTGGCTATTTTAAATTAGATTATCAAGAAAGGCCTCTGAGGAAATGACATCTACATTGGAGAATGAGAAAAGTGTACCCAGAGCTAGGGAGAGAACATGCCAGTAATAAAAAAGAGTACATGAAACAGCACTGAGGCCAAAGACAGTTTAGAGAGGTGATGATGAGCCTTTTAGAGCTTTCAGTGATAAACAACCCACTGTCGCACGCATGCCACATGTGTGCCACCACTGGTTTAGAGTGTCCAAGGAACCAAAAAGATGCTTCCTCATTTTGATAAGGTCATAGTGCCCAGCTCAATGTCTTTCTCTTTTTTTTTTGCAGGGGGTGTGTTTTGTTTTGTTGAGACAGAGTTTTGCTATGTAGTTCAGGCTGGCTTTGAGCTTACTATGTAGTCCAGGCCGTCCTCAAACTCAAGGAGATCCTCCTGCCTCAACTTCCCAAAGGCTGGAATTACAGGTGTGCACTACCACACCCAGCAGGGTCTAGCTCAATTTCTGGCACGTTGCAGGTGCTCAATAAGTAATTGTTGAGTAAATAAAGAGATAACAGTACAATATGAAATTAAAAAGGCATATTAGCCAGATCATGAAGTTACTTTTAGGACATAATCACAAATTTTGACTTTATTCTAAGTGGAACAGAAAGTTATTGAAATCAAAAGGATTTCTCTATCTGGTACATGAAGAATAAGTTTCAAAAGTGACAGCAAAGAATCATTTGGGAAACTATTGCAAAAGCTAAGTAACAGATATGGTTGCTTGGAGAAGGAGAGGAGTGGTGGATTGGAGGTGTATTTTTAGCTGATCCCATAGAATTTGTTGATGAGTAGGGTGTAAGAATAAAAGAAAGGGAAGAATCAAAAATGACTCCTATGCTTTTGTGTGAGGAACTGGATAGACAATGGCAGCCTTTATGAATTGGGGGATACTAGAGATGGAATAGAAGTCCTTTCTTTGGACATGCCTATTGGACATTGAAACGAACATATCAAATGGACATCTGAAGTTCAGCTGAGAAGTAAGACTGATAGCTTTGAGAGTAAACAGCATATACATGATAGAGCATGGGACTAGATGAAAGAACAGCGAATAATGAGGCCAAAACCAGGCACAGAAATACATCAACATTTACAGACCAGTTAAAAGACAAGGCTCCAGGAGGAGTCAGTAATGTATGAGAACAGAAAATTGAGCTTCAAAAAGGAAGGAATCCCCACTTGCACTGAATGAAATTGAATGGTTAAATGAGGACAGATAAGAGGTTAACAGAAATGTACTAGATTTAGCAATAGTGAGATATCTCTGGTCAAGTATCATCCTTTTTGCATATTTCAGGCAGGAGCTCACAGCGTTTTTCCTTCTAAGAAAACCCACTTCTTTCCATGTTCTGTGGTTTGGACATGCTTTGACATTGTCCTTCAGAGGCTCATGTGCTAGACGCTTGGCCCCAGTGTCATGGTATTGAAGTGGTAAAACTTGGTGGAAGGTGATTAGTTTACTGGGGGCACCACATTCAGAAAGGATTACTGTAGTTCTTGAGGGATCTACCTTAGTTCCTGTAAGAGCAGATTGTTCTAAAAAGAATGAGCTTGACCCCTGAATTTCTCTGGCTTCCTGTTTCACCATGTTATCTCTTGCTCTTGAATACACTCCTCCTATGATGCCATTTGATATGTGAGGTAAACACAGAGCCCCCACAAAAGCCAAGCAGACACCAGCACTTTGCTCTTGGACCTCCAAAAGTGTGACCTAAATAAATCTCTTTACTTTCTACATTACTCAGCATAAGGTATTTTGTTTTAGCAACAGCAAAGTCTGTAACTTCTTTCAGACATTTTATTAAATATTTCCCCTATATCTGAACTTTCAATACATAAGCTAAAGGGCAAGAGAAGGGAAAATTAAAGGACTAACTGGATAAAATACTTTAACAATTGGGGCAGGGATTTAGCTCAGTGGTTCCGCTGCCTACCTCGCAAGCTCAAGGATCTGAGTTCAATCCCCGGTACCAAAAAAAATAAACAAAAACAAAAACAAAAAACCAATAAAGTTATACAGAACAAGTTTAATTTGTGAAGAACTTGAACAAGATAGTGGTGGGTCCAAAACCACAGCAGAGAGTGACACTGAAAAAAATGGAGATTCAGTAAAAGATTACATACTAAAATATGAGAGGTGCTTCCCTTCCCTCTTACACACAAACCAGGCTCTACTCCCCAAACTTTGCTCATGGAGGAGTGTGTATACGTGTGTGTGTGTGTGTGTGTGTGTGTAAAATAACTCAGAAGAAATTAATCGTGGAAGCAGAAAAAAACTATTAAAGTACCACTCTAACTTTGGCAATAAAAAGGAGTGAAATGCTGTTTAATGAACAAGAATAAGCTTTCAAAACATTATGAAAGAGACCATTATAAGAAAATATTGTATGATCTTATTTATATAAAATATACAGAACAGTCAGGTTTGCAGAAACCCACGGTAGACTGTTGATTGCTTAAGCCTGCAAGATTGAGAGAAGGAAAGAACTGATGCTAACAGATACAGGTTTTTTTTTTAAGAGTTGATTGTACTGGGGCCGGGGATTTAGCTCTGCTGCACAAGTGCAAGGACCTGCGTTCAATCCCCGGTACCAAAAAAAAAAGAATTGATTGTACTGATGATTGTAGAACACTGAATATACTAGAAATCCTAAATTGTATATTTTAAACAAGCAAATTTTATGGTATGTGAATTGAATATCAATAAAAATTTTTAAAATAGAACATCAACAAGAAATAGTAACCCCCAAAATTCTTGAATTTGATGAAAATTTTAAAACCTAGATCCATGAAGCTCAACAAAACCCAAACAGAAAAATCCCAAAGAAAGCTACTCCAAGGCACACTATCATAAAATTAGTAAAAAGCAGTATAATATGAATGTCTTAAAAGTAACATTTTATGACATTTTATGTATGAAACAAGATAAGAATTATCACAGGCTTCTTGTAAAAAATAATGCAAGCCAAAAGACAATGGAACATCTTTAAAATGCTGAAGAAGAAGAAGAAGAAGAAGAAGAAGAAGAAGAAGAAGAAGAAGAAGAAGAAGAAGAAGAAGATGTCAATTTAAGAATTATACATCTGAGGAAATTATTTTTCAAAAAATGAAGGCAAAATAAATATTGTTTGTACTCTCTGTAAACAAAACCTGAAAAAATTTGTCTCCAGAAGACCTTAACTATAAAAAGTTCTTCAATCTGAAGAAAAAATGATAACAGATGAAGCCTTTTATCTACACAAAGAAACAGAATGTGGGAAATGTTTAGTATAGGGTAAATATGAGTCCTTTCATAGTTTCTTCATTTCTTTAACAGATAATTGTTTAAAGCAAAAATAACCATATATACTGGAGTTTATGACGTGTAGAAGTAAAATATACAATAGTAACACAAACAACAGGGATGGAAAATGGTAGTATACTATAATAAAGTTCTTATATGTGAAGTACTGTCATACTTTGAAAAACACTGTGCTTAAAGATTATTTTAAATCCTAAATCAACCACTAAAAAAGGATAACAGGGCCAGGGATTTAGCTCAGTGGTTCCATGGCCTGTCTCACAAGTGCAAGGACCTGAGTTTGATCCCTGGTACCAAAAAAAAAAGATAACAAAGATGTTTATAAATAATAAACTAATGATGAAAAGTGAAATGCAAAAATCCGGAGCAAGAAAAAAAGAATAAAGAACAGAAGATAAAAATAGCAATACAGGAATTTAAAATTAAACTATACCAATAATTATATATTAAATATAAATAGTCTTAAGTATTCTAATTAAAAAGCAGCGGTAACAAGAGATAGATGGAGGAGGCAGAGAGGGGAGAGAAAGGAGACATAAAAAGAATTAAGATGTGTTATATATATGTACCAACTCATGATGAATGTAATCATTATGTACTGAAAACATGTATAATAAAAATAAAATTTTTTAAAATCAGAGATATGCCAGGCATAGTGTCATGTACCTCTATTCCTAGCTAATAAGAAGGCTGAGGTAGAAGGACTGCTTGAGCCCAGGTGTCCAGGGCCAGACTGGGCAACACAGTGACATCTCATCTCTTTAAAAAAAGTAATAGTCTGATAGTATTGAAAATGTGAGGTTTGGTGTGTGTGTGTGTGTGTGTGTGTGTGTGTGTGTGTGTGTGTGT
>NW_004624744.1:24359840-24389148 GCF_000247695.1 Heterocephalus glaber
ATAATTGATATTGTGTAATAGGAAGTAAAGGTCTAAAGGAGCAGGGCAAGTGGGAGGGGTAGGGGAAAGAAAAGAAGGGAAAAGAATAAATATGAGAAAATGAAAAAAATGGAAACAAAGTCTTTGCAAATAGGGAAAGGTGGAGGGGGTGAAGGGAGGGCAGGGGAAGGGAAAAAAAATAAGAACCAAGATACTCATGTAATGGTACAAGATCCCAATGATGACTGTAACTGTATTTTATAGCTAAAATGTACCAATAAACTTAATGGGGGAAAAAATCTAACCTTGAAAGGAGTTAATGATTGGTAAGAAAATCTG
Organism: Heterocephalus glaber; assembly: GCF_000247695.1. The sequence continues at coordinate 24,360,159 of NW_004624744.1, forward strand.
ATCGGTATGACTCTATTATTCTATATTACTGTGTCCACCATTAGACTGAGTGTCTCTGAGAACAACAGAGTTTGATTTATTGACTTCAGTATTATTTATAGCACAGCTAAGTGTGTGGCATGAATGAATGAGTGAATAAGGGAACAAAAAGTCCAACTATCTGGGAAAGACATATATACCATTTAGTAAGTTCCAAGAGTTGCTTTTCCCTCCCATGAAGAGAGAAGATATCCCAGACATATCTTATTTGGAGTCTGAATATAGGCACTGCCCAGGAAACTTTTAAAATATCATTTTTTTAGGTTAATTTTAAGTAATCCTCACAAAATTTGATCAAGGAACATGTTGAAGCCCAGTATCAGGGTATTAATTTGTTTCATTGTATGTATTCTAGGTCAATATCTCTATTTTTTTTTGCTTTAATTTTTCCATTCTTTTTGCTCATTTAAGTTGCCCAAAACCTACTGGCATCAATACCTGTGCCATGGGAGAGAAATCTCTCATGCCACACAGAAGGTCACGGACATCCATTCTAAGAGTTGTCAGCATCAGACAGCTTTGTGCCATGGGGAAAAAGAAATGGACATCATTAGTGAACCCTAACAAAACTACTATAATTATGTGAGGCTTTAAGCACATAGAGCAGCTGCTCTTATATGGACATGAGTAGGTTCCTCAAATGCACTTACAGGAAAATTCTTGAAATAACAGAGTGTAGTTAGTGAGTTAGTTACACTTAGGCAAGTGTAATTTTTAAATGATAGCTTTTGTTGCTAATTTACTATTGTCTCTAAAAATAAAAAGTTTAAATTTAAAATCATTATTCAAATATATATTAAAATGGACTTTAATTATTCTTCTTTTATTAAATATAAACATTGTGGATTACCCAGTTCTATGAAAAGTCCTATTAGTCAATCTTGTGCATGAATTTTTGAGAAGTGTTATAAAATATGTTAGTGGTTTGTGTTTACAATGTCATTTGGCATGAAAAATTCATTTTTAAGTGCCAGCTTTAAGAAAAATAATTTTAACAAGAACAATCTCTCAGAATGGTTAATTATTTTTGAAACTTGTGATCAAGATTCTCACTTGAAAAGGGAATTATTTCAGAAAAAATTTAAAGGAACACATATAGCAAGGTAAAGTACTATCAAGTAACTAAAATTCTTGAGCTTCTGTAAAAATAAAAGAAAAAAGAGAGAATTCGGTGACCAGAAAATATAGGCATTCTCAAACAATGCCTATATGGCTCTATCTTCCTGAGGATCCAAGAGCCACAAGGAAGTGACTGCATTAGAAGCCAAGGCACAAGATAGGGACTCTTGTAAGAACCTATGTGGCCAAGTGGCTTCTGTCCCTCCCGTTGCCTGGGATTTCATTTTCATTCCTCTACTCAGTTTTCAGACCTACAAATGCCAGAGACACCTTCCTCCATGATCCTTTAACCCTGCCCTCACCTCTCCAATGCTGTTCCTAGTCCAAAGCTGATCCAGGGCAGGGACTTCTAGGCAGGAGTATATAGAAAGAGGTTGGGGTCTGAGGAGGAAATAGAAGAAAAGATAAATTCTGTCTTTCCTTCTCATTCTATATCTGCAGACCCTCTAATCAACAACTTCTTTAAAAACACTTTCATCTTAATTTCTCCCTTATAATTTCTGTCCTGTTTCTAATATCATACCCTGTCCTATTTATTCGTTTCTTCTTACCCACTGATTGAAACATTCCTACTTTATGGCAGCACTTGTTAGACAATAGGGAGAGAACAGGGAGTAGAAAACAAACATGATTCCTGGCCTTGAGCAACTCTCAAACTAAGGGGAAGGGAAACACTGAGTATATAATCACCAAAAAACACATGTAAAAATTGTACAACCACCACAAGGAGAAGTAAATAGCTCTGAAAGTCTATAAGGGGGACTTGGCCTCATTAGGGTAGTCACTGACGGCTTCACTAAGGAAAGAATAGCTGCCTTGAGCTCTGACAGAAGGACTTATAGACAAAGGAAATAGCATATGCAAAGGCCCTAAGGCAGGTGAGAGTATGGTAAATGTGAAGATGAGCTGAGAGAGTGAAGGAGGAACATGGTATAAACAGGCAAGTGAGTAGATGGGCTGCAAACATCATGAAAGACAGATTTGTCCTTATCCTAAAAATAGCAGGGATACACTCAATGTTTTTAGCCAGAGTGAAGTAATCAGAGATTAGCATTTTGAAAAGATTCATATGGGTACCATGTGAAAATAGATTGGAAGAGGCCAGGCTAGTTAGGAAGTGAGAGATGGTGGGGTTGGAAATGAAAAGGACAGACTGGAAAGCTGTTTAGGGAGTAAAGTAAGACTTGGTTGTGAATTGGATATAGGAAGTGTGTTCAGGAAGGAGAGGACAAGAATGATTCCTAGGCTTCTGCTTTGTAGAATGGGAAATAGAGAATTTAAGAATCAGGCTTGAAGCTGGATGTGGTGCCGGACACCTGTAATCCCAGCACTCGGGAGGCTGAGGCAGGAGGATCACTGTGAGTTCGAGGCCAGCCTGGGTTACAGAGAAACTTTGTCTCAAAAAAAAAAAAAACTAAGAAGACTCAGGCTTGGGAGAAATGAAGAAAATTATGAGTTTCAGTCATGTAGAGCTTGGGATGCTTTTGAAACATTCCACAGAAAGTATCATGCAAACAACTGGAAACATGAGTCTACAGCTCAGAGGATAAATGAATTTGGGAGTCTTTAATATACTTGTTAAGTGCTCATGGATGAGATTGGGGAAGGAGTTCTTTTCTGTAAAGGGTCTAAGATATAAATGGAGAAGGCAGTGAGTTACAGGAGGAAAACTTTTCTAGCTATGATTTTACATTCTGTTGTGGTTCAGGGAATAAAAACAAATACTGTTTGAAGGGGATAAATGTAGATTACAGGGAAGCAATGAATTTGTCACTGAGGGCCTGCCACAGGTGACAATCGTTCTTGCTTCCTAGTGGGAGCTACTGTGCTCTGGAAATTCTACTAAATTATGGGGAGGCTTTAGTTTGTCACTGCACAGATGGATCTTCTTCAGGCTTTTTCTCTATTAAATACGTTGTTTTCATGGCTGACCCAGGCAATAGTCCACGAGGTATGGCACTGTTTTCTAATGAGATGTGTTCTCAGTTCTCAAAAGGAACTTTTAGAAAATTGTCTGTACAGATACTGGGGATTTCTGTGGCCAGAGATTTGTTACTCTTGCAAGCAGAGATTCACAAAGGATCCATGGACTCTGCAGAAATGTGGAATCACAAACCATGAAGGGAGGGGCCCTCTTGAATTAAGGCTGCAATGAATTGAGATTGAGAAAGTCTGTGACAACTGGTAAGGTTAGCAGTGCCTTTTCAGTGGCACCATGCCGCAGGAATGCCCATTGGTTAAGAAAGGTAGTGACTTAGACCCTTATAACTCCAAAAGGGGGCCAAGGACTGGCAGCATCAACATCATAAAGGCAGAATCTCAGCTTCTGCTCTGGACCTAACAAACAGAACCTGCCCTTGGTGATTCTTAAGCACATGAAAGTTTTAGAAGCTCTGGTCAAGAAATTTGGTGACTTTAAGTAGAAGATAGGTCAGCATAAAAGCCAAAACAGAAGGAATATTGGAAGTGGAAATGCAAGAAAGATGCCAAGGATCAAGAAAACCGATTTAAAAAAAAGAAAACCGATTAACATGAGAAAACAAGTAATACTCTTCCTTAATTGAGAAAAATGGGAAACAGGGATAGAGGTAGTCACAAGAGCAGCAGCAGAAAGGAGAAAACTTTATGGACAGATGACTCACTTCTCCAGAGTAAAATTGGTGGCAAGGATGAGGAGGAAGCCAAACAATACACAGTTTAGAAACTCCTTTTTTTGACCTGCAGGAGTATGGTTTAAATGACATTTACTTTTGGTTAAATTGGCATTTTTTTCCTGTAACTTTTAAAAATGGGTATGTATTAATGTATAAAAATATTAAATATTCTAATGATTTACAGTAAGACTTGCATTTCTGCAAGTACCCTGATGAGTATAAATTGAGACATGAACTTCCCTAGGGCCACCATCATGTAAGTTGCTAACACTATTAAGTTAAATGTCAGATTGCAAAAATCTGTAAAAACTTGACAAAAAATTAATCTTTACCTACAGTTTTATGTCTACAAAGTTTGCTAAATCAATAAAATGACCTGAAAAGTTCATCTCATCAGACTCATTAGTGACTTACTCCATTGGATTTCTGATGACTATTTAATATCATGAAATATAGAATCTTCAGAATGAATGGAGGAAGTAAAAAATTTGACAGGTTTGCCTCTTATATATAAACTAAATATTTGATTTATAAGACACAAATGAATAAACTACTATGGTCTGTCATATTTTCTTAGTTGCTAATTTATTCAACCTCTGCTCAATATTGATCCTGACAAGCAGAATAGCCCAAAGATAAATTTATTCATTCCACAGTTTAGTCAGGAACAAGCCAAAAATTATAGATTTTCCCAGGCAGATGATGACAGGCAGTCAAAGGGATGACAAATGGCTGTCTTTAGATTTAGTAAGGACAGTTAGGTCAGACATTTCCGATAAAGATTGGAGCATGCTGGTCAAATACAGGTTCATCAGTGGTCATCATTAATTGTGGAAAGAGCATTGCTATGCTGCAGACATCCATACAGGAGCTTAGGCACCAGCCCTGCTGAGGAAATACAACTGGCTCTTCAGTATTTTGCAGCACTCCTCTAAGTGATAGTATGACACGATCATTTATCAGAGACTGTCCAGAAAAATGTCTGCTTCCCTTAGCAACTTATTGAAGGGCAGGAAAGTGAAAGCATTTTATTAAAGACAGGAAGGCAGTGAACAACTAGAGCGTATCCAAAGGGTGATCGTATTTCAGCACAGGATTAGTTTAGTCTTAAGTAAACATACACTAGAGGACTATGTTGTGGGTCATTTATCAAGTGAAGAATAATTAACAAAACTCTAAACATTCTTTTTATCTCTATCAATTTAAAGTTCTAATATTGTTATTATTTAACTTTTGGATGATAGGCATTATACTCAGCACTTACAAAAATAAAATGCAAAATTCCTTCCTTAGAGGTTTTAAGAGTAAGAGAAATACAGTATAACTCACATAAAATAATTATGGCTGGCTGTATGCAATACTGTTAAACAAGCGTTGCAGAGAGGACAAACTCTAGGGCTGAAGGTTGAAGTTATAGACTAGACTAGCTTTCTTATAAAAAGTAAGCTACTGCTTTGTCAGAAGATCAGAAGTTTCTTCTTCCTTAAACTTTTGCTATATTTAACAAAATTAAGAGAAATGGAATTAGGTGAGGAGTAGCAGGGAAGGCAAAGAGTCAGAAAAACAACACATTTATGATTTACCTGCTTGTTCCTTGTATTTTATAAGCCATGGCAATTAATCCCAACATTATAAATGAATACATGACACAGGTTTGCCTAAGGTCACACAATAAGCAACAGTGCCAGGAAATTTATGATTGCCTTTTAAAAATCCTTGTATTTTCACATAGATTACAGTATTTATTTGGATTCCTTAAAGTCAAACACAGACTAAATTCTGGGTATATATTTTTTGGTACCAGGGATCGAACTCGGGTCTTTGCACTTGCGCAGCAGGCAGCTCTGGGTATATATTTAAAGGAAATAAAATCACGATTTCAAACACATATCTGCACTCTTGTGTTCAGTGCAGCATTCTTCACAGTAACTAAAATGTGGAAACAACCTAAATGTGTAACTTTTTTGGAGTAATTCATTACAGATTAAACATATCTAATTTTAAAATAAAGACCAGAACTTTGGGGCATATATAAGAAATACTCAGTATATTTTATTTCCATTAAATAATAGTTAAGAAAAAATTTTTAATGAGGAAGGTGAGAAGACAAGAAAAGGAATGAAAAAAAGACAAAAACTTGAGGGAAAAGCAGTAACAGTGGATGGGAAAAGAAAAATGAATAAGGAGAAAGGTAAAGAGAAAACAGTGCTGGTTCTCATGTGCCATTAATCTGTTTGTCTTGCATTCAGTTAAGCTGTTTAACTTCATCATTCCTTGAAGTATCAACTAGGTGGTTTTCTTACAAGCTATGAAAGCATGCAAATATTTATGGTATAGCAATAACAACAAAAAAGATCTGTACCCACAATATGATGACAATTTTAAAAAGAAGTCTCTATGCTCAAAAAAGACTAGAAGAGAATTATAATAATGTATTCAAAGTGATCTTTGGGTAATCAGCATGCAAGTGATTTTTTTCCTCCTATTTTCCCCTTTAATAGTTTTTTCTTCATTATTTACAAATAAAAGGCAACATATATTGCATGCAGTTTCAACAGACTACTTACTATTCCTCAATTGCCTTAAACTGTAAACATCTATAAATTCCACTAAACAGGGGACCTTCTGCAACAAAAATTGTTTTCTGAGCTTCAGTTTGGGTCCATTTAAGGGAGGAATGACCAAGAACAGTTCTATGACCCCCCTCAACTCAGGACCCACTTTTTGCCTCATTTTTAGCCCCTAAATACATACTAGTTATTATCTTCTAAGAAATTGGCACTGAACCATGAAAAGCATTAAACATAGTTAACTGACATTTGGGAAATACTGGTAATTATGAAATACTTACATCTTGCTTTTTCTTCTCTAATTATAGGATTTAGAGTTTTTACTGAACAAGTTGACAAAGCTACGGAAAATGGATCTAAATGGAAATCCTGTTTGTCTCAAACCAAAATACAGGGACAGACTAATACTGGTGTCCAAACCACTGGGTATATTTTTATATTATTATAATTTTCTTAGAGAAAGGCACCTGCTTAAATTTTTAATTTATCAGCAAACTTTCAAATATAAATATGATACTTTTCTACTTTTTTTTTTTTTGGTACCGGGGATCAAACTCGGAACCTTGCACTTGTGAGGCAGGCGGCGGAACCACTAAGCTAAATCCCCGACCCTAAATATGACATCTTGATCTCTGAAAATACTCAACTTTAAGTTTAGTATTTTTAAAAAGACCAAAAGTTAAAATTGAAAAATACTCCTAAGAAACTGAAAAATATCTTTCAGAAATAATACCAGATACTCTTTAAAAATAAAATGTGGCTGTCAAGACAAAAACAGCTAGTCATAAATGTATACAACTTGCTGACCTTTTGATAAACTGCCATTGGCACAAATCCTCTGATGATCCCAAGGGACTCCTTAGCTCTTTGTTCTGTAGATAAAATTGATCGAGTTTTTATTGCTTAATGTTTGGCAAATGGTACCCTAAGAACACAGAATTGCTTTTCATTTGAAAGGGAAAAAGCCTGGGGAAGGTCTTTTATGAAGTATTTACAAATAACAACATTCCTGAATATGCACCATAATAGAAAAAAATGTACAAAAAGTACTTGGTTAATGGTGACCAAATGATATGGCTTCAAAGAGAATGAGCAGTGCTATCTCAAAAAGGAGCCTCATGACAGTTTCCTGTATCAGAACCACCGTGATATACTGTACTTGGGTATAAAAATTAATGTATTCTGGGTACAGTGGTGCATGCTTGTAATCCCAACTATTCAGGAACCAAGGGGATCACAAGTTCAAGGCAACCTGAGCAACTTAGCAAGACCCTATCTCAAAATAAAAAATAAAAAGAAGGACTGAGGGTGTAGCTCAGTGTGAAGCCTTGGGATCAATCCCCAGTACCATACACACACAAAAAAACTAATGTATAACAAAACCACTTCAAAGCTCACAGCTGTAGTAATCTTTGATGAGTCATAATGTTAATGCAGTGGTCCTCTGGGAGGAGGAAAGAAGGCGTATCCGAAAAATGCGAGACATTTTTTCAAAATAAGTGTGCAAGGACCATACCCAGCCTGCAAGAGTAAGAAACAGATAAAATGCTGGGGGAACGGTCATGTATATATTTTTTAAAGTTCTACAGATGATTCTGCTATACATCTCTCATCCCATCCTGCCATCCCCTCTCTTCTCTGCCCACTACATACAATTTTATTAGTTCACTTTCATCAGCAAGTGGATGGTTAAGGAACACCCAATGATTACAAAACCATTTCTACAAATATTTCTCATTAACAACACTGTAGGTAAGGCTATGAAAGATGTGGAAAGCTGGATGTGGTGGTGGTGCACACCTGCAATTCAAGCTACTTGGGAGGCTGAGGCAGGAAGGAGGATTGCAAGTTGGAGCCCAGGCTGGGACATTAACATGAAGAAGACATTGTTGTAAAAGATTTGGGTTTGTCATTCCTTAGAGAGATATTGTCTCAAAATAAAAATTTTTAGAAGGGCTGGAGATAAAACTCAGTGATAGAGTGATTGCCTACCATGGCACTGGATTAAATCCTCAATACCAGGGGAAAAAGGGGGGAGATAGTTTTGCTGATTACCAAATAAAGATTTATTCAAAGATTATTTTGAATAAATCTTTTGTACAACATAGTTGATGTTTTCAAAATTAATATATATCTTCCTGCAAAAATACAGAGAAAATAAATATCACTCAAAATCCCACCATAAATCTACTAGTTTCTGTTATTTCAGTATATGTTCTTCCAATTTTTTCTATGCACATACAATTATCACAAATTCCCTTTGATTTTAGCTTTTCTTATTCTCATGTCTTTCTTTTTATGAAATGTAAAATCTCAAGTTAATTGCGGGCCTGGTTTGATGTATCCCAGTAAAGAGGACTTATGGGGAGCCATTTGGTGTTTTGTAAGTTACCAATCCTTTACCAATTAGAACAAGCCTCAAATTTGGTTTAGTTGGCTTAAATGGAAGCAAATTTCATGTTCAGTGCAGCTCATTCAACTGAAATAAGTTTCTAAAGATTTTGTGTCTATCATTTGGCTTCCCTTCCTAAACTGCTTCTATATAACCTCAAATAAGACTATTTCCTAAAAATGAGATGGAATCAGGTTAACCAAGGCATAGTCTTTTTAGTCATTCCTAGCTCAGTTTGGGACATTAACATAAAAAAAATATTGTGATAAAAGATTTGCAGTTTTCATTCTTTAAAAAAAATTTTTTTTTCAACACTGAGTATTGACCTCTGGGCCTCATGGATGCTATATATCAAATTTTTTACTCTACCACTGAGTTACATCCCTGGCTCTTTTTATTTTAAATTTTCAGACAGGATCTTGCCAAGTTGCCCAGGCTGACCTTGAACTTGCCATCCTCCTGCCTCAGCCTCCTGAGTAGCTAGGATTACAGGCATGCATTACTATTCCCAACTCATTCTTTATCTTTATAACAGAAGTTTACAATATATATTGATTACACATATCCCATCTAAAAATAGACTAACAAGTTATACAGTTATTAATAAAAGCAAATTTGCCGGGGATTTAGCTCAGTGGTTTCGCCGCCTGCTGCGCAAGCGCAAGGACCCGAGTTCGGTCCCCGGTACCAAAAAAAAAAAAAGCAAATCTTCTTAGACATCAATAAATACAATTGAGAAAACTGAGCTTAAAAGAATGATCTTTTTTTTTTGGTTCCGGAGATCGAACTCGGGACCTTGCGCTTTCGAGGCAGGCGCCAGAACCACTGAGCTAAATCCCTGGCCAAAAGAATGATCTTTAATGTAATGTTTAAATTACTAAGATGTATAATGATAAAATACTTAATTTTTCAAATTATAGTTTAGAAATTCCTTTTATTCAGTTAAGAAAAGCACCTGAGACAAGATATGAAAATAATTTTATACTTCTAGAATTTATAGTTCTAGTTTAAACAGTAGTCACTCTTTATCTGTGGTTTTACTTTCCATGGTTTTAATTATACAAGGCAACCACAGTCAGAAAACACATAATAGTACAATATTTTGACAGGGAGAGAGAGACCAAGCATATTCATTTTTATTAAAGTATCTTGCTGTAATTATTCTATTATTAGTTATTGTTGTTAAGCTCCTACTATGCCTAATTTATAAACTAAATTTTATCATATGCATTATAGATAGTGCAGAATAAATATGGTATACATGGGGTTCGGTACTATCTTCAGTTTCAGGAATTCATTGGGGTCTTGGTCTTGAAATGTGTACCCCATGGATAAGGAGGACAACTGTATCCCAGTTTCATTACTTTATTTTGTAATTCAGGTATAACAGAATATTATGGATTACATTTAAGTGGCAATGTTAATACTTTCAGGTGTACAATTAATATTTTATCAGAGTATTCTTATTTTCTCCGAAAGAACATGAGGCAACAAATTGTACTACATCCTTGCAATTGAGAATCTAGTGGAAGACATAATATAAACAAGAGAAAATATTTAATTCAAAAATTATACAGAAACATTGTTAGAAAAGATAGTTTCCTTATTACATGAAAGTCATGTAAATTACCATATTAAGGTGATCAAAAATGTGACAGAGATAATATAAAAAATCCCCTAAGAAGATAATTCTTCCATATTTTATAGTATATCCATATAAAATGATAGAATATTATCATCCATGGAAAATTGTGTTTTAAATGACGTGGTAAAGTATAATACTTTTAAAGCATTATAGGATTCCATTTTATATAATATACACAAATTCACACAAAAATCCATAGGGAAAAAACCAGTCGCTAAATTCTAAGTGTTATTAGTGGTTTTCAATGATTATTTCTCATTGTGGAATAATACAATTTTAATTTTTAAATTTTTTGTATGTTCTAAATATTTTACAACATATAAAATTATTTGTATAATTTAAGGAGCTCAAATTTTAAAACTTTTAAAAAAGAAAATTGTAAAGTTAGCTGAGATCACACCTCAGAATCAAGAGGCCAATTCTGTAGTTTGTTCCTATTATAGCCAATGTCCTAGGATATAATAAAAATTATTAATATTGTATGTACTTTACAAATATCATGTCACAGGTATAAAACTTGCCATTTATTTTTAATAAAATATACTTTTTCTTATTAATAATAACCATATTACTTAAGTCAATATAAAATATCACTTCACTTTGAGCATAAAAGGTTTTTTGTTTTGTTTCTTTTGTACCAGGGATCGAACTCAGGACCTTGAGCTTGCGATGCAGGCGCCGGAACCACTGAGCTAAATCCCGGGCCTGAGTATAAAAGTATTTTTGTTTTAAAAATAATAGTATAGTTTATGTAAGACCCTAGAAAGGGGACTATATATCAAATTTTTTACATTGATTATCTTTGGCAGCGATGAGAAAGAGGTGTGTGGATAATTACAAAAATCTTTTCATGGTTTTTTTAAATTATGCTTCAGTTGTAAATAATCACATATTCTTTTTGAAATCAGAAAAAAATCTAAAAGTAAATATAAACTCAACAAAATATGTAAACTGTACAAATAAGGTATTTTTAAAAGAAAGTTATTTCATTGATTGTGTAACTTAATTTAATGTGCCCTAAACCGAAGGGCACATTATATATTTATATGTATATACTATTGTATTTTTAAAACATATGTATTTTTTCCAGAATTTCTTGATGGAAAAGAAATAAAAAACATGGAAAGACAATTCCTAATGAATTGGAAAGCATCCAAAGATGCCAAAAAAATCAGCAAGAGAAAGAGCAGTAAGAACAAAGATTCAAGCAACCCTTAGATAAGTAAGCACACCATCACTCCTTAGTTTATGACCTCTGGTGAAAAGAATAATTTAAACAACAAAAAAATTGTGAAGAAAAAAGTTGGATTTTTTTTTTGTTTAGAATTGTTTTAAGGTTTTTAAAAAAACTTATTTAGTTGTGAATGAAGATAAATGCAATTGTTAGTAAATTTCATCTATTATAAAAATGGTAGCTGTAATGAACAAAACCTGTCTTTAGTTAGTATTAGCTATGACTATCTGCCATGTAAATATAGAACTATGATATGGGAAAAGTGTGTAATTTTTAATGAAAATGTACAATGTCAATTATGTAAATGGTAAAATCACACCCAGTCAAATAGTACAAAAATAAAAATGGAAAGTAAAAATATACCACAAAAATTTTTCATCACGATAGAAAATACAAATGTATCACAGCCAGTTGACATAATCCTTTACACAAAAGATCCAAAAAATTCTACCAAAAGACTCCTAGAATTAATAACCAAATTCAGCAAGGTAGCAGGATACAAAATCAATACATAAACAACAATAGTATTCCTGTACACCTATGATTAGCCTACCAAGAAAGATTTAGAAAAACACCATTCACAACAGCATCAAAAAAATTAAACAGGAATTAATCTAACCAAGGAAATGAAAGACCTCTACAATGAAAACTAGAGTACTCTGAAAAAGGAAATCACAGAGGGCATTGGAAAATGGAAAAATATCCCGTTCCTGAATAGGCAAACCCAATATTGTCAAAATGGTCATACTTCCAAAACTGATATATAGATTTCATGTAATCTCAATCAAAATACCCACAACATTCCTCACAGAGCTAGAAAAAACAATCCTAAAATTTATATGGAACCAGAAGAGACTCAGGATAGCAAAAGCAATCCTGGGCAACAAGAGCAAGGCAAAAGGCCTCACAATCCCATACTTTAAGTTACATTACAAACCTACAGTAATAAAAAATAGTATGGTATTGCCACAAAAACAGACATGTGAATCAGTGAAACAGAATAATGCATGCAGAAACAACCACAGGCACATTCAGCAATCTGATCTTTGACAAAGGGGCCAAAAACAAATGCTAGGGGAAAGAGCCTCTGCAGCAAATGGTGATGGGAAACTGGGTCTACGCATGCAGAAGACTGGACCTAAACCTATATTTCTGACTATGCACTAAACTAAAATCCAAATAAGTCAAAGATCTAAATAATAAAGCAAAAACACTACCTGATGGAAGATAGAGTAGGTAAAACTCTTGAAGACATAGGAGTAGGCACAATAAATAACATCAAATATCAACAAATGAAATTATATCAAATTAAAAAGCTTCTGCAGAGAAAATCAACAGAGTGAGGAGACAACCTACAAAATGTGGAAATTTTTTTTTGCCATCTATACCTCTGACAGAGGACTAATATCTGGGGGTATCCTAGAAATGACTTTTCACAAATTTTGTGGTCCAAAACATTGGAATGAGCCTCTTTCTTCACTGCATGACAGTGTTTGAATGCTGATATTCTTGTTTCACAGCTGACTATAGCAGAAGATGGGGGATTTACAATATGAAGAAGTCAAAAAATTAGACCCCTCAAAATGAAACCAATAAAATATAGACAACTGAAATTAATAGGCACTTCTCAGAAGTACAAAAAAATAAATACATGAAATAAAAATGAAAAAATACATGAAAAAATGTTTAAAATAGCTGACCATTAGAGAAATGCAAAGTAAAATGACTCTGAGATTCTATGTTATTCCAGAAAGAATTCTTATTCCATCAAGAAATCAAATAATAAACCACTGTGGAAATCAGTATGGGGATACCTCAAAGTAGAACTGGAAGTCCCATTTGACCCCACTATTCCCCTGCTGGGGATCTTCCCCAAAGAATTAAAAGAATCATACCACAGTGATATATGTGCACCCATGTTCATAGCAGCACAGTTTGTGATAGCTAAAACTTGGAAACAGCCCAAATGCCCATCAACTGGAGACTGGATAAAGAAAATGTGGTTTTTTTTATAAAATGGAGTACTACTCAGCCATAAAAAATGAGAAATTAGAGACATTTATAGCTAAGTGGATGCACATTGAGGCAATACTCTTAAGTGAAATAAATAGGACACACATGTATAAATACCGAATAGTTTCTCTGGTGTGAGAAACTGAAAGTGTAAATAAGGACTAAAATGTATAATAGGTAATGTGAAATAGGAAGAAAAGGGGAAAAGGGGAAGGAAGTGGGAGGGGTAGGGGAAAGGAAAGAAGGGAATGGAATTAATATGAAAAAATGGAAAAATAGGAACAAAATCTTTGTAAATAGGGAGGGATGGAGGGGTTGAAGGGACGGCTGGACAAGGGTGAAAAATAAGAACCAAGAGAGACTATGTAAAGGTGCAAATTTCCAATGATGAATGTCACTATATTGTATACCTAAAATGTACTAATGATTAGAATGAATAATCGATAATGCAAAATAGGAAGAAAAGGTCCAAAGGGGTAGGGGCAGTGGGAGGGGCAGGGGAAAGGAAAGAAGGGAAAGGAAAAATGCTGAGAAATGGAAAAAATGGAAACAAAGTCTTTGTAAATAGGGAAGGGTGGAGGAGGTGAAGGGAGGGGTAGTAATGGGGAAAAAATAAGAACCAAGATGCATTATGTAAAGGTACAATTCCCAATGAGAAATGTAATTGTGTTGTATACCTAAAACATACCAATAAAAGAATTTAAGAAAAAAAAAAAGAAATCAAATAATAACAAATGCTGGTGAGACTGTAGGGGGAACCCTTCTATACTGTTGGTGGGAATAAATAACCACTATGGAAATTAGGGTGGAGAGTCCTCAAAAAACTAAAAATAGAAATTCCATTTGACCCAGTTATTCACCTGCTAAGTATCTTCCCAAAAGAATTAAAGACACAATATTATAGTGATACATGCATACTCATGTCTATACAGCACAACTCATAACAGCTAAATCTTGGAAGCAACCTATATGTCCACTGACAGATGAATGGCTAAAGAAAATGTGTTATTTATATACAATGGAGTACTATTCTGCCATAAAGAAGGATAGATTGAAGTTATTTGTAGGAAAATGGATGTACCTTGTTAAGTAAAATAAATCAGACACACAAACTTAAATATCCCATGGTTTTTCTTATATGAGAAACCTAAAGAATAAATAAAGAGCAAAGTAAAATATAGGGAAGAGGACCAAGATATGGAGAAGAGAGGAGCAGATATAAAAAGAATCAAGATGTGTTATGTACATAGATCAACTCCCCACAATGCATATTATCATTGTGTACTGCAAACATGTGTTAATAAAGGTTTTTAAAATGTACTACAGCCCCATCTGACTTGTACTCTGTGACCTGTCCCTCCTGTTATGCACATATCACCAAATCTGAATATACAAATTATAATATGCCTAAGGATGTGTTACAAAGGGCACCTCAACCTCACTTGCCTAACTAATCAACTGAATGTAACTAAGTGTAATGTGTGATCACTGTCTTTATCATATTGGGACTATCCCAGAAATAACTCTTCACAAATTTTGCTCTCCAACACACTGAAATGAGCCTCTTCTTTCTAAAACTTGTGAGACAGGAGGCATTTCTTTTCTATTTATCTTCCCGCTGGCTAGCTGTGATGGGTGGAACTAGATCCAGGGTAAGATGTCAGTATTTTACATTTTTTCTGTATGACACCAAAGATACTAAAGCATCTTAGTAGATTTCAAAATTTCTTTCAGATTAGAGATTAAAGTTTTTAATTTCTCCAGTGAAATTTGACAAAATAATTATAATATGTCCAAAGTTTATAATTCTTAAAAACTAGTCATTTAATTTTCCCAAATTGTGTTAATCTCTTTATAATCTAGTCTGAAATTCAACTAATTAATAAAAACAAATTCTAGAGTCACATAGATACACTAACAACAAAGTATCTGAAAAGGAAATTAGGGAAATGATTCCATTTGCAACAGTATCAAAAATAATAAAATATTCAGGAATAAACTTAATTAGGAAAGTGAGATACTTGTACTCTGAAACTATAAAATAGTGATAGAAGGAATTAAACACAAATGAAAAGGCATTCCATTTCCATGAATTAGAAGACTGAATATTGTTAAAATAGTCATATGACCTACTTATCAAAATCTCAATAACATTTTTTACAGAAAATTTTAAAAATCTAAATTCATATGAAACCACAAAAGACCACCAGTAGCCAAGTCAATCTTAAGAAAGAGGAAAGCTGGAGATATCACATTTACTGATTTCAAAATATTTATTATAGTTATAATAATCAAAACAGTATGAAACGCTCATAAGACAGACATAGAGAGCACTGGAGAATAGAGAATTCAGAAATAATTCACATGTATACAGTCAAATGATTTTGAAACATGTGCCAAGAATACACAATAGAGAAGGGATTGGCTCTTCAACAAATGGAGTTGGAAAAACTATGTGTCCACACGTGAAATAAATGAAATTAAATCCTTAAACCATATAAAAAATCAACTCAAATGGATAAAAGATGTAAACACCTGAAACTATAAAACTCCTAGAAGAAACCATAAAGACAAGCTCCATGACATTGATCTTGGCAATGATTTCATGGTTATGACACTAAAAATACAAGTAACAAAAATAAATAAGTGGCATCATATCAAACCAAAAAGCTTCTGCACAGCAAAGGAAACAAAGTGAAACTGATGGAATGGGAAAAAAATCTGCAAACCATATATCTGATAGAGGTTAATCTCCAAAATATAAGGAACTCCTACAATTCAACTCAATAGCAATGAACAAAAAATAAATAAACACTAATAACCTAATTAAAAAATGAATGAAGGACTTGAGTTGACATTTCTCCAATGAACACATAAAAATGGCCAAAAAATTATGGAAAAATGCTCAATATTACTATTTATCAAGAACATGCAAGTCTAAACTACAATGAGTTTCATCTCACACCTGTCAGGATGCCTATTATAAATAAAAGGGGTGGCGGGTGCACTGGAGATGTGCCACAGTGGTACAGTGTTTTATTAGCGTATGCAAGGATCTGGGTTAGCCCTCCAGGAATGAACACACGCGCGCACACACACACACACACACACACACAGAGTGTTGACAAGTACATAGAGAAAGTGGAATTTCTGCACACTGTTAATGGGAATGCAAAATGGTGCAGCCACTAAAGAAAACAGTATGGAGGTTCCTCAAAAAGTTAAAAATAGGCTGGGCCTGGTGGTGTACCCTTAATCCTAGATTCTCAGGAAGCTGAGATAAGAGGATCACAAATTAGAGGCAAGCCTGGACAATTTGGGGAGAACTTTATCAAAATTAAAAAATAAAAAGGTATGGGGATGTAGCTCAGTATCAGAGTGCTTGCCTAGCTTTCACAAGGCTCTGGGTTCAAGCCCCAGTATTCCCCCAAAAAAGGTAAAAATAGGACTATTGTATGATCCAGCAATCTCACTTTTAAAGTGTGCAAAAGAAGAGAAATCAGGATCTCAGATATTAGCCCCTATAGCCATTGCAGCACTATATCCATGGACAGATGAATGAATAAAGAAAATGGAGTATATACATAAAATGGAACATAGAACACTATTCAGCCTTTAAAAAAGAAAATTCTACAATATGCTACAATGTAGATGAATCATAAAGACATCTTTAGGCTAATGAGGGCAGTCACAAAAAGAAAATACTACATGATTCCACTTATATAAGGTATCTAAAATACTGTAGTCAAATTCATAGACTCAAAGAATGAAAATCTGGTTGCCAATGGCTGGAAGGGAGGAAATGTCGAGTTATTAATCAGGCATAAAGTTTCAGTCAAGCAAGATGAATAAGCTTTTGAGATCTGCTGTACAACATTATTCCTAAAGTCAACAATAAATAACATACTGAATGGACACTCAAAATGCTCATCAAGAGATTAGATCTCACGTTCAATGTTCTTGCCAGAACTTTAAAAAGCCATATAGAATGTTATATTACAGAAAATTCACCTCATATCTTGCTGTTGGTGCTATTATTATAAACATTAATAATTTAAAATGGGGCCTAGGAGATAAAGAAGAGGAAGCAAGAGAAGAAAAGAGAGCTGGCATTTACTGTGCTAAACATTTCAAATATTTATACATGTTATTGCATTTAGTCATTATAACTTTTGGGGCAGATAATTATATCCATTTTGTAGATGAAAAAGCTGAGTTTCAGAAAGATGAAGTAATTTGTCTAAGATCACAATGTTAGCAGAGCCACAATGCTAGCAGTTATCTGGAAGCAGATTTTACTGCTATTAACCACTCTCACACTGACTGGCAGAACTATGATATAAGAACAATAATGACTGCCTTACTTAGAAATTCACTTTAGTTTAGTGGGAATTTAGGAAAATATGCAGACATGGAACATTGTGATGTGTAAACAATATAAGTAAAAACAAACTAGAGACAGAATGGAAACAACTTCAAATTTAAAATAAGTATTCAAATAAGGTTATATGATTTACTGCACTGAAAAATTGACTCTAAGATCAATTAAATTAGACTAAAATTTAAAGTAAAGGATGAATAGCTGCAATAATTATCTGAGCCTTTCTCAAGAGTACTTATTCTCTTTTGGCCAGCTGTGGAACCCTTAATCCTTGCCCCTTGCACATTTGCGCTCCTCATCCAGATGGTACAGATTTGAACTTCTTGGGCTTAAAACCAATGACACCATGGATATATTTATGTAATATGCAATAATTTTATCCTTACGTATATGCCAGTAGCATGCTCCACGGTCTTTCACAAAGGCTCTTTCATTTCTACTGAAAGGAAAGGAAATGAACTGTTTCCTCCCCCTTTTTTGTATAACTTTTTTTTTTTTTTTGGTACCAGGGATAGAACTCAGGACCTTGCACTTGTGAGGCAGGTGGCAGAATCACTGAGCTAAATCCCCAGCCCATAGAAAGGAAATGGATAAATTAAAATCTAGATGATATATTATATAATTTAAAAATCTACATTATTCCTTTCAGGTCTCTAGAAGAATAAAGATGAGACTTTGAAAGGTACCTCTGTACAACCAAGTACATTTTATGTGCATAGGAATTCTTGGCAAGACAGATTTTTAATTAATCTTTGAACATCCTAATCTTATGCCCATTTCATAAGAGTTGAAAATAAACTTTTCCGTATAGGACTTTTTTTTAAATAGAAAAGGCTGTGATATATTTTCTTGGATATGAATTTCATTATTGATTTTACTGTGGTTCATTTTAGCTTTATTTAATTCCACTTTATAAAACATAATTTTAGATACTCTATTGTTATCTGTCATATTTACAACTTAGTTATTAGTTTCAAAGCAGAATGCTTTTAATTCTTTGTATGCTACATGTAACTTTGAAACAATATATCACATAGTTTCTGTTTATTACCTATCAAGCCAAAGTTAGTCTTTGTCGAGGTGGCGATGTAGCTCAGTGGCACCACACCTGCCTGGCAAGTGCAAGGTCTTGAGTTCAATTCCCAGTACTGGAAAAAAAAAAAGAAGAAGACAAAATTAGTCTTTTTCTGTGACACACAGAGATACCTTATAAATGGAAATACATCTCCAGAAAACTCCCAAGAGATAACACTAAAATTATTAAAGATATGGGGCAGGTTCTTTGAAGTATTTATATAGTTTATCTGTTTTAAGGGGATGGGACATCCTTGCTGTCAGCAATATAGATAAAGAGAGGTCCTCTGTGTCCTACTTTTTTCTCTTCTTGATCCTTCTAGCACAGTAGAAAAAGAAGTTTATTGCTGGTCAGTTCAAACGGTCATAAAGTTGCAGTGGGAGGGGCGGTTCAGGAAGAATTGTGAGTTACAAACTAGACACATTCACTGAAGTAGGACAGCGCAGGTAACTTAGAAAAATCCCAGAAGACACAGGTAAAGGTCATCCCCTGAATGATCAGGGATCATTAAAGGAGCGAGACCCTAGTTGATGATGGGGGCAGTAAGGGGGAGACAACTGCAATCGGGATTATTGGTTGCACAAAGAAAGAGGACCCCAGAGAACTAGATGGGCTCCTTTCACCACTTCTCTAAACTAAAGATTCTTAACCTGTTGTTTCTCAAGGAGACATCAGACTTTCAAAGAAGTTTATGGTCCAAAAAAATAATCTAAGAATCAATATTCTAAACTTTAAGTCCATCCATAATTTAGCTCCATATGAATCAGTTCTAAATCTCCTGTTGAGAAGAAAACTGCCTTGGTTTTTAAAAGATGATACTGCTTCCATATAAAGGGAATAACTTCATTCATTCTAAAACAGATGCCTACCATATACCAGGAAACATAATATAAAAATTCCAGCAAAACAATCCTAATCTCAAAAATCTTGCAATAAGTTATGTGAGAAGTTAAATGTGATACAATTACTGTATAACGTGATAAATAATGTGGGCATTATAAACCAGACTCCTAACATAGACTATAAATATTTCATCTAACTTAATATTTCACTTCTAATCAATACAATAATTGCTTGATTGATATTTTCAATCATATCATAATAGTCATTACAATATATTGAAAGGTAGTATCATATTTCATTGACAAGATAATCAAAGTCAATGGACAAACTTTGGAATAGTTTTCCTATTCCCAGAACTGATTGCTGAAAGTCAGATGGGTCTGTCATGAGACCCTCTCTGCAGAGTCCACTCCAGAAATGGTGACTCAGCATCTCTGGCAGAGCCCACCTTAAGAAAGCCTGTGAACAACACTGCTATACTATCTACTCTTATTTCACATAGAGCAGCTTAGGCTTGCAGGGATACATGCTTAGGGTTTGCTATAATTTACAGAGAAGAGAAGGAATCCTAGTTTTGGTCTAGCTTCATCTCTATTTCACAATAAAATGGGAATTAGGGGAGAATTTGCTTTATTGCTTATGTATATTGTCATTACCCTAAAAACCACAGCCCATTTGTCCATAGTACCCTGACATTTTCGTAAAGATTTAAATAAGGGGCATCAATTCCATAACAATGTTCATGAGACTTTTCTTTGCCAAGCATTTTGAAAAGTCTTGCTAGTATATCAAGGTGGAAAATAAAACAACAAAAATATACACAGCCTCAGAAAACTAAGTTGGTGAATTTCATACATTGCCACATACACTAAGATCAGTAGTGAGCTGTGCCACATAACCTAATCTAAAGCACACATCACTAGGAGTGTACTGATGAAACAACAAATAAATCACTCTACCCTCATTTGCCTAATTAAATATGGCACTAAATCTACTTTAAGTATAAACTACTACACACTACCAGGTAAGCTGCCCTACACAAAGCCAGCAGAAAAGAGGGCCTGTGAGAAGAGGACAGAGGAACATCCTGCTTCTGCCACAGTCAACGAGGCTGATCATGTTCAGTTCTGAGTTTCCAGTTTCACCCTGTGAAGAAAATAGTAAATCAGTGTTTTCTTTTAAATGATTATTATTTCCTCCAGCAACATTTTTACTCCAGTTATGCCAAAATATTATTTTGGTGTCTCAAAAGATTAAAGTCTTATTAGATAGGACTACCACGTATGTCTCTCTTTAATAAGAGGCAACCAAACACATTATAGAATTTCATCAAGCTCTTGATATATATTTTAAGGGTGTGCCTATTGCTAACATTTTAGTAATTTAATATGAAGCTAAGAGATAATAAATCTAGAAGGTCAGAAAACTGATTAAAACAAAGTACCCAGGCTAGGCGTGTGGCTCCGTGCCTTAGGGCTTGCCTGGCATGCACAAGGACCTGGGTTCAGTCCCACCACTGCAAAATAAAAAATTTTAGTTTCTGAAAAACTGATTAAAGCATCCCTTCTCTTCGTTCCCCTTAATTACTTTAAGGGAGAGAATGAGTTAGCATCAGCATATATGTTCCCTATAGTCTATATTTAACATTGAAGATGAAGAAGCCTGCAAAGAGGTAAAAATAATTTACATTGCACCTTCCCATGAGCTAAAAGTATGGACTCCATACTCCTTTAGGGGTCTATACACTAAAAGCTGTGCCTATATTCTATGTAGAGCATAGTAAAGCAACATCTGTCCAAAGACAGGGGAATGTTTTCCACTTCTTTAATAAATGCATACAGTCTGTGCTAATGTATATTTACACAAGCCAGTTTTCCCTACAGGGAGGAAAAGTCAGACTCATTGACGTTGTTTCTGACCCTCAAACTGAACTTGATGCTATCAATGTACATTTTAATTAAAGATTAGGGCAAAACTATTTCTTACTTAAAGGCTGATTCTGAACAAATGCCTTTACCCTTAAATTAAAAATAACACATGGTATTAAACAAACAAAAAAGATATATTATTGATTCTTTCTGTGTTTCTCATAGTAAATACTTTTGACAGATGTTTCTTTTTTCAAACATGTTAGCAAGTGCTTGAGCCTTAATAATTTAAAAATAGATATTAAATACATTTATATATTATATATAAGATCCACTGAGAATACTGTATCGCATTGTACAATGAAAAAGACAAATTTTTACTTGAATACTTAACTATCTTTCAAGCCTAAGCAATGTTGACAGAGTCAATCTATCTCTTTTGTTAATGTAAAAATAATTTTCTAGCTGAGTTAGAATGTTCTTGGTTTCAGATACCTTTAAGGAATGTGACTCTCTGGGACACATTAACTTACAGGAAATATTCACTATATATTATTTAGCTATTTCTGAAATAGCTAGTATGTCTTGCTAGAATATAAAAGCATTAGGTTTCTTTAAATTAAAAACTGAACTCTAATAGTTAAAATAACTTGCCTTCACTATTGTAAAGGTTGTGTTTGAACAGTTGTAACAACAGACTGATGTACCCCAAAAAGAATTTTTAAAACTCAGATAATAATTTTAGTCAAAAAAACTATAGGATGTTCTTGTATAAACTCACTTGCAAAGCTCAAAATTTCTTTAATTTTGCTTTGCTAAAATCAACCCTAGGCTAATATTAGATGCAAAATAAACTTATGTGTATCAGTAATATACGTGAAACATTTTGATTTGCATTTCTCAAAGAACTCCCTTGAAATTAGGATTCTCATCTGAAAAAACAACAATAGTGATAAGCAACATAAAGCTTTTTTTTAGTTAGAAGGGACTAAATTTTTGTGACATTTAGTATCTTACTCTAGTTAATGGCTTACTCTGTGAGCAAGTTATTATATAAGACTTAATTCAAAAGAACCATATTAGTTATTTTCCATTTTAAAATACCTATATTTTGCAAGTTGAATCATTACCCAAACAAAATTTTTTAAAACACTGAAACTCTCTGAGAAAATACTGTCAGCCCCATTTCACAGATGGGAAAATGAGGCTTGGATAAACACATTCAAAGGAACTCAGTCATTGATTTCAATGGCCAAATTCTCAACTACTTCACTAAGGGATCTTAAACATGTTCTCAGATACAGGGAGAAGGTACAGTCAATAAGGGAAATAGGTGAGGAGGTGACTAAAGTGAACTGGAAAGCACATGACCACCTAAAGGTAACTGTAGCTATTCAGCTCTAGAATAGTGTGGGCAGGTTAGACATGTCAAACTTGAGAAATCAGAGAGGCTGGCTAATTAAGATATCTAGGCTGTGAAATCATCTGATTTTAAAATATTGGCTCACACTTGTATTTTAAAAACAACATATAGTAGAATTGATTAAAAAGAAAAAAATACCCTAGTGATACTGACTAGGAATTGGAGCAATTGGAACTCTCATGCACTACTGATGGGAATCCAAAAATATGATAGCCACTTTGGGCAATAGTTTGACATATTCTTACAAAGTTAAACATAAACTTACTACATAAAGGAGTCTCATTCCTAGTTATTTTCCCAAGTGAAATTAAAAACTATACTCACGAAAACCTGTAGCTGAATGTTTATAGTGACTCATTTGTAATGACCAAAAACTGAAGACAACCCAAAGGTATCTCAACTGCGAAATGGAACAGAATGCTATTCAGCAAAGAAAAGGAATGCCCCCCCCGATATACTTAACATGAATGGGTCTCAAAAGCATTATGATAAGTGAAAGAAGCCAGACTCAAAATGCTACATATTATATATTTCTTTTTGTGTGACATTCTGACAAAAGCAAAACCATAGAGACAGAAAACAGATCAGTAGTTGCCAGGAACTAGGGGTGGGCCAAAGAGTGGACTACAAAGAATCAGTACAAGCGAATTTGGAGGATGATGGAAATGTTCTATATCTTTATTGTAGTGGTGTTACGGTTCTGCATATGTTTATCTAAACTCTAAACTATACACTCAAAAGAGTAAGTTTAGCTATGCAAAGTATATCATAAACAATGAGGGAAATAGTTGAAAGATGAGAAAAAGCACCAATCTACTCTTTTATATGCACATAAAAAATATAAAATGTTTCATATAAAACAATGTTTTAATTCATTTATATGTGATATTTATATTATATTTTGTATTATAAAAGACAATCTTAAGTTAACATTACAACTTGACTTATTTAGGAAAAATGACTTAAGAATAACTCTAAGATCAAAACCTCACTCAGTGAAATAAAATCTAGCACACTCTAAAGCCGTATTTTTTGGAAAATTAGAGAATAAAAACTCCAAAGAAAGATACAACATGAAGTAATATTTGGACTGCTAAAATTATTTGAAGTATGCATTTAAATAGGTGCAAAAATAGATAATAGATACAAAAATGATTTTGCAAATTATAAAATACAAAGTTTAAATAGTGTGACAACAAGCATAAGTGTTAGGGTAAATCTGCTCTGTTTAAAAACTCACAGCCACTCAAAAGCCATGTGACTTTGGACAAGTTACCTAATCCCTCTGAGCTTTATTTTTTCTACTGTAAAATGGAAAAGCCTCAGAGTTTTTGTAAAGACAAATGAAAAAACACCTCCAAACCAGTTAGCACATATAAACTGCCAAATAAGTGACACATTTTACTAATTATGCAATAATGGAAATTTCAGGATTATCATATTTTGAATTGAACTCCAAATACTGAATCAGAACTAGAACTATTTAGAATAAAATCATCAATGCACAGCAAAGAAAACCATTAACAGAATAAAGAGACAACCTACAGAATGGGAAAAACATTTTTGCCAGCTACTCAGGCAAAGTACTAATATCTAAAATATATAAAGAACTTTAAAAAATGAGACCCCAGCTGGGGATTTAGCTCAGTGGTTCTGCTGCCTGACTTGTAAGTGTAAGGACCCAATTTCGATCCCCAGTAGCAAAAAAAAAAAAAAAAAAAAAATTAGACCCCCCTCAAATTTAAAGACCCAATTTAAAAACAAATAGACATTTCTCAGATGAAGAAACACAGCCAATATATACATGAAAAAATGTTCAACATCGCTGGCCATTTGAGAAATGAAAATTAAAACAATACTGAGATTTTATCTGACTCCAGAAACAATGGCCACCATCAACAAATCAACCAATAACAAATGCTGGCAAGACTGTGGGGAGAAAGGAATTCTTCTCAATTGTTAGTGGGACTATAAACTGATACAGCCACTACGGAAATCAGTATGGCAATTCCTCAAAAAAATAAAAATAGAAATTCCATTTGACCCAGTTATTCCCCTTTTAGGTATTTTCCCAATATCACAGTGATGTATGCATACCCAAGTCTACAGTAGTGCAATTCCTAATACTTAAATCTTGGAAACAGCCTATATGCCCATCAACAGATGAATGGATTAAAAATCCACTCATAAAATGGAGTACTACTCTACCATAAAAAAGACAAATTTAAGTCATTTGTAGGAAAATTAATGCAGCTTGAGACCATGATGTTAAGTGAAGTAACTCAGACACACAAGCTTAAATATTGCGTGTTTCTCTTATATGAAACACTCAATATGTATATAAAGTATGAAATAAAAGACAGATAATAGGAAAAAGAAAAAGAAAAAAAAAGATATTGTAATCCAGTATGGACAGTGTATCTAAGTGTACCTTGAATTAATACACTTGTCTTCCATATTTTATGTTTTTGGCCTATTAGTATGGTTTTCAATGTGTAAATATGATAATGAAATTTATAAGGTCATATATGACAAATAAATGAATCTGATGCTGGGAAAATAAAAGGGGAATGGCAAAAGAAGGGGGAAGAAGGGAACTGAAATGTGTTATGTACCTGTACCAATCCACTATACTGAATGCAATCATTATGTACTGCAAACATGTACTAATAAAAATTTAAAAAAATTATCAGAGGCTTCAAGAAGCTGCTTAGAGTGACAGAAGTTAGGCTAAGGGGGTGGCACACAGTGGTTGATATTGTTAGCATCTGTCCTTTCATTTTCACCTAACTGTTGGGCAGTACAGCCACGGTCTAGCCATGGCGGGTAGCAAAGAGCCTTGTTTGCTGTAGTTTTTGGCAGTGAGGGGCCTTGTTTGCTTCATTTTAAAAGCAGTTAAAAACCGGGCTTCTCTCTTCCTCTAAATACAGGACTCTCTTTTTGAGGGAATCTGAAAGCTTACTAACAACAAAATGATGTACATGAACCTCACCTTCTCCACAACCCAAACTAAATGTGGAAAACGACTATATGCAGCCTCACATGATCTGATTTTTAAAATAGAACTAGGCAACGACATCTTCTGGGTGTTTGTGGCTTTATGGTATCTCAATATATAAGTTCTCTAAATTTATTTGACCTGCTTCTTTTTAGAATCTGAAATTTTGCTTTCCACGTGTGAATTCAAGGATCTATCTTATTACTCACTGTGTAACGTTTACTGGGAAAATAAAGATGTGTTTTCTTATTCGATAGAAGTCCTTTTTGAATCAATTGACTTCAGTTCTGCTTCTGAAATGTAAATCTAATTACAAGTATTGGATGAGAACTGAGATGAAAGCCTGATGATTGCTCTGATTCACTAATATATCTAATGTGTGCACTGGTACATACACTTATAACAAGTGCTTACAGTCTACTGCTTGGTAATATCAATTTGGAAAGTTAGAAGGCTGTTGGAAAGTACTTAAGAACATACACATGGGCAGTTTCCTCACTGACTTTTCTTACCCTGGTTTTGGGAACTGACCTCAGGGTCTCTCCTGTGCTAGGCAAGTGCAGTACTACAAAACTACACCCCTAGCCCTTAACTGTAAATTTTGAGACAGGGTGTCCCTAAATTGCCCAGGCTTGCCTGGAACTTGTGATCCTCCTGCCTCAGCCTTCCAAGAAGCTAGGATTACAGGCGTCCCACAAAGCGCTCAGCTTTAAGTGATAATTCGAATTTGAAATTCTGTTTTGATTCCAAAGAGAACATAATGTCCCGTTTTGTTTTGTTTTAATTGTAGACATCGTTCTGAGTATGTCCTAATTATGTTGCTAGAAAGTATTGTGAGTCCATTCAAACTTCACCCACGAAAGCCACGGGTCCAGAACGCAGCAGCCACGGAGGGTTGGCCGCGCCTGGCGGAACGCGTCCCTAGACGGCTCCGAACCGGCGTCCGGGCGCAGCGCCCGCGTGTAAAGCGCCTTTGGGGTCCGGTCCCTCCTCACTCCGTTGCAAACGACACTCCCACAGGCGCACAGCCAGGAAAGAACCTTATGTCTGAATAACGAAACGAAAAAATGACGCCCGGTGTGTGTCGGGGGGGACCGCCGGCCTGGGTCTGCGTCC
Organism: Heterocephalus glaber; assembly: GCF_000247695.1. The sequence continues at coordinate 24,387,529 of NW_004624744.1, forward strand.
AGGGACCGGCTGTCGCGACTCCAGGGCGTTTGCTGGGGCGGGGGAGGCAAGCGGAGGAGCCTTGGAGGTCTCCGAGCGCCTCCCTAAACAGCTCACGGAGCACTAAAGAGAAGGGACGGCGCTGTAAGTAAGCAGGTCAGCAGGACGCGTTTACCTTGTGGTGGAATAAAAGGCTAGCGCTTCGATTGTGGCACACTTTTTCCTCACAGAAAGTTAAATGCCACGCTGAAGCAAACGGCAGCGTTCCCGCCTCAGCCGGGCGTCGCTGGAAGGGTCCTGGAATCAGACTGGGCCCTAGCGGCAGGACCACGGCGAGGAGAGGTGACTCTCAAGGCCTCGGCCTCGAGTTCACAGACAACCCGGCATACCGAGCCCATAGATGCCCCGGGGGCCTGTGGGGCCGTTCTCCGAGTCCCGCCTCAGGGTGAGCGGTGCACCGCGCGGGAGTCGGGGCAGAGGAAGCCTGGCCTGGCCCCGCCCCGCCGGACGGTTTGATTAATGACTCTACTTCTGCGGAGGGGGGTGGCTCTGCACCGCAGCCGCCCTCAGTTTAACCCCCGGACTGAGAACTGACCTGCGCCCGACGTGCCTTCGAGGGCCAGGACACTCACGCGTGGACACTCACGCGTGGACCCTGGGGCGCCCGCATAAAAGGCGAGACCCAGCCCGGGCAGGAAGCAGCCTTCGGTGACCCGCACGACCCTGGCCACGAAGACCCGGCTCGACGCCCCTTGCCCACGCGCACAGCGCAGCAGATCACCACCGCTGCTCTAAGAAAGGTGAGAATCCTGAACCCGACCCGCGCCGCGCGGCTCCCGGGTCGGAGAGGCAGCGGCTGTCGAGCTCCCAGGGAGGCCAAGGTCCCCAGGGCGGCCCGTTCCACCTCGCCTGGGGTCCGCGGGAATGTACGCTACTCTTTCCCCGCGGGCCTGGCGGGAAAACATTCCCAACCCCCAAACAGGTGCCGAGCCGGGGCTGTGCACCCGAGAGCTGCCTTCCGTGGCCGGGTGGCCCTTGCGCCTAATTTATTCGTGCAAACTCCACTGCGCCCCAGCTCATCCCGAGGAGCCCAGGAACTCTCAGGCCGGACCGCTACCCTCAGACCCCAGGAGGCAAAACACGCCCCAGGGGAAACGGACGCGGGTCCGTTGGGCGGCGCGAACGCCAGGGGTGGGCTGTGCCCCTCGGGTTCAGCCGGGCCGCGCCGGCCCTCACCGCGCCTTTGGTCCTTTGCAGCGTGCGCAGTTCTGGACGCCACCATGGACCGCGGCCGCGGGGCAAGCAGCCCGCCGAGCGCCAGCGCAGAGCCGGCGCTCCCGGCCTCCAGCATCCGCGACCCGAGCCCAGGGCGCACTGGGTCAGGGCCGGCGGGCCCCGCGGTCGGAGCGCGTTCCGGGAGCGGGCGGCCGGCTGCGGCGAACGCGGCGCGGGAGCGCAGCCGAGTGCAGACTCTGCGGCACGCCTTCCTGGAGTTGCAGCGCACCCTGCCATCTGTGCCGCCGGACACCAAGCTGTCCAAGCTGGATGTGCTGCTGCTGGCCACCACCTACATCGCGCATCTTACCCGCAGCCTGCAAGACGACTCCGAGGCGCCGGCAGACCCTAGTCTGGGCGCTTTGC
>NW_004624744.1:24395802-24411992 GCF_000247695.1 Heterocephalus glaber
TGTGCTGCTGCTGGCCACCACCTACATCGCGCATCTTACCCGCAGCCTGCAAGACGACTCCGAGGCGCCGGCAGACCCTAGTCTGGGCGCTTTGCGTGGTGATGGCTACCTGCACCCGGTCAAGGTAGGCAGGCAGGGTGCACAGTGGGGCTGGAACACATTGACCCTGTCTGTCACTCCCTGGCAGGCGCCGCTGACCTCTCACCCCTACCCGAGGGTGAAGGGGAACAGACCAGAAAAGTGACTTAGTGGTAAACCCCTCGCTACCCTAGACTGCTGCTTCAAGTACAGTGGTGGAGGATGTGATTAAAGCCTGAGTGGTTTATGTAGGGGGTCTCACCTGCTGCTTACAGGTTGGCAGCCTAAGGATTTTTGTGTATTTTAAGGCGAGAAGTAGGGGACTTGTTTGCACATCCTTATAATTTGTAGTATCTGAATTACATTTATGATCCTTTGAAAAATTTTAAGTGTTTTTAGCGTACATAATTAAGTTTCCATTGTATTCTTCATGGAATGTTTGAAAGGTTTTACAAATTAAATAGTCATGGAATTAGCTGCTCCTAAATAACCCTAAGAAAACACTGTCTAGAAGTTTTTGATAAAAATAGTAAGAACAAATAAGACCATTCTGCATCCTCAAGGAGTAAAATTTCAGTCGATTCAAACAAAGGTTAAATATTATGGACTAGACAGCCAGTAAGAACATTAGAAAAACTGTCATTTATGTCCTTTTCATAATAGATTAGCATGTTGAATGAATTGATTAAATACTGCACTCATATTCTGAAATGTACAAAGTTAGCCAAAGAATCCATGTTGCATAATTTTTATATAGAGGTAGAATGGTCATTTAATATGGTATATATAGCTATGATATATTACCAATGTTGAAGTAGTCTCTGCATCATCCTTTTCTCCTAGATTTGATTGTTTTGAAACCTTCCATTGATCTGGCTTTCTTTTCAAAATATGATCTTCTCTGTATTTGCTAAACCTAAATTTTCAAATTTTTGGTTTCACTATTCTGAAGTATTTTAACACACACAAATACAAAATCAGGACTTAGCCTTAAGTATATCAGTGTCCAATAAATTATTGGATGATCACTGTTGAAATATGATAAAGCACACTCTAATATTAACTGAACTTACAGCTGGGTGAAGGTTACCAAAATTTGTTTAGCAAATATAATCAACATAATGATAGACTTAAGCCTTTTCAAATATTACATATAAAAAAAGAAATATCATTACTTATAATTATGATAGACCTCCATCCTGTAAAAACTTGTTTTAAAGGACTTTGTATTAGTGTGCATCAGATTGCTATTCAAATATACCACTAATGTAAGTTTCTTTTGACTTGACATTTGCCATATACTCTAAGTTCTTCACATTAAATAGATTTTTATACAAAAAGCATATGTTAAATGCCTCCTTTGTGTGAGATATAATTCAGAATAAGAAATCAAGTTTTCACCTTGGTTTCAATGTTTTCTTTAAATGAATAATGTTAGAAGCATCAATATTAGAATGTAACAATAAGCATAGTAAGCTTTTTTGTATTTGATTCATATACCAAATATTTTGTAGTTATACTATTTTAAGCAAAATTAAATCTCATTTGTCCTCTGAGTCAATTCTTTTGATTTTTAAAGACAACTCTGAACTGCCTGTAACTCCAACACTCTGGGAAGCTGATCCAGGAGAATCCCAAATTTGAGCCCAGCCTTGGTAACCTTGTGAGAAGACTCTATCTCAAAAAAAATTTTTAAAGGTTATGAATGTAGCTCAGTGGGAAGGTCCTAGGTTCAACCCCCAGTACCACAAAACAAAACAAAAAGATAATTCTGGAAGTAATGATAGAAAGCCAGATTATTTCTTTAAAAGGAAATTGATGGTCAATAAGATATTCTAAAATAAAACATCTGAGTTCCTACTATGTATAAAGCACTATTTGAGGACAATGATTACAATTATGAGTTAAGAGTAAGTACCTTCCCTAAATGAACATACTACAGAGATGAAACAAAAATACTGTTTAAGCAACAGTATAATATTGTAAGGTAAAAATGTTACATTTGCCCTAAAAGAGCTATAACTCTGGGAAATGAAGGTTCAAAGGAAAGAGATTTTACATACATAATTAAAACTCCTATTAACACATTATTTTACAGACACTGAAAAAATGTTTAATGCAAAAGGAATAAAAATAATCATTTTAAATTTTGATTAACAAAGGATTCATTGTAAACTGTTATAGCCCTTAGTAGGTGTTCTAAAATGACTTTATTTTCATAGTGCTATTAAGTCTTACTCTGATAACAAAGTTCTGTTAAATATTTCATTGCTGTGATTTTGAATCATCAGTACTTATTACCAATATTATTAGCATGTTAAAACTGTTGGAGACTTACATTAAGAGTATATCAAATGAGAGGCTGAGGATGTTGCTCAGTGGTTGACTTTATGCTTAGCATTTATGAGGCCAGTGTTATATCCCTAGCACCAAAAAAGAAACACACACACACACACACACACAAAAACTGCCTAAGAGACTGGGTTCCTGGGGCATGGCTTAACCTTATTTTTATACCTTTGGGGAACTAGTGATTTTGATCAGGACCAGTGGCCCAGAGGGCAGTGATTGTCCAGGAGAAAGTATATTTCAGAACTTGACACTGGGAGAAAAGCACAGATGACTCTGTTAATTGCCACACCACTGAAGAATCATTCTGCATCATTTTTATAAAAATTTTTAAATTAAATGCAGGATTTTGTTATTTTTGGGTCATTTTACTCTCCCAGGAGTACATATTTAAGATCTTTAGTTCAAATTAACTTTGTGTGTTTGCTAGATTTTTCTCAGCTTAATGAAACTACATGGTTTTAAATATACCTTAGTAGAGAAAGGAAAGTTCAGTGTTGTGCTGATCTACACAATGCTAAACAATTGAAAATACAATTAAATCAGTCAGGTTTTTTTTTATCATCTTGGTTACATGTAATCTAACCAGTGTTTTATTTACATTTTCATTCCTGATGCTTAAAACTGTTTATGTCTCTATATTAAGTTGAATAAGATCATTACAGACCTTTTTGAAAATCAAGAACACAAAGTTCTTAAAAAGGAAAGTTTGATTATTTAATAAGTCCATAGAAAGTGAGGCATAAGTCCACATACACATTTTATGTTTGCTCATGAATTCCTTATTTCTATCAAGGATGTAACGACCAAATGCCTTCATTTGTCTCCAAACTTCGTTGAATAATTTAGAGCAATTTTCATTTCAACACAGTAGGACCTAGGTAGCATACATGAGAACCACCCGGGAAGCATTCAGTAATATTTTTATTTATATTTAGGTGTATGTATTTAATTCACATAATTCTCAAATTACATTTAATATTTGAGCAAGAAATTCTTATGCTTATAAAAATGAAGCAAGGGGCTGGGGATTTAGCTCAGTGGTGCTGCCACCTGCCTCACAAGCGTAAGGTCCTGAGTTTGATCCCCAGTACCCCCCCCCAAAAAAAAGAAGCAGGGTATAATGTTGAGAAACACTGGTTTATCACATCGCCAAAAATCGTGTACTTTGACATTGATAATTTCTCCCCTATACTATTCATCATACTATTAGTCTGTTCAGGCTGCCACAACAAAATACCACAGACTGGATGACTTAACGACAAAAATTTATATTCTCATAAAATGGAAACTAAGAAAATTTGAGATCAAAGTGCTTTCAGGCTTTGGTTCCTGGCAAGGGCCCTCTTCCTGGCTTGCAGATGGCCCACTTTTTGCCAGGTTCTCCCATCGCATCTCCCTGCTGGTGCATGCACACTAAGGAAGGGGGAGGAGGAGAGAGACGGAGTGAAAGGGAGGCAGGGACAGAGACCAATTCACCTGTCTTTCTCTTCCAAGTCCACCGATCTGGAATGGCCTAATCTAATTCTGATTACTTCCCAGTTAATCACTTTAGGGTCTAATACCTCAGGACATGCATTTTGGGAAAATACAGACATTTAGGCCCTAATACCATAACACTGGGATCTTTAGTAAAATATAAGACTTAGGGCTGGGAGGGCCGGGGATTTAGCTCAATGGTTTCGCTGCCTGCTGCGCAAGTGCAAGGACCCGAGTTCGATCCCAGGTACCAAAAAACAAAACAAAACAAAAAAGCCTTAGGGCTGGGAAAGTGGCTCAGTGGCACAGTGCCTGCCTGGCAAGCGCAAGGTCCTGAGTTCAATCTCTGATACCACACACACACACAAAAAACCCCACAAGACTTAAATCTGATCCAACAATGCCAGATCCTGACATAGCAGATGAGCCTCAGGCCAGTTTCTAAAAACACTTCAGTTTAGTAGCCTGTGCTAGGACAAAACCAGAGAATATTGTACATAAGAATGCACATTTGTGATTTTTAAAAAAGACTCAAATTAATCTGCAAAAATCGTAGCACAGTGTCAATCTTACTACTGTAGCAAGCACAGCACACAAGGTTTTTTTAATAGAGAGACTAGCAGTAAACTATTTTAAATTTCAAGTTACACAAATCTTATATTTTATGTGCATTTAAAATATGTGTTCTCAGCCAGAGTAATCTGAATTTAGGACTCTAAATAATCTGAGCTACGTGGCAGTAAAGTCACCTATCACACCTAGAGACATTAAAAGAAGATTGTTGTTGGATGCCACAGAACAAAACCTTTCCAGTTCTTATCACATACCTGCTTATTATTCTTTTTTGTTAGTTTTTAACTGACATATAAAAGTTATAAGTACTTACGGGGTAAAATGAGATATTTCACATGTATGTATTATATAATTTTCAAATCAAGGTAAGCCTGTTTATCTCTTCAAATATTTATCATTTCTTTATGGTGAAAACATTCAAAATCTTTTCTTCTGGCTTTTTTGAAATTTAAAGTATATTATTATCTATAATCACCGTACAGTGCAGGAGAACACCAGAATTTAAACACATGAAATGCTTCATGAGTTTGCATGTCATCTCTGCCCAGGGACCATGGCAATCTTCTCTGTATCATTTCAATTTTATATAACTTTATGTATAGTATATAATTGAGCCCTCTTTCTTTTTAGCTATATTTTACATTTAATTATGTTTTAGATTTAACAAAACATTGTGAATACATACATTTTTCTACACTTCAACTATATTTTCCATGACTTCTTCCAGTTCTTATTTATATGCACACATTTTTAATTATAACAAAGTCAATATATTGTTACTTTTATTGTTAGCATTAATGAACTTTTTCATGCTGTCCCTTAAAATTCCTAATTATAATTGTTACTAGTTATATGATATTGCAGTTTCATTGAGGTATTGGAATTTTTAATATTACAGGCATATGTTATGTATGTTATAGATAATTTTGGTTCTCATTTAAATATTCTTCTTTCAGAAATGGCCCATGCGCTCAAGATTATACATCGGTGCTACTGGTCAGTTTCTGAAGCATTCTGTCTCTGGAGAAAAAGCAAATCATGACAGCACTCCAACAGACTCACAGCTTTAGGCCGCCTCCTGATGGGAGCTGGTAGAAGTGGTGGTTATTGTTTTTATGCACTATGAAATAATTCTATATTTATTACATCAGACATTAAAAAACATCACTTCTGAAAGTTTATATTGTAATGTATAGTTAAATTGTTCAGATTTATCTGCCTGAAACATGAAATGAGTCTTGTATAAAACACACTGCTTATCTGTTCATTAGCTCACTGCTAATACAGTGCAAGAGAAACTATTAGAAAAAAGAAAAGACACAAAAGCAAACTATACACACGCACACACACATAATCTCCAGAGAATGCACACATTTTCTGTAGTGTATTATTAGAGATTTAAAAGCCAATATCTGTCAGTACAGTCTTTCTAGTATGTGTTTATAATATACCAGTGTTCCATTTTTGTGAAAACCAGTTGTCTTTAGTTGGTCTAAGAAGCCATTTCAGTTGGAAGATGCAAGATCATTTATTCAGTTCTTCTATCTATATATGTGTGAATAACTGTTGCAGTAACTTCTATAACAAGTTATTTTTCCTTCCTAGAAAACTCGGAGTATTAGAAATAGTTTGCTCCTAAAGACAAGGCATGTTGCCTTTCTAGAAGTTCAGCCAATATTAAGAGATGACATACAAGCTTCCAGTTTGTTGGAGGTACTAGGAATATATACAGCCAGTATAAATAGTAGTCCAGGAGTCACTGGGCTGCAGGGTTTGTCAGCCTTCCTCCTGGTCACACCATATCCACCCCATCCTCCTTCAGGTTCTAAGCTAGATGAACAGATTTAGCTGTAACCACCTTGTAAAGACTGAAATTTGCATGACTATTTGGGTCCTTGAGTAAATTTCCTTGATCATCTTCAGCCAGTGATGATGTCAGGCTCCTTTTTTCCATGTCAGCTGTTCACCAGGGCTACCTCTTTGGTCATTATGAAATGGGGAAAATCCCGTCTAATTTTGAAATTCTGGCACTGATCTGCACTTTGAGGGTGTCTAAAGACCCCTCGGTTTTCCTGAAATACATTCAGAACTGAGCAGACACCCCTGAATCTTCACCAGTAGACCTCTCCCACTGTACTACACACCATTAAGTGCCCAGGAAGTAACAGTTGTGATTACACCACTGGTTTCAATTTTCAACAGGAGCCTGATGAAAAATCCTGTAAAATAGTAAAGCTTTGCCTTTGGCAATACTTTTAAATTTCTCTTCTTGTCTGGTTGCAAATGTTTTAGTGCCAAAGAAATGTTATTTCTGTCGTAGATGTTTTAAGCATTTTATTAAATTGCTAAATATGCTAACAGCTTTAGTAAATTGGAAGATCTTAGAGAAATTGCATATGGTCAGAGCCATGAATAAAGATGTTTATCAGGGAACACATGGAACCCCAAAACAATGGAGTACAGCAGAGATACCTGGAAAAATATCAACATCAATTACCTCTTTGCTGACTTAGATTCCCTTTTATCATTTCTTGCTTTTCTTTTCAATCCCTACTATACTTTCCAACATAAAGTTAATTTATTTTTCAACCCAGTTTTAAAGTTGTATTTTCTTTTCACCTCAGTTTTCTTCCAGCTTTTGGCAGGGAAATGAAGTAAAAGATCATTTGAAATCAAGAACTATCACTCAGTTGATTCAGAGTCCATGACCTTGTTTTGGCTCATCGCCAATAAATTGTAAGTTTTATTATTTTAGTGTAAATATTCTTAAAATGTGACCAATAAAAAGATTTCTACACATTAATATGTAACACAAACATGTATATTTAAGTATTTGTGAATATATTTATCTACTCGCTTAACATTAAAAGAAATAAAAATTACAATAAGATTTAGATTCAGCCATTCACTATTATGTTATCGGCATAAGAGGTGCTGAACAGAGTTTATTTTAAGGAATGAAATAAAAACTTCTTTGAAGTTACCTCAAATAGGCCTATAAACATTAAATTTGATGTAGGAATTTCAGAAAAAAAAATGATTTTCTTCTTAATAATGCTGATCTATTAGTTTGGCACCAGGTTTTACAGCATTTAATTGGGGGAGAGGGTGAAAGTTGCTTTTGTTGAATTAATAGACTTTCCTGAATCATTCTGTTAGTAGAGCTTTGCCATTGATGATACTACTTTTTATTTCTACTTGTCCAGTTACAAATGTTTTAGTGTCAATGAAGCATATTTCTGTCATAGATTTTCATAACATTTTATTAAATTGCTGAATATGCTAACAGCTGTTAGTACTTTAAAAGATTGACGAGAAGTTCCAGTTTTCACAGAAAGGTTCAAAGAGCATGCTGTTATAATTAATGATGCATGATCAACATAAAGGGTACTGTTAAAATAAAGCACTAATTTAAAAATTAATTTAGTCTGTTAAATCTACGTTTGTCTCTAGATATTTAATCAACACTAATGGTATGTTTGAAAATCAATCTAGAGGATAGATACCTACATAGTGTTAACTTCTTCACCAAGCTTCCTTACTAGAGTATATGTTAGTATTGGAGAGGGGATATGCCTGTATTTGGACACAGTATTACCCAACAATCTGCAGGGAAAAGCTTCAGTTAAACTTCTTTCAGTTCATCCCAGTGATATGACTCATTTAAAATTCTTTTATAATAAATTTGGGGGCTAGAGAAATGCCTTATTTAGAGGCATAACTAGTTCTAGCACTTTTAAATATTTTTTTCTGATTATGAAAATATGTGTAGTACAGTTTATTATATGCCAGTTATGCATCAAAAATACATTAAAATGCATATATACACTTGTTTTAAAAATTTAAACTTAACAAGGGGCCAGGGATTTAGCTCAGTAGAGCCGCCACCTGCCTTGCAAGTGCAAGGTCCTGAGTACAATCCCTGGTACCAAAAAAAAAAAAAAATTTAAGCTTAACAAAAAAAGAAAAATGTGGAAACTAAAAGTCCTGTTGAGGTGAATGTTTGGAATGAAGTAAAAGGTGAGAATTATCAATTCCACATTACAGTACTTGGTAATGAAGAATGGTTTTGCATCTTTATAAGACTTTCTTTAAACCAAGTTTTTCCAATCTGTAGAGTTATAGACAATCTAAACAGTGACTTTCTTCTCTATTCATAGAGTCTTTATTTAAACTTAGAAGAAATTGTGCAAAAAAAAAGGAAAATATGCTGATTCACCCTACTGAAATGTATAGTAATTACTTTTGTTGAAATTGCTTCTTAGGTTAAGTTATTCGTTAATTTCTCTTTGTCTCAAAGGGCCTTATTTTATATTCATGAAAGCAGCCAACCACTTACTTTCAATTAAAGAGAATATTCAGGCTCTAATAAGTTCTTTTTTAGCGGATAGAGCAAGGTGATTTTACATATATCTTCCAGCACATTATTTAATCTTTTTTCTTTAGGCTTCAGTGTATCACGGTGTGATTCTGAGAAAATAATCCCATACAGACAAAAATCTCTGCAGTGGCCACACCAAATCTATGCATAAATTGTATCTATCATAGTGATAAGACAAATTGCCTGTTAGCTCTATGTAAAATTGTATTTCTGCTCTCCTTAGCTGGCAAGGAGAAGAAATTATAAATCAAACAGACTGCTTCTAATCCAAATTTATATATTAGATATTTTAAGAGTGGCTTAATATAAATGTGCATCTTTTCTATCTGCATTATACATTAATCATATATTTTATTTGAAAAGCTGTGACCTTTGACTCTTAGCAATGACAGATGTTGCTTCAATTTGGTGACAAATTTATGTTTGGTTAGTTGTTTTTAAATCACTGCTGGAGGATTTCCAGCGATTTCCCAGGTGACTTATTTATAACTATCATGTACTATTGCTGTCTTTCTCCAAGATGGACACTCGAATTGTTTGTTTGTTTTTTTTCTTTTCCTTTTTTTGGTACCAGTGATTGAACTCGGGTCCTTGCGCTTGCAAAGCAGGTGGCGAAACCACTGAGCTAAATCCCCAGCCCTGTTATTTTTTTTCTTATAACTGAAAAGATACCCAAGAGCTATGATTCCAAATTTTAAATGGAGTATTCAGGAGAAATATTATAAAATTATATACCTCAAAATTAGTATGTACAGTAGACCCTCAAGTTACGACCGACCTGACATTTGAACAACTTGGGTTAATAAGGTTAATGGAAGATTCATCTGCCTCTTGTTATCTATAGCGTGTACCCAGGTAAACATCCAGATCTCAGTTGTATTGACTTACAACCAACTTGAGCTAGGACCAGCCCTCAGGAACAGATCAAGTTCACAAGTCAAGTGTCCACTGTACTTTTATTACAACTGGTAGCTGGTGGCCTTATATATTTGACTGTTGTACTGAAAAATAAATGTCCTTTAAATTCTGTAGATTTGCTTCCTGTGGACTATAAGCACAATACAGATGGAACTGCAGGTCAGCTGGGAATGAGGGACATTAATATTTTGCCTAACTATATAAACCTTGGAAGGGTTTCCCTTCCTATGTTTACACAATTCTTAGTTTCAACTTATAAGAGAAACCAATTCAGTGAAATATACCTCAGTCACTAAAACACTTTCATTATAAATTAGACCACAGTATTTAGCTGTCAGAAGTTTTCAAATTACAAACTGGAGAATAATCTTAATTATCAGCTTAAAGATTATGTCAGTAGTCATTTCCTGTGCACATGGATGCTACTCAAGAAACTCACCCATTCCTGCCCTCTCGGGACCAGAAAGTATGTCCAGGGAGTGAACTTTCACCACTTCTCTCCATTTTTATGGCCATTGGAAACTGGGGGCTGTTTCAAACTATGTGACCTCCGAATAGCAATTGATTTTAAAATGTTTGTCTTCAAATAAATTCTCTAATCACATGATAAAAAATTTGAAATGTGTGGTATTTTAAGCCGTGTGTGTGTGTGTGTGTGTGTGTGTGTGTGTGTGTGTGTGTTACTGGGGGATGAACCCAGGCCTTTTAGGGTAAGCTACATCACATTCCTTTTTTGTTTTTATTTTCAGACAGGGTCTTTCTAAGTCACTAACTTGCCCGGACTGGGCTTGAATTTATGATCATCTTGCCTCAGCCTCCCAGAGTGCTGGGATTACAGGCGTGGACCACCATGCCCAGTTTAATAATTCTTCGTGCAGATAGGTATATCATGTGGATCAAAAAATTTTAAATTATATTTAAAAAGAAAAAACAAGCCTGAGCAATGTTGTTCCTACTCTGTGTGGCACATTTGCACCACTTTCTACTGTAAGCCTCTATACCAGATCCATCTTGAAACGGAGACTACAGCCGAGTAAAAACAGGTTTGTAATGGCTGGACAAGGGGAGCTGAGAGAAGAGGGCGGGGAAGCTACTGAAAGACCCTTCTTTCAGAAAGAGAAGGCCAGTTCTACCAGAGTCCATTCAGGTTATAGGTGTGACTATATTCTATGAGTACACACCAGAAAGTACCCCAAAGAGGAACACATGACCACAGGACCAGACCAAAAGAAGAATCTAAACCTCCTAATGCTGGCTGTGTTCTTCAGTCTGATAGGCCCCGAGAGCTGCCTCACCTAGTGACAAGTGCTCCTAGTTTCCTCTCCAACCCAGACACTCAGTGGCTAGCAGATAGTGGCAATGGAAGTGGCTTAACCTAACACACAAAACCTCCTTCATCTTAAATAATGACTTAGTCTCTCTGCTTCCCCCCAAGCTGGTCTCTCTGCTTCCTTCGAGGCTATGCCAGCCTGATCCAGACCTGTAGCCACAGAGGATGCTCTGTTTGCTTCTCAGAGAAACTCTTCCCTCACTGAAAAGAAACAGCTTCCTGCAGGAGGAACAGAGAGTATCCTTCAGTGGCTCGGGACTGTTACTGAAGATCCAGGTTTAACCAAAGTTGAGGAAAGGAAGGAGGGGTAGGCAAGATAGAGAAAAGAAGAAACTGATTCTAGAAAGAAGCCTAGATTCCACTTCTTTCTAGGGGATGAGTTAGGGAGCCTCACGGTTTTTGTTTGGATTTTTTTGTTTGTTTTTGTTTTGTTTTTTTAGTAAATAGCCTTAGGGAATGCAGCAGTTTACTGAGGAAGGCCAGATTGTATATTCTTGGCTACTACAAGGTAGCCCTTAGCATTCTTTATTCATTGAATTAAGGACCTCTGCTTAAAGCCATTCTTCCTAGAGCAAAGTTATTGTATGCCTTTGAAAATGTAAAACTTACTTTCAAAATCTCTGTCAAGATAATAGACTTAAATTTCGGACTTTATTAAGATGGAACATGAATTTCTAAATACATACACACTTTTTATTTTTGGACCGAGGATCGAACTCGACCTTGCCCTTGCAAGGCAGGCGGTGGTACCACTGAGCTAAATATCTGACCCTATCTACACTTTATGTAAGAAAGACTGGAGGTCTGTGAGTCTGACTCACAGTGGTAACCAGGAAGGACAGTGGTCAGGCCAACATGCCCCAAATTGAGAAAGGCCCCAGTGCGGACCTCATCTGTGCTGACATCTGCTCTGGGTGGAGTGGAGGAGGGGCAGGAAGGACTTGGGAACCAAGGCTGAGCTCACCATCCGTCTCTGATCCCCTCAAAAGCCCTGGATTCAGCCCTGAGTCTCAATTTGGGAAGATGTGAGATGCAAATGCTGAAGGAGGAGCCTGGGGAGCATGATGGCTTTGGGGAAGAAAGTGCAGAGATTACTCAGGCTAGGATGCTGGAATGGGTGGGGGACTGTGGAGGATAAAAGCAAGACTTGGGACCTCAGCAGGATGGCAGTGGTGGCAAGTGGTTGCCAGCACTAACCTGAGGGACCAGGTGCTCAGGTCACAGACGTACCTTGCCAGAGTCCAGTCTGGACATAGAATCCTGTGTGATCTCCCTCCTTTTACCTCCATTGGAAACACAACCTTCCCCTAGAGCCATCTAAGAATTGGAGGGAAAGGGCAGATAGCTCACTGACAGGGGAAACCAACCCTGATAGTTTCTTTTACTTCACTGTATATGGGACAGTGACTAATATTAGAAGAGACCTATTTGGCAGGTTGTGTTCCTCTTCAAGACGGAATTCTAGAGAATATGATACAGGAGCACATGAAGAAAGTTACATTATTATTCTCACATTTGGGTTGTGGTGTGGACATTTTTACCCAATTATAAGGCAGAGATGGACTATGCCTTGACAGTTTACAGCCTAATTGCTCAGTATTCCATTGTATTTAGCCTTATAGATTTGAACACACCTAAATGATTTTATGATTCTGAGAACCTTTTCAAATACACTAGGAAAACTCAGAGTCTAAGAAACTGGCTCAGGGTTGTCCAGCTAGTCAGGGTAGTCTGTATTGAGACCCAGGCAGACTGGTGCAGTCTGCCTCTGGTTCCTACTCTGTTAGCTACCCTGGCCTGATATTTGGGGCACTTGAGCTTGTACCACCGGCCTAGTTGGAAAGCATTCTTTGCTGCAGGCTTCTCACCATGGTAAGCACTTGGCATAGTGATTGCCCATAATAAATTAATGTCCCTTCCCTTTTTCCCCTCTTCGCTCATTTCTTGTAAAATTATAGTGTACACAGGCAGTCCAGGACAAGTCAGGCATGTCTTCTCTGGCTAATTACCCCTATTAGGTGAACAAAGATGGCAAGAAACTCTCTCTCTCTCTCTCTCTCTCTCTCTCTCTCTCTCTCTCTCTCACACACACACACACACACACACACACACACACACACACCACAAGATGTCGTAAAGAAAAATACAGGTATTTTTTATTACATAAAAATAAACTCATCTCTGGGAGGCTGAGGCAGAAGGATCATGAGTTTGAGCTCAGCCCAGGCAACCTAATAATTTAGCAAGATCTGTCGCAAAAATAAAATATGGGCTGGGAATGTAGCTCAGTTGAAAGGACTTGCGTTCAATACTGGTACTAGAAAACAACAACAAAAACCATCATAAACAAAAAACATAAAACAAAAAATCCAAGCTGAGCACAGTAGACTACGTGCCTGTAGTTCCAATGACTTGGGAGGCTGAGCCAGGAGGATTGCTTGAGACCAGGTATTTGAGGCTAGCCTGGGCAACACAGCAAGACCCTGCCTCTAAAAAAAAGTAACAAGGGCCGGGGATTTAGCTCAGTGGTTTCGCCGCCTGCTGCGTAAGCGCAAGGACCCAAGTTCGATCCCCGGAACCAAACAAAAAAACAAAAAACCCAAAAAAAAACCCTCCCCATTATTGGGAAAGAAGAGGAAATGAGGACTGCTGTACTGTTGGAATGTAAGTTGGCTTAAATGCAATTTGGCAATATTCCTTGATATTTTAAGTGTACACATTATGACTTTACAATTCCATGTTAAAGGACTTCCCTAAAGGTTTGTGTATACTCACATTCACAAATGTATGTAAGAATAATTATTGCAGATATTCATATTTCACCTTATAATTTGCAGCATAACATTTCTCCTATCAGTATTAACTGCTCTCAAGTAACCTATGAAAAATTTAAACCTGAAGAGGCAACATACAGTAATACGTATTTGTCTCTTAAATAAATTAGGACTTTATCTTCTGTAAAGAGATAGTCCAGGAGTGATAAGATGTTTTTATAGAGTTATCAGGGTCCAAGATTTCTACTTATTTCTCATTGGCCAGGACTGGGTTACAGGCCATTCATATATGTAGACTTACAGAATCATGGGATGTATTAACTTTCTATTATTGTAACAAAATATCTGAGGTAATCAACTTAAAACGAGGAAAGGTTTATTTTGGCTCACTATTTTGGAGCTTTCAGTCCATGGTTGGTCGACCCACTGTTTTTGATCTTGTGGCAAGGCAGCAGATCACAGTGGGAGTGTGTGTTGGATAAAGCTGTTCACCTCATGGAGGTCAAAGAGAGAGAGAGGAAGGCCAGGATGCCAGTATTTGCTTCAAGTGATATCCCCTCTTTGACCAAAAGACTTTCAACCAGGATCCACCTCTTAAAGGTTCCACCACCTCCCAATAAATAGCATGAGTTGAAGGTAACTCAGAGACAACTTCCAAAGTCATTCCATGGAACTGGGCTACCAAGGCAGCTCAGACTTCTACCATGACCTGAACTCTGTCACTTAGAAAGCTGCCCCTACAGTGGCTGACTCTAGAAGGATGCTGCCTTTACTACATATATGTGCTGGCTAATATTTTTGTGTCAACTTTACTGGGCCAAGAGATATCCAGACAGCTGGCCAAAGATTATCTCAGGATGTTACAGTTTGAATATGTTCCCCCAAAATTCATATATTGAAATGCTACCCCCCAATGTGACAGTATTAGGAAGTGGGAACTTTGGGAGCTTCAGTATCCTTCTTTGTCCACAGAAATTACATTCCAAGATCAACAATGAGTGTCCGAAACTATATATAGTACTAAATCCTATTTATACTATATTTTTTCCTGTAAAGAACATACATGCCTATGACAAATTTAACTTATGAATTATCCACATTAAAAGATTACCCATTCAATGCTTAGTGATCCATTTTTGGAATGCCCATAACAATGGAACATACTGAAATGTGTCCTCTTCAAATTCTTGTTCCTTGAATTTTTCTAGGTAACATATATGAATGCCATGCAAAAATTCAAAAAAATTTCAATCTTTGGCATAAATGGGTTAACAATAGTAACTAGCAATAAAATAGAACAATTATAACAATATACTACAATAAAAGTTATGTGAATGTGATCTCTCTCAGGATATAATTCACATTTAGAATTCTACCTGCAAGAGAGTCTAGAAATACATAATAAGTATCTTTTCATCCTTGAAAGTACACAAAGGCTGAATAAGGGGACTTAGGATAGCTATTGAGTGAGCCTGTCCTCAGCATCTACCACAGGAGTCAGGGGAAACACAAATAGATTGAAATAACATGAAGAAAAGCAAGTTTCTTTTATCAAGGAAGAATGCTTGGGATGACTACTTGGAGAACAATAGCAGTGTCTGCCATGGGTGCCTAATCCAGACCTAAAAGACCATGGAAGGCTAAGAGGAATGAGAAAACCATTCTAGGCATAGTAAAAAGTAAACAAGAACATGCTGCCTTGAAAGTCCATAGGGAACAGGAGTAATACTTTCCAAGTGTTATTTCATTAATTCTCACAAAAGTCCTAAGAATAAACACTATACTATTCCCAACTTTTAAGTCAAAAGGGGCATTGAAAGACTCATTCAAGGATGTGGGCTGACAAACTCTCAGAAATCTTTCACAGAAATGTAGTGGTGTTGATGGTGGGGAGTTGTAGGAAGAAGAGTTTAGATTTCCAAGCAACATGAGACTCCATATATATGATGAAAAATTAAACCAAATAGAAAAAGTTATTTGCAATACATATAACTGTTCATTGACAATTATTACCCAGAATGCATATAAAAGCTCACAAATTTTTAAAAATATAAAATAATCCAATAAAAGTTGGGCAAAGGCCATGGAGGCTATGATTTATTGAAAATCCAAATGATTACAAACATGAAAAAAAATTTAAAGGAAAAATAAGCATATATAAAGTTACCTTTCAACTTTTTGGACAATGCAAATTAAAATATAACTAAAATCACTTCAACAGAAAAATTTCAAGATTTAAATCTAATATAACAGGTTATTAAAAGCAAGGACCCGAGTTCAATCCCCGGTACAAAAAAAAAAAAAAAAA
>NW_004624744.1:24416149-24455228 GCF_000247695.1 Heterocephalus glaber
TGGAGGGGGTGAAGGGAGGGATAGGAATGGGGAAAAAATAAGAACCAAGATGCATTATATAAAGGTACAATTCCCAATGAGAAATGCAATTGTGTTGTATATCTACAATGTACCAATAAAAGAATTTAATAAAGTGAAAAAAAAAAGGAAAGATCATTTTGGCTCACACTTTCAGAGGTTTTGGTCCATGATTGCTTGATCCCATCACTTGCGCCTGTGGTAAGGCAGAACATCATGGCGGAAATATGTGCGACAGAACGACTGCGTACCTCACAGCAGCCAGGAAGCAGGGAGAAGAGTGGGCGTCCCAACATCTTCAAGCGTGTACCCCGGTGATCTAACTTTAACTAAGCCCCGCCTCCTAAAGTTCCTACCACCTCCCAGAGCATTATCAGCTGTGGACCAACCCTTCAGCATATGAGCTTTGGGGGCACATTTAAAATCCAAAACATAAGAGGAACTTAACGAATTTGGGCAAAATTCATGACATAACCCATGAGATTTAATCATATACAGAGAAAAAATAAATTTTTGCATAATGGCATTCTATCAAGTGATTTTGCAAAAGTTTATTTTTTATTAGTAGATTCTGTATGAACATGCATTCTTTATAATTTGACATATATTTAGGGTCATATTTGCTATAATTAAAACAATTGTACTTCTTTAAAAAAAATTCACGATGTAATCCATATGAACATAGCTACTAAGAGATTCAATATGAGGCTTAAATAGCTAACAGAGTGTATTTATTCTATCAATGGATAACTGAATTGCCAATTGCTTTTTTTAAAACATAGATTTTCAAGAAGTGTGAAGTAGGTAGTTTCTTAGATATAACATCAAAATAAAATGCACATAAGAAGAAAACAGATAAATTGGCCTTTATCAAAATAAGGAATTTCTCTTTGAGACATATTGTTAAAAGAATGAAAAGACAAAGTATATATGGGAAGAATATATTTGCAAATTATATCTCATTTTAAAAATCCTGTATCTCAAATATATAGAGAACTCTTAAAACTTAATTATAAATCAGCAAATACTTTTTCAAAGAGGCAAAGAATTTGAATAGACATTTCTTTCATCAGTGTTACGGCTTGTATCTGGATATCTCCTCAAAACCTCATGTGCGCATAGGTGGGGCTTTTTGGAAGTGGCTGGATCTAAGGTGTGTGAATGTGGATGAAGGGCGTGTGAATATAGATTAAAGGTGTGATAATTGGATTAGTTCACTGATTGGTTTAGCATTGTTCTGGGTTTAAGTAATGAGAAGCCCCACCCCGGGTGTGGGTGGCACCAATCAATAGGTCTGTAGCACGGATGGACTCATAAGGGGAAAAGACGGAAGGCAGGCTCACTGCTTGCTGCCTCCTCCTTGGTCTGCCGTGGATTGTTTCTCTTCTGTGATGCCCCTCTGCCATGCCATCTTACCTTGGAGCCAGCTGACTGGACTAAAACCTCTATAAAACGTGAGCCAAAATAAACCTTTCCTAATTTAACATGTGGGTTGGGTATTTTGTCCCAGCAACAAGAAAACTAAGACAATCAAAAAAGATATTTAGATGGCAAGTAAGCATGTTAAAAGAGGCCCATTATTCATTATAAAAATATAAATTAAAAGTGTAGGGCCGGGGATTTAGCTCAGTGGTTTTGCCGCCTGCTGAGCAAGCACAAGGACCGGGGTTCAATCCCCGGAACCAAAAAAAAAAAAAGTGTAGTCAAATACCTCTATACACTTGTTCAAATGTCTAACATAAAAAGACTAACCATACCAAGTGTTGGCAAGAATATGAAGCATTTGAAACTGTCAGACACTGTTGGTGGAAATGTGAAATGGTACAATCATTTTGAAAAACAATTTGGAAGTTTCCTACAAAGTTAAACATACATACCCTATACAATCTAGCCATTCTACCTCTGGGTATTTACCAAGAGAAAAATCATATGTCCATAGAAAGACATTCTCTATATAAATGTTCATAGCAGCTTTATTGTGGTACGCAAGCACTGGAAACAATCCAAAGGTCCATCAACAGACCAATAGATAAACAAATTGTGGTTCTGTATATCCATTTAAGGGACTTCTAATCAATAATAAAAAAGGAATTCACTGTTGTGAGATTATAAGAGCATGAATGAAATCTCAAAATAATCAAGTGAAAGAAGTCAGGAAAAAAAGTACATATCAACCCATCAAATTGTATATATTAAATATGTGCTAGATTTTTATGTAGCAATTATACTTCAATATAGCTATAAAAATATCTACTATATAGTTCCACTTAAACAAATTATAGAGAAGCAATCTAACCTATAGTGACAGAAAGCAAATACAGTAAGTGGCTGCCTGGTTGAGCTGAAGGGAAGGATTTGAGAAAGCTATTACAAAGGACAATGAGGAAATGGGATGATGAATATAGTCATCTTGAAGGTGGAGATGTTTTCATGTATATATACATATCCATGGTCAAAACTTACCAGATTTTTCATTTCATATACATACACTTTTTGTATGTCAATAAAGTTGCATTGTTATTTTTGCTTCTGTGACAACTTTTAAGGTAGAAGTTGAATCAAAAACCTGTATCATTACAGTATTTGTCACAATTCCTGTATTTTTCTTTACGAGTCAGTAATCTTTTTGTATATTAATGAGAAGAGGGTTCATGAGATTCACCACAACCCCAAACTATACTTAAGATTCTCCCCTGTAGTAGGCGCTCTTGATAGCCTCCCTCAAGCTGTCTCCCTTTACTGTCAGAGCTCACCTTTCCACATAAGCTGATAATGCCTCAACTTGTAACTAAATCATGGGTAAGTGCACCTGGATAAAAAACTATTGTGGGTATTCTGTGAAAGATTTTCCACTTTAGTTAACAGACATATGAAAAGAAATGTCCTACCTTCCCACATTTGCAATTTGGTATATAAAGATGTGATGTTTACAGCTATGAGAGCCTTTTTTACAAGTAGAAAGGGAAAAGTGGGAGTCTCGGAGAACTTAACCTGAAACCCTGGCAATGTTGCACTGCTGAATTAACTAACCTTAGAGTTGGTTAATATCTCTAGATTTCTTGTAATATAAAATAATATACTTTTCATTTTAAAAAAAGCCTCTTTAGGGGCCAGGGATTTAGCTCAGTGGTTCCACTGCCTGCCTCAAAAGTGCAAGGACCTGAGTTCAATCCCCAGTACCAAAAACAAAAACAAAAAAGCCTCTTTAGTCAAGTATTTTGTTACTCGCAGTGGAAACAGACATTTATTTAATGATATTACTAATCAATTTTAAATGACCTAAGATGATAACCTGAAAATGGGCACTTGCAGTTTTACAAATACAAATTTTTAGTCATATTTTAGTCATATTTAAGTCAAATATTTTAGTCATATTTAATTGAATTCAGCTTAAGAAAGAACGTACTAAGTCATTAAAGCAGCAGCCTCTTCCATATTTATCCACTCAGCTCAGTTATCTCTGGCAATAGAGACTGACAAGTGCCCTGAGAGCATCCCTAGGAGGCAGCAACACAAAGCTGTAGCAACTCAGGAGCTATCCTGTAAGAAGGGCGGCTGAGGAAGAACATGGGACCATGTTTGTCTCCAGTTCTTTCACAAATGGTCCAGGACTCAGTGGCACCAAGAACTTGCCTAAATTGATGCCCTTAGTATCAATGGGTTCAACATCCAAACTCATCCTTCACCACAACTTACCACACCTGTCGGAGATGTTTCCCCAGACTGCAAAATTAGGTTGTTGAAGCAACAGCCCACCACCTCGTGTCTATGAGATAGGCTGAGGTTAATTCTGCCACTTAATGGAAGAAACAGTTTGCTCTTGTGACCCAAAACGAAGATTTTTTAATTCCTGTAAAGCACTCAGGAAAAACTTAGGTAGAGAAAAGTATAAGAACAACTTGTCTTGCTAGGTTTAGATTTTTATACTATATGTTGCTTTGAGGAAAACTTATATACTATACTCGATTTTTGTATCCACTTGTTCAGCTTCATATTTTACTGATTCAATGGTTCAATTTTGTGCTTTCATGTGTTCTCTTTCAGGCAACAAGTTAATGAACCTTTTCTTGCACCAAGCCTAGCACTTTGGAGCCAGGACTCAATAATGATTGAGAGAAATGATTAAGAGTAATAAAACATGGAAATCAATAATTATAACATGTTCATAAACAAAGTAGGCAATTGCTTTATGAATACTTTTTAAAAACTTTATTATCAATAAAAAGTTAAGGTAGTAGCTACAAAGAGAAGATAACAGGTTCTTTGGAAAGATTCTTTAGCGTGCATAAAGGGGCCGATCTCAGAACCCTTATTTTAAATGGCTTTGTCCACTACCACTAAACACTGAAATAAGTGAATGTGTAAAAATCGAAGCAAACAAAAGTACTTTCCTTTTATAGAGCATTACAACAAACCAGTAGCTTCATCATTTGCATATTCAACGTACTAGCTCTAGATGATATTCATGGGCTTTAACGCTTCTACAGACGTTCAGCACCCCCACTGCAGGCGAGGGAACCCAGGAGGGCAAACGGCCACACCATCCTGTGGGTAGTCAGCTCCCTGCCCATACACCGGGAGGGGCGTGGCCAGTGGCCGGAAGGGGCGTGGCCCGATCGGGGCGCCAAGGCGTAGACCCCTGCCACCGCGCTTCCTTTTCCGCGCAGTCTCCGAAGGTGGATGGCGTTTGGGCCGACCTTAGCTATGCCTTCAGGGCGGTGGCAGCGCCTGCGGCTCGGTCCCCAGGCTCTTCGAGGTGAGAGTTCTCACGGCTTTAGTTCTTTTCCTCCGTGCTGAGTTCCTTAGCCTTTTGAGTGCTAGACGCGGCCTGTTCATTGCGGCGGCCTCGGATCATTGCCCTGGCAGCTCCCGTGGACCGGCCCACTAGTTTTTCTTGCCTCATTTTGTAAACCACCTGCGAGTCCTGATTCCTCCTCAGTAAACACTGGTTTCGACTGTCTACCGCTCAGAAGTTAGTAATAGGCGTTGTGTTTAGAGGCGTGTTCTTCCCATTCCGCCCGCGAGGGCGGTCCTCTTGGTTACCCAGCAAAATTGTGACCTAGGTGGCTCCAAGTTAGCGGTTTCATTTTACCTTAGGGGAGGATTTTACAAAGGGGGCGTTCGTTATCCCTTAGGTGTTGAGACGCTACCTCGTCAGGGGTTTAAGTACAGTTTACTGACAGTGTCGGTCTAAACGATAGAAATCGTTGTTATTCTTGGAGCTGTCATGTTTTTAGTGCAAGTATAGAAGGCCCTTAATTCACGTATTAGTAAACTCCCGGGTGCTTGCACTTATATGGAAATGTGTATTTCTGGATAGAAGAAACCGCTGGGGGTTTCCCTAGTACTCTGCAGAAAAGAAAATACACAACAGCTGGGAGGCGGAGAAAATGTTACCTGTTTAAAAACAAATCATGTTTAAAACTAAATGTTTTTTGCGAGCCTGTAATCCCAGTACTCTGGGAGGCGGAAGGATTCAAATTCAAGCTCTTCTTGGGGAACTGAGACCCAGTCTCAAAAAAAATGTGAGCTGGAAAAGTAGCACAGAACTAAGGGCCTGGTTAAATCCTCAGTACCCGTGGAAATAAGTTTTATAAAAAAAATATTGGCAGTGCACGAACATCCTGAAACATAGTAAATGCGAAAAGGCCCACTAATTTATATCTGCTATATTAACAATACTATAATGTCTGTTCTCTGTCTCATTCTCCTACCCCATTCAGAGGTATTATCTGGAATTGTGTGTCCATACATATACATCTCTAAACATTCATTTTCTTAAGTTTTAAATGTATATATTGTTTACCTCTTGTGAACTTAAACTGAGTTTTATTCAGATTGGAGTTATTCACTTCCAATATTTTGTGTTCTGTATTCCTATTATTGATTGTGAAATAACTTCAGTATTTCAAGGCATGAAAGTGATAAATTGTTGTGCAAGGCTCAGCTTTATATGTGTTCATAAATCATTTGCAGTAGCTGTCTGGTTCAGTGATTTATCCTCCTGGGATACTCTAGGACATGATTTGTGACCCTGGCCATCTCCTTTGTAGTACTTAGTGTTTTAAGTCAACTTGCTAACATGAAGTATCCTTTCTCTAAAGCTGCTAGATCTGCCACTTAATCTTTTTGGTGAAAGTCTGCATGGTTTTTATACTCCTAACCTTTAACATGGCTAATAGTTCATCCCTGTCAAACTGAGACAGAAAAAGACATGGCTTGGCGTTCATAGAACCATTGTGTCTTAAAATCAATACTGCCTCAGGGAAGGATATGATAAAATGTTTCCACCATTTTTCCTACTCTTAATAATGACTCACATTTCCAGCTTAGATAGAAACTCATGGAATTAAAGAGTTGAAAGGTTGCAAACTGTGATTGTGTCTATGGTTCCTAATGAAATTCATACTGGACTACACCCACTTATAGATGCCAAATAAATTGAAGAATTAAAATATTTAATTTCTAGGTACAACAAATTCTGTGCATTTTGAAGATATATGAAGGTTGTGAACGAATGTTTTTCAAAAACTTGTCATAGAAGATGACTGAAGAAAATTATTACTACAATTGCATGTAACAAGGTACTATGTACATAGTCTGCCTCCTCCCTCCCTTCTCAATAAAGGGCAGTAGCCAAAATCTGTAATATATTAACATAGATAAGCTATAGCTGGCACAATGATGACTTAAATTTTTGCCGTTTACCCAGCAGAGGGTTTCTTTGAAGAAATCATGTTAAGACTGAGATGCCAGTAGTCTTTTAATGATGATGTCAATTACTGAATATAAAGCAATTTTTTATTGAAATGAGTGAAATATTTCTCTTCAGCCTATAGGTAGCTGCAAATGAATGCATAAGTCCTCTGGTGGCAGTTAAAAATACATCACTGCCTCATGTAAGTGATTATGACTTCTCAACCAACCACATCTGCTAATGGTTCAGAACTATCTGATAAACTCCATAGGGCTGGAACCAATTCCTTTTGAAATTGCCTTTGCATTTCTGGGTTATGGTTTTCTTTTCTCAGCATTAATTTTTTTTTTTTTTTTTTGGTACTGGGGATCGAACTCGGGATCTTGTGTTTGCAAGGCAGGCACCCAAACCACTGAACTAAATTCCCAGCCCCAGCATTAATTTTTGAAGGAGCACTTGTATCGAAGTTACTGATTTTCACTGCTGATTTGTTTTTTCTTTTTTTGGAGGTATAGAATGCAACATGTTAGAAGGAACAATGAAGAATTGGTCAAGAAAACATGAACAGAAGCAAATGATACAAATATTTGATGTTGAAAAATTCACAAATTATGTAGAAAAAGACTAATTGTAATTGCTGAATAATAAATTCTTTTCTTTAAAATACATCCTCTTGAAAGCATCTGTGTTCCTAATTTTTAGTCAGACCTATTTTCAACCTACTTTAAGCATACTGTTGTCAAAAACTAGCTCATTTGTAGGTGGTGATTCTTATTGAAATGGACAGCTGGGGAGTCATTTCTAGTGCCTTTTTAAGCTTTTAGGGAATTTCTTGCCCTAATAATTGCACTCCCTGCTACTGAACTTAAAAAATGGCTGATGGAAATTTCCTAATCTCTTTAAGTGCTTTTGGTTGCCCCTTAAAGGTAAAGATTTCACCTTTCTATGAGCTACAGATTTACTTTTATTTTTGTGAACACAAAAAGTAATGCTCTATAACAAGTAATAACAATATGCTGTATTAAGGAAGATAGTGACTGGGCAGGCCACCTGTCTGTCTAGGACTAAAAATTTACAAGAACTTTAAAACTGAATCTTACCCAAGTGAAGGCTTATATTTAGCAAAATTGTTTGCCATATTGACTCCATATTTTATAGATAAAATACTTTTGTTATGATCATAGTTTGCATATAGCAGGCTCAGTTAAACTGTAATTGTAAAGCTGTGTCCTAATCACTTCCCATTAAAGGCAACATTTAAAAACCATAGTTCTTTTCCTCCCAGTGTTTGGAACTTCAATATTATGAAATTGAGGATAGCTGGGCATGGTGGCACACACCCGTAATCCCAGCACTTGAGAGGCTGAGGCAGAAGGACTGCCATGAGTTCAAGGCCAGCCTGGGCTCTACTATAGATCCTAGTTTTCATATGCTTTTAAAATAATACTGTTTTGCCTTCATCCTATTTCAAAAAAAGACAAGAATGTAGATCGGTGTGAAGGCTCTGGGTTAAATTCCCAGTACCACCCCCAAAAAAGGTTTTATGAAATTGGTATGTTTTGATGTCCCCAGTTTTTTAAAAACAAACCCAAAAAGTGGAGGTCAGATGCAATGGTATATACCTGTAGTCTCAGCTACTTGGGAGGCTGAGACAGGAGGATCACTTGTTTCCCAAAAGTTCAAGGCCAGCCTGGGCAACGTGAGACCCCCCCATCTCAAATAATAATTGGTTGGCAAATTGTCTTTTGGAACTTTTAAAACCTTTTAGGAAGAAGGCCAATTTATAAATCGCTGATTCATTGACTCCATTTTTTTCCATTTAACTTGACATGAAAATTCAAAGGTTTTTCCATATTCCATATGGGCTTTAAATTTGAAATTTTAGGTCATATAAATTATCAGTTTGGCAACTTCACAAGTTTGAAGAAAAATGGTTTTAATTTGTAGGAAAATTAAAAGTATTATTGCCATCTTGTGACAAGTAGAATGAACTACATATGTTACCATTTTCAACATTGCAACATTCTCTTTTTATCTCTTCATCTCTGATATACTGGGCAAACCAGAAATTTCAATTTTTTTTTTCCCTCCTTGGTACCAAATCCCCAGCCCGTTTTATAATTTTTAATTTTCATTTTTGAGATGATCTCACTAAGTTCTCCCAGGCTAGCCTCCATTCTCATTCTTCTGCCTTAGCCTCCAGAGTAGGTGGGATTATGGGCATGTGTCACCACCCAGCCAGCCCGAAATTTTTAAAAGTAGGATTCTCTGGCCAGGGATTTAGCTCAGTGGTTTCGCAGCCTGCTGCACAAGCACCAAGGACCCGAGTTCGATTCCCTGGTACCAAAAAAAAATAAAAATAGGATTCTCTTTGGCCACTTCATTTTTTTCCCCCCAATACTGGTGATTGAACTCAGGACCTTGTGCTTGCCACGCAGGTGCGGCGCCACTGAATTATGTCCCTGGCCCCTTGCCCACTTCATTTTAAACTGTTCGTATCGTTCTAAATTTTTAAATTCTGCTGCTGGTTTTAGAGGTTTAGACAATACCGGGGATCGAACTCAGGACCTCATGCTTGCCAGGCATTAGCAATTTTTTTTTTTTTTACCTTAGATCGAACTTGGGACCTTGTGCTTTCGAGGCAGGCGGTGGAACCACTGAGCTACATCCCCAGCCCAGCAATTTATTTTTAAAGGACCATCGGTTATAGTTTTTAAATGGTACTCTAATGTAATCTTGTACATGGTATTATCTGAAGTATTACTTGAAAACCATTCAAATGTACTTTTCCCCATTGCTTAAGTAGGAGTGAAAACTTTTCCTTACGTTGCTTATTCATCACTAGAAAAAAGAGCAATTCCAGGTCCATAGGTGGCAATAAACTGTTGAAGCTGTTGTTGGCACTGAGTCAGATAGAGATCCCTTTGTTCTAAATACTCTTCATTATACAGTTCAAATGGAAATACTGCATTTGGAGCAACACCAAATGCAGTGGCTCCTAAAATAAAGAAGTACAGTGTAAATGGGAAATATTCCTTAACATACTAAATATTAAATCATATTTTCAACCAAAATACTCCAGTGAAGGTTTTTTTTTTTTTAAGTTTTGTTTTGTTTTGCATGTGTTTTTGAAACACGGTATCACCTTGTATTTCAGCCTCCTGAGTGCTGGGATTATAGGCAAGTGGCACCATGCCTGGCTTCTAGTAAAGATTTTAAAATCAAGTTCTGACTTATTCAATGGAGTTTGGGGGGGCTTTTTTCCCCCTGCACCAGGAATTGAACTCAGGACCTTGTGCTTGCCAGGCAGGCATGGTGCCACTGAGATACATCTCTGGCCCCTCAATAGAGTATTTATTATTTAAATCCGACTTCTTAAAAACCTGAAATGAGAACTTTAGTGAAGTATAAGAGCAAATCTACATATCTGCCTAGTTCTTTATCTACTGTCTTCCCTCCAATAAAATCAAGTGACCAGTCACAGCAATGTGTTCTGGATCTGATCCCTGCTCATATTTTTCAGGACTTACCTCCTTGGTCCCCCTACCCCACCTTTTTTTTTTTCTTGCTATGATGTCCATGCTGATCTCAGACTGCAGGAAGATACTACCATGTCAGGTGTTGCTTGCTTTCTGTAAAATCATTTGCTATTTATACATCATATGATTTTAATACCTTATGTATTAAAAAAACAGTACATATCCTTTATTCGACTACATCTTCTCCAGCTAAATTCTCCATTTCTCTCCTAATCTTCACAGTCAACATCTCAGAATTGCTTATGTATGATAATAGCCTCCTATAAATTCTAGACTACTAAATGTAATCTTAAACTCAGTAGCATGTAATATACCCTACCAATCTGCTCCCTTGGGAAACCCTCTTTCTTAGCTTCTGTAATACCACACTGTATTTTCCTTCTACACTTTAGCTCCTGCTTCTCAGTCTCCTTTGTCAATTTCTCCTCCTCAACTCCCATTTCTAAACACTGAAGTCTTCCAAGGTCAGTTGGAATTCTCTCTAATCTCTAGATAATTTCTTCTACTTCTCAGCTTTGAATACCATCTCTATGCTAATTATTGCTAAATTCTATTTCTAGTAAGTCCACATTCTTTTATCTGTTGATATCGCTAGTGTATCATCATATGTATAATTTGATTTTTTCCCCCAAACCTCTTTCTGCCTTCCTTCCCAGTCTTGGAAAATGGCACCATGATTCACCTGGTTGCTCAAAGGATCAACCTGAGAGGTTTCCTTAATTCCTCCCTGTCTTTCCCCTCAACCCTGCCCTAACTCCTAATTTAGTACATGAACAAAACCTATTGGTTTTTGCATCTAACATGTATCCCTAATTTTCATGTCTACTACCTCTACCTAGTCAAAGCTCCCATTATTAACTGCCTTGGACTATGACAGCAATTTCCTAAGTTGTCTGCCTCACCACCTCATCCAATTCATTCTCCATATCCACTAAGACAGTGATGACAAACCTTTTAGAGCTTTCAGTGGTACAAACAGCCTGCTGAGGCATGCGTGCCACAAGTTCGCCACCACTCCACTACGACAGTGATGGTTCACAAATATAATTGATCATATTAGTTCTCTGCTTAAAGCCTTTCAGTGGCTTTCCATTGTATTTGGAAAAGAATCCCGATTTTCTACCATGGTCTGTGAGGCTCTGCAGGATCTGGCCCTCTTTTTCTCTCCAAACTTAACTTGTATCACTCTGTTTTGTTTATTATGTTTTAGCCACCCTTCCATTTTCTTTTTTCTTTTTTTTTTTGGTATTGGGAATCGAACTCGGGACCTTGTGCTTTCGAGGCAGGCACCAAAACCACTGAGCTAAATCCCCAGCCTACCCTTCCATTTTCTTAAAAGCACCTACATAACTAATTTCCCTCTATCTGGATTTTTATTCCTCAGGTTAAATAAATAACACTTCCTTAGAGAATTCTCCCTAAAAATTCAAAGTAAGTCCTTTTATTATTCTTCCTTATAATAACCTGTTTGTTTTCTTCACAGTACAGTATCTCTCTCAAATTGTATTATACATTAGTGTTTTTACTTTTTAATATCTGTTTTCTCACTAGGCTGTGTACCCAGGTAGAGACTGTCTGTTTTTCCACCACTGTATTATATCAGAGGCCTAGCACCTAGTTGTCCTTCAAAAAACATTTGTTGACTCATTCACTGAATAAAATTATCATGAATATTTAATTCAAATAGTGATAATTACAAGAGAGCACATAATACTCAGTACATCAGTCCTTAAATTATAATTATTTCTTTTAATGTATATTTTAATATATGGTATGCAAGTAATGTAAAAAGAGGGTAAATTACTTTTAATACCTAAGATCATACAGTCATTAGGAAATGCAGGTGTAGCTTTATATAAAATTTCTCTACTTCTCAAGGCATCATTTTCTTTTATGTTCCAAGTGCATTTAGGAGCTCTTAATATTGTTTTACTTCAGACTTAAAAATCAATATACCTAAGTAGAATTCATTTTGTAAAGAAAAGTAACTCAAGCTGGAAAATCATATAGTTTTATTTCCCTCAAATGCCTCCTTAAATGCTTCAAGGAAGTCTTAAAAAATAGCAAGTAAAAATATTCTCTTATAGTCTAACAGGAGTCCTTAAAATTATAAAATCATAGTTTGTCAACTCAAAGACACATATTACAGAAACCCAGATGTCTCTTAACAATTGATGGTATGTCATAGTAAAATAGGCAACATTTTTTTCTTCATGGTAAAACAATGTGTCTTCAACTTAATTAAATAAGAAGAATGTAAAGATAAAGCAAATTAAAATATTTATATATCTTTCCTATTATCTTTGTATTGGATGGAAACCAGTGTTTTTATTGTTTGTTAAATGAAACTAATTCATGATGACAATCTTTTCTGGCAGTTATCAGTCACTTAAGATGTATTTCATAAAACCTACAACCTATCTCTCTAGGAAAAGGCACACATATACAAATTGTGCATAATGTAGAGATTCACAAGCCCATAGGACTCCAAACATCTATTTATCATAGATTAAGAATGCTTGATCTAGACAATTATAGTTAAAACTGTAAGGGCCTAATGGACATTTGTGACAACACGGTATAAATGCAATTTAAACACATGTAAGCACTAAACACAGGCCGAAAAGCCAGTGTTAAAATGGTTTGAAGGATGATATCTAATTTAATGAAAACTTTATAAGACTTAACTCTCCTTACCCTTACCTTAGAGATCTTTTGTATTTTTATTAGCAAAAGCATAGTAAGTATCATTCATTTTAAATGATTAAGCACTGTAGTCAATTAAATCTAGCAATTCAGAAAAGTGGTAATTTTGCCTATGTGCCTAACTCCACTATGGAGGATTGCTTGACAATTATACTGTTATTTCAATAATGAATGTACATTAAAATAATTTAATGTGTTGTATTAAGTACTTTCCCCCTAAAATTCTTTAAGCAAACAAGTATAGAAACATGCCATGCATAATAAGAAACAATATTAGATGATGATACTGCTGTAAACCATAGTAAATGTTCAAATTCAAACAAATCTTGTTAATTTATAATTCTTTAATATTTAAAACATATAACAAAGAATATTTAAAATTATTTGTAAGGATCATTAAAATTTATTACCATATTTCAACGTGAGAGATGTTTCAGATAACAAGGCTGCAATTAGTACATCTTCTTTGAGCACTTTATTCCTTAAGTTTAGTCGTGCATGGGCTTCAGATAAGGAAACTCTAAAATTCATATTATAAAAATATATTGATGTTATAAAAATACATGTATTTTGGTAGAAACAGACTAAGACATGCATGAACATTAACCACACATTAAGATCAGCATATTCTAACTTTAGAAAAAATTTTATTTTCTTCTTATTATTTTTTTTGGTACCGGGGATTGAACTCGGGTCCCTGCACTTGCACAGCAGGCAGCAAAACCACTGAGCTAAATCCCCGGCCTTGTTCTTAAGTCGTCTTTTTTCCTACCAACTTAAATAGAATGTTACAGAACAAGCAAGTATCCTGACTTATCAAAAAGTTGGTTTCTACCCTGGCTTCCATTTATCATTCCACAGCCTTCCATCTCCACCCCTACTTCTGTTCAGATACATAGTTGAGAAAATAAACCTAACTAAATATCTCTTGTAGACAAATCCTTGATGTTTTCACCCAGTTCTTTACCTATCTGAAGTCTTCATAGAAACTTGTAATTTCAGTGTTGGAAGGGATTTTGCTTGGGGCTTTAAGTTACCAGAAGAGTGAATTTCCTCTACACTTCCC
Source organism: Heterocephalus glaber (assembly GCF_000247695.1). The sequence continues at coordinate 24,430,176 of NW_004624744.1, forward strand.
GGGCTACTCGTTATCCAGTCATCCCCCCCCTCACCCAGGGTATCGCTATGTAGTCCAGCCTGGCCTTGGACTCACTAGGTAGCCCGGGCTGGCCTCAAACTCACAGCAATCCTCCTGCCTCAGCCTCCTGAGTGCTGGGATTACTTCTGGGATTACAGGCATGCACCACCACGCCTGGTTTATCCAATCTCTTTTGAACCTCCTCCTCTAGGATTCACTGCTTCATGAGACAATCATCCCCCCCTTCACTCCTTCCATTTCTTTCTTCTTTCTTCCTTTCTATTCCCTTCCCTCTCCTTCCCTCCTCTCCCTTCCCCTTTCACCTTTCCTCCCTCCCTCCCTCCCTCTCTCCTTCCTTCCTTCTTTCCTTCCTTCCTTCCTTCCTTCCTTCCTTCCTTCCTTCCTTCCTTCCTTCCTTCCTTTCCTTCCTCTCCCCCTCTCCCTCCCCTCCCTTCCCCCTCCTTTTATCCCTGCCTCTTTCTTTCTTCTGGGAATTAAAACTAGGAGCACTCTACCACTGAGCAACATCCCTACTCCTTTTTATTTTTTGAGACATGGTCTTACTAAATTGTTCAGGCTGGGCTTGAACTTTCTGAATAGCTGGGATTACAGGTGCTGAAGCCAGACACAGAAAGATAAATCCTGCATGTTCCTTGTCATTTCTGGAAGCTAAACAACGTCAACTGGAATGTAGGATACTGATTACTAGAGATTGGGAAGGTGGGGGAGAAGGTTTAATTTGATCAGCTAAATGTATGTATGGAAACATCACACTGAACCCTATCAGTATGTTCCATTAATACATGTTAATAAATTAAATGAACACTGCCTTATTTTTAGCTCAGTATAGGCAAACTGAGACTATATGAGTTTAAACACAAATATTTTTTACTATACACAAAAAATACGCCATGAGTAAATAAATCTTTTAAAACTTTAAAGCAGTATAATTTGATCTAAATATTTTTTAAACTACTGCAAAAAAAAAGGAAAGTATTATATAATTCTGTTTATCAAATTGACTTCTACCTTGCCTTATCTTTTGAAGTTTTTTTCAACTCTATGAAGATAAATATATAGCTGGTGAAATTAACTAAACATATCTATCTCTTACAGACCTGTACTTGATACTTCCTGCCAGTCCTTCATCTTTCTTATTTTATATTACAGTAATAACTGTATTATTTATTTAATGGATTCTTGTATGCCTGGTTCTGCTTCATGATTTGTTTGAGATATTTAAAATTATATCAAGTGAAGTAATGGTCTGTCAATAGGGAACTGCATGGATTATGGTCAAGATATGTCACAATATTACTCATCACAACATAGTAAAACTAATGCAGCTATTAAAATAGAATGAAGTGATTCTTTCTGTACATGCTTGTTTCCAATTGAGCAAAAAAGAACATCAATATATAAGAAAAAATTCTATATATGTTTAACATTAATTTTAAAATGACATTCAAAAAAATATATGTTTAAATTATATATACATTAGCATTTTAGTAGGTAATTTCTAGAAAGATACATAAAAACTTAATAGTTATTATCTATAGGGAGTGAAGCAGGAATAGGTAAGATTAGCAGGATACTTTACTCATCATTTTAGACTTGTATACTTGTATAATGTCCATACTTTGTTTTTATAATAAAAATTAGTTTTTTAACTTGAACAGTACTAGTTGAATGTATTGAAGTACTTAAGTACAAGAAACAATATACTTAAGAATTTTTTCTAAGTCCAAGTACAAAATACTCGGAATATAAACAGACACATTTTAGAAAGCAATCATTTGTATTTGAAACCTCTGTACTTTTCTCAGACATATCTCATATAAGGGATCTAATAAAAAATTTAGTGAAAAGAATTATTAGAGGCTCAAGTGATGTAAAAACATAAAAAAGAAATTGTTAAACCATTTTAAATTCTTTGGAATTAAATAAGTTATAAACCAACCAACCAGTAGTCAGAGAAACAAATGAAATAGATAAGCAAGGTAATTAAACACATCAATTAGAAGTCAATTTTGACTTTAACATGTTGAATTGAATACCTACAAATATTTCAATGCAGATGCTGACAGTTTTGATCCATACATAGAATCTGTTCTGATTCTGCGACTTGCTAGATAATAACCATGAATCATTCTTTCTGCCTCCAAGCTGAACTCTACATTCAAATTCTTTGCAAAAATCAGTAGCTAAATTAAAAGTGAAAATTTTAAGAGATTTAAATTTTATTATAGAATCTATATAAGAGATAAAGTATATTAGTGCTTATTTGTTAAAGTCTGAATATGTTAAAAATTGAGTAAATATGAGGACTTTTTGCAGTCAGTGAGCACCTTAAATCACAGTCTTATATTTGCAAAGAATATTAAAGTTTACCTAGAACAATCTCCTTCACAGTGCAGAAATGTTCTATACAACATATTTGAATAATATAGTTTTGCTCCAGTGGGAGAAAATATATTTGCTCCAGTGGCAGAAAGACTCACCTCCCCTAGGAGCTAATTTCTCTTTTGAATATCTTCAATTTTTTTTTTTTAATGGTACTGGGGATTGAACTCAGGACCTTGCGCTTGCAAGGCAGGCACGTTGCCACTGAGCTAAGTCCCCGGCCCTATCTTCAATTATTTGATAATTTATTTCCTCATAACTTTCTTTTATTTCCAGATTTTTTTTTTTACTATCCTAGTTTTGTAGTTTTTAAAATTCACAGAACAAATAGGAAAAATAAACTATAAGATATATAAAAACTATATAGATATATATAACTATAAGATATGTACAAAAGGAAAAATTAACTATAATATCTATATCTACCTATATATTGAGAGAGACAGAAAGAACAAAAAATATATACATACTTCAGGAAAAGAAAAATAGTATGATGTTTTTCAACCGATTACCCTTATATGGGGGACCCTAGGGGATGTCACATATCACAGAAAAACCCACTACACTGCCTGCCTTACAGAAGGAACTGAAAATGCATATGCAGTGATCTCAGTGACCAAGGTTACTCAAGCAGCAGTCTGCCATACTTAGAAATTTCTAGAAGCTAATGGCCACCACTTTGAGCACCTCTTGTAATTGTAGAGGCCAAAGGTAACTTGTATTAGTCTCATGCTGTCTCAATAAATTTAGTATTAAATATTTATACAAGTTCCTCTTTTCCTGAAGTGTGTATATATACAGTTTTTGGCAGACTCTGTGTATGAGTATATACATTTTTGGTGGTCTATAGTATCTATCTATCTATCTATCTATATTTTTTCCTGTACTGGAGATTGAACACAGGATTCTTCTCACTGAGCTACATCTCAAGCCCTTTTATTTTTTTATTTTGAGGCTGGGTCTTGCTAAGCCACTAAATTGCCCAGGCTGGGCTCCAACTTGCCATTCTCCTGCCTCAGCCTCCCACATTGCTAATTTTTTATTTGAGTCAGAGTCTCACTAAGTTGCTAAACTGCCCAGGCTGGACTCAAATATTTGATTCTCCTGCCTCAGCCTCCCACAGTGCTAGGATTACAGGTGTGTGCCAACACATCCAGTTTAATATTTTAAATATAATCTTTTTAAAAAGTATATGGACATATTCTGGGTTGGGCATGTTCTGGATTGGATGCATCCTGTCATTGCTCTCCTTATAGTTCATAATTCACTCCAGTCCTACAAACTGTGTAATAATACTAATAGCAGAAGCCCTAAATTTTATCCTGTGGTGGCACAATGATGTGATCTATATCACCCTTTAGGAAAGGACTTTTTGCCTCAGCTACTGGAAGTTCTGTCAGCAATGGTTTCCAGCGGCCAGCCCCTTCAGGGTTTGCCTCAGAAGAGCATATATCATAAGGCTGGTGGAGTCAGAAGTAGGTGTTATGAAGCTCCCATAAAGCTGAACTGCTCAGATGGGTGTTTTTACTTTCAGAGCTCCTTGTAGGGCCCCAGAGGCTAACACTGGGCCTGCCTTGCCAGCTTGCTTTTTCCCTCTGCCCAATCCTGCTTCCTTTCTTCCTCATATATTGATAGAAGAACAGTCCCAAGTATACATTAGCATGCTAAACTGCCTTCTGGACAACTGAGTCAACTTTCCAGAGAGCTCAGGCTGATATGTCTGGCTTAGAAAACTTATCTTCCAAGGAACCATTGTTATCATTTCACTTCCCTGGTAATATCTACTGTTCTCTACAGTCTGACAAATCGAGGCTTACTGATTGTAAATTGCCAAATTCCCAAGAATGCACAATATATTTTTTGTTCTTGTCAAGCTGTTCTTCTCAGTTTTCCATATATATTCATTTCAACTTTTATCTCTTTGCTCCTACTGTTATTTCTGCTTAGAGTACCTATACTTCTTGGCATCTAAATTTAATCTTTTCTTAAGGTCCAGATAAAGTCCCATCTTGTGGTTTTTTGTTGGGTTTTTTTTTGGTACCGGGGATTGAACTTGGAACCTTGTGCTTGCAAGGCAGGCGGCGGAACCACTGAGCTAAATCCCTGGCCCTAAAGTCCCACCTTTTCCATGAAGTCTTCCCAACTCTTGCATTATATATTATTATCTTCATTTCTGAATTCCTAAAATAATTATAGTCAGCCCCACTCATCTTAGCATGTAATGTTTTTCCTTATAATCTTGTTTTTATCTCAATTAAGTGATAAACCATTTAAAGAAGAAACTTTCTGTTTTTAGGTAAATATAAAAGGACAGAAATATATATGTATATATGAAGTACTCAATAATTACCAGATCAGTAAATCCATAGGGTTTTTTTGTTGTTTTCCAGGAAAAAAATGGACAGAAATGCCTGTGTGTTATTACTCTGTCCATATTTAGTATCCTAAAGATTAACTATTCTTCTTATTTACTAAGAAAAGCAAAACTTACTATAATATAAATATTGTTTTTCTATTCTAAGCTGTGTGAATAAACAATGCTTCCCATTCACTTTTAACTCCACTTCACCTCTCAACCTTTTACTCTTGCAGTATGATTACAAGGAAGGCAAGTATGAAGAAAAACTTTTCAATAGCTATGGACTGTCACTTCAAATTATCCCCTACATTTAAATGTATCCTTCAAAGATTGTTCATTATGGATAAATTTCTGAATAGTTAAAGGGTTTTAGTTATAAATAAAAGCATGCCTTAAATAGCTATGACAATGACTGCTAAATTTATATTTTCTGCTCTCAGTTTCTCTGAACATGCCACACATGTCTTCATAATGTCAGAACATTATGGGTTAGTGAGTCATGCTAGGTATTGCCAAAAGTAAGAACTCTGATGGTGTTGTAGCTTGTGTTGAGAAGTCCCTACAAAACCTCATTTAGTCATAAGTGTGGTTTTTTAGAGGTGGCTGGATCTAGGGTATGTGATGCTGGGATTAAGGGTCTCCCCACCCTGGATGTGAGTGGCCTGGATAAAATACAGGGGACAGAAAGGGGGCTGCTGCTATCACTTTGCTGCTTTGCTCCTTCTGGCTGCTCTGCTTTGCCATGAACTGTTTCTCCTATGCAGTGCCCCTCTGCCATGCCACCCTGCCTTGGAGGCAGCTGACTATGGACTGAAACCTCTATAAACTGTGAGCCAAAATAAATCTTTCCTCCTTTAACTTTGGTTGTCAAGTATTTTGTTTCAGCAATGAGAAAAGTAACTAAGAGAGGTGGCATTAATATAAGGGAAATCCCTTTTAATCATTTATAAAATTTAAACAATTTTATATTTATACAACCTATAATTTTCTATAAAAATACTCTATTTTGATTTTTGTTTCATTGAGATTCTTTAAGCTTTGGTGATTTGCACAGTGGTATAAAGAATAAACTCAGCATTTTAATATCCACTTTCTTACACAATTATTAAATTATAATCCCAAATAATTTCTATACAGAGTCCTTAAATGTTTAAAATCTGGAAGGAGGTTGGAATAAAAGAATCCTAAATTAAGAAAAGTGGGTGCTCAAAGACATTTCTTTTTAAATTGAGAAACAGTAACATGGGAATTCTGGGTAACCATTTTATCTATCTTTACCTTTTCAAAGTCTTCTGTTGTGAACTGTTTAGAAGCTAAATGAAGTAGCCCTTTGGAATCAGTGGCTTTCTTTAAGGTATGTTGCACAGTTGGAAGAAGTGGGTGGCAAGGAGATGACTCATTGCAATTAATCAATAATCCAAATGCTTCCACAAAGTTAGCTGGAATCAAACTGCAATCCTACATCAAACCAAAATGTAAAAGGCAAATAATAAGCCTTGAACAATTTGGAAAAATTAATTACAAATTAATCATGATATATAACTTATTTAATTACTTATTAACCATACTGCATGAGTAAAGGTTGAGAGGCATCAACGTTTTATTATTAATTAAAATTTAAAGCAATTTTTCAATGGCCTGGGGACTTGTGGACAGCAACTTTTTTTTAAAAAAAGCTCTTATTGAATATTGTTTTACACATTACTTATTAAAGACTTCCAACTACTAATTCAAATGGAAATTTCTACTTAGTAGACATCTTACTTGCATAACTAAAAACATTAAAAACTTTAGGGATGTACTTCAGTGGTAGAGCACTGTTATGCTCGAGTTCCTGGGTCTGATCCTAGCACCACACACAAACACACACACACACACACACACACACAATTAAATTTAAGTAACTGAGTCATTATTTAGTTGTAGTACCTAATACGGAAACGGGTTAATAACAAAAAAATTAAAGACATTAAAATTTGTGACTAAGTTCCCTGAATACTGTTCTAATGAGAACATAAATATGTACTTTACCATCTGACCAATTAGAGTGTTGGTTTTCTGTGCATTTCTCTTTGAAGACGAATCCATATCAACAAAAGACCAAAAACTGCACTGAACTGGAAAAGTCATTTGTTGATCTATATCATCCCCAAACTTCTTTCCTGGGATGTACACTGTAATGCTTCTGCTCTCCAGAACTAAGTCAAAATATATTATCCATTTATTATTTAAATTCATTTTGGCCTATATGTCTACAAATTAATAACAAATATTATATAAAATTTTACTGTTTAAATTTCAGAGTGAAAACACAATTAAATTTAGTTGTTTTGAGAGATTCTGCTAAATGAGGCCACCTGACATAAAAAGAACAAGATTAAAAAAAACTGAATGTTTATAATGTCCCAGTATATTGTTTTGTTCTTTTTTTTCTTGGTACCGGGGGTCAAACTCGGGTCCTTGCGCTTCTGAGGCAGGTGGTGGAACCACTGAGCTAAATCCCCAGCCCTAATGTCCCATGATTAATGAGAACTAACTACCAGTCCAAAGCACATAGGTAGAATTATGGTTAGGTACCTGGGTGGAATAAGCAGAATGCTAAGAGATTGATCATATAGTACAGGCTTACAAGGGAGGCTGAAATTAACTAATGTCCTTTTACATGGAAAAAAAATGATAGAAAGTGGGTCATCCATTTGAGAATGTGTGGGGAAAAGACAAGAATATGAACTACAATGACCGGGATTAATATATTTCAAAATCAACATGTTAAAAACAAAACCCATCATCTAATCCTCCTCTCCACCATGGCTTTGTTTTCATTATTCACAACTGGTGGCATACCACCCATCTACTTAAACAAAAAACAAAACAAACAAACAAAAACACCAAAATAGAAAAATGCTGTTTTCCTTTTCCTGTCCTTCCTTCACCCTTTATAACCATCCAATCTATGGACTAAACTCTACTTCTAGGATTCTACATTCCAAATAGTTTTCAGGTTAATCTTTTAAAACTCATAACAACTGTCTTTTGTGTCCATGTTTATCTTTCTCTTAGGTCATATAATAAATGTATATTTAACTTTATAGAAACTTCCACAGCAGTTTTCAAAATGGCTGTGCCATTTGATATTCCTACCAAGAATATATGAACATTCAGATATTCCAGATCCTCAACAATAGTTTTTGTTGTCAATCTTTTTAATTTTTACCATCCCAGTAGGCAGGACAAATTACATAGTTGTGGGGCCCACTGTAAAACAAAAATTTGGGCCTCTTATTTTAAAAGCAGCAACAGTGTTGCTGTTAAAGTACTAATATACAAAGCTTTTTTATTTAAAAATATTTTATTAGTCATGAAATGTAACGGGGTGATATGAGAGAAATTGTACCCCTCATAGTGTGATTTCTATGGAAAAGTTTTACAAGTCCTCAAAAAGTTGAATATTGAAGCTAGGCACCATGGTGAATGCCTATAATCCCAGTACTATGGGAGGCTGAGGGAAGAGGATTACAAGTTTGAGCCTAGCCTGGGCAACTCAAAAACTTATGAGACCCTGTCTCAAAATTAAAAATCAAGTGCTGTAGATACAGCTCAGTGCAGAGCCCTGAGTTCAATCTCCAATACCACACAGACACACAAAAGAGAAGTTAAACACTGAAGTACCACAGGATCCAGCAATTCCACTCCTAGGTTATATTCAAAAGAGTTGAAAGTAAGGACTCAAACAAATATATTTACATCAAGGTGTATAGCAGCATTATTCATAAAAACCAAAAGGTGGTAACATCCCAAGTATCCATCAACAGAAGAATGGATATTTTTTTGGTTAAATTCTTTTATTGGTACATTTTAGGTATACAACACAATTACATTTCTCATTGGAGACTGTACCTTTACATAATGCATCTTGGTTCTCATTTTTTCCCCATTCCTAGCCCTCCCTTCTCCTCTTCCAACCTTCTCTACTTACAAAGACTTTCTTTCCATTTTTTCCCTTTCTCAGCATTTTTCCTTTCCCTTCTTTCCTTTCCCCTGCCCCTCCCACTACTCCTACCCCTTTGGACCTTTTAACAGAAGAATGGATTTTTAAAAGTGATATTTATGGTATAATATTATTCAACCATAAAAACGAATGAAATCCTATTAATAGGCAAGTTCAGAGACAGAAAGAACACTAGGGGTTACCAGGGACTAGTAGGAGGGGAAACTAGGGGGATAGTGTTTAATGGATATAGAGTTTCTATTTGGGATGATGAAACAGTTATGGTAATGGACAGTAGTGAAAATAAATCAATACTGTGAATGCACTTAGTGCCACTGAATTGTACATTTTAAAATGGTTAAAAGAATAAATCCAAGATTTAGCTATTACAAATTGCACTACTATAAACATTGGTATGCATGTATCACTATAGTATGATGACTTAAGCTCTTTGGGGAAGACAGCTAGGAAGGGGCTAGCTGGATCAAATGGAATTTCTAATTTCAGTTTTTTGAGAAATCTCCTTACTGATTTCCATGGTTGTACTAGTTTGCATTCCCATCAAAAATGCATGAGGGTTCCTTTTTAATCACAGCCATGACAATATTTGTTATTGTTTGATTTCCTAATGATTTCCATTCTTTTCGGAGCAAGATAGAATCTTAGCATTGCTTTAATTTGCATTTCTCTAATGGCCAGAGATGTTGGACATTTTTTTCATATATTTGTTGACTATTTGTATTTCTTCCTCTGCAAAGTATCTGTTCATTTCTCTTGCCCATTTCTTGATTGGGTCTTTAATTTTAGGTAGTTTAACTTTTTTTCAGTTCTTTGTATACTCTAAACCTGAGCCTTCTGTTTGAGGAGTAGCTGGCAAAAAATGTTTCCCATTTTGTAGGTTGTCTTTTCACTCACTTATTGATTCTTTTGCTGTACAGCTTTTTAGTCTGATATAATTCCTTGTTGATTCTTTGCAGCTATTTCTTGTGCAATTGAGATATGTTTAGAAAAATCCTTTCCTATACCTGTGTCTTCAAGTGTTTTACCTATTTTATCTCCCAGAAAGTTTAATGTTTCTGTTTTAATGTTTAGATTTTGATCCATTTTGATTTAAATTTAGTATAGGGCGAGAGATAAGGGTCCAGTTTCATTCTTCTGCAAACAACTAGTTTTTCCAACACCACTTGTTGAATAGGCTATCTTTCCTTCAACATGAGCTTTTGGACCCTTTGGCAAAGATCAAATAGTTAAATATGTCTGAGGAGGTTTCTGTATTCTCAATTCTGGTCCTTTGCTCCACGTGTCTGTTTTTATTCCAGTACCGTGTAATTTTTTATCACTATTGCTTTGTAGTACAGCTTGAAGTGAGGTATTATAATGCATCCTGCCTTGCTCTTGTTGTCCAAAATTGCTTTTGCTATTCTGGGTCTCTGGTGGTTCCATATGAATTTTAGGATTGTTTTATCTAAATTTGTAAAGAATGCTACTTGTATCTGTGTAAAGTATTCTGCTTCTTTTTCTTTCTTTCTTTCTTTCCTTTCTTTCTTTCTTTCCTTCTTTCTTTCTATCCATCTATCTACCTTTTTTTTTTTTTTTTTGGTACCGGGGATCGAACTCGGGCCCTTGCGCTTGCACAGCAGGCAGCGAAACCACTGAGCTAAATCCCCGGCCCTTACCTATCTATTTTTAATTATATGTGGCCCCTTCTTTTTTCTCCTCCCTTATTTTTTTGGGGGGAGGACTAGAAAACTGAGGAGAGTGTGTGGTTTGTATCAAGCTTTTTAGTAGGATGCTGCTTCCTTGTGTATTATTTTCAGCTTTGTAGGTCCAGTGCCAGTATTTACTCCTATTATTTACTTTAAGTGATTTTGAATCTGGCCTTATAATGCTGAAAGAATTGGTTCTATTTATGACAGCATTCACAGATTCAATCTTACAACACTTCTATCTGATAGTTCTTGCAGTTACTCTTCCCCTTTTTGTCTATTATATATACACATTATGACTGTTTATTTGTGGTTGTTCTGCAGTGAGGTAGGGGATGTGGGGTGGAAAAAATGGGGGGTATTTGGATGAGTACTGTTAGGCACTAAGTGGGAGGTTTAAAAGGAACCTAGTGGTAGATTAGAAGAAAAGATTGATGGGGGGTCTGATTTTATTGGCGTACTTTTAGTTGAGTTGAAGGTTTAGTATTGAAAGTTTGCAAAGGATATTTTTTTAGGGCAATGGCAAAATACAGAAGAGGGTTCACTTTGTGATTGAGAAAAGCTATGTGGTTATCAGAACTTGATGATAGGGAGGACAATAAGCTAAGTAAGATATGGAAGAGCCAATGGCTTAGGATGGGGAGGAGGGAGGAATTATAGTAGTGAAGATAAGAGTCAATGTGAGGGGTCTAAGTATGGTGAATTTTGAAACTTGGGAAGAGGAGTTTATGTGTTTGGAAAAATAATAAAGATATATGTCAATAATATTGTCTCAGAAGTTTGAAGTGAAGAAACTAGATAAAGAGCTGAGATGAGGGAGAGAACCTAGATACCTACTAAATCAGAGCCATTGAGAGAACAAATATATAATAGTGACAACCTAATATACACATGAAACCATAAAAGAACATAATATAACCCTACATTGCTAAATAGCTCAAGAAACGTACAAAAATTTAACCCCATAAGATGTCCTATGGGAACACAGATTAGATATTCCAGTGAGACAATGCATATATGATTCCCAAGTAGCTTCTTTGCCAGAGAGTCTGAGTGTTCATGCCCCAATTATTCTTCGGATCCCTCCACCATTATAGTGATGTTAACACAGACTCAGGACTTCTTTCTGCCAGGTTGCAGGCATTCTTGCGGAGTTTAATCCAGTCTGAGTTCTTGGGTTAGGAACTCTTGCTGTCCCTCTCCTTGAATGTGATGGTGGATTGAGCTGGCAAGTTCACTGGTACTAAATTATCCACTGAGTCAGGATTATTCCTATGCAATCAGTTCAACCAAAACAGTAATAGGCTAATCCATTACAGTGGTATCTATCAGGGTTAGTTGAAAAATAACATACCATAAGGCCCTATTTTGGGTCTCCCTTTAAGCAGTGGGAATATGGCTCCAATGTGAGCCTCCAATCCTGTGTAACTCAGGTTGAAACTGGCATCTGACTCCAGGAACCAAGTCTGTGATCACTAGTCCCTGCCTCTCCAGTGGGAATTCCCCCAGTCTGCTCTCCAGCTGCCAGCAGTCTCCCATCACTGTTCTTCCCTCATCTGCTCTGGGAACTTGGCAGTGTGAAGCAGCCAAGGGGCTTTTCTGGGACTGCGGTTCAAACATTCAACCCTTCCCCACAATGGTGTCCCCACCAGCTCCTGCTCCACATGCTTGTGTCCTCAGGCGCTTGTACTGCATTCACTCACCAACTGTTGACTCTGGAGGGCCATTCAGGAAGCAGTGTTCTTCTTGCTGTTTCCAACTTCATAAGATTCTCCTGGTCCTCATGCAGTTCTCCATGAACAGAGACATTATTACTTTAACTTTACCTCCTGGCTGGCAGCTGATGTAGGCAGTGCTGGGGTTTCTCCTCTGCAGTGTGGGCCACCTCTTTTGTATCACTTAATCCTATTTTCTTCTCCTTGGTCAGTTCCCTTGTGGTTCCCATGTACCCTCCCCTCACTTTGGTTCCTCTCCAAGCCACTGCCCTCCAGACTCCAGACACTTTGTCCTGGAGAAGCCAAGCTGCTGGCACTCTCTGTTCTGTCATCTTGTCTTTAGCCATTATTCATATTTTTAATGAGGACTTTTAATGTATGTAACTTTTTAGTTTTGAGGAAGCCAAAAATATCAATTATTTTCTTTAATGTTTAGTGCTGAGTCCTGTCCAAAAAAAGATTTCCCACTTTTTGGTCATACAGATATTTTATGTTTTCTTCTAGAAGCTTTATAGTTTTAGTTTTTCACATTTAGCTTTATGATCCATCTCAAATTCATTATTATCCATAACAGTGAGTTTGAGCTGAGGTTAATTTTTTTCCATATACAATGGCACCTTGGTTCATGAGCTTAATTATTTCCACAATTCTGTTTCCAAACTGAATTGGATGAGAACCAAATCAAATTTCCCCATAAGATCAACATTGAACCTAATAATTGAATTTGATTCAGTTCTCATCCAATTTGGTTTGTGACCAGAATCATGGAAAGAATTAAGTTCACGAACTGAGGTACCACTGTACATAGATGTTTCACCATCATCTTTCTTTGGTGGCATGGTAAAAAGTCAGTTAACCAGGGCTTGGTATGTAACTCAGCACCAGAGCACTTGTCTTGTGTGCTCAGGGCCCTGGATTAGATCCCTGGCACTGCCAAAAAATAAAGTAAAATAAAATAAATCAACTGACCACATTAGTATAAGTCTCTTTCTGTTAGGTGAATCAATATACTATGTGCCCTAAGCATTCTTGTACATGTATGCTGATATGCCGAGATGCAAAGCCCTGATTGGTATTTGGCCAATTCACAGCTGTCCATATCCTTGTTAGTTATAAATCTGACTTAACCACCATTACCCTAATACCAAAACCAGACAAAGACACTATAAGAAAATAAAATTACAGACCAGTATTTCTCTTGAATGTAGATGTAAAAATCCTCAACAAAATAATACATCAAATCCAACAATGTATAAAAATATTCATATACCACAACCAAATGGAATTTATCCATTATGTATGCAAGTATGGCTCCCCACTTAAAGTCAATCACTATAAGCTATCACATCTTAAAGGAGAAAAAATCACATGATCAGATTAATAGTTGCAAAAAAAGCACTTGACAAAATCCAACACTCATTCATGATAAAAACTGTCAGCAATTAGGAACAGGAAACTTCCTTAAAAAAGTTTCCAAAATATCTACAAAAAGCACACAGCTAACCTGATACTTAATGGTGAGAACCTTGAAGATTCCCCAGTAAGTTTCAGGAGCAAGGCAAGAATATAACCTCTTATCACCACTTTTCAACACTGAACTGAAAGTTTTAGCTAATTCAATAAGACAAGAAGAAAAAGAAATCTGGCTCAATGTAAAGCCATGTGTTAGCACAACTCAAAGCAAAGGTTAACACTGCATTTACACATTAAATTCTTGTTTTTACTTATGAAACTGAAATGAGAAATGACATTTTTTTAATATATCCTTTTATTGGTACATTTTAGGTATACAATATAATGACATTCATCATTGGAAATGTGCACCTTTACATAATCTCTTGTTTCTTATATTTTCCCCCTTCTTCTGCCCTCCCTTCAACCTTTCCATCCCTCCCTATTAACAGAGACTTTGTTTGCTTTTTTTCATTTTCTCATATTAACTCCTTTCCCTTATTTCCTTTCCCCTACCTGTCCCACTTCCACTTCCCCTTTGCCCCTTTTCTTCTTAGAGAAATGACATTTAATATAATTTCTCAACTCCTAAAGCATGTGCACTATTATCTTAACTGTTAAGTAATTCCATGGCATTGATAAAACTAGGTTAAACAGGTAACAATTAATTTAAAAATATTGTTTACCTGATTGAAGTTGTTCAAGTTTATCTTTTTTGTGTGAACACAAGTCTCCTATAAAGCAGATACCACCTTTAGCTAACAAGGCACTGCCAGCTTGAATGCTAAATGCTCCAGTTCCGTATTTATTTCTGGATAGAGTAGGAAAAATTTCAGTAGAGACTGGATGATGTATACCACGGGAAATAAGGTTTACGCTAAAATTCAAAAGTCTAGGGGAAAAATAAATTAGTCGTTACTGCTATTTATTATTTGACTTTCAGAAGTCATATGTGTTAACAGCTATATAATTAAATTTGATTCAATGTCTACTGAGCAGCCATGATATACATGCTATGTTAAAAACATACACGAAACTTGGTCCTTCACTTGAACAACTCATTGACTAGGAAGAGAGATACAAAAAAACTAACATACAATATGGTAAGTACTAAAGTAATATATTGAAAATACCCATGAGGGAGTACTATTTCTTCCTTGAAAGGAGTCAGAGAAAGCTACTGGGCTATTCTTTTTTTATGGATTTCTTTTTTTCGCATATTCAAAATTTTACATTAGGTTTGCTAATGTCCCATCATGACTATTTCTCCTGCTTCTGTATCATAGCAACTCTTGATATACGGTCCTAGTTTCTAACTTCTTTGCTAATTGCTGCATTCTCTTCACTTCAAATTCTGAGAAAGGAACATAATTAATTCAGCTTAGCTTTAAAATGGTTGCCACAGAAATCAGCTTGCTGATACAATCAACTATGATGGGCAGCTAAAGACATGAAATCCAAAAGAGGCTGAGGTAGTACACCTTAGATGTAGATAATTAAACACTATAAAATACGTCTTCAAACAGGAGTTTGAAGATAGATAAAATGAATCAAAGTAAAAAAGGATCAAGATGTGATCTGTATATGATCAATTCTCCATGACGAACGTTTTTATTGTGTTTTTTTTTTGGTACCGGGGATTGAACTTGGGTCCTTGTGCTTGCGAGGCAGGCAGCGGAACCACTGAGCTAAATTCCCGGCCCAAACGTTTTTCTTGTGCATCACAAACAAACACTAATAAAAAATATATATGAGGGAGTGAAATTTAGAAAGAAACTTTTCAAGCCTATAAATTAGTGGTTCTCAGCCATAGACCACATTAAATTCACCTGAGCAGACTTAACAAATTTTAATGCCAAACTCTATGCCAAACTACTTAAGTTAGAAACTGGAGTTGGTATACAGTTATAGACATTTTAAATTTTTAATTAAAAATACATAGGTAGGTTCTCACTATGTGGGCTAGGTTGGTCTTGAATTCCTGAACTCAAGTGATTCCTTCTTGCCTCCGTTTCCTGAGTAGTTGGACCTACTGGCATGTGCCCCATGCCCAGCTATTTTTTAAAACTCTCTCAGGTAATTTTAATATGCAACTAGGCTGACACAGCCTATAATATGGAACGAAGGAACTCAAACTTGGCTACCCGATGGAATCAGCTGAGGAATTTTTAAAACTACTGATGCAAAGTCTCACAGAATATAAGGTGAAAAATACAAAAAAGTCAATTTTATTTCTATATACAGATATTCCTTGTTTAACAACCAACCTATTTACCAGCTGCTCGGACTTAACAACCAGTTTTTTTTTTTTTTTGGTACAATTCTGTACATCTTGTTTTTAAAGCCTCAATGTTGTTTTTTTGTACACCTTGTTTATATAGTACTGTAATTTTTGCTGATTGTACTTTGTACTATACAGTATAGTACTGTAGTTTTATGTTCTGTTATATATTATAGTACTGCATGTAAGAGTTATGCAAATAAAAGCAAAGTCATCAAGTTGGAGTTTCCTTTGACTATTTCTTTGTTCTGAATATTGTAATGTACATACAACAGTATGCACAATTCCTCATTTAGTGACCAATCCATTTAGTGACCTCGTCTCGGGAACGGAACTTGGTTGTTAAGAAAGGAATGTTTGTATTCATCGCAAACAACTGAAAATGAAATTAAGAAAGTTACCATTTTTAATAGCATCAAAAATCAAGTGTTTAGGAGTCAATTTAGCAAAATATGTGTGGGATCTATACAAAATATTACCGAGAGAAATTAAAGACCTAAAAAGAAAACTATACCATATTTATGGGATAGAATACTTAATATTGTTAAGATGTCAATTATCCCCGCAAAATTGATTTACAAGTAAAATGAAGTAGGAATCAAATCTGAAAGCAGCCAATTATCCCCCACCCTCTTCTTCTTCACTTAGGGATTTTGGCATTATTAACAAAAATGCAAAGGATCTAAAACAGTTTTTTAAAATCTTGAAGAATGAAGTTGCATCATCTGATTTCAAAACTGATTATAGAACTACAATAATCAATACAGTGTAGTTTGTACTTAAATATAGACAAACAGATCAATGTAACATAAAATAGAAATGAAATAGATTTACACACAGCTCAATTTTATATCATTTTTACCCAGTTCAGTTAAATTTTTAACAGTGGTCCCAAAACAATTAAATGGGGAAAAGAAAGTCTTACAAACAAATGGCAGGGAGAAACTTGATAAATGAATAGGACAAACATTAATTTCTACTTTCAACCATATACAAATGTTAACTTGAGACAGATAAAAGATGAATACAAAAACAAAACCTACAAAATTCTTCTGAATGAAAAAAAAACAAAACACCTCTGTGACCCTGAGGCAGGCAAAGATTTCTTAGAACCTAGAAAACATGAAATATAAAAGAAAATAATAATCTGAACTTCCATTAAAATGAAAAAGTCTGCTCATCAAAGACAACTTCAAGAAAATTCTTTAAAAGATAAGCTTTAGAACGAGAGAAAAATTTCATACTAAATATATGTGACAAAGACATGCATCTAGAACAACCCAACTAACTAGCCATGGTGGCACACACCAGTAATCCCAGCACACTGTGAAGCTGAGGCAAGAAGATTGCCAGTTCAAGCCAGCCTGGAAAACTTAGTGACTTAACAAGACCCTGACTCAAAATTTAAAATGGGCTGAGGATGTAACTTAATGAGAAGGCCCTCGGTTCAGTTCCCAGTACAAAACAAAAACAAAAACAAAAAAATTTACAGCAGGACTGGGAATGTAGCTCAGATGGCATGTGTGAATCCCTAGATTTGATCCACAGCACTGCAAAAATACACACAAAACAATGTTTTCGGCAGCTTTATTTATAATAGTCATTACTAGGAGAATGGATTACTTGTGGTATATTCCTATATTGGAATATTACTCATCAATAAAAGCAATGGATTACTGATGCATACAACTGGATCAATCTCAAAAATGTTATGTTGAACGAGAGAGACTATATCCAAGGGTATGCATTGTATGGTCACATTTATACAAAGTTCAAGAACAAGCAAATTAATCTATGATAATAGAAGTCACCTGTGGAGATAGCAACTAAGTGGACAAAAGCAAGAGAAATTTCTAGAGCAATGAAAATATCCTCATATTATGGTTGTGGCTATAGGAGTGTGTGCATTTTTCAAAACATTGTTTCCATAGATATGATTATTTTAGTATATATAAAATTTACCTAAAAACAAAAAACTAAATTTCTCATACAGCCCCAAATACCACAAGAAAAATCAAAAGGTTAATGACACAGGAAAAGAGACAAATATCTTAACTTGAAATAAGTATTACAAATCCATAAAAAATATACTAACAACTTAATAGAAAAATGAACAATGATCAAAAACAAAAAGTTCATAGAAAAACAATACAAGTGTTTAATATCTTAAATTAGACTAAAGATTATTTTCAATTAAAGACAAAATACTATTACCTTAAAAAGGCAAAATTTTAATTTTTTTCTTTTTGTACTGGGGATCAAACTTGGGTCCTTGTGCTTGCGAGACAGGTGGTGGAACCACTGAGTTAAATCCCCGGCCCCAAAATTTTAATTTTAAATTAAAAATTATTTTTTGTTTTTGCATTCAGGGTCTCACTATGTAGTTAAGTTTCCTTAAACTCACTATGTAACCCAGACCGGCTTCAAACTCATGGGGATCCCTGTCTCAGCCTTCCAAGGTCTGGGCTTACAAGTGAGTGCCATCACGGCCATCTCAGATGGCAAAATTTTAAAGTTTGATAACACTCAATGTTAGTGAGGCTATAAAGAAACAAATACTCTCAAGATCTCTTAGTGGAGGGCTGGGGATTTAGCTCAGTGGTACTGCTGCCTACTTGCAAGTGCAAGGTCCCAAGTTCGATTCCCAGAACCAACAACAACAACAAAAAAGGATCTCTGAGTGAAACAGAACAATGGTGTAATCTGTAGCATTCAGTACTTTTTTTAACATTGCTAGTGATGATTTAATTTTAACAAAACATTATATATTCAATTATGTTAATTCTAATTTGAAGTGTTTTTTATTTTTGGGGGGGTTCTGTGTGTGTGTGTGTGTAGACTGAACCCAGGAGCTACTGAGCTACATCCCCATCCCTTTTTTATTTTTCATTTTTTGAGTCAGAGTCTCCCTAAGTTGCCCTGGCTGATCTCAAATTTGCTATCCTCCTGCTTCAGCTGGAATTACCAGTGTGCACCACCATGCTCAGCTTAATTTCAAGTTTCAAAAATTTTAAATTCTTTCCATAAATTTATGTTTGCTTTAGCCTTACATACAAAATATTAACAGAGAGAGCTTATTCCTGAATTTATGAACATTTAGGCAACTTTAAAAAGTGTACTTGCTAAAAGGAATCCCTAAATGCTAAGTAGATACTCCTCTAAAAAAAAAAACCTCAGTTATTTTTGCACTTTTTATAGCCTTGTTTGGGTGCAGTGAATGATTATCATTGAATGATATGTATAAGGAAAAGAAAAAAATGGCTTGTTGGCTCTTGGGGGAAGATTATTAAATATGAAAACATGGTACAAAAGCAGAACACTTGTCTAAGGAACTGGATTGGGGGAAGCCTAAAAAGGTGCATTTACTGTATTTGTAAATGGGGGAATAGGTTGAAACTTTGAGTGGTTAGATTCTCAAAATATTGAAAGCAAATATTCCATTTCTCAATTCATAGTTAAAACTTTTGAACTTCACTGATGAAAATTGATTCAAATACAGTTCTCAGATTAAATTCTAAAACTTCATATTGTAATAATACTAATGGGACATACTTATGCAATTCTGTGACCAATTTATACTTCAAAAAAATCATGGCATATATTTTACCTTTCTACAAGTAGAGTATCACTTGTTATAATTAAAATATCCAGGGAATTTTCTAGTTCCTTCTTAGAATCACTTGTCTGTACTAGACTCATCAACAAACAGAGCTTGAGCAAATTGTAAGTCCCTGGAGGAACAATTTGTGATGCAAAGATATTGGCAAGTATTGCTGTAAATTTCCAGCATGAACCAGAAGTTAAGGAGAGGAGACAATTGAAGTTTTCACTAATTCCTGAAGAAACTGAAAGTAAATATCAAAAATAGTATTATAAGTATTTGATTCTACTTATCTAAGATATTATCAAATTATAGTTCAAAAGCTAGACTATTCAAATTTTATGAAATTAAATTATGATTGGAGGGCATGCTTCGCTGTCATTTCTATCTCAAGGCATGTTAATAATAAGAAATAGTCACTTAATATGCCCATATAGATTGGCTATGGGTTGAAGGCAAATCTCCTTTTAAGACCAGTATAAGCAAGCCAGACTGCTTATTGTATTTGCTCCTGTATTTCTATGTTTGAAATAATATTACCTTAAGTAAGAACTAATGAGAAGAAAAAAAAAAGAACTAATGAGAAGAATGGGAAGTATTGCAATGCTGTAGTTTAAAAGGAATCATTTGTACTCTACTCTAAAATCACAGTACTGAACTACACTGTAACATTCTAGATCTTCTCTATTCACTCACTTTCTCCAATTCCTGAAAAGGATAAGTGTTCTGGTTTAAATATGAAGTATTCCCCCAAAACTTTTATATTAAGAGCTTATCCTCAATGCAGCAATGTTTCAAGTGGAGCCTAGAGAGGTGACTCGATTACGAGGGTGCTAACCTCATCAGTGGGTTAATCCACTGAAAAGTTCATAGCTAAATGGGATATTAGGAGGTGCAGGGCCCAGTTGGAGTTAGTAGATCACCACAAGCATGATTTTGAAGGGTATATCTTGCTCCAGGCCCCTTCTTCTCTGGTTCTTTCCCTTTTTCTCTGCTTCCTGGCTCCCACAAAGTGAGGAGCTTTCCTTTGCCACAACTTTTTGCATGATTTTTCTTATTACAGACCTAAAAGCAATGAAACTAGTCAACCATGGACTGAAACCTCTGAAACTGTGAGCCAAAACATTGTTTTTCCTAGGTATTTGGTCACAGAGATGAAAAGCTGACTAATACCATAAGTGATTTATCCAATAGTCAGTTTTGGGAAAAATAGCTGTGCATAAATAACTCAATTCTTTCCTTCTTCCACTTGGCCTGCAATTATAGATTACATCATAGCTTCCTCTATTCACCCATGCTCACAGACTGAAGGAGGTCTGCCTTAGTCTAGCTCCTGCTACATTTGAATGGTTAAATCTGCTTTAATATGGAGGTCAACATAAGAAAGCAGATTTTTGCACCTACATCTAAGTTGTGTTATGCTACTAGATCAATAAATCATGAAACTTTTAACTCTGGAAAATATAAAAAGATCACTAAACTATCTGTGGTCCATCAATGGTTGCTTTATTCAATATTTTTGTTCACTTAAAAAAAGGCCAGGCTCAGTGGCACATGCCTATAGTGCCAGCACTTGGGAGGCTGAGGTACGAGAATCACAAGTTTGAGGCCAGCTTGTGCAACTTAGTGAGACTCTGTCTCAAAATAAAAGTGAAAAGGGGCTAGCAGAGTAGCTCAGTGGTAAAGCACCCTTAGGTTCTACCCCTAGTACTGGAATAAAAATAAACAAATAAACAAGTGGTTTGTCTCCAAAATAAGCAGAGATATCTAGAATCCACTTGCATTTTAATTACACAAAATTCTACTGTAATCAAGAATTAACCAGCCTTTCCCTCATTTAGATATTTGTGAACTAAGTTAAAAGAGTAGGTCTACTTTTGTTTATGTAATGCTAACTTACGTTGGAGTTGTTAAAGAGAACTTTTAGTAATAAAGGTGATATTCTGTCTCCCCCATCTACCTTTATCTGTTGTCTGATTTTTTATTTCAGAACTCAGATGAGTACATTGTTGGTGGGAATGTAAATTAGTACAACCACTATGGAAATTAGTATGGAGATTCTTCAATAAACTAAAACTAAAAATTTCACTTGATTCAGCTGCTCTCCATCTAGGTATCTTCCCAAAAGAGTTAGACAATATCATATTACAGTGATACACAGAAACCCATGTACTGTTTATAGTACTGTTTACAGTGGTACTGTTTTTAGCAGTACAACTCATAACAGCTAAATCTTGGAAGCAGCCTATATGTCCACCAAAAGATGAACTGATAAAGAAAATGTGGTATTTACACACAATGCAGTACCACTCTGCCATAAAGAAGAATAAATGAGTCATTTATAGGAAAATGGATGCACCTTGAGACCATAATGTTAAGTAAAATTAATCAGTCACATAAGCTTAAATATCACATGGTTGGCCAGGGATTTAGCTCAGTGGTTCCGTTGCCTGCCTCACAAACGCAAGGTCCTGAGTTTGATCCCCAGTACCAAAAAAATAAAAAAATAAAAATCACATGGTTTCTCTTATATGAGAAATATAAATTAAGAAAAACAGAAATTAAGAGCAAAATAAAAGATAGATAATAGGAAATAGGGACATAGATCTTTCTCAAATGGGAAGAGGATCAAGAGATGGAGGGGGGAGGGCAGGTGAATGAGATTAAAAAAAGAATTAAGAAGTGTCACGTACATGTACTAACTCCCTACAAGAGCTGTAATCATTATGTACTGCAAACATGTACTAATAAAAAATAAAAACTTTTTAAAAAAGAACTTAGAGAAGAAAAGGTGATATTTTATTAAACTCTCAAACCACAACAGTCACTTTGAACTGCCTTAGCTAGCAAATAAAAGGTACTGTGCTTGTTTCAGCGCACATACAGTGAAAATGGAACAATATAGAAAAGGTTAGCATATTTCCTGTGTAAGGAGGACATGCAAATTTGTGAAGTGTTCCACATTTTTAGAAAAAGAAGAAAAGGTGCTATAGAAAAACTCTGAGTAATCTCTAACTCTTGGCATCCTGAAAAATTCTTCTAATTAGGGTCGGGGATTTAGCTCACTGGTTTCACTGCCTGCTGCACAAGCGCAAGGGCCTGAGATCGATCCCCGGTACCAAAAAACCCCCCCCCCAAAACAAACAAACAAAATTCTTCTAATTGTTAATTATAAAAATCAAAATAATATTTACATTTATTATTATTATTATCATTTATTCTTTTAGATGGTCAGGGTTCTCATCATGTTGGCTAGGCTGGCCTCAAACTCCTGGGCTTAAGTGATCCTTGTGTCTCAGCTCCCATGTAACTGGGACCACAAGCACATTCCTGGCTTCAAAATGATATTTAACTCAAAGAAAGGAGTCTTGCCAGGCAGCAAAGCTGTACAACATTATCTATGTTTTATTTTCTCCGTGACATTTATTGTCAGAAATGATAGCATTGATTATTTATATCACCTACTACATGATTGACCACCTACTACGTAAGAGTAGAAACTTGACTGTCCTATATCTGGAGTGCTCAGAAGAGTGTCCAGCACAAATACAAACAATATTTATTTGCTAAATGAATTGATTGAAATTTAAATGTTTGTCAATATATGATTTCCTTACCTTTTGGATTGCAAAGAATGATGCTGTTTGCTTCTATACAGATAGCAGTTTGTGAGCTTTTGACGCAGGCTGGAATTCCAATAATTTTATACTCATTTCCTATATTCATTTTATTCACTAATTCATCTAAAATCATTAAACATAGAAGAAAATAGTATATAATCATATGTTTCACACATCCAGTACCAGTAAAAATGTAGTGGTTGAATAAATAATAAAATATTTAGTTTTGTTTAGTATAATATCCATATGCAGTGCCACCAATAATGTAAATTGAGGCAGTTTACTGATATATTTTGATACTTATGTGCAAGAGGAATTACTTTCAAGAAGCATATGATAGTACTCTCCTATAATACAGTCAAGAGGAAAAAATTATTCTATATAAATGAAACATCCTTCTACTAAATGGCAAGTAATGTTAATAAAAATGACCTTATATGCAATAATATTATTTGGAAATAATTTTAAAAAGTACCATTCACTGATTACAATTATTTGTAAGGTATTTATATATATTATATAACTATAAACTGTAAAGTAGATATTATTTCCACTTTATACATGAAGAAACTGAAAAGGTAAGTGAATTACACATGGTTAAATACTAGTTAATGGCATTACTGACACACAGTCTAACTCAGCTTGCTTCCAAAGTCTATCCTTCTACATAGGGTTAAGTTCTTCTTTCACACATACAGATTGGATAAAGCTTTTGTATAAGTTCAAAGTTTAATTTGAAAAATACACTAAAAATTTTGATCATCTGTTCCACAGTTAGAAGTTGGTTGCAAGGCTATGAAAGAAAAGTTTACAAGAGGCAAGGATGAAGTTCTCTTTGTGCAGAAGATCACTGATCTCTCCCTCCATACCCTCTTAGCACCAGAGAGCACACCTGAAAGGGAAGAATCAAGCTCAACAAGTTAAAAAAGTAAACATAAACAAATGGGAAATACTGTAAGGCCAGCTACTTGGGAGACTGAAGCATGAGGATCATAAATTCAAGGATAATCTGGGCAACTTAGTGAAACCCTGTCACACAATTAAAAAATGAAAAGGGCTGAGTATAACTCAGTTATAACTCAGTATAACTCCCTGGGTTCAATCCCTAATACCACAACTCACAACAAAATCAATAATAACAAAACCCACAAACATTATAAACCCCAAACCAACTGACAAAACAAAAACCCTAAAAACAACTAAAAAATGCAGAATGAATTATAAGATGAAAATAAAAAGAGACTATCATCTTTCTAATTAAATAGTTTGTTTGTTTGTTTGTTTGTTTAGACAAGGTCTTGTTATGTAGCTCAGGCTGGCCTTGAACTCACTGTGTAAGTACAGGCTGGCCTCAAACTTGGGGCAATCCTCCTGCCTTAGCCTCCTCAGTGCTGTGATTACAGGCATATGACTCCATGGTCAGCTAGTAAATAGTTTTTTTAACTATTCCATGAAATTTTAGAGTTTGGTGGATGTGTTCTGAGGTCACAGAAAGGTCAAGAGGAAGGAAAGGAGCCTGGGAAGTCTGTGTATCTCTTCTAAAGTGAACTCAAAAAGGCCTTCATTTACCCATTTAATTTAAGAACATTATTTGGGTTATTGATAAGTTTCTTTAGAGAAAAAGTTTTCTACAAAAATGCAAGTCAGATAGTCCTTTAAATTTTTATATTACAATACACATTTTATATGTATGTATTTATATGTAGTATATAATTACGTAGTTAAAACCCACAGATTTTAAGGCTGATTGCCTCAGTGTGAATCTTGGCTATATAACTTACTCGCTATGTTACTTTGGCCCAGTTAACCCATCATTGCCTCAGTTTCCTCTTCTTCTTTGTTTTTTTTTTGGTACTGGGGATTGAACTCGGGTCCTTGCACTTGTGAGGCAGGCAGCGGAACTACTAAGCTAAAACCCCGGCCCCCTT
>NW_004624744.1:24466103-24480983 GCF_000247695.1 Heterocephalus glaber
TAAAGAACTTAAAAAAATCAGACCTCCCAAATTTAAAGACCCAATCCAAAAATGGGCATCTGAAATGAACAGACATTTCTCAGATACAGAAGTAGAAATTATAAATAAACATATGAAAAAATGTTCAACATCACTGGTCATTCGAAAGATGCAAATGAAAACAATGCTAAGGTTCCACCAGAAAGAATGGGTGATACCATGAAATCAACCAATAACAAATGCTGCCAGGGCTGAGGGGAAAAAGGTACCTTCTCCACTCTTAGTGGGAGTGTAGACTAGTGCAACCACTGTGGAAATCAGTATGGAGATACCTCAAAGAACTAGGACTAGAGGTTCTATTTGACCCAGCTATTCCCCTGCTGGGTATCTTCCAAAAAGAATTAAAAGAATCATACCACAGCGATATATGTGCACCCAAGTTCACAGTGGCACAGTTTGTAATAGCTAAAACACGGAAACAGCTCAGTTGCCCATCAACTGGAGACTGGATAAAGACAATATGTTTTTTTTTATAATGAAGTACTACTCAGCCATAAAGAATGAGAAATTAGAAGCATTTATAGCTAAATGGATGCACATTGAAGTGGAACTCTTAAGTGAAATAAATAGGACACACATTTATAAATACCGAATAGTTTCTCTAGTGTCAGAAACTGAACATGTAAATAAGGATCAAAATGTATAAGAGATAGTGTGAAATAGGAAGAAAAGGTGCAATGGGGAAGGGGGAGTGGAAAAGGTAGGGAAAAGGAAAGAGGGGAATGGAATTAATATGAGAAAATGAAAAAATGGAAACAAAGTGTTTGTAAATATGAAGGGGTGGAGGGGTTGAGGGGAGGGCAGGGAAATGGGGAAAAAATAAGAATCAAGATATATTATATAAAGGTACAAATCTCCAATGATGAATGTCATTATATTGTATACCTAAAATGTACCAATTAAAAATTTAAAAACCCTCAAAAATAAAATAACTTGTCATTTTAAGCTATAGAAGTATATTATTCATATATATGCATAGGTAAGTCAATTCTATACTTTTAGCAATTTTTGAATTTAAGCAAATTTACATACCTCTTAGGAAAACTTTAAAAGACTGAAACCTAAAGGCCTGGTTCTTAGAATATCCTTGAAAAGCACAAAGTGCTTTTGGGGTAATTATTTCAACTATCTGTTTATCTTTAGGCAAAGAATAAAACATTTGTTATTAGAATATATATTCAATTTAATTTTCATATTAAAATATTGGATAGTACTTTGAAAATCATAATTATAAGAAGACACAAATGGATTTTTACCGCCAAGTACTCTAAATTTTCTGTCTTCTTGAAGTGAAGATGAACATAGATTACACAAAAAGTCATTTCTTACTGTTGCAGATTCTGTAGCACCAGGCATGTGCACTCTTATATACTGAAATCCTGAAAGAAAGTATTGGTAAGCTAAATTTGCTTTCAGATTTACCTATTTTCAATAATTTAATATGAATCTAATTCAAAGTATAATTAATTCAGTTTTGCACTTGGGTTCCAAGAAGATCAACTAACACTTACTGCATGGCTGTTTCTTGCCAGGCACTGTGCTAAGGCACTGGTATATTAAACACTGGATGATTAAACACATAATTTCTATGTGTGTCAATGAGAAACGTTCTCTGCACACGTGGAGTTCATTTGCAGAATGTATGGAAAGAAGAGGGGCATCCAACTCAATGAGATGGGGTGTTTCTTAGTTACTTTTCTGAGACAAAATACTCAAAACCAAAAGTTATGAGAGGAAAGATTTGGCTCACAGTTTGTAGAGGTTTCAATTTATAGTTGGATGGCTCCAAGGAAGGGTGGCATGGCAGAGGGGCATCGCAGAGAAGCAGTTCATGATAGGCCGAAGCAAACCAATATGCAACAAGCAGCGAGTGATGAGAGGCAAATCCATAGCTCTTTCTGTCCTTTACATTTTATTTACTCTAAGAGCAGGTAGAACTCACACCCTTAATCCTAGAACCCTTAATCCTAGCATTGCACTATAAATCAATCCCAGTGTCACACAATCTAGAACAACTAATGCCAAAAAACTCCACCTATGACTACATGAAGCTTTTCCATAAGAGGGTGATAAATGGAAAAGATATCCTGTAGAAAGACTGAACTGGTTAAGCCAAAGTATGAGGAGAGAATATTACATGGAGAGGGAACTCCATGAGCAAACTGTCATGAAACAATGTATCGAAAGAAGTGGAACTTCTGCAATATAAGAGCATTGATTAAATTGCTGAGTGGGTACAAAGTGGAGAAAGAATGCATTTCAAGATTATGCAAAGTAAACTTATAAACACTAGAAGATATGAAATTTATTCTTCCATTCTACATTATATTATGAGAGATTAGTAACTAAACTGTAAACATGATTTGGAATTAGACAAATTGCTTGATTTTTTTATTTTACACCTTAATATTTACCTTTTGAAAGGGGGCATGCTTCCTCTGAACAAAGGAATCTTGCACCTTGTGTATACTTGGTTATAGTTGTCATTGCAATCACAATTCCTTGCATCATATAAAATCTCTGAGATGTATAATCAAGTGGAAACTCACAGAGATCAAGAATATAACTTGGCAGAGGAGGTAAATGTGTTAATTTCAGCACTATATTAATCTGATAAGAACATAAAAATAATAGTATTAATGAAAAGTCTAGATACAACTGGACTTGAAGTATGACATAAGTATACTGTACTGTAAATCAAGTAAGCAATTGGTTAGTGTTGGGAACTAAATTTTAAGCAGGAGAGAAAAGAGATTTAAAATTAACAAAATAAAAATCTTGTAAACTAACATTTTAATTGGAAATATCATGAAGAACTCATTATTTTTCCTTAGAAATACACATTTTGTGGCTATAACCACTAAAAATAATTTTAAAACAATTTCAACTCAATAGCAAAGAACACATTTAGTGTCCAAATTGTGATCTTTAAATGTCATTTCATGCTAAAGAGAGCCAGGGTTCCTTGAAGGAAATGGCTTATTCCAAGTCTGGAACAGAAAATATACTAGAATATAGAATCAGTGCATCTTGTGCTAGAAATTAGCTGGGTGTGGTGGCACAGGCCTAATCCCAGGATTCTAGGAGGCTGAGGAATGAGGACTGCAAGTTCAAGTCCATTCTGGACCAATTTAGTGACTTGGAAAGACCTTGTCTCAAAATTAAAGGGGGGGTGGGTGCTGGGGATGTAGCTCAATGTGAGAGTCCTGGGTTCAATTCCCAGTACCACAAAAACAAAGAAACAAACTAATGGTATGTGTCAAAAGGATGTAGTAGTGAACTTGAAGAGACTCCCCAAAACAAAAGACATAAGCATCAAAAATGAATGACAGATTATTACAACTCTCAGCTATATTAAAAAGCTTATGAGTTCCTTGCATTTTAAAACAAGTAAAAATTTAAAAGTCATTATTGTTGGAAGTTGCTAGATTTCAACTCACTACTCACTGAAACTATACAGAAAAATAATCATTTACCCTGATATTCCTGGGAAAATTGTATTTTAGAGTAATCAAATAGTTGATAGAGAAAATTTCTTTTATAGAATAATTTCAGCCAATAAATTCAGAAAAAAATACTATTATTAGGAAAATTGCAATTTTGTGACTCCTAATGAAATGATAGATTCTAGGCATTCTAAAACCATTGGGTGGAAATTGTTGGGATGCTGCATAAAGAGGGATCGGAATTACCTCTCTTGAACCCACTGATCAACTGTGAAATTGCTAAAAGTGGGAAAACAGTATATCATCCTGCTATAGTGCAATCATAAAATACATGACACTACACGTAGATATATTCTTTTAAAAATGAAGCAAATCTGAATCTAAGTCTTTAGAGGCAACTTCTATTTAGATACAAGGCATATAAAGGAATAAATTAAAGAGTACCACAAAGAAGCAATCAGACAAATCCAGATTATGTACATTTTATAGGACAATTAGTTTCTTCAAAAAGTCAATGTATAAAAGAGAGGGAGCAGGAAGAGTTCTAGTTTAAAAGACACTTATCCAGATAAAAGAACCAATTATAATGTATGGACCTTGTTTAGACACTGACTTAAGCCAGTTGAAAGACATTCTCGAGACAATTAAGCAAATTTAATTATGGATTAGATGTTAAATATCAACAAATTAGTGTTACTTTTGTAAGGGGTGATGATGACACTGTGGTTATATAAAAAAGCCTATAATTTTTAGAAGTAGATATTTGTGTGTGCAGGGGTAAAATAATACAGTATCTAGGGTTTGCTTTAAAATATTTCAGATAAAAATAGGTAATGAAGAGAACTCGGGATTTAACTCAGTGGTGCCTCAAAAGTACAAGGTCCTGAATTTGATCCCCAGCACCAAAAAAAAGGTAATGAAGATATGGCAAAGTATTGTAACACTGAGTGAAATATTATAGCAGTTCACTGTACTACTCTTTCGGGTATGTTTGAAATGTCTTATTATAAAAGTGTGTAATCTTTTTTTTTTTTTTTTAGTCAGGATTTTACAATGTAGCCGAGGCTAGACTTGAATTTGCTATGTAGCCCGGGTTGCCTTTCAACTGGAGATCTTCTTGCCTCATCCTCCAGAGTGCTGGGATTACTGGTATGCACAACCACACCTGGCTAAAAAAAGTTAATCTTATAAGTGATAGCACAGAAAATAAATATGAACATGTAAGATACTCCATTAAACATTGAAAAGTCTGATTTTTTTAACAAAACATCTATGAATATTAAAATACTAACTTACAAGTCATTTTGAAAGTTTGTACCTGAGTTTTATTAAAGTTAATTAAAACTTACTTGAGTTTCAGTCTGCAATTGTGCTATTAATGAGAGAGTCTTCACAGCAATGAAACAGACCTGTGATTTCAAACAAACAGTTACCAAGAATTCTATGTGGTGGAAAATTATTTTTTTCCTTAACTTACTGATTGAAAAACTTGGGCAGCTTTTAAAGGATGGTGTAAAATGTGATTTCCAAGTTCAGCATCTAATTCAAGAACATCAGAGGGATTTATTAAAATATTGAATCGATACACAGCATAACTTTGTTTTGAATCTGTGAAAATACACAAATGTAAAAGTCAGATCATAGTATGTAGAATTTTGGGGGAAAGTTTCTAAAACCATCTTTGCTGAACATACCATTGTAGTATTTGCAATCATCTATAAACTTTTGGAGACCTCTACTTCTGTCAAGATAGATGAGGGCTGCCTCTTTCATTTTCAGATTTGACATTTTCTCCTAGTTAATGATTCTTCTTTATTACTAATTGATTAAATTGAAATTTCTGAAGATTACAGGTATTAACTCACAGAAAGGATGAGACACTCTAAAAATAAAACAAAATAAATTTTACTTTTGAAGAACGCTAATAAAACTTTCCAAACTTGTAAACTTAAAATTGAGAGTTGCTTTCTTTTGCTAAATAATTTTTTTTGAGGCCCGCCCCGCCCCTCCCCCACTCCAGGAAGTGCGGGGGCTTCAGCTGGCCGGCCGGCCGCGATGCATTCTGGGAAAGCAGCAGCACCAGATCCAAGATGGCGGCCAGCAGGAGGCTGATGAAGGAGCTTGAAGAGATTTGCAAATGTGGAATGAAAAACTTCTGTAACTTGCAGGTTGATGAAGCTAATTTATTGACTTGGCAAGGGCTTAGTGTTCCTGACAACCCTCCATATGATAAGGGGGCCTTTAGAATTGAAATCAACTTTCCAGCAGAGTACCCATTCAAACCACCGAAGATCACATTTAAAACAAAGATCTATCACCCAAACATTGATGAAAAAGGACAAGTTTGCCTGCCAGTAATTAGTGCTGAGAACTGGAAGCCAGCGACCAAGACCGACCAAGTAATCCAGTCCCTCATAGCACTGGTAAACGACACCCAGCCCGAGCACCTGCTCCAGGCTGACCTAGCTGAAGAATACTCTAAGGACTGTAAAAAATTCTGTAAGAATGCTGAAGAGTTTACAAAGAAATATGGGGAAAAGCGACCTGTGGACTAAAATCTGCCACAAATGATTCCAGGAAGTGTGAGCAGAGACCCCAAGCAGTGCATTCAGACACCCCGCAAAGCATGACTCTGTGGAAAATTGACACATGCCACCACTTGGCGTTCACTTGTGGCAATTACTAACTTTTTACACTTTTCTTAATCAAAAGTGATCTAGTAACCTGTAAAGAAAGGATTAAAATTTTCAGATATTAAAAATAATAATAATAATATTTTTGGGGAGGTTGCTGGGGATTGAACCCAGGGCCTCACACATGCTAAGCATGTGCTCTACCACTGAGCTACACACTCCCAGCCCCCAAATAACATTTTCATCAACATTTAGCAGATATTCTGCAACATCACAAACTTAAGAACAGGAGACTCACCTGGGCAGTAGCAGTAAACGTGTACTAATAATCCCATCTACCCAGAGAGCAGAGGCAGGAGGATTCCAAGTTTGAAGCTAACCTGGACAGTGAGACCATCTTTACAAAATGAAAGAAAAGGGGGCCAGGGATTTAGCTCAACGGTGCTGATGCCTGCCTTGCAAGCACAATCCTGGTACAAAAAACAACAACAAATAAACAAAAAAACAACAAAAATCCCCAAATGAAAGAAAAGGGGCTGGGGATCTAGCTCAATGCTAGAGTGCTTGGCTAGCATGCAGAAGTCCCTAGGTTCAAGAGAGCAAACACAAGAACCTCAAATGTTTTTATTAAGGAAGTACTGTACTCCCCAAAATGTTTATTGAAATATATTAGATGATGTGGTTCCCTTTGGCAATGTTTAAAAAATGAAAGCAGTAGAAGTTGCTTCATAAATTCAATCTAAGTAACAAGATATTGGAGAATGGATACTAACTTGGGAAATTTGAGAAATTGGTATTCCACCCAGCATTAATTGTTATGAGAAAATGACTGGATCTCTCTTGGCTCAGTATATATTTGTAAGAAATGAAGGCGTTGTATTACATATTAAGGCCTTTTTCAGTTTTATATCTTGTGTCAGTGACCAATATTAAGCCATAGTTATAAGCAGCGTGGAATAAGAAAAATTTAAAGACAGAACAAAACACCAATTGGAAACAAACAGTATATGCCATATAGTAATTATAATATGTATTAGGAAAAGATGATTTAAGATTGGATCTTGCCTTCAAGAAGTTGCCAATTTAGAGAAGTCAGAAATGACTAATATAGTTATCATTAATCAATTATTTATTTGGCACCTACTATTTGTTGCATAACCAAACTACCCTAGGCACTAGGGATACAGAGATAAGTAAAATGCTGTTCCCATCCTTCAGACAGCGTACAGACATTGAGGGAAGATATTACATGGAAAGAGTTACGTGATTACTTAAGTGCTATAACAAATAGGAATATTCTAGGGCATGTGGAAGCAACCACATAAGTAAAATATTTCATAAAATTCGGGGTCATCTTTGTGTATAGATCATATTTTCCATTGTTGTAGGATATTTTGATTGAAGACAGTGGGACCATTGAGAAGCTATGAATTCTATTTTAAAGGTGACATTTGGTAGATGAGTATCTCTCTAATTAAAGGAGAAAGAAGGGAGTTTTCCAGAGAAAGGGGTAAATACCACTAGCCTCCACTGTGAGTCTTCCACTACTGAATCTACATCCCTCCTACCTTTTTTACTATTAATAGGGCTGAAAATTCAGAGTCTATTCCTCTGTGGCTGTAAGTACAATTAATCTTTAAATACATGTTGTATTTGGGACATCACATCTGTGTCACTAGAACATTAGCTTTCTGAAGTTGAATAGAAGCGATTAATAATGAAATGGTCTGGTGAGGACAGTTATTAAAAGTTTTTGAAGTGTATAATGACTATATACACGAAAAGAAGCCTACAAAGTTTGTTGATGTTTTGTTTTGTTTTAAACAGAGGAGAATTTCGATCAGATTTTTAGTTTGCAAATGAGCACCTGCAACCAGTGTGGAAAATAGGTTCAAACTATTGCAACATTCCTGAGAGATGGATCTAGAGCATTTGGGACAAACTGGAATAGAGAAATTCTAGAATTTTAAAGATTCCACATTGGGCTTGGTGATTAATTTGTACAATGTAGGCAAGGCAGTTCAAAAGGATGTTTTGTTTTGTTTGTATTAGTGATTGAACTTTCAAATTGAGCTACATCACCAGCCCCACCTCCTCTTTAAATTTTGAGTAGGTTCTTGCTAAGACCCTAAATTGCTAGGGTGGGCTTGAGTTTATGGCCCTCCTGCCTCAGCCTCCCAAAATGCTAGGATTACAGGCATGTGCCACCAGGTCCGGGTGGTAAAGGTTTGTTTTTTTAAGTGAGTAGATGCTGCTGCAGCAGCTGCAATGGAAATATGAGTCCGTAAGTGCAGGGATACGATAAGGTCACGTTCATTTGCCATATCCTGACTCCAATCGGCTTCTGAAAGGTCCCCACGCTCCCCACTGATACAAGCACGAGGGTGACACCAGCCAGGGGCTGGAGTTCAGTAGCAACAAAAGAATTGGAGCGTGAAGTCTGGGTATCCCCATGCAACCGGAAGTCCTGGGGAGGGAATGCAAGATACACACAGAAGCCTATGGAAAAGTACTAAATAAGCGAGCAGGTATACAATTCTACAGTAATTCTTTAAGTCCTCCCAGGTCTAAAGCGCCAAGATTCACTTAAAGGGGCGCGGATTGGTGCGCCTTGTTGGTCAGCACCAGGGATAAATTGCTGAGACGATAGCAGGAAAACAGCTCACAACCGAAGCAGGTAACAGCAAATGCGAACGCGGCGCCACACAAGAGGCTCCGGGACATCTCCCACTACCAGGGCTAACCTTTCTACTGCCCGGCACCCACCAGGCCAGGCAGGTCTCGCGTCGCCTCGAGAATCGACGGCTGAAGGCCGAGGGGCGTAGTGAGACCTTCAGCAGTGCGCATGCGCGCACTCTCGACCGTTAGAGCGCAGGGGCTGCTGGGTCAGGGCCCTCCATGCACCCTCGGAAGAGAGCTTGTCTAGCATACTTAGTGAGGCCCTGGGTTCCATCCTCAGTATGGGGGAGGGGGCGTAGCTAACTGTTAGTGTTCAACTGCAATGTATCATTGATTTTAAGTGCTAATGAATGAATTCAGGGCCTCACACATGCTAGGCAAGAGCTCTAGCACTAAGGTACAACCCCAGCTCTTAAACTGTTAATTTTTTACATAATCTACTATCATTGAGTCATTAGAGAAAAATTCAGCACAACAAAGCTACATTACTATGTAGAAAGAACTGGAAAAAAAAAAAAAAGAATCCAATAGAGAGGAACCTGAGATACATTCCTGCAAGAGAATTTACAGTGAACGTTTACAAGTTGCAGTTGAATGCAGGATTTTTGCAAACTATCAGATGTATCTGGTTTTTTCAGTAAAAGGGTTTGAAGAGTGATATGTTTATATTATTCCTTATTATTCACATATCAATTGCCTTAATATTCAACAATGGTGACCCATTATTTTCTGTCCAATATATAAAAATAATTTACATTTGTAGGATTCTTTAATTATTTCATCGCTATAAATCATTCTCAATTTACAATTCTCTATTGGATCTTTTGTGTACTGCTCCTTTAAATTGTTGTTTCAGGGCCAGGGATTTAGCTCAGTGGTTCCAACGCCTGCCTTGCAAGCACAAAGTCCCAAGTTCGATCCCCAGTACCAAAAAAAAAAAATTGTTCTGTTTCAATGAGTAAATTAAAAAATACATTTTCAGAAAGCTCAACAATTATTCTTTGATTTCATTACCTTCGTACAAATGGGAATACAAAGATGTAGTAAATTGAGAAATATTTCTGTGTAGCAGTCTTTTTAGTTAGTGAGGAAGAAGTTTAAGGGACTGAAATGGATTACATAGTATTCACAAGACACCAAAAGTGCTACAGAAATAATCTCCAACTGGAATGCTATCAGGGAAATTAAAAGCAATTTCTCTTCATATTATTTTAGTAAAGAAGTGGCACAGAACCCCAATATTTTTATATACAAGAATCCTTTTAGATTTGATAAAGCTATGTAATACTCTTCTCTGTCCCTGTTAATCTCATTTACACAAAAACTGGCATATCATTTCAAGGTACTCAAGTCACCTGAAACTCACTTATGTGCATTTAAGGTATGTTTCATACTGCTATGCTCTGAATGTGCATCTTCACACTATTCATATTGCAATCTAATCCTTAATAGTATTGCAAGGTAGAGCTTTTGGGAGGTGAATGGCTTAGTGCCTTTAAGAGAACCCAGAGAATTAGCCTCTTCCAACCCCAAATAAGAAGGCTCCATCTATGAAAAAAATGGGTCATCAGACTGTTACCCACATTGGGAATGAATGTAAAATTCAGTATAGGTAAAAACTTCCTTTGAAATGGCAAGAAATCTTACTTCAAAAACAGAGCTAACCTCCAAACTGCAGATATGAGCAATTAAAAGTCTTCATTTAGACCTTTATTTCGGTAAATACCATGAATTAGTTCAACTATTCAAGGAGCACTTTACTGAAATATTTATGCTATGAGAGAAAAGATAAATTTGAAACTCTGAAAAAATTTTGTCCCAAAATAATACATACATTAGCCTATGATAATCTAGTAATTTGTCCAAATAGTTTGTTAAAATTTTATGCTTCTTTCCCTTAAACATGTAATTCATTTTGTAATGACTACTGTAACCACTACCAATTTTAATTTCAAATAATGACAGGCATTTGATGATCATTCATTTGCTAATTTTATTATACTATATAGATCTGTATTTCTGATAATCCAAGAAACATCAAAATTCTATTTTAAATTTGTCCTTAGAAATATAGATTATTGCACTTTAATTTTTGGTAGTTTAAGGAGTATCTGAGTAAAAAAAAATCATACAAGAAACTACAGTTTTTATCTTGGTTTATATTGAACAAAGAATGTTAAGAGCAGAACTTACAGTAGTGCCAAACAAACCAAAATTTACAGTGTAGATATTAAAGTTCTACCTCTAAAGGAATATTCAGTGTATTAGATATAAGTATTAATTGAACAAAAGTATCCTCCCTTCCCAATTCTGAGGAATATTTTTAAGCCAAAGGGTATGGGTGAGAAATGCTTTTGTGATTTCTTTCAAGTGAATACATGGAAGGGAAGTTTGTTCTTAGAGCATCTAAACTGACTCACCAAACCTTTATACTATTTCCTACATGACTTGAAAAGGTGCAAGTTAATTGGTATGTTATGATTTCTAAGATTAGTTTTATGTACTTTTTCTAAGACACAAAAATATTGATGAACTAGGGCTATAATTTAGTGGTAGAATGCATGCATCCTTCATATGTGCAAGGCTCTGGGTTTGATCCCCAGAGACACCAATAATGAAAAAAAAAGATACTGAATATGAAACTGCATAAATTATTTTTAACTCTTGTTATAGTAGAACTGTTCTGCACTGACCCAGATTTGTTATTTTGCTTTTAAATTTTCAATTAGGTAAGTATTCTAGAAAGATCTACCTTTTTTTCCTTAACCAATTAGATAGTTTTGAAAAAGCTATTTGCATAAGCAAACACCAAGATTTAGACCTAACAGTATATCAAACATTCAAAACACCAAAAGGAACATAAATAGAATATATTTGCAATATAAATATATAACACAGAGACACTCATTTTTGGCCCCACCTAAAAAAAAAAAAAAATTCCAGCAGTACTTTATTACCCTTCAGATTTTTGGGAAGTCTTAAATTTCTAACCATTAACTTTTTTCTTTTCCTCCAGACAGAAAAAGAAATCACAATTTGAACTGGTATTTCAGAAGCAAATGATTTCCTTTTGTTACTTATCTGAAAAATGAATGGTTATTCAGTGTTAACTAGCTGTCAATGTGCTAATATGCTTTTTATATTTTAATCCTACACCAAGACCTTTTATTTAAAATACTGATTTATCATAGAAAGATATGGTTTCTTCTTAAACAACTATGTACCAATTGCATAGCTCTGATACAATAACAAAAGTCATAGTAGAATTACAAAGGTATTAATATATGCTAAATGAACTGAAACATACTGTTAAAAAGTCTATCTTGGACATGTTAGTGTAAACTTAGGAGGAAAACAGTCAATAGCAGAAAAGTTTTCTTTAAAAATAGGTTTATGCTAAGAGCAACAGCTTTTAAATTTTATTAAAAAATAAGTTTAGTAAATAAGAATACAAACTTTAATTCAAAACATAGCTCTCTGAAAAGCACTATTTCCTTGCATACAGAAAATATTTTTCATAGTTTTGAACATTACATATAAAAATGAGGCACTGTTATACATATTTGAATATATTCACACAAATAGGAGTTTCAGTCCCATCTGCAGGCTTGTATTTGCTTGATGGTTTCTGAATTGCAAACTGTTCATAAAAATAAGTCTTCTGAAGGAGGTGCGTAAGAGAAACCAACAAACGCATCATCTGCCTCCAGTACACTGGCATTCACGATAGAGTAGTCAGAAGACACACACACAGAATATGGAACTGTTTCCTCTGTAAATACTGTGTCAAAGTTCCTGATATCATCTGGGCCAGCCTAAAACATCAAAGGCATAATATTATTCACTTTAGCTTTTCTATCATTAACTCAGTCATTCATTAAAATGTCTTTATGACTTTGTATACTTTTTTCCTAGCAAGATTAGGTGTTTTCCTATTTCATTTTTCTGCCTTTCTTTCCCTAATTTTTATTATTTAGGTGAAGTTACCTGTTCAAACAGTTAAAGTTCTTACTATTGGGTGCAGAGAAGATAGAGAGATGGTGAGAAAAGCTAGCTAGCATCACAGTAGCCTGACCTAGGCTAATTTGAATCAGATTCTGTAACTGATCCCCTCTGACGTTCAAAAGCAGGGCTCAGGTTTTCAGGATAGCATTTTGCATCTGGGCTTGAAATGCATGCCTATCCAGTTACTCAATTCTAGATAGGTGAAGCCTTCTAATGGAGAAAGGAAGGGTATATAAGTAAAACTGTGAAGGTAGAGCAGGGTAATTAGCTCAGTGGTTCTGGTGCCTGCCGTGCAAATGCAAGGCCCTGAGTTTGATCCCCCGTACCAAAAAAAAAAAAAAATTGTGAAGGTAACTCTTACTGGGCTACAGAGAAAGTCATGAAACACTTGTTTCATGACTGTGAAGGACCAAGGGAACCAGTACATGGGAAATGGAGTAAGGTGGATGCTTAGGCTCAAAGACAGTGGTTCTTCCTTTATGACTCTGATGCAAGCTAATGGATTTTTCCCTTTAAGTATATTTACATATAAAAATTGGATACAAATTCAAGTGATTCATTTGTAAAGATCACTCTTGAATCTCCAGGTTATTTTTGCTCTACAGAGAAAGGAATCCTCAAAAGGTCCAAGTCATAAGTCTAAGATGAACAGATCAAGATTCAGAGCACAGATTATAAATCAAGGATATTAGCCTTGTATATCTATATATTGAGCAGAGAACAGGGAATCCCAGAATGCTAGGTCCTTCCATACAAGCAAAGCCTCTATAGAGGTCAAAGAATTCTAGAAATTATAGTATTAAACAACTTAGTGTTAAAGAAAATTTAATTAGGTCCAGAGATTTAGCTCAGTGGCACTGTGCCTGCCTCGCAAGCACAAGGTCCTGAGTTCGATGCCCTGTACCAAAAGAAAAAACAAATTTAATTAAAGTATTATTCAAGCTGGATGTGTAGTTCAGTTGGTAGAGTGCTTGTTCAATGTGTGCAAGGCCCTATGTTTAATCCTCAGCACTGCCAAAAAGGTAAAATTGCCATCTCATAAAATTTTTAAATATAATCCTAGAAGCATGGTATTATGGTTTAGATCTATATAATGTTCCCCAGAAGTCTCACATGTTAGAAGGTTGCCGGTAGGTCACTGGGGGGCATGACCTGAAAGGGTGTACTCTTGTTCTCAATTTCCTCCACCATACACTCCTGCCATGCTTCCTCTGCCTTGAAGCCAACCAGCTATGGGATGAATTCTCTGAAATATGAGCCAATATAAACTTCTCTCTCCTTTAAGTTGCAGATGTCAGGTATTTTGTCTGAGTGATGGGAAAGCTGACTAATACACTGGGCTTGTCACCTTAGCTCTATATTAGTTTGTTTCTTCTTCTATAAGTACACTCAACAAGTACAAATTCTAGAAACTGGGATAAAACCGTCCCTAAATAGAGTAAGCTGTCTCTGAAACTATACTTCTGGATTACACAAAATAAAATAGTTTACAAATATTGTTATGTTTATAGGTATAAAATATCACATTAATATTAGGTCTCAGCAATACACAGAAACTTTTAACAAACCACAGAATATATTTACTTTCTGAGGTGATTTCTACATCCTTTTCTAACTGAAATATATACTTTTAGTATCATTAATTCCGTAAAACACATCTATGACAATTTTTTAAACAACTCCAGCTTTAAAAAAACAACAAAAAACAAGTCTTGCTAACATAAACATTTTTACAATATTATCTTATTATTTTCCAAAAAAGTAACCACTTAATGTGATTAAAAATGTTTGCTTAGGCCAGGGATTTAGCTCAGTGGTTCCACCACCTGCCTTGCAAGCACAAGGACCCGAGTTCGATCCCCGGAACCAAAAAAAAAAAAACGGGGTCTTCTTAAGAAAGAAGCATTCTCAAAACCTTTGGGCCAGGTATGTAGCTCAGTGACGCAGTGGCTGCCTGGCAAGCACAAGGCCCTGGGTTCAATTCCTGGTACCAAAAAAGAAAAGTGAAAAAAAAAAAAGACCAAAAAAAAAGCCCTAAAAAAACCCACAACCCTTTAGACTCACTGAGAGAGAGAATG
>NW_004624744.1:24482482-24551196 GCF_000247695.1 Heterocephalus glaber
AGTGTAAATAAGGATTAAAATGATTAAAATGAGTAACTGATAATATGAAATATTAAAAGGTCCAAAGGTGTAGGGGTGGTAGGAGGGGAAAGGGAAAGGAAAGAAGGGAAAGGAAAAATTATGAGACAAGAAAAAAAATGGAAACGAAATCTATATAAATAGGGAAGGGTGGAGGGGGTGAAGGGAGCACAGGTAATGGAGAAAAAAACAAGAACCAAGATTCATCATGTACAGGTACAAGCACCCAATGATAAATATAAATGTATCGGATACCTAAAATGTACCAATAAAGGAATTTAAAAGAAAAAAAAAGTTTGCTTGTACTTGGTTTTCCATTAATCTAGAAAAAAGTGTTGTGTAAAATATTGATTTTGTATGTATAAAAATAACAATAATTTGTACCTTTTTTACTTACTGAGCTCATCCCTTTCTTATGCATGCTCCAAAACAAAAATTTCACAATTACTGTGCTAGAAGATATTTTCATCAACCTAACTTAATTGTAATCTTATTGGTCATCTTGAAGTTCTTATATCATCCTGAGGTATATATGTCACCCTGAGTGACATATTTCAAATACATAATGATGGCATTTCATTCAGGTTAGATTTTGAGATCTATTTCCCAAAAGTATAATGAGCTACAGTTCTGTCTCATTATTTTTAGTAAGATTTCGGTATACATTGGGCCGGGGATTTAGCTCAGTGGTTTCACCGCCTGCTGCGCAAGCGCAAGGACCTGAGTTCGAGGCCCAGTACCAAAAAAAAAAAGATTTGGGTACACATACACTTACCACATTAGGATTAAAGGGTGGTGGAATCCTCTTCTGTACAAGGTCAGTCCAGCTGAGTGATTCAAAAAAAGGATGATTCTGAATTTCAAGCTACAATATTAAGAACAAAAATTTTTATTAATGAGGAAGAATATATCACTCACCAAATTTTATGAGCCCAAATAATTGTCATTATGCCTCTCAATAATTCTTTTAGGTATATGTGTACGTCATTCATGTGGCAAAATGGTTAAAGACTATCAATAGTGCAAACCTTTCAAAGACAATTACTCTGCTACAAAGAAGGATAAACTTCAGTCATTTATAGGAAAATGGATGTACCCTGAGACCTTAATGTTAAGTGAAATAAATCAGACAAGCTTAAAATCACAGTTTATTTTATATGAGAAACCCCAAATATAAACAAAGAACAAAATAATAGATAACAGGAAACAGGAAGATAGATATTTTGCAAAAGGGAAGGGGTTATGAAGATGGAGGGTACAGGAAGGGAATAAAAAATAATTAAGGTTTTAATATGTCTATGTATTAACACCCCATGAGGAATGTAATATTATGTATTATAAACATATACTAATAAAAAAAATCAAAATTGAGGCCATGTGTGGTGATGCATGCTTGTAGTCCCAGCACTTGGGAGGCTGAGGCAGAAGCCTGAATTGCATAGCAAGACCTTGTCTCAAAAACAAAAACAGAAAAAAATAAAAATTGAGAAAAAAACGATGAGTGTATGCTTTAGTTGGAACCTAGGGAACTGGAGAATATTGTGAGTTAAAACATGGCTTTGAGAGCAAATGAAATGATTTAGCATTCAACCAGCTATTGTGTCATAAACTGAAAAGAGGCTGGGAAGGGTAGAGTGAATACGGAAAACTTTCAACACGTTTGGTAGAGAAGGGAAGAAGGTATCTAACAGAACAGTAGGGTTGAAAGTTTTTAGTTTAAAAAGCAGGATACTTGACAATGTTTATTTATGTACTTATTTGTGGCATTAGTGAAGGTTCAACTGAGGGTCACTGAGCTATGTACCCAGACCTTTCTTTTCTTATTTTGAAACAGAGTTTTGTTAAGTAACTTAACTTGGGCACCTGTTTGCCCAGGCTAGGCTCAAACATGTGATCCTCCTGTCTCAGTATCCCAGGATGCTGGGATTACAAGTGCGCACCACCATGCCTTGCAAGGTTTAATTATCAACTGGAAGAAACCAGAACAAAAAGAAATGGCTACTTATACAGAAAAGGGCATGTACAGTATTCATGGAAGGTGTCAGGGATCCAATGCTAGGTGAAAATGGACTTTTCCCACTATAACAGGAAGAAAGGTACAGGTACAGGTAAATGTAAAATCTGGAAGACTGACAGCAGGAAGCTGGGTCAGTTCTGCTCTGAATGTTCTTTACCCTATAAAAAAAGAAGGCATGATTATCTACTACAAGAGATGGGAGGAGGGTTATTAAAAATATTTCAAAAAACCTAAAGAATGACATGTATTTACTTTTTTGTTGTTGTGGTGCTGGTGATTGAACCCAGGGCTTTGGACATGCTATGGCAAGTGCTCTACCAATGACCTATACCTCCAGCTAACATTAATTCTATAGGTGTGTAAAC
Source organism: Heterocephalus glaber (assembly GCF_000247695.1). The sequence continues at coordinate 24,484,883 of NW_004624744.1, forward strand.
TAACTGAAATGCTAAGTAAGTTGTTTGCTTTGAGTTGGAACAGTATTAATTAATGTAGTAATTAATACAATTTTCCTAAAGTTAATCAGAGGCTCTGGCCGGCCTTATGGATCTTTAACTAGTAAAAGCTGGAGAAATAATTTACATAAAATAGTAAACATCACCCTTTTTTTTTTTGGTACCAGGGATTGAACTTGGGACCGTACACTTGTGAGGCTGGCACCGGAACCACTGAGCTAAATCCCCAGCCCAACATCACCCTTTTTTAAAATGAATCTTTTGAGACATAGTGTTTTCAGGAAAGGGAACATAGGGTGATCTGCAGCGATAGAAAAAGTTGAGCACCAGTGTATTAACTAAATCCTATTTTAAAAAAGTAAAAGGCAAAACCCAAGAGGAATTTGAAAGTCTGGAGAGAAGGTTTGAAATAGTTAACATAGAGAGTAGCAGAATAAGCTGAATGGAAAAACACAAACAGGCTCATGACTATGACGTTATGATGCTTCCGCTATCCCCAGATGTTACTTTCTTCAGCACTGTCAGTAGCCCAGGATATGACAATTGAGCTTATTCAATTTCTGACAGTGAATTCAATAAAAGAACCAAAGGACAAGGAGGTATAAAATATTAGCACCCTGACTAGGAAACTGCTGGCAGAGTTAGTTGCTTAACTGAAGAGTGAATGGAATAGGAAAACAGTGGCAGAATAATACTGGTAATTATAGTAGCAAACATTACCCTGATTTGAAACAACAACAAAAAAAATCAGATTCCATAATTATTTCAAGGAGGTGCTATCAAATTCTCAAAAGCAAAAGCAAAAACAAGAACAGTGATTTAATATTAGTTTGAGGCAAAAGGCAATACTTCAAAGAGACAAGAGGCATTTAAAAAATTTTTATTAAAGAAAATATTTTAAAAGTTTATATAATCCTAAACCCTAACAAAAACCATGCTAGTTGGTTAGTCTCTGTGTTAAAAGTTCACAGAAATGCTGTTATTATTTAGCAATAAAAATTAAATTGACAAAAAATTTAGGTAATATATACTACACAACATTTTTTGTAAAGAGAAGGGAGAGGAAATTGTTATAAATGAAAATCAAATAAAATGAAAGCTAGATGTGGGGTACAGAGTAGAAGTTCAAATTATGAACATCAAATGAAAAAATATAAGTTAAAATGCTTTAAATACTGCATAGTTTTATATGAATACTAGTGAAAATTGTGGTGAAAAGTATGTGTTTTTCAACTGTGGTATTCTTTAATAGCTATATTCATTCCAATAAATACCATATACAATAAGGATTTATCTCCAAATTTTAAATAAGTTTAAATAAAGCTGGAACTGGGAAACATGTTACATACAAAATCTTCTTTGGCACCAAGTCGATTTTGCCTGTCTTTTTCTAAGAGTTCTTCCAGAATGGACCAGGCTGTGAGGCTCACTCCTGGCCTCAAATTTAGAGGCTTGTGAAGAATATTATCATACATTTCAGCAACATCTCGGCAGTAAAAAGGTGGCTGAGAAAGAGAAAAGCAAAATAAAGAAACTCAGTAGTAAGTGAATTATGCCAAAATGGTTTTAGAACAGAAAGATTTGGCTTTGATTTGCAGGCAATATTTGGGTCTGAATAGCTGCAGAAGTGGATAGCCCTCTTGGGATGTGCAAACACCTGCAGCGTGGCCTCATGATGCAGAGGGATTCTAAAACCTGGCACACAATAGAGCTTACTAAGTGTTCACTGAGTGAATTAAGGTTTATTGAACAGCACTTTGTAAACAGGTGTTAAACTACAAACAACTTGTAAAACTATGTTTGAGAGAAAACAACCACCAACCTTATCATAGGTATGACAGAATCACCGCAAACAGATTTTCAAGACAAATGAAACATTAAATAACTTTTTGAGATTTGGGAATAAATGCATTAACGCAAAAGTATCTAGAAAAGACAAGGGACTTAAAGACAATACTCCTTCCTAAGTACTTGTGTCAGTAAAAGCATTGAGAGTACTTTGAATAACTAAAAATGCTACTGTCAAACCCTAAACACCTGGTGAGTAGCTTCAACATAAGCATTAGCCAGTTAATTATTAGTTAAAAGTTTTAAAGTAAAAATAATTTTTACTGGTAAGGGAATTTTATGGGCTTGTCACTTTTCTTTTTCATAAGAAAAAGCTTTACTTTTAAAAATATAACTTTCTTTTATATTTTCAAAATCTTCTAAAGAAATACAAAGAATTCTGAAATAGCAAATGATATTCCGTGCCTGAAAAAAAGGAAGATACAAAATTGTTATCCAGTGTTCTAAATCACTACTATTAATAGAAAAGTAGCTCCTTTTACAAGCTGATCATAGTTAAGAGATTGTGTTCGCTTTCATAGGTATCTATCATAAAAATTAGTGATATGAAATAAATGCTCTAAAATGGATCTCATGTGCTGAACTTCACTGAGAGCTCCACAGTTTGTAGGAAAAACAAACAGATAACTAGCTCAGGTCTCAACTGGTAGTAGCATTTAGTATCAGTGTTGGCAGCAACGACAGATTACAGCTTCTGGATACTTATGAAATCACAAATGGAGTCTAAGAAATAATTTCAAATATTTCAAAAAGCCTAGAGAAAAACAGGATTTATTTTATAAAGATAGTAAACTAAGTAATAAGCCAAAAATGTTTGCTTTGGGTGGAGTGATACCATCTCAATAGAGTAACACAATGTTCCTCATTTTAACCAGAAGTTCCGGCTGGCCTTATGTGTTTTTACTTAATAAAAATTGGGCAAATCCATTGCACAGTGAACATCCTTTTTTTTTTTTTTTCAATGAAATCATTAAGACATGATGTTTTCAGGGAAAGAAATAGGAGATCTCCAGTGATAAAAAAGTGCTAAGCAATCGTGTATTAAATCCTACAAAAACAAAAGGTAAAAAATCAAAGAACATTATCTTTTGAAATGTAATTAATATATCGATAAATGCAAAAATCTTTTTTCTTGCCATCTTTTTGAAGTTAGGTAGAGGTTGTTTGCAATAAACTGAAAACAGATAATTTTAGTGCTATAACTAGGCATCTACTGTATTTCTAAAAATGCCAGAGGAATGAAAATACCTAATGGTAGTTATCAGTACGAGAGAAACTAATTGTACTACTTTAAAAAACTAGTAACAAAATGAAGTTTTTCTTCTTAGACATATTTCTAATGTGGTTCTGGATTAATTTAACCAAATGATTACTGCTGTTAGTGTTATCTAAGTATCTGTGAGATCTTAAAGAGTGAGAAAAAAGACTGTGTGCCAAATCAATGATAATGTATTGGAGTAATAAGGAATACAAATTCATACCAATCCATACAGCATTTCATACAAAACAGCACCAAGGCACCACCAATCCACAGTGTTGTCATAGGGCTGTTTCCTTATTACTTCAGGTGCAAGATACTGTAGAAAAGAATGAAACACAGCAACAGTAAAACTCAGGGTAAAATTCAGGAATAATTGAGAAATTTAACAAATTTTCTGTGTCACTGACACAGTCAGAGACCACAATAGGGACAGAGGACCTATTATTCATTAAAAGCATGATTTTTGTTTTCTTTTGAGGCAGTTAGGGACATAAAAGCATTTTGCTAAAAATTAGTAAATATTAATTGTGGCTTATAGATGCCCAATAGGTAACTAAAAACCAAAAAAATGCCTGACCTTCATTTATTACCTTAAAACTGGGTTAGATCCTTGCCCAGCTCTGCATATAGACATCTTAATCATTTAGTGAATGCCTAAGAGCTGGCAAAGTTGATCAGCTCCAAATTTACATAACCCATCTTATCCCTCTCTAAGATGGAGAACACCAAGATAAGAGATTTACAGGGACACTCAACTACCAACGAGTGCCCAGAGGTCTGTAATCATTGCTTTAAACCTACAGTAATTTGGATTCCAGCAGCGTTTCCACAAAACTGAAACTAGCTCAAGCAGAAATAATCATCTTAAGGACAATGAACTACCCCCTTAAGCAATAAGGACTTTTCCCAGTGCCATCCTGCAAACCAGAACTGAGATAATAATCAACCAGATGAGCCCTCCCTAGCAAATCCATAAAAGCTGGTCTGATATTCTGTGAACAGGCCAGTCTAGTCCTCTTTATCAGAGCTGTGTCCCCTTTAGTTCCTCAAGCTTAAGTCCCTTCACTATTTTCTCTTACTTTCTAACTCTGCTTATGACACACTAACACATCCTGAAATGCTTTTCTGTGACAAGAGTTGACAGACTCATCTAGAGAAGACTTGAGGCCCTCACTCCCTCTTTAGAGGAGCCTCCTAGACCCTATCCAGTGACATCATCATATTAAAAACATTATCATGGGTGGGAGTGTAGCTCATTGGCAAAGTACTTGCTTATCATGTTCAATCTATAACACTTAAAACAAATTTTTAAAATTCTAGATTTTTAATGGGTTGTGTTCTCATTCTGTAACAGTGGTTTTTAGGCAGTGCCAACTGGAATACTTTCCAAAACACACTCAAGCACCTCCCTGCAGAAACTGACTCAATTAAAACACACAGAAGACAGCAAAGGCAGGATCTATAATACTGAGTACTTAAAATAGGCATTTGGAGACACAGTCTTTTGTCAGAGCAACTTATTTTTAGAAGTTCAGCTGATCATAATTTATAATATTTTTTTCTAGAAAAAACAATTTTTTTCTTTTTCTTTTTTTTTTGGTACTGGAGATTGAACTCGGGACCTTGCAGTCAGTTGCGAGCCAGGCAGCGGCACCACTGAGCCAAATCCCCAGTCCTTCTTTTTTTTTTTTTGAAATGGGGCCTTGTCCTGAAATTCCTGGGCTCAAGTGATTCTCCTTCCTCAGCCTCCTAGGGAGCTGGAAATATAGATGCATGATCCCAGGCCCAGTTTAAGGAAGAATTTTTAATGTGGTAATTTATAATCCTTTTTTTTTTTCTTTTCAGTGAAAGAAAAAGCCCGAATTGCATTCCTATTTCAGATATAACCTCAAACTTAGTTAAAAACATGTAAGTTAGGTGGCTAAAAAAATCAACACAATTTCATACATAGATGAATTTAAATTTTAGATTCAAAAATATACAATATCTTCATATCATTTAAATTTTAAATGACCAAATACCTTGTATATCTTTTCTAAAAACTACAGGACTTAATAGATAATGTGAAATAGGAAGAAAAGGTGCAAAGGTGAAGGGGAAATGGGAGAGGTAGGGGAATGGGAGAGGTAGGGGAAAGGAAAGAGGGGAATGGAATTAATATGAGAAAAAGAAAAAATGGAAACAAAGTCTTTGTAGGTAGGGAAGGGTGGAGGGCTTGAAGGGAGGGCAGGGGAATGAGGAAAATAAGAAGATATATTATGTAAAGGTACAAATCACCAATGATGAATGTCATTACACTGTATACCTAAAATGTACCAATATAATTAATAAAAAAACCTACAGGACTTAAAGATTTTGTTAACTATGAAAACACTGTACATTCACACACACACACACACACACACACACACACAATTTCTTCTCCCCATAAACCAAAACAGAAAGGTTACAAGTATATATAAGAACTAGGATTACAAAGCGAGCAAGAAATGAAAAAATTATATTTCAAGATAATTATTACTAATAGATACTTTTGTCTGATCTTAATTAGAAGGTTTATGTAAACCATTTTATGATATATTTTCTCTTCTTTTTCTTTCTTCTGTGGTGCTGGGGATCAAATCGAAGTTATATTTTCAACACTGTATTTGCAAATGCTCCACAATAATGAAAACATTACATGGCACCTAAGATAATTGTATAATTACAATAACATTAGGGTAGTATGAAACAACCTAAACTTGTATGTGTGTATGTACTAAGTGAAGATAAGCCTTTTAAATAAGTTATAAGAATTATTAATGTCACAAATTTAAAAATATTTTTCCTAGATGACTTGAGAATGATACACTGATTAATAAATTGATTTATGACTTTTTCCTATCAACTACTTTATTTTCTTCTGTTAAATATTTAAATACAAAATATTCCAACCATATAAAAAAGCATAATAGAAACCAGTAAAACTGCCACACAGATTTAGGCAATGTTAATGTTCTGCCCCATTTGCTTTAGTTTATGCAAATCAAACCAAACCACAGCTACATTAAGACCGTCATGCCAGATGTGTGGCACATGCCTGTAATCCCAGCTAGCCCGGAGGCTGAAGTGGGAGGATCACAACTTTGAGGCCAGCCTGGGCCTCTAGTGAGACCCTGCCTCAGAACTAAAAAAAAAAACTCAAAAGCCTGGGGAGCCTGGAGATGCAGCTCAGTGACAGAGCAGTTGCCTAGCCCGGTTCAATCCCTAATACTCCCCCCACCACACACCCTACAATTCAGCCCTTTTTAAAGTGTATGATTCAATGGTTATTAACATATTTACAGTATTGTGCAACCTTCACCATAATCATACCTCCCCCTTTGACATTTTTACTGATCTGTGATTTTTTAAAAATAGATTAGAAATACAATCAAACGCTAAACCTAAGGTAAACTTTCAATATTAAAAACAAATAAACATAACTTACCTCTTTTGGACTATTCAAAAGAGTCCTGTGGTTTAACTCACTCAGGGAAAAATATCTCAGTGAAAAATACCAACTATCACTAAGCTTAACTGTCTAGAAGTACAACTGGTGAAAAATACCAGTGAAAAATACCAACTATCACTAAACTTAACTGTCTAGAAGTACAGCTGGCTGAAAGCTGAAATGACAGTTTTTATTCTACTTTCCTTATTTTAATTTTGTATATGGGTTGTATGATTCATATTTACATTTAGAAATTTTTCTATTAATGACAAGACATATTTCTTACCTCTGGTGTCCCACAAAACGTTGTAGTAGTATCAGAGATAGAAATTCCTTCTTTACAAAGCCCAAAATCCGTTAAGACAACATGTCCCTGACAAATACAGAACAGTAAGATAAAACAATACATGAATACAAACTGACAATCTTAAAAATCTTTTATTTTGAAATAATTATACACACACAGGAAATTGCAAAAGTAGTACATAAAGTCCCACTTGCCCTCACCCACTTCCCCAAGGCTGACATCTTGCATCAATGCAGTATAGTATTGAAAAGGAAACTGACGTTGGTACAATGTTAACCAGACTACTAACCTTACTCAGTTTTACCATTTAAACATGCATGCTGTGTATATGTGATGTAGTTCTATTCAATATACATGTAGAGATTCATGTAACACCCACCATCAAATAAGAGCTATTTCATCAACAAAGGAACTCCTTGTGCTACCTCTGTTTGACCCTGTTCTCTTGCAATCATTAATCTGTTCTCTGTCTGTAGTTTTGTAATTTTGAAAATGTTTTATAAGTGCAGTCATGCAGTATGGAAGCTTAAGACTTTTTCCCCCACTTAGAACAAAAAACAGAACTAGCAGATTTTTTTTTTTTTTTTTTTGGTACCGGAGATCGAACTCGGGTCCTTGCGCTTGCGCAACAGGTGGTGAAACCACTGAGCTAAATCCCTGGCCTGATTTTTAAAAGACAATACTTACCATTGAATCCAAAAGAATATTTTCTGGTTTCAAGTCTCTATCAAATTAAAAGAAAAGAAAAAAAAAACCCTGAGTATTACCTGAAATTAAATATTAAAAAATATTCTTACATATAATATTTAAGTAATTTACCTGTACACTATTTTGATGGAGTGCAAGTAACCCAATGCACTGGCAATTTCAGCAGCATAAAATCTCGCTCTGTGTTCAGGAAAGGACCGTTCTCTTTGTAAGTGAAAAAACAGCTACAAAATTTGGGGAGTGGGGATGTTAGGAGCGTTCACATAGAGTGTTAAACAAACGTGTTCTATAAATACAAAGGTAGAAATTATTTCTGACATTTTGAACATGAGATAAACACGTATCAAAGCACAGAGCTGTGACCCTCCCTTATCTAATAACCATATCACTCTCTAACACATATTTTTTTTATCCTTACTAATTTCACTTTTCTCCAATGTACTCCTCAATCCTCAGTGTGTCAGTATCCTCACCATTCCAAATAACCACTCTAGACTAGTGGTCTTTGCCATGTGATTATCTTACTGGGACTTTATGGACTACTTTTTCATTAAAAAACAAACTAACGAACAAATACTAGTGGCTAACAGAACAAATATAACCTATAGATATAATATACTTGAGATAAATTTTTTGTCAGTACGGGGGATTGAACCAAGGGCTTTATGGATGCAAGTATCCTTCCATTGGCTACCTCTCCAGGTCTGATAAAAACTGTTTTTAAAAAATCTGAATTAATGTTTAACTATTGGAAAAAAATCTGTTTTTTGTATTGGAGATTTAAAACCAAGCCCTTTGCACTGAACTATATCCCTACATCTTTTTTTTTTCTTTGTTTGGAGACAGGGTCTTGCTAAGTTGCCCATGTTGGTCTCAAACTTGCTGCCTCGGCCTCAAGTGCTGAGATTATGGGCATGTACCACCATGCCTGGATACTATGGGATTTGGGGAGTGGGGAGACAAAAAAAATGATACTTTTGGTTTCTTACAGAGGAAAAAAAAAAAAGGAAGGGACAGTGCACCATTAGGCCTAAATTCAATGTGGCAGCAACTGACTGGGATGAACAGCAGCAGGACTCTCAATTTCTCATACTTTCTAATTCTTAATTTATTTCATAAAACCAGTCCTTTGGCCATTGTGTTCCTTGCCTTAGGGAAGTTTGCACTGGGTCTGTGGGCTCTATGACAATAATGTCTCCTTGGGCCTGCTCCTGTCTGGGAGAATTCCATCTGTGATCCTTTCTGGCTCTAGACACCAAAGGGATGAGAGTTTCTACCCTTGGCACACTGTTATTCTTTCTCCAAATATCCTTCCCAGGTAACCTATCCATTCCAATGATTTAACCACCAATTGTATTGTTGATGTCTTCCACAAAGACATCCCCAGCCCACATCTCTACTTGGAGCTCCTACTGCAAAGACCTATTTATTGCCTGATGTTGTTCTGAAGTATTTTATAATTCACCAAATTTAACTTGTCTGAAACAGAGCAAAAACCTTTGTCTTCTCTTACAGCTTATTACCGCTATTGTATTCTCTCCAGCCCTCTTAAGCCACAAAAGTGGGAAAAGGTACTGTACACAAAAAGGATCCAGAGCTAATCAGACTTGGGTTCAAATTTTGGCTCATCTCTTTTTTGTATAATTCATTTAACTTCTTTGATTATCAAAGACTGTTTTAAAAAATCTTAACCTTTTCTGAAAGGCTGTGGTAAAGATCAGTTATAATATATCCTGACAGATAAATGGGGGTGGCCTGGGATTCACCAGAACTGCTACATTATTCTTTAGGCCCTGAATCAAACAAATAAATAAATTCTTATTTTATCTTTGAAGTATTTCTAGAATATCTCTCCCCCTTACCCCTACCATTGCTTTTACTAGTTGTACCCTGTACTACTATAATATTCTATTTATTGATCTTCCAATCACATTTTGCTAATATATTAATCCTAAAAAACTTAAAATGAAAAATCTGACTATGTCACTAATAATAGCCAATACTGATTGTTTAGTAAATAAAAAGGGATTATGCTAAGGACATTACATGCTGTGTTATTTAATCTAGACAATAATTTTGAGGTCAGAAATAAAAGAGGAAACTAAAGCTTCAAAAGGCTCAATTATCTGTTTCATATCATAAAACTTATTTGTTGATATTCTCCTCTAGAAAAAGAGAAGTAGTGTACATAAAAAGTATCTTGTCAAAATTAAAATATAAGTATGAACATTAAGGGAAAAACAATGGCTAATAAGAGGGAACACAAGATGAAGCCATACTCATCCCGGTTCTACCCTTTCCCCTCATCTTTATTCCTTGTTTACCTACAGCCCCATTCAACTCCTATACCCACCACTGCATTCCATGATACTTCATTCTCTTAGCCAATCTCTTAGACAATTTTCTTTTCTCTGCTCTGAGATTATAAGAAAATTCCTTTGTAAAGGAATGACAATATTTGTAATATTTAGACAGAAAATTCCTTTGTAAAGGAATGACAATATTTATAATATTAAAATAATTTTTGGACATTCACAGTCAAGGATCAAACAAATTAGAAAGATGTGAGAGTTGAAAAGTAGATAAATGGGAGAGGTCAACTCCCTATACTGGAATCAGACTGTCTGATGCCCAAGTTAAATTCCTGTCTCTAATAATTACTAACTGCAGTACATGACTTCCACAAGCTACTTGGATTCTCTGTTATTAGAATTTTTTAGTCTTCTGTAAGATTGTTGTGAAGAAAAAAGAACATGAACACCCATAGTCTGGGAAAATATCTAATATCATCTTAACTGTTATTATAATTATCTTAGCTGCATTTCCTCAACTGTATTTTAATATCCTTCTATATCAGAGTTTTGAGGAATATTAGTAGATTAAGTTCAAACAAAACGGAGACTATGAGATAAAAACAGTATTTTTTTTTTTTTTTTTTGGTACCGGGGATCGAACTCGGGTCCTTGCAGTTGTGCAGCAGGCGGCAAAACCACTGAGCTAAATCCCTGGCCGTAAAAACAGTATTTTTATTTTAAGAAATCCTTTGTTTAAGGCTGATCTCAAAGTCTTGAACATGCTAAAACAGACCATGAATTACCAAGATGGTGATAAAGCAAGGAAGCATTTCCCAACCAGTTTCACCACAGGATTCTTTATTAGAAGATTATTTCACTGATTAACATTTTGTACATTTGAGAAATAACAGGCTGAATCTTTATATGTAACTGTTGAAACAATCATCTAAATTATAAACCATGTTTTATTCTAATATTTCAGTATGTCATTCTTGCTATAAAGCTTTGTAACAAATCTAATCTATCAATGAAATCTGTGGCTTTTTACTGAGTTTCTTTTACAAATCTTCCCAGCAATACGTTTGACAGCTTTCATATTATACTTCTCCACATCTTGCATTGTAGCCAGTTGCTTAAATATTGTTTCAAATACACAAATAGCTATTGACAATGCACTGTCATTTAAAAACTTGTAAGAAAACCTTTTTGATTTCATGCTATTTTCTAACAATTATCAATATTAGAAAACTAATTATAAAACTCACCTCCCCTCCATTAATAAAATCCAGAACAAAATAAAGTTTTTCACTTGTTTGGAAAGAATAATGTAATCCAACCAAAAATGGGTGTTTCACATTTTTCAAGAGAACATTACGTTCAGCCATAATATGTTTTTGCTGGAAAAAAAGGCAAAGGATCAACTTGTATTAAACATTAGAAAACAATTCTGTTAATTAAGAAAATGGGCTCAGGAGGAACAATAACTTTATTTTACCTCTTTCCTGTTGAGAACTACTTTTTTCTGTAACACTTTGACAGCATAAAATTTTCCATCCAGTTTTCGTTTTGCAAGAAGAACCTGTTGAAAGGATTGTACAAATTATTAAAAATTCAGTATTTTCATAGGGATAATTCACTTGTCAATAAAACAATAGCTCTTAAATTTTGTGAAAAGTCCCAAAGGACCTGGATAATACGCTTTTGTTTTGAACACTGAGAACTATTGAATTTATTTCTATAATTCCATTTTCCTTAGGCATTTTAATAAAAAAAAGATTATTTGAATAGCCAGACACTATTTCTGTCACTTACTGTGTTGATGGAATTTTTTTTTTTTTTGGCACTGGGGATCAAACTCGGGACCTTGCACTTGCGAGGCAGGCAGCGGAAACACTGAGCTAAATCCCTGGCCCTTTATTTTTATTTTATTTATTTCTTTATTTGTTTATTTATTTATTTTTATATATATTTTTGGTACTGGGGATCAAACTTGGGACCTTGCGCTTTTGAGGCAGGCGGTGGAACCACTGGGCTAAATCCCCATTGATGAGATTTTTAAAACCATTTTTAAGTGGCAAAATCTAACCTGCTTGAGATGTCTTTGTGTTTGTGTGTGTACGTGCATGTGTATGCACATGTGCTCCAGCCTTGTGTCCTTAGAAAATACTGAGGCTATAAACTTCATGGCTATATAAAAAAGAAGGAAACGATGTTTAGGTGATCAAAGTGCATTGCTGTTTTATATTTAGGCTTTTCTTATAGACTTTATAATTTAGAAGAGTTCAGAGGAAGAGTACCATTATAGCTGAGTTTCTGTAATCAGCTAGGTTGCATGCAGACACTCTTAGGAATGTGAAGAAACCTAGAGGATCTCACCCAAGAAAAAGGGAGACACACTCAAGGTTTTACAAATACAAACATGTGCTGCACATTTTGGTCAACGATGGACACAGAGTGTTCAAACCGCAACCAAAATCCACTTACTTTTCGCAAAGTGCCAACACTGCAATTAAACCTGAATGGTGAAGTATTAGTTTAGGAAAAACAACTCATACATTAACATCTTTTGTCTTAAACAAAACACACAATAACAGAGCTTTCAATCATACAAACAGCTTTTTATTTGAAGGTAAAAGTGTGCATTTTGTGCGCTTTTGCACAATTAATGTGATCTTTGCTGTTGTCTGCATGCTGATAATTTTTCAAACCTTGGCTGGGAGGACATTGCTCATGTGCTGAAAGGGAGGGGGCTCTGTGTACCTGCTGTGCCACAAGTGCCACAGGTTCACCGCTACTGGTATACACCACACAGCTTAGGTGTATATAGTAGGTTATATTGTAGTAGCTGTATCATCTAGGTTTGTGTGAGTACATATGTGATGTTTGGACAACAATGAAATCAGCTAAGAACACACTTCTCAGAACATGTTTCCATTGTTAAGTGACATATGACTCTAACTATAGGGAATTCAAGACCACCATCAAATTAAATTGCGAGTAGTGTAACTATTAAATGACATATTCCAAAGTTTTTTGAAATTATCTGACACAGCAACTAGTGACAATGCTAGGACTTATTTACAGCCCTTCTGTGGTCTTTCTTGGCACGCACGCGCGCACACACACACACACACACACACACAAAATCAAAGAACAGAGGAGCATCCTACAATATATTTGACCAGTACTCCTCAAAATTGTCAAGGTCATCTAAAATAAGAAATTTGAGAAACTACTGCTGCCAAGAGAAGCCTAAGGAGACATGACAACCAAATGTAATGTGGTCTCCTGGATGGGATTCTGAAACAGAAAAAAGGATATTAAGTAAAAACTAAGGAAATGTGAATAAATAATGAACTCCTGCTACTAATAATGTATCAGTATTGATTTACTATAACAAAGATACCATACTAATGTGTGGTGTTAATAAGAGGGCAAACTGTGTTAAGGGGTACTGGGAATTCTCTGTACTTTCTGTTCAATTGTTCTATAAATCTAAAACTGTTCTAAAAATAAAGTCTGTTAATAAAATATTTTTATTACTCATAAAGATGGAATAAAAAATCTTTAGGATAAAAATGTCTTCTCTCAAGTAACATTTCTTCTTAAATTTTTCCTTTTTCTTGACAATGCCCACCTGCCTGACCTTTCCTTCTCCAATACTTTGGTTCATCTTCAAGTACATTTCGAGAAAATAATTCAAAGAATGTGGAAATTAGAAGCTACTAATTCCCTTCAAGTAGGGTTTTTTTTTCTTCCAGTAGATTGTTAGATTTGGTGGATATAAGGTTCAAAAGTAAACAGGCACATGGAAAGTGGAACCCAGACTACAAACTGGAGTTAGTTTAGAATAAATGCTAGATTTCCATTATTTATGGCATTTATTATATATTTTTGCATTGGAATTTGTTCACTTCTTTTCTTCTGTACTCTGCTTTTCTTTGTTTTATTGAACTATGTTGGTTTCTAACCATTTTCCAAGCCTTAGTTTTTATTAAATATAGCAAATATATAGAAAGACAAAACATTCTAACTTGATAAATTACTGCAAAGTGAACACACCTATGTCAACACTATCCAGGTGAAATAAAGTGTCCCAGTAGCCTGAAGCCTCCCTTCTGCCTCATCCCAGTTGTGACTCATCCAACTCCTCCTCAAAGGTAAGTACTGCTACATCAACATGCAGTTCTGCCTTTTAAATTAGAGTCACATAAAGGTGTCCCTTTTCTGAGTTATGTAATATTCATTCAAGTTATGGCGTGTAGCATAATTTTCACATTTTCATTGTTGGGCAGAATATTCCATCACAATACATACACTCTTTCATTGTTATATATTTAGACTGTTTATAAATAATGATGCTATGAGCATGCCTACATATGCCTTTTCTAGTGCAACTGCATTTCTGTTGGATAGCCACCTAGGAGTAGAACCAATGTGTCACAGATAATGCATACATTCAGCTTCAATAATTAACACTGGTTTTCAAACAGCACTAAAAAGAAACAACTAGGAATAAAACTAATTAAAGATGTGTACAAATTCTACACAGAACACTATAAAGTATTAGTGAAAAAATTTAAAATAAGCTAAATTAACCAAAAGCTACACCATGAGCTGGAAGATTCAATATTATAAAGATTTTAATTCTTCTCAAATTTATCTATAGATTCAATGCAATCACAATCAAATTCCAAATAAATTTATGCAAAAACTGACATTCTAAAATGTGTATAGGTAAGCAAAGGGTAAAGAATAGTCTGCTGAAGAAAAACGAGCAAAGGACTTAGTTATCAAGCCAATGTGGCACTGGTGTTAAGATAAACAAATAGACCAATGGTACAAAATATAAAATCTAGAAACAAAAAGACAAACATTTGAACATAAAAACAAATCTGCTCATATATAAACGCTAGATGTATGATGAAGGTGGCCCTTCAAATCAATGGGGAAAGAATAGTCTTTTTAGAAATTCTGTAAGATCATCTGGATATCCATATATAAAAAATCAACTGTGTCCCTACACCTCATATTATATGTAAGAATGAAATCTTGGTGGATTCTGGATCTAAGCATGAAATTTCCAAAAGACTTTGTTTTTCGTTGTTACTGTTTTTGCAATGAGATTTTTCCATGTTGCTCAGACTGGCCTTGAACTCAACATTCTCTGCCTAAACCTTCCAAGTAGCTGGGATTACAGGCATGTGCCACCATGCCCAGTTAATAATGGTCCTGTTTTTAATGTCAGATTATCTCTAGAATTGCAGTAGACTACAAGTATGTTGAAAGTAGGATACTTCTAACTTTGTTGGCTATATTAGCATAATGCTCTGTCAATATATATTTTGTGAATAAACACACATGGATTTAATTGTATGGTCACAAGGGAATGCAGAAAACAAACTTGAGACATCAAAATATAGCAATATTCATTTTTACTACAGACTTGAAAATAATGCAAAAAAAATACTTAAACATATTTGATGATTCAGATAAACTCCTTTTTAATGCTTTTCTTAGTAATCCTGACCTGAAATGATTCTCCCTCCTTGGTATAGCTATAGTATCAAATTGTATGATTGATTTGCTACTGTATGAGAATAAGCAGGGTCTTCACACTCCTTCCCTTTATCAACTGTTATTCACAAAGATGCTCATTTTTGTCTTTCCAGCCTCAGCTTAATAGTACATTTTCAAAGAAGACTCCTTGATCAACCCATCTAAGCAGGGATTTTCTCCATCCCACCTTAACTCTGGTGCCTACTCTGTCACTTTGCCCTACTCTTCATACCAAAAATGTCCTGTGGTTCACATATACAAGACCTGCATTCCTTAAGTATTTATCCACTGAATGAGAAGATAGAAACATTCTTACCTTGCCAAAGCTGCCTTTTCCAATAACTTTTAAAAAGTCAAAGTCAGTTGGTTTAGCGCTGAAATAAATTAACAACGACAAAACATTTTATAATTTTGTAAGCCTCGTTAAGTTCTGCTTAAAAAGGAGTTCAATAATATATCCTCTTTAGGGGCAAAGGATGCATATATTTATTTCTATATACAGATATACGTATGTAAATATATATCTAGATATACATATATAACCTCACCAATGTTATGAGGAAACTGAGTAACTATATAATTTACTGAAACATTCCAAGGACTCTCTAGAATCTGGTAATTCTTCTGAAAATGAAATTACTAGTTGCAACACCTGGTAAACATGCTAAAAACTTTCCAGTGGAGAAAAAAGCCTCAGTGTTAAATATGAATCACTTATTGTACATTAAAGATGACTTCTCAGCTTATTCTCATGGATGGTGATGTAAGAAAGCCAGGAAAAGAAAAGCCAAAGGGAAAACTAAGATTGTCTTTTTATTTACTTCAATATGTTAGGTAAAAACAATATTGGTCATATATGGGTAGATGTACATGGAAGCAGAAAGTTGAACTTAAGAAGCCAGAAAAGCTGTTTTCTTCAATCGGAATTCCTTAGCTGTACTAGAGAGAGGGGAATAACTCCATATGAATCTGAAATTTTCATTAATTGATTATTAAAGAAAAATAGTCAATTCAAACAAGAGAGTAACACCAGGACTAGGTTAAATAATAACAAGATTAGTGAGATAAATACTTAACTAAATTTACATGTTTTCTCTTCTTCAGAAAACTGCTCTTTGAACTATTTTGCTCTTTAATGAAACCTGAGATACTGAAATATTTTTTTACACAAAAGCAAGCAAATGTGACAGTGAAAAAATCAGGCAAACTCTCCAAGCAGCAAATAGGCTCAGGCCTCACTGTTAACTGTTGAAGATAAAAACTAATTGAAAATCTGTATTTTGTGGTACCATTTTGTTCAATGTTATGAATGACAGAAAAGAATGCTCAAAACCAAACACCCGGGCCAGGGAGCTAGCTCAGTGGCACCATGCCTGCCTCGAAAGTGAAAGGTCCTAAGTTTGGTCCCTGGTACCAAAAAAAACCCCAAAACAAAACACCCTCTTCCAATTACCATCCCATTCCCTCTCATCCCACGCAGCAAAATCCTTCAAGTGACTGGTCTAAGTGCACTACTTTTCCTGCTGACCTCCTCTCTAGTTCTCTCCTGAACCCTTTTTCCTAACAAGATCTTACAACCACACCGATAAAACTGCTTGTAATATTCACAACAACTTATCAAATTTATTGGTCAATTTTTCTTTTTTCTGGTACGGGGAACTGAACTCAGGGCCTTGCGCTTACCAGGTAGGCACAGTGCTGCTGAGCTA
This sequence comes from Heterocephalus glaber, assembly GCF_000247695.1. The sequence continues at coordinate 24,502,059 of NW_004624744.1, forward strand.
CATTCCCAGCTCTCAGTTTTTCGATCTTTGTATTACTTGCCATATCAGCAACATTAACAGAATCAATTATAAATATTTTCTCCACCTTGAGATATTTTCTTTTCCTGACTTCAGGATATCATATTCCTGCATTCCTCCTATCTTACTATTGTTTCTCAGTACCCGCTATCAGTTCTTCCTTGACTTCATAGTATTGAAGTGTCCTAGGCCCAATCCTGCTGTCACTTCTCCCTTGTGTCTATACACTCCCCAAGTAAGTCAAAAAGATAAGGAAAGCTTGTTGTTCTGGGGCAAAAGAATACTGGAGATTAATAAAAAAATTCTGTCAGGATAATTACAAAGTAAGGATGGCAACACCACTCATTCTCCAACCCATGGCTGACATCACATCACTAATCCACCTGGGCACTCCTTGAACAGAGTCAAGCAGCAGCAGTGGAATCTTTTGTACTGGATGCTCTCTAGGTGTTCACTTTCAATGAATCGCTAGGATTGACAGTCAACATGAAGTCTGTATTTGCCACCTCTGGTCTCATTCAACATTTCTCAGACTGCATTCCTCAGAATGTTTCCTATGTACTCAAATGAATATAGAAATATGGGGTAGACTAGGTAAAGTTTAATATCCTTTAATATGTTAATATCCATCATTACTCCTCTGGAACAGGCTGGCTAACAACTATAGTGTACCAACAACACTGAGTATGAGCACCAGGAGAATGTATCAATTAGGCTTGGAAGGATGTTTTTGTTTTAAGAATACCTTATAGGAAATGATTTTTCACATATATACACAAAATAAAACCAGAAAAATGACAACTGCAAAATAGAAGAATCCAATTAACTATTTGTAGATTTAAAAAATAGCTCCTTACTAGGGTTCTACTAAAGCAATGAAAAGCTGGAGCAGTGAGTCAAGCACATGACAATATTATATATTCCCTGAGACTATGGTTGTATTTCTGAAGCCCCTAATTAAATTGGTATGATTACATATGTCTCAAAAATGAGCTTCCTAAAATTTAATTATTTAATTAAAGGATTGTTTGAGATAAATTAAACCTACTGAGGATTTCCAGTTGGTCCCAGGTTGATGTTCTGTGAGGTAGAGTGGAGCTGTTTAGATCCCAGGCCAGGACGGGGTGCAGGGGGGGACACAAAACAAACAGCATTAAAACAATGGCATTCTTATTGGAGCTTCATAGAATGTATTATCAGCCAACAAATGTTTTGAAATAAAATATACATAACTGTACCACAGATATGAGTGCATGTTAAAGAAATCTAAGGTCCTAATGCTTAGTAAGTCTATAGGCTTACTTGGAAACATACATAAACAATCATTTTTATAATGATAACTTTAAAGAGCAGTTGTAAAGTAAAAAGGTAAGCTAGAAATCAAGCTTAAAGTTAGCAAATGAATGGAAAGCTCCTTGAAAGATCTGGGCATTGAGGTCATAATTAAAAAGTCATTTTTACATTTTAAAAACTGGTTAAAAATTAGTTTGGTTTTCAAATTTTCTAACAGCTTCTTTAAGACAGAAAATGATAGGATGAGGTAATGATTGTAAATATCGAATTTTCAGTTTTAATTTGGTGATAGCTAAATTCCTAAAGCAAATACAGACAATGGCATTTTCATAGCAGCACCAACACTTTAGATAGGCTTTTTTTTTTTTTTTTGCAATACACAACACAGTAAATTTAATTCATGGCAGTAACTTAGAAGCAAATCTTTGCTCAGTGCCATAAAGTAATTTAACTAATTCAAGGTTCACTAATAGGTAAACATTTCACTCAAAATTCCAAAAAATAAATCTGTTTGTCCTGACAGAGTGAGCATTTTATTTTGTTTTGTAGTGGTGGGGATCAAACTGGGGGTCAGCATGAACTCTACCATCTAGCTACCTCCCCAGCCCAGAGTAGGAACTTTTTATGTTTTGGTACTGGGGATCAAACTCAGGACCTTGTGCTTGTGAGGCAGGTGCAGCACCATTGAGCTAAATCCCTGCCACAGAGTAGACACTTTTTATAAAAGCCAAGTACAAATGTGATGGTGCATGCTTATAATTATGGCACTCTGGGATGATGAAGCAGGAAGATCAGAAGTTCTAGGCCAGCCTGAACAAGGCAGAGAAGACACTGTCTCAAAATTTAAAAAAAAAAAATTAAGAAAAGTTCTGGGGAAGTATATCAGTGAGTAGGCCTTGGGTTCAATCCCTAGTACTAAAAAATAGAAAAGAAAGGAGTGGGGGGAAGGAAAAAAGGGAAAAGATAAAAAGGCAAGTACAAGTGAATTCAGTCTCCCATAAATTCACTTTGAAGTTCTTTATACATTCAGATAATTAAAAGTTATAAACTCCTCAAGTATGTCTAGTTTTACAAGAGCCTCATATAATCTATAAATAGAAAAAAGGTTTTAAAAACTTGTCTTAATCTTCATGTAATAAATTTGCAATCCCTAGAAGACAGAAATATATGAAATTATAATAGTTTAAGGCAAGACAAAAATGTTTATAAATATTCTGGTTCATTAAATGAGATCTGCCCTGTTGTGGTATAATTGTAACACAAGAGTAGTCTTTTATGTTTAAATATTAGTGTTCCACTGACTCTGACAACATAATTCAAACAGTTGCAATTTCAATACACACATATTCTTTCAGTGAATGTGTGCATAACTGGATAAATTTTCCATTCAATGAACTTTTAAAAATATAAGGGAAAATAATTAAACGTGGATTAAATAAAATGAATAACTCTGTCCCGTGAATTACATTACTATGTAGATTTTTATTATTTGGCAATGATTTTCCTAATGGAGCACATTCATGAAATGATGAAAATTACTGGAATATATAATTAGGCAAGTTTTCATTTCACCTACTATTTAACCATGACATCTAATGACTAAATTAAGGGTAAGGTATAATTTATGAAAAGAATGAACACTGAGATTTTAAGTTTCTCAACTTCTCTTGACTTATTTTTCTCTTTATAAGAGGGTAAAGTCCCAGTTGCCCTTAAGACATCTTCTAGCTATGAACATCATTTAGTTAAAAGGTCTAAATAGTTATATTCTTTAAATGACCTAAACCAGCATACTTTTACATGAGTGGCAAGCAAAACATGAAAAACTACACTTACGTGGCTTTTATTCTTTAAAATATTATTTGAATAGTTTAATCATTTTCAATTAAAAATATATAACCAGAGTTGGAAAATACAGAAAGTACTAGGAGGAAGATGTTCTGTTCTTATCAACAGGTGAATCTACAAATATTTCAGTCATTTCATTTTTCCATATCTTTTAAAAACTAACTATAATTCACTGTGCATATGCATATAAAATTTTATATTCTGGTTTCATTTAATGGTATGTCAAAGCTTAAAATATTATCTTCAAAAATACTTCAAAACATATGCAGACAAGTACTATCTGACTGATGGTTTATTCTAATTTTTTATACATCACATAAACACTTAATTTTTTCTATGTGAAGGATTATCTCATTTGCATAACCCTTAGTGAAATGAATATAATTTTATATTTGATACATATTGCTGAATTGATTTCTGAAGAGTTGCATAAAACTAAAATGATGTCAATAATACCCATGGGTGCTTGTTGTGCCTATCCTTATTGGTCCTTTAAAGTCAAGTTATTGACTTTAAACTGTTAAATTTGGTAGAGAAATAAAAATCTCTTGTTTGAAAATTTCATTTGTGGGTGGGGATGTGGCTCAGTTGTAGAGAGCTTAACTAGTAGGTGTGAAAGTGTAGGTTCAATCCTCAACACCATGTAAAAATAAAAACTGCTATTCGAATCAAGGCTGAACACATTCACCTTTTTTTTAACTAAGGAAGATTTTAGGTAGGGATAGTAATGTTCTAACTCATATTATCGGGCTGGGGATTTAACTCAGTGGTTTTGCCGCCTGCTGCACAAGCACAAGCACCCGAGTTCGATCCCCGGTACCAAAAAAAAAAGACTTCTGTAACTCATATTATCTTTTAAATAAAAAACATAATTGTAATTCTGTTACATTAGAATATTTTGATTTAGATTTATTAGTATTTACCTTTCCAATAGCTTTCAAAGGGGAATGCTGGAAATATCTTTGTAAGATTCAAGCTTATTTTACTTTTTTGTTTATCACAATCTAGTTCAAAGACTAAGAATAATCTACTCTTTATTAGAAACATATATTAATTATGTACACATACAATAGAAATAAAAGTTAGATGATGCCAGGTGGCATATGGATATTGATCACTATACTCATAAAAACCTGATAAGGCAGAAAAAGAGGTATATAATGTTCCTGTTGAAAGGGACTTTCTTGACTAAAGTTCAAAACAATAGTTCCAGGTATGGTGATGATGATAAAGAAATACAATGTTCAAAATAAATGTCTAAGATTTAAAGAAAACAGTATAAAATTATATACATTATATAATTTAGATATCTTTAAAACCCTATACCATTAAGAGAATATTGGAAAGAAAAATCACTCAAATGTTAAAAATTACTAGTTCCAGGAGGTAGCAATATGGGTAATACTTACCTTCTTACCTGTTACTTTTTTTTTTTGGTACCGGGGATCAAACTCAGGTTATTGTGCTTGCGCAGCAGGCAGCGAAACCACTGAGCTAAATCCCTGGCCCCTTACCTGTTACTTTTAAATTTTTTTTTAACTTACATTACATTTCTTATCATAAAAGTAGTAATTCTATGCATTTTATAAGAAATACTGATCAATAAGTGGTTTTTAGAAAACCTACTACAAATGAAACCACTTCATTGTGAACAAATATTGTCCTAATTTATTTCATCTTTGGGGAATGATATTTTTTCTGTTAAAAAATGTAATTTCTCTTACTACCTTCTGAGTACTTCTTTCATCCTCATCTTCCCATGGATCTGACTGATGTTTTGGGCTGTCCATTTGCAGGAATGCTCTGACATCTGGACTGAAAACAAAAATTAAGTTTATTATGGTATAAAATCATATCTACAGCTTTTCTCCCTTTTAAAATAAAATCAAAACAAAAGCCACAATATTAGCATTTATAGCAAGAAAGCAAAACAAAATGCATTACTATTATTTTAAAAGGAATAAGCAAATTAATTTTTTAAAAAACAAGGAACCAAATGGAAAATTCTTGGAGAAACTGTATACATTTTTCCTGGACCTCAAAATTCCAATTCTATAGACAACCCCCCCCCAAAAAAATTATGCACAGTTCTACTGAAAGGCATGTATGTAATCAGGACAGTCATTGTACCAGTGAATTGTAAACAAAATAGATACTTACAACAAGGAAAATTAGTAAGTCAAATATGGATAACTGCCTATAGGGAGTATCAGTCGGTAGCCAGAAAACAAGGAACAATAATAGCACAGTATCATTTATGTATATATTAAATACAGACAAACAGTCAGTCTAAACTTTTCAAAGATAAAGAGATAGCAAGTACCCAAACATATTAAAGTAGATAATCGCTGTGGAGATAAAGAAATAAGTACAACAATATAAGATGAAGAGAATAAAATGGACTTAAAAAGGATCGTGCGTGGACTAATGACAGTCCTGAGGGATGTTAAATATATCTGGTTACTTCTACCCTGAATTATTCTAAATAATTCAATACAAATAACAGAAATAGTAGAAAAATTGAAAGATGAAAAATTGTTTTTACAAAGGAGAGGGCTGCTGTGCAAGTAAAGTGGTGCAGCCACTAGAAAAGTTTGGCAGTCCTCAAAAAGCTAAACATGGAGTTACTGTATAATCTAGTAGTTCCACTCCTAGTACTGTATAATCTAGTGGTTCCACTCTAGTAGTTCCATAACCAGAAAAAATATAAACATGTTCACATAAAAATTCATCTATGAAATAATCATAACAGCATAATTCATAATAGCTAAAAAGTAGAAACATCCTGAATGTTCACTGGCTGATGAATGGATAAACAAAATGTGGTATATTAAAACACAGTAGAATTCATTCATAAAAAGGAGTAAAATACTGATACATGTTAACAACATGGATGAACCTCAAAGACATTATACTAGGGCCAAGGATTCAGTTCAGTGGCACTGAGCCTGCCTCGGAAGTGCAAGGTTCTGAGTTCAATCCCTGGTACCAACAAAACCAAAACAAAACATTACACTAAATGAACAAAGGAAGAAAAAAAGTCACATATTATATGACTTCATTTTAAACAAAATGCCCAGAACAAGCAAGCTTTAGTGATTGATAATAGACTAGTGGTTGCCAGGCACTGGAGGAAGAGAGAATTTGGGGGTACCATTTTTTTGGGGGGGGGGGTGTTAGAAATGCTAGATTCAGGCCAGGGATTTAGCTCAGTGGTTGCCTGCCTTGCAAGTGCAAGGACCCGAGGTTCAATCCCTGGTACCAAAAAAAAAAAAAAAAAGAAAAAGAAAAGAAAAGAAAGAAATGGTAGATTAGACTTGAGTGAGAGTAATGATGAGTGTACAGCACTGTGAATATACTAAAAAACCCACTGAATTGTCACTTATAAACTTCTAAATACATAACTTTCACTACTACAAATAATACTAGAACTCTTCTTGTTTTCACATAACAGTAGAACGGCATTTATGATTTTCAGGACAGATTTTTAAAATTATTTGGTCTGTATTATATTTTAGTATATGTGCTGCCAAAGCGAGCACTGGTCTGAATTATAAACCCATTTTAAGATTTCAAATGCATTCTGTTAAAACTGATTTCTAGGGAAGCTATTTACATTCTCTTAACAGTATGTGAACATCATGAAGACTCTTGTAGCCTTATCATTAAATGCTAATAATGATATAAATAACTTTATATTTATATCTCTGATCAATTCTATCAGTAATTAGTGAAATACAAATTAAAGCAATAATAAGAATCCAGGTGTGGTGCACACCTGTAATCCCAGCACTCTGAAGGCTGGACTACATAATAAGACCATGTCTCAAAAAAAAAAAACACCAAAAAAACCCCAAAACAAAACAAAACCAACACCCAAAACAAAACAATAAGAAACCACTACTCAATCATCTGAATAGCTAAAATTGTAAGACTAACAACACTAAGTGGTTCGTGAAACAATGTGGTTTCATACATTTATAATGGAAGTATGAATTCTGGCAATCATTTTGGAAAACAATTTGGTACTATCCACAAAGGTTAAACATACATATCCTACAGCCCAGAAACTTCAGAAGTGTTTGCAGCTGTTCATCAAAAGATTATATTAGTTACAGTAGTATTCAAAATTGCCAGATACACTTTAAAAGTCTCTCCTGCAAATGCTAAATGTAGTTCTACTGTTATGCCAACCAAGGCTGGAAGAGTCTTCAGGATGTTCATACAGTGCTAGCAGAATATAAACTGGCATAGCCTCCCTAGAAATCAGTTTTAACAGACTGTATTTGAAGGCTTAAAATAATTCAAACCAAGTAATTTTAATTTTAAAAGTCTCTCCTGAAAATCATATAAGCAATTCTAGCAATGTGCATCAATTGTTTGATGTTCAAATGAAGAGCATAAAAATTAAAATTAATTCAAATGTCTATCAGGAGTAGAATTGAATAAATTGTGTTGAATTCATTGCTGGGACAAAATATCCAGAATCCACATTTTAAAAGAAGGAGAGGATTATTTTGGCTCATGATTTCAAAGGTTTCAGTCCCTGATCAGTTGACTCCATGGTAGAAACATTACAGCAGAAGAGCATAATGGAGTAAAGCTGCTCAGTTCATGGCAGCCAGGTAGCAGAAAGGAAAGGGCTAGGAACCACATACAGTCCCCAAGGTCACACCCCCATGACCAACTCAGACACAACCAGAAATGTGTTTTAGTAATCTGCTAGGTGTTTCCCAATCTTGTCAAGATGACAATCACAACAGTCACAACTCCATTCATATGTAGTTGAAAACCAAGGCACATTTCTTTGCTAGACTCAGAAGAGTTACCTTTGGAAAAGACAGAATAGAAGTTGAGAAAAGACGTGTGAGAGGCTTCAGGAATATAGAATTGTCTAGTTCTTGGCCCCAGGGGAGTGGGTGATAACTTGAGTGTGTTTACTTTCTTATAACTCACTGAGCAGGGTGGTCATGATATGGGTGCTTTTCTATAAGTTACTCTGCAATAAAATTAGAATAAGGTGCTAATAGCAGGCACTTAATGTTTTCTGAAGCCACAGGAAAATATCAAATAATCAGCACGATGCTTTAACTACATTACACAAATTTCTTTCAAATGTAATCTATAAAACAATTATGAAAGGGAGAAAGAAAGTAAGACAAACTGATAAAAGGCAAAACAGTATAAAGAAAATCAGGAGGAAATGCTCCAGAAGTACAAACATATATAGCACAATAGCATTTCATATCAATCAGGCACACAAGCTTAAATAACACATGATTTCTCTCATATGAAAAACCCAAAGTATAAATAAGAAGCAAAATAAAAGAAAGATAATAGGAAGCAGGGAGAAAGACCTTTCTCAAAGGGGAAGGGGATATCAAGAGATGGGGGGAGTAATAGAGGATGTAAAAAAATTAAAATGTGTATGTATATGTACCAATTCCACATAAGGAATGTAAACATGTACTGCAAACATGTAATCCCCTGCCCCAACACCTGGGAGGAGGGGGGAGGAAGGGAAGGGAAAGGGAACCAAAAAAAGGATTAAGATGTATTAGGTACATGCACCAACTCCCCACAAGGTGTATAAATATTATGTACTATAAACATGTACTAGTAAAAAAATAAAGAAAAACAAGAAAACATTTCACAGAAAGAATAAATCTGTACTAGACTTCTTCAATATTCTTACATTTGGTTTCCCAATATTCTTAGATTTAGAATACAACAAAAATTACTTACTGGTTGCAAAGCTCTGGATACCTAACTAAATTCTGAATGAATTCATTTAGTCCTGCTCTTCTTTGTTTAATAAAATCTGTAAAAAGAGGATTAAACTATTAATATTATTTGTCAGCCAATATAATTATCTTCAAAATATTTATATAAGAATATACAAGGGCTGGGAATTTAGCTCAGTGGCACCGCTCCTGCCTTGCAAGCATAAGGTCCTGAGTTCGATTCCCAGTACCAAAAAACACAAATACAAAAAACAAAAAAAAAAACAAACCCAAAACCCAAAACAAAACATAAAAGAATATACAAACAAAGGTTAGTATATTGTAATTAAGAAGCTATTTTGCAATTCATGTTCTGTGGTATACAATGAGGAATAAATACTTTAATATATAGATAGACGGACAGACTAAAAATTTAAATAAAGCACATATATCACCCAAAAAAAAATTCTCAAAAACTGCCCACTTTAGCTGAGCACAGTGGTGCACACCTACAATACCAGCTACTTAGGAAGTTAGAGGACCACAAGTTGGGCAATTTAGCAAGAACCTGTCTTAAAAAACAAAAATGGCTGGAAATATAGGCTAGAGCGCTTGTCTAGCATGTACGAGGCCCTGGTGTTCGTTCCTCAGCACTGAAAAAAACAAAAACAAACAAAATCCTGCCTATTTTAGATTCTAAATAGACTCAATACAAATCTTGGACAGGCACTGTACTTTGTCTACACCCTTACATATCAATGTAATAACGTTTAACAAAATAACACTTATGATTGAAAAATCATACTTAAAAAAAACAAGAAAATAAGAATTACTAGAATCCTTTGTAAGTTAGAAATGGTAATTGGTTAACTGAATATTAAAACTCAGGCTTAATCCGTTGTTAAAAAACCCTTGAAAAATGCACTGGTAAACTTTCCTAACAAAGAATGATACAGCTTTTTCAAAGTGTTTTGTCTGATAACTGAGGCATACACTATTTAGCAATAAATGTTAAGCATAAACATTTCGTGGAATTAGAAAACTTTATTCAAATATCTTGTCTGTTATTTACTAACTGATCTTAAAACTTTTCAAAACATAATTCCTTACAAGTAAACTGGGGATGACAATAATATTTGTATTTCTTTTCTTTTCTTTTTAAGAGAAGTATCTTTATTTTCATTGTTGTGTTTTGTTTTGTTTTTTGCAATACTGGAGATCGAACTCAGGACCTTGTGCCTGAGAGGCAGGTGCAGTGCCACTGAGCTAAATCCCTGGCCCCAATATTTGTATTTCATTAAGGTTACATGAGATAATCCATGTAAATTTATGGGGTCATAAGGCTATCATCCTAAACCCTAATCCTTCAAAAATATATTCTAAAAATTGAAGACACGGGTAACTTGAGAAAGTGACTGTTAATGGATACAACTTCATTAAAACTTATAAACAATATACTACTTAATGAATTTTGATTTAGTGAAATTCAATTGTACTTGGGATGGTTTAGATCTAAAATGCCCCCTAAAAGTGTCAGTTCAGAGGTAGAGCTTTTAGAAGATGATTAGATCATGGGGGTACTATATTCATCAATAGATTTCCCTGAAACTGTAAACAAAAATAAACTTTTCCCTTATGTGGTATCTAGTATTTTGTTCCAGCAACAGGAAAGCTGACTAATACAGAAAATTGATCCTGAGGTTGCGGTCACTGCTGTGACTGTACCTGACCAAGTGGTTTAGAAATTTTTGGCTTTGTAGGAGGAATTTGGAAACATTTGGAAAGGTCAACTAGAGAAGCTCTGAGATGTTGTGAGTGGTGCTTGATTTGCAATACTGGTCAGAGCTCAAAAGGCTAAAATGCTTACAGGAATGTGGACAATAAAGGCCAGCCTCCTGTTTCAGCTGGAAACAAGGATTCCATTGGCAGTTATAATAGAAGCTCTGCAGAAAATTTGTCAACATTTTGCTCATGTCCTGAGATTTTTTTGAAGATTGAGATTAAGGGTGGTAGAACAACCTGGTAAAGGAAAGTTCAAAGCAACCCAACATTTAGGCTATGGCATGGGTAATGCTGGCTGCCTTTTAGCCATATCTACAGTGAGAACCAGGAGTAAATGGCAGAGCTTAATGGTCTGAAAAGTTAGCAGTTTTGCCAGAAAGGAAAGGCAAAGTTGGAGCAAAGGAAGGAACAGGAAAAGATTAGTCAAGTACCTTGTACAGGGACAAGAAGAAAGATGTCTTGAGGTCATCTTAGGAATTAGTGAAACTTCATCCATTACAGGCTCAAATGTGCAAAGTGTAACCTCTGATTTGAGAAGAGAGAGCCTCAGGCATCCTGCTAAATACAGCCAGCTAGGGAATTGGTTTCTTATGATTCATTTCATGGTGTTCAGCCATTCAGGCACTCAGAAGTTGCTGTAATCATGGTCCAAGGAGGCCTGGCTATTGTTCAAGCAGATAGCAGACTTTGGCATCATTCACCTGGTGCTGGTTTTTAAGACATACAGAATGCAAGAATTATGGGCTCACAGAGGCTTCCACCCAGATGTCAGTAAAAGGTCTTGGAGGCCAGGAAAAATTTGTGTGAGAGGATCACAGTCCCTACCAGGAGCCCATCAGAGTAGTGTGTGAAGCTGTTAGACAGAAGCTAAAGGTGCAGTAAAGACCCCAGAAGTTGGAGATGCCAGGCATCTGGAACATTTGCTGAAGAAAGTCACAGGCACTGAGCAGAGCCATCCTAAGAGAGAAGCCACATGGGTTGCAACCAGCAAGGTCATAGGGGCAGGGCCGCTGAAGCCCTTTAGGGTTCTTATCTTACCACACCCTACCCTGGGCGCTGGACATGGAACTACACCATTTAATGTTTACCCTGGTGGGTTTCCATCTTGCTTTGGGTCTAATTTGTCTATTCCACTATTCTTACACTTAAAAATGGGAATGTTTACCTTGTGCCAAACTTTATTTTTACAGAGGGCTACAACAAAGAGTTTGCTTAGTCTCAGAGGAGACTTTGGACTTGGACTTTTCAGTGATGCTCGCTCTCTGAATACTCTGACAATTCTTAAAGATAGACCACATGCATTTTGCATAATATGATGGACGCAAGCCTTTTGAAGGCTAGGGTTAGAATGCTATGGTTTGGATCTAAAATGCTCCCCGAAGTCTCACATTCAGAGGTGGGGCTTTTGGAAGGTGATTGGATCATCATAGGTGTGCTATGATTCATTGCTGAGTTCAGAGTTGAATGCAGAGTTAGGAGGTGGGGTCTAGTGAGAACAGGCAGATAACTGGAGGTGTGACCTGGCAGGGTATATTTTTGTCCCCAGCTCCTCCCTTCTCTCTCTGCTTCCCACCCTGGCCACCATGTAGGGAACAATTTTTTTTGTCATGCTATTTTTACCTTGGATCCAGCTGACCATGGCCTGAATGAATCCACTCAAACTATAAGCAAAAATTAACCTCTCCTCCTTTAACTTGTCAAGTATTGTGCCCCAGCAAGTGTCTTAGTCACTTTCTCATCACTGAGACACAATACAGTACCTGAGATCTACAACTTAAAGGAAATGAGGGTTTTTTTGGTTCAATTTTTAGAGATTTCAGTCCACAGTCCACTGGCTCCAAGGCAGGATGGCATGGTAGAAGGCAATAGTGGAGGAAAAGCCGCTCACATCACGGCAGCCAGAAATCAGAAAGAAACAAGCCAGGGAAAAGATATACCCTTTTACGACATGCCCCCAGTGATCTACCTCTAATCAGGTCCCACCTCCTAACATCAGGCTAGCTGTAGCACCTCCATAATCCAGTTGCCTTCTACAAGCCCGACCTCTGAGTGTATGAGACTCTGAATGATGTCCCCCCCATCCAGATATAAAGCATGACAGGAAAGCTGACTAATACACTACTCAATAACATTAACATATAGGGTTTGCTACCAAAATGATGGATTATTTCCAGTCACGTGGCTTGTTATCATCTCTTAAATGTAAGGTATATCTGTTATAGAACAAATAAAAAATTAGGTCTAGTCACTGGGATGCAGGTATACACACATCTGCTCAACTATGAATTCCTCGAAGAATTTCAAGTAGGTATCTTACAAAACTCTTCCAAGAACATTTTTCTTGTAAAGTGTGAGGTTTACTTTAAAAATTGTACTTGGAGGCTGGGAATGTAGCTCAATGGTAGAGCATTTACACACCATGTGTGACACCCTTTTTTCAATCCCTAGCATTTGCAAAAAATACCAATTTTTAAAAACTATACTTGAAAGGCATTTTTCAGGAAATGGATTTAGTAATTTATGAGAAAGAACTAGAATGAATGGCCACATTTGGAATATTAAAAGGAAATCTAATAACTACAGTATATGGAAGTAGCTGTGGATACTTATTAAAGAAACATCTTACTTTGAGAAAAAAATAAACATTTTACTTAGGAGACCAGAATAAAAACAGAGGAATTTTCTTTCTTCAGTGAGCTATATAGCCAAAGCTGTGCTAAGTGCTAATAGACTTTCCATTTCATTACTATTTTAAACCATTTTTAAATTCGTACGTAAAGCCCTATATAAGAAGAAAAGAAAAATAAATAAGAAAGAACAAGTCCAATACTAATTAGTAATAGTAACTTATAGGCAACATTAAGCATACAAATATCTGAAAAAGCCAGGGATTTAGCTCAGTGCTTCTGGCGCCTGCCTCGAAAGCACAAGGACCCAAGTTCAATCCCCAGTACCAAAAAAAACCAAAAAACAAATATCTGAAAAAAACTCCAGGTCAGACAAAATGTGTTCCAGCCCATTGTGAGAAATGGCAAGAATTTATATAAGGCTGATATATTATCTTTAACAACTAAAGTTATAGTTAGTTATGTACTTCTTAAAATCTCTTCAAGAAGAACTTATGTGAACATATGTTAAAAGATGCAGAGGTTTACAGTTAAGAAATCAAAGTTGTCTTTATGTAAACTGTTGAAAGCAAGCATCATGATTTAAGAAAAAAAATTTTATTATCTTTATCCCTTAACCCAGTACTGTATCTTGGAAGGTACTTAATGGGTGCTTGTGAATGAGTAAACAAAATACTGTTAAAACACAGCTTTGTTATTGCATTTTTGTTTTAAAATTATCTAAAATGTGTACATGATTCCAAAGTCAAAGCTATAAACATGCTTCTTTCAGGGGCATCTAACTTTCACCCCTATTGCCTCCCTTGGCCTTCTCCCTCCTCCTTTAAATCACTAGTTTTAATATTTTTATTTATTCATTCATTATTTCCTTTTGAACTCTCACTGTTTCTTATGCAAAAAATATACATTATACAAACTCATATGGACTTTCTTTTTTTCCACTGAATATATATGGGAGACCAAGCTACAGTAATACATTAAGAGTGTTTTTTTTAAATAGCTATGATGCAATTTAACCCTGGAAGAATATTTCAGTTGTTTCCAGTTTTTGTTACAAAAAATGTCACAAAATGACAGATTTGCATGTATGTCATTTCATATGCAATTTACCTTCATATACAGTTTATCTTTGGGATAGATTCCTAAAAATGTGATTTCTTGGTCAAAAAGTTTGTTAAATTTCTATCAATGACTATAGCACTTTGCATTCCCATCAGCAAAATATGAAGATGCCTGTTTCCCCAAAGGTTAACCAAACAAGCATCTCATTCATCCTTGAAATTTTGAGTGTAAGTTAGATTTATTTTTCCAATGTAGGGGTTTTTTATGACCACCGTGACATATAATCTGTTTCACTGTTGACAAGTCATATGTAATATGCTTAGGACAGATTTCAAATGGTTCTTCAATAAAAATAAATTGTAATGTCAAATACTAAATTCATCAAAACTAGGTACAATCGGACAGTCAGTCTGGTATCTTGCCTTTAACAATGAAGCAGTGATATTGCAGGTCTTTCTTTTCCTTCTTTCCTGATGAAATGCTTCAGCCTCAAGGATTCAAAGGCTCTACAGAACTTCTGTGCAATTTCAAGTTTCCTACTATCACTAACATACAGTTTTATTCTTAAGTCTTTCTGCCACTTGAAATTAATCAATTATCTAAATTACCCACTGAGGGACACTTTAATTGTCTCTGATTTCTTCTCTATGTATCTCCTTTATGTAAGCAATTACCAAGATTTCTTACAGAGTTTTCACTAACAAAGTTCTTGCACATGGCTCCCTTTTTACCCCATTTCAACACTAGTGCTTGTGCTTATTATCTGATACCAGGACTATTGCATTATTCCCTTAACCAGTCTCCTGGCTCTACTTGGTCTCCTCTCTGCTCTGTCTACTATGTACATTTCACACTGTTATCTTCATGTCATGTCACTAGCTCACTCAAGTATCTCTAAGGCCCATATGCTGCCCATTTAATGCTTTTCAACCTGTGCTCCAAAGAGATATTTCACTTCTGCACCAACAATGCAGTTCTGTCATTATTTGATTCACATATTATATTTTTTGCATAAGAGGCCACTTGGGGAAAAAAGTGTTTTGCAGCTAAAAATAAAGAGTACAAAAATCACTAGTCCATAAAATCAATTCCATAGAAACTATAATTTGGTTTTGTTGTGCCAACGCAATTTTCCCTTGTTTAGATCCATGTACTTTGCAGTATTTTAAAACCTAGTATTTGCCAAATACTATAAATAAAAGATAGTCTCTACCTTCATACAATCTATAGGCTAAATAAGACAGATTAGTAAAAACAATGAAGTATGCTATAATTCTCTCAAGAGAAAAAAAATCTGTAAGAAAAAATAAAAATATTCATGACCCTGAGGTCCATCAAGTATAATGAATAAAGAACCTCCAGTTAAGATGATGATCAACAGCAGTAGGTGGGGAGTGGGGTAGGCTTTAATTAAAGCAAGAACATGAAAAAATATTAAAGAGAGGATAAAGAGAAGTGTGTTAATCATGGACAAAGTGAAAAGGTCTGGGAGGTAAAGGAATGGTATAAGGTTGGAGGAAGCACAAAGTAAGTGACTTGAGAATGCTTAACTGACCAAGAAAGCAGATATATAAGGTAGCACCTGGATTCTTGGGGGAACTTCCCAGTGTTGAAGCTTCAAACACACAGGGCTCTAAATTCCTGAGACTTTCTGTCCCTAGGCTCCTCAAGGGTGAACAACAGGAAAACTTTTGGGTATCTCATACAGACACCTGCAGGTTGCTATGTACAAAGTATATATTTAATAACAATTACTGAATTAAAGAATGAATGTCCTTCATGGTACCAATTTAATGTTAGGGAAAGATATCATATGATCTTTAATGATTAATAAATTTATCTGAAGACAGACCACTTGAATTTAACTTGCAAATCTGCCATTTACTACCTGTATTTGACCCTGGGCAAACTAATGAATGTAACTGTGCTCCATTTTCCGTAAGTCTTATATACAGTGCAATGAATATGTTAACTATCTCTTCAAACTTCAACCATCACTTAACAGTCGGTTTGTGCAAATATTGCTTACCTGGATCAAAATTATCACCAAATATTCTCTTGGCAGGAATCTTCAAAGCCATAGCAGGAAATTGTTTCTTTAACTAAAATTTTTAGAAATAGCATTACATGAACTAAGTTTATAAGTCTTCAAGTTATGCATTCACTAAAACCAAATAAAATCTGATAATAAAGAAAATTCATAAGACATATTTTTAAATACATGATCATATAATGTACAATATTTAATTATACCAATAAAATAGCAGAGACCGACTAATCATCCCATTTGGTCCCAATAAAACACTTGGTATCTGTGTGACCTTGGATAAGTTACTTAATATCTCTAAGCCTCAGTTTTCTTACCTGTAAAATGAAGACAATTTGAGCAAGAATCTTAGATTTGTTGTGTGGGTTAAAGGAGACTATGTTAAATGATTAAACTGGAATTGCACGTTTAGGTTCTGAATGTATTACCCACTATATATTACCTCAAGAAAAGATATGCTCTTTATGTTCTCTCATCATGAATAAATTGACAATAGTTTTTGACAATAGTTTTCTGAGAAAGCTAATAAGTTTTGTCTTCAATATCCTCTTTTAGCCTTCCTTTTATTAATATTCTAAAATACTTGTTTATCAGATTTGGTTGTCCTCAGAGAGGTAAACTTGACTCTGAATAAAATAAATTTGGGGCAGTAAAGTCATAATCATGGGCTATATTTTTATTATAAATGTAGTCCATGCTAAAATCCATATACATTACATGCCTATGGTTTTTACATGTACACTATAGTTTTATATGTACACATATAAAAAGTGATCTAACTAGCAACTGACAGGACATATAAAAAATAGAAAAATGTATTAATCACTGTACATCACGGAAATGCTATTAGCAAAACCCAGGCTAAAAATCTGTAAACAAAGGACCCTTTTTTAAACACACACACACACACACACACACACACACACACACACACACACACCCCGACACACAGCCCTGTAAAGGAAAGAGAAGTGGGGAAGGAAACTAGTAATTAAAAGATGCTTAAAACACTTGTCAACCAATCAAATAGTAACCAGATATCCGATATTAAGGCATTTTTATTAATTTACTTTCGTATGTGTTCATGATAGTATGTGAATGTTTTGCTTTTAAGAATCTTTATCTTGGGCCGGGGATTTAGCTCAGTGGTTTCACCACCTGCTGCACAAGCACAAGGACCTGAGTTCGATCCCCAGTACCAAAAAAAAAAAAGAATCTTTATCCTTTAGAGGTATAGAATAAAATATTTACAGATGAAATGATATGATGTCTAAGATTTGTATCAAAATTACGTTGGGCTAGCTAGGGATAGAGATGAAACAAATGGTCTTGTATGAGTAATTGAAGATAGCTGGTAGCATTATGTTATTTTCTGTATTTATACTAGTCTGTCTACTTCTGTATGCGTTTGACAATTTCTATTAATAAAAATTTAAAAATACAAACTATGGCCATAAAACACACATATAAGCTGGCAATTAAAATACTTATATACTAGAATTTTTTTTTTCTTTTCTTTTATTCTAAAGGAATCACACAGGGAAAGAATTCATGTTTTGAACTTAGAAAAATCCAGGGCAAGTTTAACCTGAATTCTGTAGTTTCAAAGACCACAAATACCATTCTTTAATTTTTTCATGTCCTTCACCATGAGGGAAAATTTGTACTGTATTTAATAATTATAAATATTTTGAAAATTGCAATGTTACTTTTAAAGTTATATGTAAATGAGTCAGACATGGAAAATAATGAAATATGGAAAAAATGAAAATCCAGAGAAATTAAGAAAATGGATGATAAGTACTAGGGATTCTTGAAACATTCCTGGAAATTTTTGTAGTAGGTTTTAGTTTTTTATTTGGTGTATGATGTAGGCTTGAGAAAAAAACCAAAGAATTAAAGAGACAGAAAGTGGGGTGATTTTTTACATTTAATCTACTTTTATTTTGTTATTCAGATTTTCTAGAACATGTACTAATTTTACATAGGGACAAATAAATATTATTTTAAAATGCAATATTATTTTTTAAAATTTAATTTCCATTAGCAAGTGATTTAAATTTCACTTGGAACAAATATGGTGAAATCCTAAATAAGATGAATCAGAAGTCTAACACAAAACATACAGATGCACCAGATGTGGTGCTACATACCTCTAATCCCAGCACTAGGGAGCCTGAGGCAGGAGAATCATCAATAGAGGATAGCCTGGGCTACATCATGAGTTCAAGGTCAGCCTGAACTACATTAGTGAGACCCTGTCTCGAAACAACAACAACAATAACAACAATCTCCTGAATACTGGGATTACAATGCACCATGCCTGGCACTTTTTTTTTTTTTTTAACCAAAACAAAGCTTGGAATCCAGAGCTCTCCTAACTTGTGATTCTAATGACTAACTCAGGAGGCATTCTTTGGCCTCTTTCACCTGGTGAGATCTGGCCTGATGAGTTAGAATGGGCTTGGGGTCTGTTTACTTTAGAAAGTACCGTACATACAACTATAGATAGATTATGAGTATCTTTACTATCTGAATAATGTCTATATGTATATTTGTGTGTATGGATGTATGTACTGGCTTTAGTTATTTAGTCATCTAATGATCTCTTTCATCACCCACCCTCAGGTCACTGATAAAATGTCAATAATCATTTCAGTTGTGTTAGCTACTTCCAATATGGAACCTAAGACTTATCTCTAACTAAGAATGAAATACAGGAGGAGAGTGGGCTCATGATAGACTTTCAGATCTAAAGCTTATAGTTGGACAGTTTAGCCAGAAATATGATGAAAAGATTTATTTCTAATACTCTGTATTATTAAAACGATCATGTAACTCTCTTTTTCAAGGTCAATTTGGAACTGCTCAACAGTCCTTTCTCCATCAGAATTCCAAAGTTACGATGCTTTTGAAGAATCCCTTTTCTGCATTCCTTATATATGTGAGTATGAATTAGTCATTCAAATAAATCTTTCGGGATTTTCTCAGGTGTTTTGTTTTCAACAGAAATTCTATACACTATTACTTACAGTGTTGTAAAGTTTGTCAAACTCTGCATATCTCCTAAAGACAAACCACTCACTCCTTCCCACAGAGACTAGAACTTTATAAACCTGTAAAAATAAAAAGTAACACAGTTTAATAAATTTTGACCAAAAAAGGCTCTTTTTAAATATGTACAAACTTTTTTGCATTCATGAAACTGATATTAAGGTTTATATATGATTCTCCAAGTACATAAGCATATTAACTGAAACACTTTATCTTGGCAAAAGGTATTTTTAAAATGATGTGAAATATTTCAGTAATTTTCAGAGAATTACATAATAAACACACATGTACTCATTATTTAGATCTACTGAATCCTAATATTTGGCCATTCTTGCTTTAGATTTTGTTCCCAAGAATAAAACAATACAATTTCAATTCATGCCATTTTCCTCTTTTCTTCTCCAACACTATTATCTTGAAATTATAAAGTATTTTCAAAAGTGATGCCTGGCACAGTAAAAACAGTTAACTATTAGTTCTCTTCTTTCTAGGTCAGTGGTGGCAAACCTTTTGGAGATGAATGCCCAAACTGCAACCCAAAACCCACTTATTTATCACAAAGTACCAACACTGCAATTAAACCTGAATATTGAGGTTTTAGTTTAGAAAAAACAACTCATACATTAATATCTTTTGTCTTAAAAGAAAAACAGGGGCCGGGGATTTAGCTCAGTGGTTTCACCGTCTGCTGCACAAGCGCAAGGACCCGAGTTCAATTCCCAGTAAAAACAGAACAAAACAAAAAAACAACATGCATGCCATAGGTTCACCACCACTGTGCTAGGTCATCTTTCATACAGTATTTTTCAAACTAAGAATTCACCCACAGATTTTCTAATTCCATCTCAGAGTTTGTTATTTTCATATATATATACTCTCAAATAGAATCATAATAAGCAACTCAATGACATAAAAACAAATACTATAACCCCTTACTAAATGAGAACAAAAAAGTAACTCGCCCAAGTTCATACACTTAATAAAAAACATAAAACTGAGACCAAAATCTAAATCTTCCATCAGAACCAGTATTAAATCATCAAGTTTTAGAAATAACTGTCATAATTCATCCCACAGGTACTCTCAGAATACAATTCAAAATATTGTAATGAGTTATCAGAAAATACCACAGACCTTGTATCATTGCTAAAGAGAAAACAACAAGAATCCAGTTACATGAGGAAAGGATGGCTGATGTAGGGCTTGGGTTATTAATCTTATTATTTTACAGTAATGACTAGATGAGAAGTATGAGTTGGTTCTGGGGCTTACAGTACGATTCCCTAGAGTCTGTTGGACACCTTAAAAGAGAAAACCAGGTTTATCACAGAAGATAGGCACACAAATGCGAATAAATTCACCTTGCCCAATGAAGATAGGAAACCTACACTCACAAGTTAATATGAGACAATGCTGGGAGGAAAGCACTGTTCTGATATTGTATGAATTCTGTAGTGCTGTTTTGTTTTTTTTTGTACCAGGGATTGAACTCGGGTCCTTGTGCTTGCGCAGGGCCATAGTTTCAGTGAAGGGTCTACAAATGTGAGAGCTCTGAGAGAGAGGGGATAAAGTCTCACTGAAAGGTGAGAAAAAGTCATTGGTATCAGTCACCTGGGCAAAGGACGTTAACACCCAGATGGTTAGAAAAAGCACTTGGGCACCACATGAGCTACAGTGTAACAATCAGGTTCTTCTGGTCAACCAAGAAGGTACCTTGAGACCATAACGTTAAGTAAAATCAATCAGACACACACATTTAAATATTTCATGGTTTCTCTTATATGAGAAACCCAAATTATAAATAAAAAGCAAAATAAAAGATGGATAATAGAAGTAGGGAGAGAGATCTTTCTCAAATTGGAAGGGCGGAGGTAGGGGAGGGAAAACAGATGAAAAAAGTAATTAAGATGTGCATGTACCAACTCTACATGGAATGTAAACATTATATACTGCAACATATATCAATAAAAATTAATTCTATTTAAATAAAATGTTAGCTGTGATGAATAATAAAAAAAGGAGCTATTGGGTATAACATGTTAGAATTACTTAACACTCCCCAGATGAAGAGCCTGAAGAAGAAAAGACGCTAATAAAGTTAACCATGACTAGACTGTAGATTTATCTGACAAGGTATTAAGGACTAGACTGGCCTGGAGGCAGATAAAAGGACAAGAAACAGGTTACTATGACTGTGAGCCTGGATTCCAGACTGTAGGGGCTCTATAGCAAATATATTTACAGGAAATAAGGTTTTGTAAAGTTACTTTGCAGTATGATTATAAGCAAGTGCTTATTAAATAAGTTCTAATAAAATACAAACAGGCAAAAACAAAAACTTCAAATTCTAAAAAATATTTTGGTCATCAAAAAAGCAGGATTTCACAGAAAGCAGTATATTTATTATAATATGAAATTATCCTATTATTTTTATTTGAGTCTTTCTTCAGTGTCTATCTTACCCCAACAGAATGTAAATTCCTTAGAAACTAGGGTTGTGTCACTCTGGCTTCCCACTGAATCCCCAGTGCATAATACAAAAATTTACTGACAAAAATATAATGTAGAATTGGTATAACAGATCAAGACATCTTAGATTAGGAAGCTGACATAGGGAGTTCAAAAGTTCAAGGCCAGTCTGAGTAACTCAGCAAGATACTGTCTCAAAATAAAAAATAAAAAGAGCTGGGGATACACCCTTGCACTCCCTGGGTTCAATCACGAGTACTACCAAAAAAGAAAATATAAAACAGAAAAAAAAAAACCCACCCTAGACTGCAACATATGACTGTTAGAAGCTGCACACTAAAGAATATATAAAGACATATAACAAAAGCAAGCATATAAAATATTATTGACTACACAATGTCTATTTTTGTTGCTAAGTATAATATAAGCATCTGGGCTTGCTGAAGCTGAGTCCATGTTCATTCGGTACAGTTGTGCTCTAATTTATATCTGGATGCCCACCTCCTCAAGCCTCATGCATTCAAAAGTGGCCTTTTGAAAGGTGAATGGATTATGGGGGTGATACAGCTGACATGCTATTAAAAGGTGGGGTCTGGGTGGAAGAGGTGGATCCCTGGGGGCATGAACTGGCAGGGTATATCTCACTTTCTGGTTCTGTCTTTCCTCTCTACTTCCTGTCCAACATGAGGTGAACAGCTTTTCTCTACTCAGGCCCTTTCTGCATGCCAGTTCTGTCTGGAACTGGCTGATCATGCAAGGACTGAAATTTCTAAAATGTAAGCCAAAATACACTTCTCCTACTTGGAGTTTTGGGTGTTGGGTATTCTGTCCCAGTGACAAAGAAAGTGACAAAGACAGGTAGGGGTCTAAATGAGCTGATTAGAACTAAGTTTCTTGAGAACTGAGGACTGCACCATAGTGACCTAGCAACTAGCACATGAACTTAGTGCTACTTTCATTCAACAGCAGCTCAATAAATACTCAAGGAACAATAAAGTTCTTGCTTCAAAGGATCTTCCATTCCAGCAGGCAAGGCAGATATAACAACACACAAAGTATGTCAGGTGGTGATAACAGCTATTAATTTAAGTATGCTAAGTAGGACAGAGAGTAAACGGGGTAGGACAGGGTGTAAAGGTGCTATTTTATATTTTAAGTAGCCAGAAAAGCTTCTTAAATTAGGCAGAATTTGAAGAAAGTAAATGAGCAAGGTGATTTAGACAGGGCCTCTGAGAACTCAGGGCATAGCATGGGAACAGCTGAGTAAGAGTTCTTTGAAAGGCCTTCTTGACCCTTTCCAAGAAGATATGGAAGTACCTCTATTCCGAAAATCAAAGACACCTGAGATAACCAATTGCCCACATTTGCAATATAAGTCCCTGAAGGAGAAAATGGCCTAAGGGGGGAAAAAAAGGAGAGGAAGCTTGGCATGGTGGTAAATGTCTGTAACCCTAGTTCTTGGGAAACTGAGCCAGGAGGATCACAAGTTTCAAGTTAGCCAGGGCTACACAGAGAAAGCTGGTCTCACAACAAAAACAATAAATACTGAGGGAAACAAGAAAAACTTGCACACACCTTGCTGTTTTATCCTGTTTATCTTCAATGTGATATTGCTAAAAATGTGCTTATACTAATGTGTAGCAAATGCGTATTTTTAAAGATAACCCTGCAATGCAGAGGCTAAGGGCAGGTAAATGGCAGATACACATACTCCAATCTCTCTGCTCTGTGCTTCAGTGCAGGACATGGGAGATGTGTTGGTTTAGGAGGGAAAAGCACAGGGGTGATGGACTGTTTTCCTGCTCCATAGCTGGGACCTTGGGAGAAAGACACTATTTGGGGGCACTCAGCCCCAACTAGTTAAGAAAACAGAATGTAATGCCTACACAAAGAGTTTAGTTTAACTCTTCAGCTTTCCTCAACTCCCATGCGCCATGGACTCTGAGTTGAAAGTCATTTGTTATGAGGGTCAACAGGTGAGTCTTTCAATAGAGGGCAGATGTGGGCCACTGAGCTAAGAGCAGGAAAAGATGAATCAGAACCTCAGGTGGCTCTTTAGCTTCAAGAGCCAAGGCACTGAATGGGCAGGGAGCAGCTCTAAGAACCTGGCTAAATCAATGAAGAAGAGATCCAGTTAGCCCAGGAACTATAGATGCCAGCAATGGATGCTGGTAAAATGCCCATGGGTGGATCATGTCAACCATAGCTGGGATAGTTACCAGACCAGCCACTCTACAACTAGAATAGCAAAGATCTAGAACAGTGGCAGTGAATCTTTTCAAGCTTTCAATGATAATAAACAGCTGTGCATAGGTTTGGCGCCAGTGAACTAGAAGGATGACAAAAACACAAGAGCCCTAAAAAAACAAAAAACAAAAAACAAAACAAGAGCCTTCACTAGGCTACTATGAGGTCAGTCTTCTCAACAGACACTGTGAAAAGGACCCTTCTCCTCCCATAAACCAAAATAACAACATGGGGAAGCAAAGGGGGTAAAAAGCAGAATTGTGACAACCTAGACATTTTTATTGAGATCAAACTAAGTGCAGAAAGCATTACATTAAATGAACTTCACACTACTCAGTGGGGACAAGAGGGCACATAAAGGGAAGACTAGATCAGCTACAAATAAGACAAATAGTATTGTTTTTTCAAGAGAACAAGGGCAGGAGATCTCTGCATATACTAACTGGACTACTAGAATTAAAACAATATTGTATATTTCATCATAATCAGAAAAATGACTACTCTCCAATAATAGTTACTGATCATACAAATTCAGCAAAAATTCACTGTAAATATGTTTTCCTTTTTCTCTCTCTCTTTTTTTTTTTTGGTACCGGGGATTGAACTTGGGTCCCTGCGCTTGCGAGGGAGGTGGCGGAACCACTGAGCTAAATGCCCAGCCCATACATATGTTTTCTAAAGTCCTACAGTAGCTACTAAGGTGTTAAAAAATAAAATCAGAAATGGACATTGCCTTTGAAAACAAGAGATAAAACAGAATATTTTAAAAACTATTTTTATATATTAAAACGTGATGTAAAATAATAAAAGCCCTAAGAAAGATACTGTGGAAAGTTCAAGACAGCAGTTCTTAATATGGGACATGTGACTTCAGGAGCCCATAATACCTGACAGGACACACAAAATTATCAGTACGCAGATAAGCATGTACAAACGCACACATTTTCTAGTAAGAGGATCCATGAGACAGTGTCATAAGATTCTCTAAGAGAATATGTAAATAGACAAAAATCTATACTAAAAAAGGAAAATTTAAGCCAGGCATAGCGGCTCATGTCTATAATCTCAATAGTATGGGAGGTTGAGGCAAGAGGATTCCAAGTTCAAGCCCAGCCTTGGCAACTTAGCAACTTAATGAGACACTGTTTCAAAAAAATATAAAAAGGGATGGGGAGAGCATAGCTCCATGCAAAGTCCCTGGGTTCAATTCCCAGTACCATGTGCTTGTGTGCATGTGCATATGGATGCATACACATACACACACACATACACACACACAGTAAAATAAAATCAGGATATGGGGGAAGAGGGACATTCTAGTTAAGGAAGAACAAATCAAGACAGGAATATCCTCTGTAATCAATTTTCCCCATATGCTTTATATTATATACTTACAGTAAACCTCTTCTTTTTCTCTCTGTGTTCATCAGAGCTGGGAATGCTTACACTTGGACAGCTTTCTTTGTAGTCCATGGTATAATCTTTTTGTATTTAATGCCTCAAAATGACACCAAAAAATGAGTTCAAAGAAATAATCAGGAGGATGAGAACAATTAACTAATCCAAAATATGAAACCTCTTAAGGTAATGTTCAAATTCCATCGTGCAACCTTAACAGAAAAAAAAAAAAAGAATTGTTAGCAAAACAGTTTTAAACTACTATTACCATCTGTCATTCCTTCTAAGTAGGATCCATTTGATGTTTATTCTGGTAGGAATTTACTTTTGCTCAGCTTAGCTTAGAGATTTAGTTTGTTATGTTCCTATCATTAACCCACAAACATCTGTATGCCATCTACCTTCCTTACTATGGAAGTTCTAGAAGTTTATATTCGGCAGGTCATGTGGAGGGAGGATTAACTCGAATTAAAGAAACTCTAGTTAGATGACCAGAGCCTCACCCTCCCGTCACAGTCCTCTACTGTTTAAGTAGCAGGTGGAGCCCCCACCACTCTTCTAAGATAAATTAGCTTTACCTGGGAGCCCCAGGATCCATCTTAGCCCACACTTCTCAACCTGCAGCACTGGCAGGAGGGGGAAGATTATGAGCTATACTATCTACATCTTTCCATTGAGAATGTAGGACATGGTTTTTGTTACATTTGACAATTTGCTGTTGTAATTATTATTATTATTACTATTATTGGTCCTGGGGAATTGGACCCAGGGTTGTGCACTGAGCTACATCCCTAGCCCTTTCTATTTAAAAAAAAAATTTTTTTATTTTGGAAAGGGCCTCGCTAAGTCACTAATTTGTCCAGAATGGGCTTGAATTTGAGATTCTCCTGCCTCAGTCTCCCAGAGTGCTGAGATTTCAGGCATGCACCACCATGCCAATACTTTCCCCCATAAAATCCTTTCAAAGTTTTCTGACAGAGGGATACCAGTTCTCTTCAGTAACGACTCCTACTACTCTTCATTGTCTCATAACCCCAAAGAGCCCAGAAAGGAGTTCAATGCCTACTCTGAGAAAAGACTATCTTTATACCAAAAAATCTGCAGAATATCAATCAATTTTATCAACTGGAGTCTCAGGAGCAAATGTGGGAGTACATTCAGAGGATATTAGGGCAAGGATGGTTAAATATAAGATTACTGGGGCCCATCACATGACCACATGTGTATACTATTGTTCTCCAGCTTTTGTCAAGAACAATATGTAAAAAAAAAAAAAAAAAGGAACAATATGTAGCAATTCCCCACAGTGACTGTCTACTGCAGAAAGGTAAATATAATCCTTCTGAAGATTACTAAATACTAGCTCTGAACTGACAATAGTCCCTGGAGGCCCAAAATGTAGTCTACCAGTCAGAGGGTAACTACCAGAGATAAGAAATGAAGATGTCCCTCATGTCTCACGCAGGATTCTATGGAACCATATGGCAATATTGTGCTTATTTACCTAATCCTGGCATTTTAGTGAAAACAAATATAGTAGTAACCAGTCAAATCCCCCCACACTAGTTCCCTGTTCTATGTGTTAAAGTTATTGAGAGGGAAAGGGCCATAAACAAGCCTCTGACAAACATCAAAAGAAGAGTAAGCATTAAGTACCATCCACAGGACTAACCCTACAACAAAGAATCATCTGGCACAAGATGTCAGTAATACAGAGATCGAAACTAGCATTTATTAAACATTAATGCCAGGACTGTTTTAAGTAATCATATCTAATGCATCACTCAGTCCTCTCAGCAACCTATAATGTAAGTATCATTTATTCCTACCTCACAGATGAGGAAGAAACCTAGGCTAAGAGGAATACATTATCACACAACTGAGTGACAGCACCCAGCTCACAAACCCACACACCACGTCCTTCAATTTCTTATACTATTGTTTCTTATGCTTCAGTTTCTTATGGATCTTCTTCTACCTCATTACTGAAGATACTGCAGAGCTGAAAAGAAGAGGGTTACTATGTATCCACAAAGCAATACAATTACAGAGAGAAAGTTATTAAAGAAAGGCAGATTTCTGATTCTGTTACCAAGAGGGGTCAGGGTTTGGGTAGCACTGTCAGAAAGGGCCCCTGTCTTCCATTTTTTGAAATATCACAAGTAAACAGCTAACCAACAGCTTGGTACAAAGCAGGTTGGCCCCATAACAAGGACAGCCAAGGGCTAAATTATGAAATAAAAAAGGCACAAGAATTTTAGATGCTATCAAGATATATATTTTAGAAAAAGAGAGGAATTTATCTTTTTTAAAAAAATTGTGGATTCAAATAATTTATAAAGGTACACAAAGTAGCAATTTGTGTAAACTCTGGCAGAAAACTGTCCAAATTGTAATGTTAAAAATTAGCTGATTCAAATGTTGCTTAAAATAAATAAGCATTAAAGTTTTTTAAAGCATTTTGTTCCTTCACCATAGTATCCATCTTTTTGTCTGTTGCCTGCTAATTACTGTTCTGCATCTGTTTGAGGGCAGCCAAAATTTTTTCTTACAAAAAGGCCAAAAGATTCTTCTGCTTTTACCTCTAAAAAAGTAGAAAGACTACTGAGCATGGTAGTCATGCCTATAATCCCTGCATTCTAGGGGGCTGAAGTAAGAGAATCACAAATTTAAGCCCAGCTGGCCAATTTAGCAACTGAAACTCTATCTAAAAAAGTGTTAGGAAGAAATAAAAGAACCTCTGTTCTGAGGATGCAGCTCAGTGCAAAGGCCCTGGGTTCAATCCCCAGTATCACCAAGAAGTAAAGTAAAATAAAATAAAATAAAATAAGAGAGTTTTTAAATCCCATTTCTTCACATATCATAAAGATTGGTTCACTTTTTTTTTTTTTTTTGTACTGGGGATTGAACTCTGGACCTCATGCTTGCCAGGCAGGTGCTGTCACTGAGCTACATCCCCAGCCCAAGACTGGTTCAGTATTGACCAGTGGACCCTACCCAGACATATTTCTAAGTTATCAGTAAACACTCTTAACAAGCAGAAAGAGAAGGGTGGCAAATCATACCAAGGCATAAAGGGAAATAAAAACAAGTCTGTTTCAAAAGAAAGAAATTAAGCCTAGAAGAGCTATAAGTGTTCTTCCATAAAATGACAGGATTAGGCACTAGTGTTTGAGAACAATTATACCCAAAAGGTAGAAGCTGATGGAGTCAGGAAGAAACAAAGGAACACCATGTATATAATACAGAATGCAAAACTATAAGACTGCTAGAAGATAACAGAAAACCTATCTTTTGACTCTGTAGATACTACAACAACAAAGGCATGATCCATCAAAGAACACCAAGAAAATGAGGAATACAAGCCTGGAAGAAAGAATCTGTGAAAGACATTACAGTATTATCTAAAACATACAAAAAACTCTTAAAATGTAAAAAACAAAACAATAAACAACCAATGTAAAAATGGACCAAAGACCTTAACAGACACCTCACCAAATACAATACACAGATGACAAACAGGTACATGAAAAGATGCTCTACAGCTAGTTGCAGTAGCCCATGCCTATAATCCCAGCACTAGGGAAACTAAGGCAGAAGGATCATGAGTTAAAACCCAGACTGTCTCAAAAAACAAAACAAAAAGTAAATAAAGATGTTTCACATCGTATCTCAATAAAAGGAAACAAATTAAAACAACAAGAAAATTGACAACACCAATGCTGGTGAGGGTGAGAAACAATACTAAAAAGAAATGACCTATCAAGCCATGAAAAGACATAAGAGAACTTATTACTAAGTGGGCTGGGGATTTAGATCAGTGGCACCGCGCCTGCCTGGCAAGCACAAGATCCTGAGTTCGATCCCCAGTACCAAAAAAACAAAACCTTATTACTAAGTGAAAGAAGCCATCTGAAAAGGTTCCAGACTGTATGATTCCCCTATCTGAAATTCTAGAAAAGGTATAACTACTGAAACAGTAAAAAGATCAGTGGTTGCCATGGGCAGAGCACAGAGGATTTTAGGGGGATTTGGAAATGTATTGAACCCAGAGCCCCACACTGAGCTACATCCCCAGCCTTTCTTGTTTTTTATTTTGAGACAAGGCTTCACTAAGTTGCCCAGGCTGGCCTTGAGAACTTCAACTGCTCCTTTATTTTTGTTTTGTTCTTTTGAGACTGAGTCATTACATAATTCAGTCTGGCCTTAAACTATGTAGCCCAGAATGGCCTCCAATTTGTGGCAATCCTCCTGCCTCAGCCTCCCAAGTGCTTGGATTACAGGTGTGTGCCACTACATCTAGCTTAGCTCATTATGCCTTTGCCTCAAAAGTAGCTGGGATTACAGGTGTACACACAGCTAGCAGAGGATTTTTGAGGTACGATCTGTCTGATACTAGTGGATTTGTGACATACATTTGTCCACACCCATAAAATGTACAATACTAAGAGGGAACCTTAATGTAAACTGGATTTTGAGTGATTACGATGTGCCAGTACAGGTTGATAAATTTTAACACATGAACTACCTGGTGGGGGATGTTGATAAAGGGTGAAACTGTGTTATGTGTAGGGATATCAGGTATATGGGAAATCTCTGTATCTTCCTTTGTCCTCCCCAGTACTAGGGAATGAACCCAGGCCCTTCACACTGAGCTGCATTTCCAGCTCTTTTTTCATTTTTAATTTTGAGACAAAGTCTCACTAAATCACTAAACTGCCCAAGCTAGGCTCAAACAATGATCCTCCTGCCTCAGCCTTGTAGAGTGCTGGGATTATAGGTATAAACCACCATGCCTGATTCACACCTTCCTCTTAATTTGACTATGAATCTAAAACTGCTCTAAAAAATTAAATCTGTAGAAAAAAACCACACCAGCACATATCATAGAGATTAAATCAGAACTAGTTTGGGAACTGGAAAATGACCCAGAAAATACAGGATTATGGATCAGAACAAGGATTATTCCTGAGCATCAAAAAGGCTTTGTGGGCTTTATTTCAAATTTCATTAAAAGCACTTTCCCAGGGAATTCTAAATCCAAACTAACTGGTTACTGGTACTAAAAGCCTTCTGTAATTGTATATACTCTGTATCTGTTTATTTCCTCCTCTCAGGAAAGTAGCTACCAGCACATCTGAAATGTTTCAGTAGAACAAAGCACATCTTTGTCATATCTGTAAATTAGGTTCACTGCAGAAGAGATTAGCAATCTAACAGGATCTTCCAATGAACGACATATAGTAATCACCTCTCCTCCCCTCACCCACATCCCCTGATGAAACAGTTACAACTCTTCCTGTTTTCCTTCATTACTAATACATCCTTCCTTTAATTCCCACTCTTCTGCCCTCTGTGATGCTTCCCTCATCCTGTAATCACATAGTCCAGTTTTTCCTAGAGTTATCACATCTCTTATTTGAGGCATCTTTTATTTATCCTGATCAGTAAAAGTGATACAGGAATTAAAAATAAAATACCTGCAAAACAGCCCACGTTGGGACTAACAATAGAGAATAGTGTGTATCCAACAACTTGAAACAAGTGTTGGAGAGCCTCAACAAAAGTCACATAAGCCTGTTGATTTCCTGAAACTGGCTCTATTTTACTACAGACATTTAGGGAAGGGAATGACTGAGGAGGTGAAAGTAACTACTGACAGCCCTTTGTTTTTACATACTAGAATCAAAACTGGCAGGATAAGGAGGGAAGCCTTAAACTTCCTTCAATGATAACATGTCTTTCCACTTGGTCCAGAACCAGAACCAACAAGGCAGGGATGGTAGTAGTGGCTCCCTATTCTTCTCAGCTTCCTAAGGTCCTGTCTTGGAATCCCAATCACAAGAAGGGCTGCACTATTCTCAGCTTCCCAAGCTTTTCCCTTAAGAGGCACACTCCCAGCACATCTTGCAGGCAGATGTGAACACAGCACACATGAAGGACTTTTTCTAAAGGACTGTGATTATGGCAGAGGCAGGGGCCGAGGGTAAAGCTGCTTGAGATTGCAGAGGTTGAACAAAGGACTCAGTCTGAGAAGGCATTAGGAAACAAAACCCGGACGTCAATAATCACCATCATGTCTCATGGAGTATCTTGGGAGAACCTCCAACTTGCTATCTCTGCTTCTATTCTAACACTTCTCCAATCCATTCACCCCACAGTAGACTGATGTAAATCCCTGCTTACACCTTTTCTTTGGCTTCTATTCCTCTCAGAATAAAATCCAAATTCTGAATTACTCAACATGGCCTAACCTTTGTCTGCCTCTCATGGTGTACCCATGAAGCCTCTCACCGTCTACTCACTAAACTCCCAATGGAAGCTCCTCCTCAGCTTATGCGCACACACTAAGCCCCTCCCCTGGTCTCTAGTCTTTATTTCTGTACCTGTCGCCCCTTTAAGACAGCATGCACTCCTCTCAGCTCTTCACATTGAGATCTTTGTAAAAATATCACTCCTTTTGACAATAAACCTAACTAAAGCGCTCTCTCCCCAAGTCAATCTTCCCTTATTATCCCATTCATTTCCATGTTAGCATTTATGGACTGCATCTAAGACTGCATTTTGCTTGCTCATTGAAAACTTCCCCAACTAGGTAAAGGAACTGTGACATTCACTATTACACACATAGCAGATTCTAATAAAACACGACTTTCACTTGTTCATCCAACAGGTAGAGAGACATGCTTGGAAATTCCAAAGTGTGTTGGTGAGATAATCATAGTAACCAGTAACTCATCATTCCTTCATTGTGCCTCTCAGTCATCAATTTCTCCCTCCTTATTGATCATCCCCATTATTAACCATATTAATATGATAACAATAAAATCCATCCTAAAATACAGATTTACTTATTTAGTAGTAGTGCTTAACATGTGCTAGAGAGGTATAACTAGCTTTTATTATTTGTAACACTCTTAACAAAGTTGTATGGGTTTGTGTTTTCAACACTGGAGATTGAACCCAGAGTCTCTGCATCAAGCTTTTTAAATTTTTATTTTGAGGCAAGGTATCTCTAAGTCACTAAGTTGCCCGGGCTGAACTTGAACTTGTTTTCCTTTTACCTCAGCCTCTCAGAGTACTGGAATTACAGGCATAAACCACCATTCACACCAACAAAGGCATTTTAAAAAGAAAGAGAAATCTGGTTAAACATAGATGTTTATGTAGTATGATACAGGAAACTACCGTACTCTAAAGAAAGTATTTGCTTTCAAAATTCTTCTGACAATAAAACTTT
This sequence comes from Heterocephalus glaber, assembly GCF_000247695.1. Next base: position 24,534,867 of record NW_004624744.1, read on the forward strand.
ATTGGTTAGAACATTAGAAAACATTTCCCAAATTACAGCTAATTATATATTTAAATTATAATATTTATTGACATTGTAACACATTTATTTTTAACTCCTGACCTTCTATTATCTATATTACTAATAAAGATAACTTGTAAAATTTTAACATTTCAAAAATTAGATCTTTATATTTTTCTATTAACTCTTTCCTTTCAGTAGAAATTACAGCTTTGCCCTTAGAATGGTAAAATAAATTTAAGCAAGTATCTATAGCTGAATGTGATGCCACACACCTATAATCCCAGCTATTCAGGAGGCTTAGGCAGAAGGATCCTAAATTTGAGGTCTACCTGCATAACTTAACCAAACCCTGTCTCAAAATAAAAATTAAAAAGTGCTATATGTATGTAGCTTAGTGGTAGAGTACCCCTGGTTTTGATCCCTAAGTACCTAGTACCCAAAAGAAAAGAAAAAAATAGTATACCTATAAATATCAAAATCAAGAACAAAGAAAATAAGTTAGGCTAAGACATGCCCTAGAATGGAAAATCCCAATAGAGGTTTGGGAGGCAACAGGAAAAGAAAAGATAAAAATTGAACAGCAGAAATGTGTAGACAGATTCTTAAATCAAGTTTTAATGTGAGTTACTAGTAAAATGAAAATATTGACCCAACTAGAATATGTGCACAGAGATGTTTGTAATGTAAAATTAAGCTAAATGTGTTAAATCCATGCTGATATCAAACTTAAAACTGCAAGCATCAACAACAGATGTACTCAAGTAACTTATATCTACCATCTTTCTTTGAAACACTAAAAAGTTTCTGGCACAGATCTCTATATATCCAGGAAAATAAAAAGATATGAACTTTCTTAGAGTTAACAATAAGAAGAAGTAAATTACTTTCTGCAAGGCCAGAGAGAAGACAATATCTAGTCCTATCCAGCTCAGAAAGCAAAGCAGAGAAACAGTATTACGTACGCCTGAAGATAAAAAAAAACCCCAAAAATATAGTTTAGACATATTTCACAAGAAAATCCAAAGCTGTAGTTGTTGCTCCATAAAATCTACCTTGTCCTAATGACTTCCTGTGTAAAATTACTATGTATTTTTAAAAAAACATTTACCTGTCCATCTATGTGAGTCTTGGGAATGTTGCTCTTCCTGTATCTACTTCTATGAATCCAGACCTCAATGTCTTCATTTGTATATTTTACTGAGTGCTTAAATTTTCCTTGCCATCTTCCTTATATATCCACACTACAGAAATAACTGTTGAATCTATCTTTAGTGATTTAAAAGCATGTAAGATAGAACTTTAAGTTCACTTTTTTTTGGCGGGGGGGGAATACCAGGGATCAAACTTGGGACACTTTGCGATTTTTTTTTTTTTTTTTGGTACCGGGGATTGAACACAGGTCCTTGTGCTTACACAGCAGGTGGCGAAACCACTGAGCTAAAATCCCCGGTCCTAGTTCACTTTTCTTTTAAAAGTAGGTCAGCTGGTGTGGTTTTATATTTCCCTTAAAAGTAACTGGAAAGAAAAAAAAGTTTTAAGAAGGAAAAAAAGTAACTGAAATGTCTGTGTATGTACTTTTTGTCATTTTGTTTATATGAAACAAAAAAGAAAAACTTGAAGAACTACAATTTATAGTAGACTCTGATAAGGCCCCTAACAAGCCACCAGAACTCTGAGGAAGGAAAAATCACTTTAAATTGTCTGGTATTTGGGGTGGTAGTGGCATGTAAAGGAGGTATGAATGTTGAGCACTCAAAACAAAGTGCAGAAGTCTTCAGTACAAACAGGAATAGCTATTAGTCTAGTTTGTCAGAATGTACAACCACACTGGGGGAAAAGACAAACTCATTGATAAAAACAGAAAGAGAAATTATCATGAAGCATTACTCATCCTGGCATTTTATAAGGCATTGCCATTAAAGCCCTATACTTTTATATTTACAAATCTAAGCTGGAAATCACTGTTTTAATCTATAGGAGTTACAGGCTGAAAAAACACTGTAGGAAACTCTAAATGCCAGGCATCTCACTCTTGATCTTATTCTGCAGACAAGGATGCGAAGGCGTTTGAAAAGGGAACTTCAGAATTGTAGGTGTAGAAGATTCAATGAAACGAAGGGGCATGAACAAACAGAAGCTTGGCAACAAGAGTGGCATACTTGCAAAAAAAATGTCAAGTAAAATAAGATGGTAGCTATTGGTACAAGGTAGGAGGAAGAATTAACGTGGCCTCAAAGATAAATAACCAAAAGTGGGGGGAAAGGAGAAGAGGGCTCTTGCTGGAAATGTCTGCATCAGATCCACATATATGATACCTTCTGTGTGCCAGGAATTGTTTCCAGGCACTCAGGATACAGTAGCAAACACAACTGGGAAGCACTCTTAAGCCACATGGAACTTATTCTTTAGTGGCAGACAACAGATAAGGAGTAATTATATGAACAGGTAAATATATATTATAGGAAGTGTGGGGTTGTAAGCAATTTTAAGTAGGTAACATCTGAGCAAATACCCAGAGGTGAGGGAGTGAGCTATCCAAAAGGCTGGGTAAGAGTTAGCAACTAACACACCAATGTCTCAAAATAATTTCACTCCATAATGTTTTTGAAGATACAAACAAGATTGCAACATACTTTTTCAAGTCCCAGTCTTATTTCCCTGGGCTTGCATTTAGGTTCCACTTTCTATCTCTATCCTACCCAATCAAGAAAACTTCACCAATAACACAGTGATAACAAACTGCCAAGTAGGTCGGTTTGTTTATACTGGCTGTTTACCTTCTGTACATAAGAGAAAAAGGGGTGCATTTTAAACAACAAAACCAAAGCACTGTTAGAACATGTTTGTACAAAGCTTCAGAAGACAATCATCTCGTTCTCAAAGCAATAATTTGACATAGCAACTTTGAGACTTGTGATTTAAATCAAAGGTGCTGAAGAATGATTATGAATCATGCAATTAAGCTACCAAGGAGGATAATGCTGAGAGAAAAACTATTTATGACACCATAAAACTGTCAAAAGTAAAAACAGTAACAATCATTAAAAGCAGAGGTAATATTGTCCTTTGATTTTATAACCTGTTGATCATCAGAGCTGAATTCTAGTCTAAACTCTGCTATTTATTGATTCTGTGTCTTTGACCACAACTTCATCTGGAAAAACGAGCTGGTCTGATTTTTCAGATCCCTTTCAGTACTGAGATTCTATGTGTCAAGCTATGGATCCTATGATTTTTTTTTTTAAACATATGTTGGGTGCTATGGTTTACCTTGTCTTGCAATATAAATAAGAACCCATCTCAAATAGCACAATTTAAAAATTCTATAAAGTGATAAATCTACCTTAAAGTGGTGCTTAAAATGAGGCTACACTCACCGTAAAGGCACTGCCTTTTTTCATCTTTTAGAACAGCCTTGAAGTCAGGGAGGATGGTGGTGTTGCTCAGTAGTAGAATTCTTGCCTAGCATGAGTGAGGCTTTAGAAATTATCCCCAGCATCACAAACACAAAACAAAACAACAACAAAACAGACTCCTGTGTCTATAGCATTTGAGAGTGAATTTGATTTGCAACAAGGTGTAGGATCATAGGAGGTAATACCCTTAGGATGAGAAAAAAGTACACAGACCTTTTCTTGTAGGACTCAATTTGCAAAAACACTGTTCCCAAGAAAACTCTGAGCATTTTTAGTTAACAGCACTGAGGAAAAAGCATCGGAATTCCGGTGATAACTGTGGAGTTTAATGCTCACAAGAATGCATAATAGGGAAAATAGCCAACATTTATTGTTGTCAAGCATTAGGTATCAATTCAATCTTTACAACAAGCCTGTAAAATTGGAACTACCACTACCTTCATTTTACAGGTGTGAGGACTAAGATATACAGAAGTTAAGCAAATTGTCCAAGTTTTTACAGTTAATTAGTAGATTCCAACTCAGGCATTCCAACTTCAAAGCCAAAAGGCTTGCTCGGTGTGGTGGTGTCCACCCTTAACCCTAGCACTCTAGGAGGCCGAAGCAGGAGGTTCAAAAATTTGAGCCCAGCCTGGTCAATTTAGCAACTTTGCGAAACTTGGTCGCAAAGTAAAAATTTAAAAATGGGATGCGGATGTAGTTCAGTGCGAAGGCCCGGAGTTCAAAAGAAAGAAGGACGGGCCGGGGATTTAGCTCAGTGGTTCCGCCGCCTGCCTCGCAAGCACAAGGTCCCGAGTGCAATCCTCAGTACCACCACCAACAACAACAATGAAAAAGGACATGAAAAGCCGGCGCCACTTAATTGCCACGGTACACTCCCTACAGAAAACCCTGGCGTCTTTAAGTAACAGCCCCATTACTATTTTCACCCTTCTTGCCAGCTCAACAACACGAAGTCAACATAAAGCCATCCCACAAGCTCACTATTTTCTCCTCCAGTCCCGAGCCACGAGCTACAAATATACTTTTTAAACTTTACAATACCTGAGGTTGCTCAAGATTTTGGGAGAGAAGGTGTGTGGAACAACTCAAATGTTCTCTGTTCCGGTGCACGAGCAGTGAGTAAGTGCTGCAAAGACAGCGAGCGACCCGGTGTGGTCTCAGCGTCTCCCTCCCCGTGCTTCCCTTGCGCTCAGCCCAGCGCCCAGCGCCCAGCGCCCCGCCCTTACCCGCCCCGCCCCGCTCCCACCCGGCGCGGAAGCTGCACCTGGCCCGAGCGTCCTAAACACCTACCCCGGCGCGCCCGCCGGCTTCCTCCACCTGGCCGGCACGGAACCCCCCCCCGCCCCGGCCCGGGCTTCGGTTCGGCCACAAGCTCACCTTCGGGGATCTACTCCGGAGAAGTGAGAAGCGACCCGCTGAAGTTGCACTGCTTGGGCCTCACCTCTAGGTCCCGCCCCTGCGGCAGGCCCCGCCCTCACCAATCACCAGTCGGCGTCCTGATGAATGGGAGGGGATTAAACTCGCTCAGCCCCGCCCCCGCACTTTTCAGGCTCGTAGCCCAGAGCAGCCTTGGGCGAGGCGCAGCCAGGAGACCCAGGTAAATCCACGGAGATGGAGAGTCCCTGGGGATGTGTAGTCCGAGGAAGGAAGAACTGGACGCAGGCCGACGGAAATGGGAGGAAAGACAGAGAGAGACACACACAGAGACAGAGAGCCCCTCGGGCGTAAGGTAAAGAAAGGCCTAGGAGGAGAAAGTGAAGGCACTCTCCTAGTACAGCTAAGGTGCATGCAGTAAGGAGTCGCATCTTAAAACAACGAAGTTCATTCGTCCAGAGCATTGACATAATTTCGTTCTCCTCAGGCAGGGTAGGAGTCACACAAGAATTTGGGATTCCACGCGTGAGAAGTCATTAGGAGCGATCGTTAGGGAGCAAAGAAAGGAAGCAATTATTTTGCTGACTTCCACTAAAAGTCCTCCTACTTCTTTTTAAAAACCGTGGACACTTGGACTGGGGATGTAGGTGAGTGGCAGAGCACTTGCCTAGCATGTACTACAACTTGGGTTCAGTCCCCACCACCAAAAATAAATAAGATCGTGGACACTGACTCCCAATAAGAATGTTAATTATTCCCTCTCCCTCAGACAGCGGCAGGCAGCTTAGGCACATTTTGTGAAAGCAGACCCATGATGCCAGGCCCAGGTTTGGCATGGTTAAACAAAAACTGTAAGAGGCCATTGCTTTGGACTAAGCTCCTGAACTAAGCTCCAACAGACTAAAAATGAAAAGGCAGTCAGCCATACTAAAGTTCTACATCACCATATACAAATTAAGTTGTCATCTCACTTTCGCAGACAGGAAAATGAGAGACAGCCAAATTTCCCAGGTCAATGGGCATGACAATGAAGTTCTCCCTGCTTTAATCCTTACATCCTTTAATCTTTAGAAAAAGTAACCTGAAGTAATCTATTGTTAACCTATCACTTGTTTTTCTATTTGTTCTGTTTCCCTGTCCCAACTGTAAGAAGAAAGCAACTTTCCAAATGACTGATCTACTTTTGGTCTTTGTGCTTTTTTCTGCCCCTTCTTCGTAAAACCAGCCTGTCTGCTGGGCTCATTGGAACACTCTCTATTTTATGAAAAGAGCCATAAGGCTCAAATCCAGAATAGCAAATTAGAGCCAATTGAGATCTTTAACCAAATTGTAATTTTGGGGTTTTTTTCACAGCCTGGAGGTCCATAGTACACTTCTGCAAGGTTTGTGACTGAATTTATGCATAAAGGAAAATGAGGCTCCTCAGTATTTTAACTTAATGCACCTGAGTTTGAAAACGGTTTGGGTCAAGTCAGTAACTGACTTGATTTATAATAACTGAATTAAGGTAGGAAATGGACATTAAGGGAAGTCACAATATCTAATGCCTTCAATGTGCATATCAATAAAATGAAAGAATTCAGCCAGGTGACCTCATAACTTCTAAATACCCTTCCACACACCAGTTTGTCCTGCCAAGCTTAACTCAAGAGAGAATGAATGCCCATCAGAGCTGTTCTTTCAGGAGCCACACCAAGAACATGTGAACTTTTTGAAAAAAACCTTCAGGAATCTCTGGCATCAAACTTCATTGAGACTCTCCTTTCTGACTTTCCAGTGTGTAATAATGACAAGAATGTCACTCATGTGCTGGCTGAAAACCTTTGACTCTTCTTCCCACTGAATCCTCAGATTTAGTCAAGTCTTTAGCTTTCTCCTTTACAAAGTCTCCTCTATGATTTTCCTCATTTTCACTGTTATCTCTGTATAAAGTACAAATTCAGAGAATCAGGACCTCCTATCTGACTGACCCTAACCTACTTTTTCCACCTAGTCTCCAACTACTCTCTTTTGTACACTTCAGTCTGCCAGTCTTACTATATACATACATAGAGCTATACAATATACAGCTACATGGCAACACACACAACATACAGGAAAATTCTTACCATTGTACATGTCTACACACTATTCCTAGCTCAGAATAGCCTCTTCTGGGTTCCAGCTACCTGTACTGATACAACTGCTCACCTCAGGTGATCTCTACATAATAAAATGCCACAATACTTGGGATCTACACAATTCAACCTAATACTTACCAGGGGTACCTTCTTATGTTTTCTGTTATTTAGAATATTTATCTCCAAAAATAAACTACTAGATGTCCTCAAGCCCTAGACAATCCACCCAGAAAAATCATTTTTGCTGGGCACAGTAGAACATGTCTATAATATGAACACTTGGGAGGCTGGGGAAGGAGCATCGTGAGTTCAACACCATCTTGGGCTGCACAGCAAATTCAAGGCTGGCCTGGACAACATAGCAAGACCCTGTACTTCTTGGCAAAAAACAAAAAATATAAAATCTCAGAAAACCTAAAAGAAAGCATATATTCCTCTATAATTAGGCTTTTTGGGTTCCCTATAACAACAAGTTTCTTTATTTTTGTCTGAAATACTATAGTACTGAAGTAGCATCAATTGCTTCATACTATCCATAAGCTGTAGTTGGCAATTACATAGAACTGATTTGAAAAACTGGGTAAATAAATTATTATTAAGTAAGACTTGTTTGGAAGACTAAATCTTTGCAATTCATGGAGACAAATTAAAAAAAAGTCTATCCACTCGTTGTCATCCATTGCTCAAACAAGTTATAGATCCACAGTAAGTGCTGTAAAATAGTATGAATCAATCTGTGATTATTTTCAACTTTTTTAAAGCCTTCTCTCTCCCTTGATGTAATTAAAATACTGGTCACTTTTTTTTTTCTAGTGCAAATAAGATAGCGAAAGCTTCCCCTTCTAATTTCAAAGAACTTCTCAAGAATAACATTAACAAGAATCACACAGTACTTCTCAGAGTTGGACCACAAAGGTTTTCAGTGTTGCAGAAATAAATCCTCAAATCATAATAAATTTCCTATGTTAGGGAGCCCTACATACTATTAAGATCTTTAGAGAGTAAATTTTCCTTAACTGTAACCTTATCCAGATGGCACATATAGAAGCAGAACTAAGTTTTCAGAATGACTACCAAGTAAGAGTGAAAACTGATTTGCAATCTATCAATGGCGCCTTGTGTTTTGAAAATGACACTGACACATTTTAAGGAGACCCCAGAGCCCTGAAGTCTGGCCCAAATAATCTATAAATCACTACCCACAGCAAATCTTTATAATGTTCTGGAGATTTAAGAAGTATTAAATAGGCAGACTAAACAACAGTCACACTTTACTTGTGGTTATACCAGAAGCTATGGGTTATAGACTCTTGGAACTTTTCCTTACCTCAGAATGGGAGGTGGCTATCGAGAGGAGAACTCTGGGGGATTTCTGACTCTGCTGACAGAGTAACAAGGAATAGACTGACCCTCCCACCTGAACCAACCAAAAGAAAGAAGGAAAAAGAAGCAGACAAAATATATAAAACAGTTTATAAGATACTGAGTATTAAGCCATGAAGGAAAATGATTTTTTATACCAGCTTATTATATTCAGAGAACTTATCAACTCCCTGAGTTAAGGAAACAGAACTGTGAATTCAGGGAGAATAAGATAGCAAGAGTTCACAAGATAGAGTACAAAAGAACATTTAACTGTACAGAAAACACCAGAGATCTGCAGAAGGTCCTCAAGAATTTGACAGTACTCGCAGTGCATACATGTGAGGAAACTATAACAAGTCTGGGAAAGAATAAACCATCTGAAAGTACTGGAAGAAACAATACTGGGCACTCAAAAAGGATCAAGAATACTGGCTGTTCCAACCAGGCTCACTAGGAAACTTCCCAGTTCAATGGGATACAGTTCTCAGGAGGGTCTGGTCTTTGTATCGGGAGGGAATTAACCCTAGACTAAATGCTATGTGGATCCCTGCCCCCAAATAGAACTAAGTTCTGAAACGATAAACTATTTCTAAGTAATTTATCCCATCTCAAATTAAAAATCAAGTACATTTATAAAAAAATTAAAAAATCCAACATCCATTTACAGTGTCAGACATTCAATGGTCAATATTAAATAACTGGCATTCAGTATCAAACTGGCATTAAGTAACTGACATTCAGTATCAAACAAACAAAACTAGCTGAGTGTAGTGGTTCATGCCTGTAATCTCAGTTACTCAGGATCACAAGTTCACAGTCAGCCTGAGCCTTAGCCAAGACTCTGTCTCAAAATTTTAAAAGGGCTAGAATGTAGCTCAGTGTTAGAGCAGTTGCTTAGAATATGCAAAATCCTAGGTTCAATCCCCAGTTTAAAAAGGTAAGGATGGGGAGGAGAGAAGGGAAGGGAAGGAGGAAGGAAAAAAAAAAAGAAATCTGACCCATAATGAGGAGAAAAACCAATCAATGAAACTGACCCACAACTGATATAGTTGGTGTGACCACTGGATTAAGACATTAAAACAGTTACTATAATGGTAATATACTATAAAAGTTAAGTATAAATCCATTTTCTAGAAATGAAAACAATCTCTAAGGTAAAAATTATACTGGATGGGGAAACAAGATTAGACGTTATAAAAGATTAGAGAACAAAGATAGCAACAGATACTTTCTATAATGAACTATAGAGAGAAAAAAGAATTAAAAAGAATCAATGAGCTGTCAACACATTTAAGCAGCCTAAATGCTTATAACTGAAGTCTCTGAAAGAGAAGATAAAGATGATATTGGGGAAGATGATCGGAAAAAACATTTGAAGAAATAATAGGTAAACTTTTTGCATATATGATAAAAACTAAATTCATTGATCCCACTGAAATACTAGGAGCATGAAGAAAACTATATCAACACATATCATAAAGAAATTGCTAAAAACCAGTGATAAGCCAGGTAGGTGGCATACACCTATAATCTCAGCACTTGGGAGGCTGAGCCAGGAAGATAGCAAATTTGAGCACATCCTGGGCAACTTGGGGACTTGACAAGACCCTGTCTCAAAATAAAAAGAGGGGAGGGGACTGGGCATGTAGCTCATTGTGAAGGCCCTGGGTTTAATTTCCAGGACCTAAAAACAAAAGCTTAATATTAGCAGTTAGAAAAAAAAAGACATGTCATATACAAAAGAACAAAGGTAAAGATGACTGCAGATTTTTCATCCAAAATAGTGTGAGGAAGAAGACAAAGGATCAACATCTTTGAAGTGAATTTTAAAAATGTCTATAACAAGGGCTGGGGATTTAGCTCAATGGTTCCACTGCCTGCCTCGTGGGTGCAAGGACCTGAGTTCGATCCCCAGTACCAAAAAAAAAGTCTATAACTAGCAAAAGTATCCTTCAAAACTGAAGGCAATATAAAGATCTTTCAGACAAAAGGTGAAAGAATTCATAACAAGAAGATTCACAAGGCCTGCAGACATAAGAAAAATTATTCCATGTTTCTGAAAATATAGATCTACAAGGAATGAAGAGCACTGGAAATAGGTATAAGCATTTATGTTGATTTTTTAAAAAATTTAAACCTTCTTAAATGATAACTTTTATAAAATATCAATAATTTATTATAGATTTTTATAGCCAATGTACAAGTAAAATATGACATCAATAGAGTAAAATCTGGGAGAACAGATATGGAAGTAGACTATTGTAAGTAAGTGTAAATGCCTGTAAGCAATATGATATAATTCAATTGAATTAAATTAACAGCGATAAATTAAACGTGTATTTTTAAACCCCAAAATCAGCATTAAAACAGGTGGGTAAAAAGGAGTTGTACTTAATAAGCCAATGAAAGAGATAAAATGAAATCACAATCCTCAATCCAAAACAAGGCAGAAAAGCAAAAAAAACAACATATAGGACAAATAGCAATCTAACTGACTTAAACTTCACTCAGATCAATAGCGACACTAAATGTAATGGTCAAAACAGCCCCATATAAATAATCTATTATATTGGATTTTAAAAAGATCCAACTATATACTACTTACAGACAAAACCACTACACTTCAAATATGAAAATAGTTACATTAAGTAAGATTAAGGATTAAATACAGTTAGATTAAAGTAAGATGATGAGAAAAGATATAGCATTCTAATGTTGGTCAAAAGAAAGTTGGAACAGCTATATCAACAAACCAAGAATATTTCAAAGCAAATATCACCAGAGAAAGAGAAGGTCATTTCATAATGATAAAGGGACCAATTATCAAAAGTACATAACAAGCCTAAACACTAATGTACTTGATAACAGGTTCAAAGTATATAAGTAAAAGTTGAAACAACTTCAAGGAGAAACAGACACATCTGTAATTATAGTCAGAGATTTCAAAATCTCTCAATATTAACACAAGTAGACAGAAAAACAGCAAGAACATAGAAGACCTAAACAATACGATCTATAATCTTTACCTAATATTAAAGAACACACAAAAACAGAAAACTACACATTCTTTCCAAGTGCACACAAGATATTTACCAAGACAGACAATAGTATGGCCCATAAAAAACATTTCAATAAATGTAAAAAGCTTCAGATAATATGTAAGTATGTTCTCTCAATACAATGAAATTAAATTTGAAATCAATAACAAAGAAATCTTGAAAAAAATCTCTAAATGTTTTGAATCAAAATATACAATTCTAATAACCCATGAGATAAAAGAAATCAAAAGGAAAATTAGAAAATACTTTGCAATGAATGAAGACGAAAATATATCAAACTTTCTGGATGGCACTAACATGCAATTAGAAGGTAATGCTCATGTTGTAAAAGAAGAAATGTCTCAAATTGATGGCCTCAGCTTTTGTGTTATCAAACTCTAAAAAAGAACACATTGAATCAAAGTGAGAGAAAATATTTTCATATCATGTCTGATAATTTGAACAACAAATTCAACAAGGATGTGGAGTCTTTAAAAAGATGTCAGATAGAAATACCTGAAATAAAATACATTGCAGAAATTAGAAGACAGAGTTATATTGAGGACAAAATACTGAATTATAATAAAGAGCTCAAAGAAGTCAAAAAGAAAATAAGACAAAAAGAGAAGACAATCCAACAGCTACTAGATGACAAGAAAGCTAATCTAAGGCTAATAGGAGTTCTAGATGATAGCACAGATGGATTCACTAACATGTTTACAGAAATTATGGAAGAAAACTTCCCAAATATAAGAAAAGAATTTAAAATACAAGTAAGTGATGCTTACAGAACACCAATTATGATGAAAGGAGAAGTTCAAGGAATATCCTCATTAAATTCACAAATATTCAGCAAAAAGCCAGAATTTTAAAGGCAGCCAGAGAAAAACATATATAGATCAACCAGTTAGAATCAGCAGAGTCTTATCACAAACCCTGAAGGCCAGAAAAGCTTACAGCGAAGTATTTCAAGCCCTAAGAGCAAAGAACTTGTGATCCAGATTAATTTACTCATCAAAGCTATCCTTCAAAATGGAGAATACCTTATTTTAATGAAAAAGACCAGCTCAGAAGATATATGAATGCTAAACAGCTCTAGAGAAAATAGTCAAGAACATCCTCAACAGAAACAACAAAGTGACCAAGAGAGTATGTAAAGGTGCATATCTCCAATGGTGAATGTCATTATATTTAGACCTAAAATGTACCAATAAAAGGATATACAAAAAAACCAACCAGCTAGATCTTTTGCAAAGTAGCCATACCACCTTACATTCTTACCAGAAAAAAAAAAAAGAAACAAAAAAGTGGACAGTTAAAAACACAGATGAAACTAGTGAGGTCAATGAATAAATAGCAACAAAAAACATCAGGAAAAGAAAAACAAATGATACACCAACCGATAAAGAAGGCAATGATAGTAAATAACCAACAAATCTCAGTAATATTTCTCAACATTATTGGCCTCAACTCTACAATCAAAAGACACATACTGGCACAGTGGATCAAAAAACAATCCAACAATCTGTTGCATCCAAGAAAATCATCTAATCCAAAAAGATATTCACAGACGAAAAATTAAAGGATGGAAAACAACATTTCATGCTCCAAGATCCTGAAAACAATCAGGGGTAGCACCTCTAGTATCAGACATAATAAACTTCAAGTTAAAACTTACTAGAAGAGACCAAGAAAGTCACTACATACTAGTTAAAGGAACAATCCAACAAGAAGAGATAACAGTGATAAACTTATATGCCCTGAATATTGGAGCACCTACCTTCATAAAACAAAAACTGTTAAAATTAAAAGATCAAAAAACATTAATACAATCATAATAGGGGATGTTTAACACCCCCACGTTCACAAAGAAACAGATCAACTAAACAAAAAAACAATAAAGAAATGTAAGAGCTGAACCACATCCTTGAACATACAGACTTAATGGTTCTATACAGAGTATTCCACCCTTATATAACAGAGTATACATTCTTTTCAGCAGTACATGATACTTTTTCCAAAATAGATCACACAGTAGTACACAAAAACCTACTGAATTAAATATAAAAGTATCAAAATCATCTCATGCATACTATCAGACCACTGTGCAATGAAAATAGAAATCAATGACATAAGAAATCTCAGAAAAGGCAAAAGCTCCTGGAAAATTAAGAGCATACACCTAAACAATCAATGGGTCAAAGAAGATATTTAAAAATTTCTGGAAGTTAATGACAATGACCACACAACTCAGTGAAACCTCTAGGACACTATGAAAGCAGTCCTAAGAGGAAAATTCATCACAATCAATGTACACATTAGGAAAACAGACTAAGCCCAAATAAATAACATCATGAGAAATCTTATGATACCTGAGAAACAACAACAAACCAACCCCAAACTGAAATCAAGGAGGGAAATTATAATGATGGGAGTGGAAAGCAATGAAATTGAGACCAAAATAACCCTAAAAAAATAAAAAATCAACAAATTGAAGAGTTGGTTCTTCTAAAGAACAAATAAAATAGATAATCCCTTAGCCCAACTCACCAAGAGAAAGAGAGAAAAGACTTACATCAATGTAATTAGAAATGAAAAAAAGGTCTATGGACATACCACCCTGAGTGCGGTCCATCTCGTCTGATCTCAGAAGCTAAGCAGGGTTGGGCCTGGTTAGTACTTGGATGGGAGAAATGAAAAGAGGTAAAATCACAAAAGACACTGTCGAAATCCAGAAAATAATAACTACTTTGAAAAATTATATTCCAACAAATTAGCAAATTTTGAAAAAGGATTCTTAGACACATACAAACTACCAAAACTAACCCAATTAGACATAAATATGTTTAACAATCCAATAACAAGCAATGAAATTGACTCAATAATAATCTACCAACTAAGAAAAGCCCAGGACCTGATGGATTCACTGCTAAATTCTACAAAACCTTTAAAGATGTTATATTACCAATACTCCTGAAGATCTTCAAAGAAATTGAAAAGAATGGAGTGCTCCCAAATTCATTTATGGAAGCCAGTATCACCCTGATCCCCAAACCAGATAAAGACCCAACTAAAAAAGAGAACTATAGACCAACCTCATCAATGAACATAGATGCAAAAATTCTCAACAAAATATTAGCAAATGGAACACCACACATTATCAAAAAGATGATACACCGTGACCAAGTAGGTTTCATCCCAGAGACACAAGGATGGTTCAACATACATAAGTCAACAAATGCAATACACCACATAAAGAGAAGCAAGGTCAAAAGTCACATGATCATAGCAACAGACACAGAAAAGGTTTTTGACAAAATCCAACACCCCTTCATGATAAAAATCCTGAAGAAAACAGATATAGAAGGACCATACCTGAATATGATAAAGATTATTTAAGACAAACCAGTAATCAGCATGATACTAAATGGGAAAAAACTAAAAGCATTCCCCCTAAAATCAGGAACAAGACAAAGCTGTCCACTATCATTTCTTCTATCCATCATAGTACTTGAAACATTAGCCAGAGCAATTAGGCAAGAGAAAGAAATAAAAGGGTAAAAAAGCACACATATAAGATAAGGAAGAACTCAAATTATTTTTATTTGCAGATGCCATGATACTGTACATAGAAGACCCAAAGAACTCCACTAAAATACTCCTACAATAATCAACTTCAGCAAAGTAGCAGTGTACAAGTTCAACACAAAAAAAATTATTAGCATTTGTGTACACCAACAAGGAACAAGATGAAAAGGGTTTAACGAAAACAATACCATCCACAGTACCTTCAAGAAAATGAAATATCTAGGAATTAATCTAACCGAGAAAGTGAAAGAGCTCTACAAATAAAACTACTGTACTCTGAAGAAGGAGATTGAAGAGGACATCAGAAAATGGAAAGATGTCCCTTCTCCTGGATAGGCAGAACCAATATTGTCAAAATGGCCATACTTCCAAAACTGTTATACAGATTCAGTGCAGTCCCAATCAAAATACCAACAGCATATTTTACAGATCTAGAGAAAATAATCCTAAAATTCATATGAAACCCAGAATAGCAAAAATAATTTGGGGCAATAAGAGCAAAGCAGGCAAGATAGCAATACCTGACTTCAAGCTATACTACAAAGCAATAATAATAATTTTTTTAAAAACCCAGCATGGTAGTGGAACAAAAACAGACACATGGATCAGTGAAACAGAACTGAGAATACAGAAACCTCACCAGACTCATTCAACTATCTGACCTTTGACAAAGGGTCCATAAAAATGATAGAGGAAAGATAGCCTATTCAACAAGTGGCGTTAGGAAAACTGGTTATCTGATTGCAGAAGAATGAAACTGAACCGTTACCTTTCACCATGTACTAAATTAAAATCAGAATGAATCAGAGACTAAACATTAAAACAAACATTAAACCTTGTGGAGGATAAAATAGGTAAAAACACTTGAAGACATAAGTGTAGGAAAGAATTTTCTAAATAGAACCTCAATTGTGTAAGAAATAGCAGCAAGGGGAAGGAAGCTCCCCCACCGCCATTCCACACTCCTAGGGTAGAGAAGCTGAGCCAGTCCCAGCATCCAGAAGGAAGCTCCCCCACCACCATTCCACGCTCCTAGGGCAGAGAAGGTGAGCCAGTTCCAGCACCCAGAAGGAAGCTCGCCTGACGCCATTCCATGCTCCTAGGGCAGAGAAGGTGAGTCGTGAGGGTGCCAGGAGCAGCACCCCCCCACACAGAAATGAGAAGACACGTAAACAAGTTTCAAAAACAGACTTCCAGATCACCTACAGCAACTCCAAAGGGAAATAAGATGGAATAATCTGATACTCAACCACCTGGACTCTCTGAACTGGCAACAAAACAGGATCTGGAAAAAATGAAATCAGAAATAATTACTCAGATAACAGCAAAGACTGTGTCATAGTACAAGACATGATTAATAAATCTAGACAGGACACAGATAAAAAAATAGAGGATCTGAGGAACATGATGGGATCCCAACATA
>NW_004624744.1:24553965-24572398 GCF_000247695.1 Heterocephalus glaber
CAAATAGGGAAGGGTGGAGGGGGTGAAGGGAGGGCAGGGGAAGGGGAAAAAAATAAGAACCAAGATACTCATGTAATGGTACAAGATCCCAGTGATGTATGTAAATGTGTTTATACCTAAAATGTACCAATAAACTTAATGGGGGAAAAAACAAAAGAAAAAAAGAAATAGCAGCAAGAATCAACAAAAGGAATTATATCAGACTAAAAAGCATCTGTCCAGCAAAATAATTAATCAGTAGAGTGAAGACACAATGTACAGAGTGGGGAAAAATGTTTGCCAGCTATTCCTCAGACAGAGAACTAATATCTAGAATATGCAAGGAAGTAAAAAAAGTTTAACCACCTAAAATTAAAGACCCAGGGTCAGGGATGTAGCTCAGTGGCACAGTGCCTGGCTGGCAAGCCCAAAGTCCTGAATTCGACCCCAGGTACCAAAAAAAAAAAGAATAAAATTAAAGACCTAGTCAAGAAATGGACAAGAGAAATGAATACACATGTTACAGAGAAAGAAATACAAATGGTCAACAAATATATGAAAAATGTTCAACACCTCTGGCCATTAAAAAATGCAAATTAAAACAATGCTAAGATTCCATGTTACTCTAGAAAAAATGGCAATTATTAGGAAATCAAACAATAACAAATGCTGGTGTGGCTGTGATGAAAAAGGAACCCTCATGATTGTTGGTGGGAATATAAACTAGTTACAACCATTATGGAAATCAGTATGGAGATTTAAAGAACTGAAATTAGAAATTCTATATGACCCTGCTAGCCCCCTGCTAGGTATCTTTCCCTAAAGAGCTTAAGTCATCATACTACAGTGATACTTGCATACCAAATGTACTTGCATACAGTTCATAACAGCTAAATTCTGGAAATAGCCTGTGTACCAAACAACAGATGAGTGGATAAACAAAATGTGGTATCTATATATAATGGAATACTACTATTTGGCTATAAAGAATGACAAATTTGAGACATTAGTAGGAAAATGGATGTACGTGGAAACTATAATGTTGAGTGAAATGAATCAGACACAAGTTTAAATACCATATGGCATCTCCCATTTGAGTGAGGCAAAGTACAAAGAAAATGATATAATGGAGAGAATGGGACAAGAGGATGGATCTCTTGCAAGAGGGAAGAAATCCAAGGAAACAAGGGTGAGGGGTAAGAAGGAGGGGAAGGGGGAATAAGAAGAATAAAGATATGCTATGTACGGAGACCTAACGCCAATGAATGTAAACACTATATGCTGTAATATGAAGTAAGACAAATAATACCAACAACTATGAAAAAGGGGATGGGAGAACTGGTGGAGGAGGACGGAAGGGGAAGGAAGAGAAAAGAGATTTTAAAAAAAGAAACAAGCTGTAATATGTACATGTAACCATTCCCAAGATGACTATAAACTGCATGAATTGCAAACAGGTACTAATAAAAAAAATCATATCTGATGAGTCTAGTATCCACAATATATAAAGAGCTATGCAACAATGCAACAAACAAACAAATAAACAAACCAGAAAGATAAATAGCAATTTAAAAATAGGCAAAAGGGGCAAGGGAGGTAGCTCAGTGACACCATATCTGCCTGGCAAGTGCAAGGACCTGAGTTTGATTCCCAGTACCAAAAAAAAAAAAAAAAAAGGCAGAAGATTTGATTAAACAAATCTCCAAAGAATATACAAATGGCCAACAGATACATGAAAAGATGCTCAACATCACTAGTCACTGAGGAAATGTAAAATAAAACCATAGCACAATACTATTTCACACGCACTAGGATGGCAATAATAAAAAAGGTAGAAAATAAGTATTAGGATGTAAAGAAATGAGAGCTCTTAGATATTGCTGTTGGCAATGTAAAATGGTATAGCTGCTATGGAGAACAGTTTGGAGAGTCCTCAAAGAAAATTACTGTATAACCCAGCATATATACCCATGCCCAGATATAAACCTCAAAGAACTGAAAACAGGCCCAAAAACCTGAGAACAGCACCCAAAAGATGGAAACACGTAAATATCCATCAACAGATGAGCAGAAAAACTGTATATACATTCAATGAAATATTATCCACCCATAAAAATGATATACTAATTGATATATACTATAACATGAATGAACCTTGAAAGTATTATGCCAAGTGAAAGAATCCAAACACAAGAGGTCACAACTGTATGATTCCATTGATATAAAAAAATAAGTTTTTAGAAACAGAAAGCAGATTGGCAGATGCCAGGGCTACAAAACTAGGTAGAAACTTCTCATTGAGTACAGCATTTTGTTCTGGGGTGATGAAAAAGAGAGGTGGTAGTTGCCTAACATTACAAATGTACTAAATATCATTGAATTGTTCACTTTAAAATAGTTAATTTTACATTATGTGAATTTCACCTTGATTTAAAAAAAAAAAAAAAAACCACCTTGGACAGGCACAGTGGGATGCACAGATAGTCCCAGCTACTTAGGAGGCTGAGTCAGAAGAATTGCTTGACCCCAGGAGTTCAAGGCCTGCCTGGGCAATGCAGCAAGACCAAGTCTCAAAAACAAAAAAATTTTTTAAGTGTCCCACTGAGAACCGCAAAATAATTGTATTAGCTTAGTCTCCTTGATTGTTCATATTTTCCCTACATGTACCCCATGTGCCAAGGAAAACAAGTCTTTTCTTTATGTGCAACACAGCACTGAATTTCTCTACATATGTTAGTACTGCTCAACCTCCAACGCATAATTCAAGCACAAGCTCCTACTATTATAGGCAGCTAAATTAATTAGATATCTTGTAGGGTATTAGAGAGAAGTCAAGTGGTGCACACCTGTAATCCCAGCACTGAGGCGGCTGAGGCAAGAGGATTGCCAGAAGTTTGAGGCCAGCCTGAGCTACATAGTTTAAGGTCAGCCTGAATTATACAGTGAGACCCAGTCTCAAAAAAAATTTTTGAAGAGGAGTCAATATAAAAAACAATCGAAACACATTCACTGAAGGTCAGCATAAAAAAGAAAAAGTACTACACTAACATACTTTCCCTAGAGATAAATAGCAATGATTGATATTCTAAATAGACATCAATCACCTTAAATGGGGACCAAAATCTCCCTAGCCCATTTCCTTTCCGAAAATTCCTTGTTCATTCTATGTACACTTGGTATGTGACTTCTTTTCCCATTTGATCCCCATTTAATCAATATTACCTGGGTGACTGTACTTGTAATCTTATTGGCTGATCTTGGTTTTGTCCCACCTTATGCCCACTTTGTGATTTTCCACTGGATCTTATTAGTTGACCAGTTTTGTCCCACCTTATACCTGCTTCATCTCGTGGCTTTGGTCAATAAAACACCTTTGGAAAGTGGAGTGGGCAAGCAACTCACTTTCTGGGTGTTCCCTCCTGTCACTCTTAGGCAGGAGCTGTCTTTCCTTCAATAAAATTACTTATCTTTAATCTCTGTTGTTCCTAGAATTCATTCTTCAATTTTAGAGAACCCAACCTCACATTTTGGATATCTAGCAGGTTGAGAGTTATAATATTTCCCCTATTTTGGATTATTTTCCCCTGTTTTGGACTACCTGGTGCCCTATGTCACTACAATAATGTTTCCTCATTATTTTAGGGATGAATGTGCCTTTCCTATAAGCTTCCATGAGCATTATCTGTACCTCTTGCCTTCTAACTCAGTTATTTATTTGTATTTATATATCCTCTATTAGACAGTAAGTGCCAGAAAGATCCAATGTGATTCATCCAATTATTCTCAAAAGTTCTCTTTTATACACACCAGACACCTAAATATTTATTGAAGAAAAAAGATGAATGTAAAATAATTTTCTACATAGAAATCCTCTTAGCTTTCATTTTAAGTTGGAAATGTGTTTTTCTGGAAGAACATTTGACTCTAGGATGCTTAAAATCCCTTTGAATATTATAATGCTTAAAATCCCTAATGAATATTATAATTTCCTGATGAAATAAATGTATTTCTGAACACTAATATAATTAGAACTATTGGTATTCTTGACAATATTTGTTGATGGTCTTAACAGTAAAGTTCATAACACTAGCTAATATTTATATAGCATTATGTGCCAGGCCCCTTCAAGCATTTTACATATATTAATTCACTTGATCCTCACGCTAACCCTATGACCTAGGTACAGGGATCAACTCCATTTTACAAGTGAAGAAACATACGAAAAGTCAAATAACTCACCCAAGGTAACACCAGTGAATGGGGCTAGGATTAGAACTGAAGTACTCTGGCTCCAGATTCTATGGTTTTAACCATTATGCTAGGTCACCTCTCTGCAGTAACAGCTTAATAGAATGATTTTGAAAAGGCCAATTAATTTTCAAGAAAAATATATCCTAATATTGTAGAGCAGATTAATGTCAAAATTTCACTGTTTTCTCAGACTTCATGTCCTAGAATTCTGAAATGGCTGGTAACTTTTAGAAATAAACTTGATGTTCACAGGCTGAGGATATAACTTAGTAATAGGGCACTTCCCTAAAATGTAAGAAGCCCTGAGTTTAACCTCAAGACCACAAAAATAATTAAAAGAAAGAAAAAAACTTGATTTTTATGGCCCGGGGATATAGCTTAGTAAAAGGGTGCTTTCCCTAGCATGCATGAGGTCCTGGGTTTAATCCTTAAGACTGGAAAAACAAAGAAACAAACAAACAAATTTGATTTCGTTGCACTAAAGAAATTACGTTAAGAATCAAAGTTGAGGCACAATATAACACACTATCAACAATATAATAAATACATGTGTTTTGAAGAACATTGTTGTACAATGCTTTGTGTTGTTATTGTGAAAATTTTATTCTTTATTTTTACCAAAGATTTCCCATAGTTTAAAGCATTTGAAGCAATAAAATATAAAAATGAATCACAGTGTTCGATGTATGATGTTTAAGATGCTTAAATAAAAATACCTGGGCCATTCAAACAAATAGTAAATGAACTAATAATAGAAGACTACATTAGGGGCCAAGGATGTAGTACTGTGACAGAGTGTGACAGAGTGCTTGCCTAGCATGTGAGCCCCTGGGTTTGATCGTCAGCTCCACAAATAAATAAATAATATCCCTCCAAAACAAGGCAGTGTTGATTGGGGTTGGGGGGCTTAAATGCATGTTGACTTACATAAATTTTAATGTTATAGTGAAGGGACTAAATTCTATAGAGGAGAATTATTGACCTATAATTACTTTAAAGCCTCATTTAGCAATGGTCCAGAGGAAATAAAATTTGATAAACAACAATTAGAGGTTGTTTATCTTGGAAACAAAATCTTCAGATTTGATATCCAATTGAATTCTTGCCACAATTCTCAAAAGTCAGATATTTCCATTAATCTTGTCTGATAAAACTACCATATTAATGATGTGTTGAGTAATTTTATTTGACATTAGAATTTGGGATAGGACTTTTGAGTTTAAATTTGTCTCAAATGATTTATATGTTATAATCAGCTTTTAATCCATGGCTAATTACTCATATTTTTTTAAAAATGCTGCTTAGTTCAGATTCCATTAATGGAGACAAATTAGAAGTACAATCACACACTGTTTATTGTTAAGCATTCTTGCGTGGCAAGGGGAAAATTATTTTACACTCCATTTTTATAATTCAATAAATATATCATAAATAGATAAAGTATGTTTATTTTCCAGTTTAGGTCTCAGGGTCAGCACTGACATTCATTCACATGAATTTAGTACCTAGATTTTACTGCAGGTTCACCTTTTACCTAATTAAAAAAAAACAAACAGCTGTCATTATTCCTATACATTTGAATCACAATTAACATAACTTCTTTAATAATGGAATGAAATAGTAAAAGATGATGCAATGTCCAAAGTCATTTATAGAACATGAGGGGAAAAGGAAAGAAAATAACTATTCCTGATCCTAAGTTCTTGATCTGACATCATAATTTATAAGTTACTAATAACTGATTTAGTTAATACTTCCACTAATTAAAGACTAATATTTATTTGACAAAGAGTACAATAAAAATTCAAGTTAAAGCCAGGTATGAAGCTGGGTGTGGTACCACATGGCTGTAAGCTCAGCACTTGGGAGGCTGAGGCAGGAGGATTTAGAATTTAAAGCCAGACTGGGCTACATACCAAGAGCCTTCTCAAAAAAAACAAACCAGGACTGGGGATTTAGATCAGAGGTGCCACTGCCTGCCTCGGAAGCACAAGGTCCAGAGTTTGATCCCTGGTACCAAAAGAAAAAACAAAACAAAAAACCAAACCAAACCAAACCAAAAATTCAATTTAGTTCAATACCTATTGATTACCTAATGTACCTGGGTCTCTACTGGGCCCTGTGGGTACAATAGGTGTATAAAATTAAAAATCTTTCAAGTCCACCATCAACTGTTGATAGAACAAGAAATAACGTAATTAAGTGTGATGGTCAATCATTTTTCTGATTTGTTTTTTGTTTTTTGTTTTTTGAAGTGGCACACACCCACAATCCCAGCACTCTGGGAGGGTTGAGGCAGGAAGAACACAAATTCAGGCCCAGTCTGGGCAACTTAGCAGCTTAGGGAGACCCTATCTCAAAGTAAAAAATAAGAAAAGGCCTGAGGATATGGCTCAGTGTGAAGGCCCTGGGTTCATTCCCCAATACCGGATTTAAAAAAAAAAGTTTCTTTAGGATCATCCTAAAGAACTAAGTCATTATTTGGAAAATTGATAGCCTGTACTAGGCCTTTTCAATACAAACTGCACCCTAGTATAACCAAGTCAACAAATGGAAGTTTATCTTTATAAAATAAGTCTAGTTAATGAATAAGGAAGATAAAGAAAGAAATAGGCTGGGGTTGTTGTTCCATGGTGAAGCATGTGTTTAGCATCCATAAGGCCCCGTATTCAATCCCCAGCATCCAAAGGTGGGAAGATACAACAATTTTTCAATGAATTATTATATGCAATGTATATAATGACATGCATGTCAGCAATGATCATCAATGGCTGCTCGCTTAATAAAAGGATAGCTGAACAAATATTTTGTCCCTCCTGATAGGAAACACAGCACTTATGAAGCATTCCTGCCAAAATATTTAAACCCAAATCTCATTATGTCTCTAGCTCTAACTGAAAATGTATAGGAAATACAGGGGTCATGGGCACATGCTAAATGACATCATAGGGAAGTGGTCAGCAAAATTTAGTGGAAAATTCTCCAGGCCTAATAAACTAGTTACTTGGTTATGTAAATTATAAGTAAAAAAAAAGAAAGGCACAAAATAGATTAAAAGACTTTATTAATTACCAATTACAAAGTATGTATGCTATGAATGGATCTTGATTAGACTTTAAAAAGGTGAAAACATTATGAGGCAATCACGATATCTCATGAAATTTAAAAAAAGTTTTTTCACTGTAATGATGCTATTATGTTATATTTCATTTAAAAAGATAATATTGAAATATTTATGGATGAAACAACCTGATGTCTGGGAATTTTTCCAAATTCTGTGTAGGGAGTGAGGGTTAATGAGCTGAAATAAGATTAAACCATAATTAGATAACTGTTGAAACTAAGCAAGGGGTTTATGGATACTAATTATATTATTCAGATTATTTTTGTGTATGTTTACAATTTACTATAATAAAAAGGTTTTGTTTTCCTTAAAAATATTTGCTTTAGAGTAATGGTGAAATAGGAGACTGTTCCTTTTCATTATCTTTTATTTGCTTTTTAAATTTTTAGTACACGCACATTTTATTTCTAAAGAAGCAGACCTATTAATGTGATAAAAAGTACACACATATTAAAAAAATTAATCAGGCTATGATTTAGTTCTAAATGGTATATACTAGTAATTCTCAAAGTATAGCCATGGACCCTTGGAAGGCCCTAGGACTTTGCTATGGTTTAGATCTAAAGTATTCCCCAAAGTCCCATGTATTCGGAGCCTGGACTTTGGGAAGGTGATTGGATCATGGGGGTACTACAATTATCAACTGATCCACCGATGAGTTCATGGCTGAATGTGAATGTCACTGGACGCTTGCCTTTGGAGGGTAAATCTCCCTCTCTGACTTCTCCCTTCTCTCTCTGCTTCCTGGCTGCCACAAAGTGAGCCACTTTCCTTCACCATGTCTACTGATGAGTTAAATGTGCTATTAGGAGGTGAAGCTTGGCTGGAAGAAGAGGGATCACTGCGGGCTGCCTTGGAAGGGTGTATTTTCCTCCCCAGATCTCCTCTTCTCTGCTTTCTGGCTGCCCCACAGTGAAAAGCTTGCTCCATCATGCTATTTTGCTACGCCATTTTTGCCTTGGAGCTGGCCAACTATGGACTGAATCCATTGAAACCATGAGCCAAAATAAACCTCTCCTTTAAGGTGCAGGTGCTGGGTATTTTGTCCCAGCAACAGGAAAGTGATAAGGCACATGTTTTCAGGGGGGTCTGTGAAATCAAACTATTTTTATAATAATGCTAAGATATTATTTGCCTTTTTCATTGTGTTGACATTTACACTGATGGTACAAAAACAACAGGAGCTGGAAGTGCTGGTACTCTGGCATAAACCAAGAGTGCAGCCACTGTATCAGAACTCACTGCTTTCCTCACCATCACTTACTTACCTGCAGCTTTTTTAAAAAGCAAGTGTTGGAGACTGGGTGTATAGTTCAGTGATGGGCCACTTGCCTAGCATGTGCAAAACCATAGGTCTGACTCTTAGCACTGGAAGAAAGGCAGGGACAGAGAGAAGGCGGGAGGGATGAAGGAAAGGAGGGAGAGAGAAAGGGGTCACTTAATGTCACTGATAAAGTAGTAAAAATCAGTTTATTAAAACTTGAAGTTTGAGCATATTTCTTTTAATATTCTGTGTGACAAAACAGGAAGTACACATAAAGTACTTCTGCTGTGTTTCAAAGTCTAACGATTACAGGAAAAACTCTTGTGTGATTGAGTTGCAAGCTGAACTAGCTGTTTAAACATAGAGCCCCCTTTTACCTCAAAGGATGGCTAACAAATGATGGTATTTGCCAAACTTAGGTACTTGGCAGACATTTTCTTGAAAATAAACACAGTAAGCCTGTCACATCAAGGAAAACAGTTCAGTATGTTTGTTGGCAATGACAACATTTAAGCTTTCAAGTGAAAAGTTTTTTGGAAAATTTGTTTCTACCACCATGAGCCTTGTCTGTTCCTTTACACTGAGCTGAGAGATATTGTTGTTGCATTCAGTTGGTGATACTTTAAAAAATATTTTGAAAAATATTGTTGAATGAAATGTGTTAACATCTGGAACATTTGCATAAGTCAATGACATGAATCAATATTTTCTAGATTACTAATGCAAAAAATCATAAAACCATACATATATCAAAGTCCATTTAAAATGTAAGACTGTACTAGATTGAAATCCTCCCAGATCTCAATGAGATCCTCCCAGATCATTCAAGTGAGTCCTAAATCCGCCCCCCCCCACAGCCTTGCCAGCATTTGTTATTGTTTGATTTCTTGATGACAGCCATTCTTTCTGGAGTAAAATGGAATCTCAGTGTTGTTTTAATTTGCATTTCTTTAATGGGCAGAGATGTTGAACATTTTTTTGCATGTATTTACAGTATTGGCCATCTGTACTTCTTCTGAGAAGTACCTTGCCCATTTTTTTGATTGAGTCTCATTTTAAGAGAGGTATAGTTTTTTTGAATTCTTATATATTCTAGATATCAGTCCTCTGAGGAATAGCTAGAAAAAAATTTTTCCCGTTCTGAACACTGTCTCTTCACTCTGTTGGTTGTTTCCTTTGCTGTGAAGAAGCTTTTAATTTGATATAATCTCATTTGTTGATTCTTGACGTTATTTATTGTGCAACTGGGCTTCTGTTCAGAATAGTCCTTTCCTATACCTATGACTTCAAGAGTTTTACCTATTTTACCTTCCAGCAGATTAAGTGTTCCTATTTTAGTATTTAGAACTGTGATCTATATTTATTATAGTTTAGTACATGGTGAGAGATAGGGGTCTAGATTCAATCTTCCACAGGTGGATAGCCAGTTTTCTCAGCACCATTTATTAAAGAGGCTATCTTTCTTCCAGCACATGTTTTTGGCCCCTATGTCAAAAATCAGATAGCTGAATGTACCTAAGGTTGATTCTGCATCCTGTATTTTGTTCCAATGATTTAATTTCTTATTAGTATATGTTTGTGAAATATTATAAATACATTCCTGCCACAATTTTTAAAAAGGCTTTTAAAATACTCCTGCCTTTTCAACTGTACACCTCTGTAAAACTAGATTGTTTTTATATACTTCAGTCAGAAGAACATATTGTAATAGTATGAATACAGAAGCAGGTATAAAGATTCAGCTGTTACCAATAAAGCAAATATTAAAGAGAATTTCAAACATAAAGTCAATCACTAATTTTTAGCTTTGGAAAAAAGTTGCTTTTCATAAAAATACGCTTTATGTTAACAGGTAATTTCTCAGTTTTAACTTTCTTAAAATCCTTGACCCTTAACTTTTAATATAGGTAATAATAACCTGCATAACTACAAGTTCCTTGGGGTCCTCAATAGCACTCTGGCAGGTTGAGGCAAGTTTGAGCCCAGCCTGGGAAATTTAGCCATTTAGCAAGATGCTGTTTCAAAAAATAAAAAATAAAAAAAGGGACTGAGGATTTAGCTCAGTGTGAAGGCCCTGGGTTTGATCCTCAATACAAAAAAAAAAGTACAGTATAAGGTGTTCAGTGAGATCAAAATGTCTGAGAACCACAGGTGTATCAGTGAAAGAAGACAAATATGTCCATTTAGTCAGAAAAGGAATCATATAGATAAGGATTTCTGCTCTTTTGAACTACAAATTGGATTTCCAGGGTCAGAAAAGCAAAAAAAAAGTTCTTCCAGGCAAAACAACCTCATGAACAATTAGAAGCAAGTATAAGAAAAATCAGGTTTGGGGAGACTGGGCCATCAATAATTAATCTTAAATGCCCAGGTTGTTATTGTCTCTTTTAGAACAACAGATGCATGGCTTAACTTCAGGATCCTTGGGCTGTCTTTTGAAAATTTTAATGTAAAAGGATTTTTAGTTTTGTCAACGTAGATATCACACTATTCCTTATTCCTTGTGCTTTGAGTAGATGGAATGAGTCCTTAAATATTAAACTAGCTAACCACAACCCCCCTCTGAGTCTTCATACATACTTTTCTCTCCTCCTGGAACACTCACGGTTTTACTTTTTGTTTGATATATTAGTTTGCCAGGGCTGCCATAAAAAGGTACTTGGGAGCTTCAACAACAGAAATGTATTTTTCTCATATTTCTGAAGGCTAGAAGTCTGAGATCAAGGTGCTAACAGAGCTGGATTTTTCTGAGGCCTCTCTCTTTGGCTTATAGATAGCCATCTTCTCCCTGTGTCTTCACATTATCACCCTGCAGATCCCTGGGTCTAAATTTTCTTTTCTAATAAAGAAAGTGGTCATATTTGATTAAGGCTTACCTACAGGATTTTAATTTCATTATATTTTTAAAAGCCCTACCTCCAAATGCAGTCATATTCTGACATACTGCAGGTTAGGACTTCAACATTTGAATTAGAGGGGAACACAATTCAGCCCATAACACTTTGGCTAATTCCCACAAACTCTTTGGGAATCTGCCTGAATCATGTACTTCCTTAGTGAAGCTTTCCTTGACCCTGAACTTAAGTGAAGGACCCTTTTATATTTTACATAGCATCCTACACTTATCCTATATATCACTTATCATAAAAATGAAATAGTTGGTATAACAGTTTTAAGACTATCTCAAACCGTAAGTGCTACAAGGGCATAGATTGTCACATTCATCACTAGGTCCACAGGGTGAAAAACAGTGCCTGACATACAGGGTTCACTTAAAGAGTTCGTGAAGGAATGCTGTGTGATATCACATTCGAAAGTTTCTGAGATGAATACTCAATATCTACAAGCCTAATAGGAAGCATTCTGAGAACCAAGGCAGAGCCATCTGCAAGACATGTACTAGCAAATTAATCTTGTCAGTACCATCACACTGGCTTTTAATCCCACTAAAGTACTTGTTTTAAAAAGTAAGGATATAACTCCAGCCCTATCTCAATCATTAACTAGCAATATAAAAATGAAGCAATGTTTCTTAACTTTCACACTATCTCCTAGTCCTCATCTATAAATGCAGAAATTATCTAAAGCCAACACTGGTCACAATTTAAACAGAAAATCCCTGACCTGTGACTGTCCCAAACACACAAACCCTATGCTGCTGAGACCTTTGTCTACCATTGATAAGAAGGCCAACCCCAACCTTCATCAGCAGCTTCTGGCTGAATCTATGGAAATCCCACTGTCAGGCCTCTAAAGCTTTTTCCTATGCTACACCAAGGGGTTTCAAACAAAACTGAGCTCCAAAGAACCTCTACTACTTCTCAAAAACTCAAGGCTCAGAAGGCAATTGGAGTTTAAAGGTCTTAAGGGCAGTTTAAACCTAAAGCTACTATTAATCTTGCAACCAGTTAGGAGCTAAGAAGTTATGTCTATATTTTTGAAGGAAAATGGATTTGAGATCAAAATACAAAAATACAAATGAATGGCTAAAATATTTTGGGAGGATGGAAAAGAGTGTCATGCACTTTTTTATAACTTTCATTGGTACATGTTTGTAGTACATAATGATTACATTCCTTGTGGGAAGTTGGTACATGCACACGACATTTCTTTCTCCCTTTTTTTTTGGAGCCAGGGTCTCACTTTGCTGGCCTTGAACTCACTGTGTAGCCCAGGCTGGCCTTGAACTCATGGCAATCCTCCTGCCTCAGCATCTTGAGTGCTGGAATTACAGACATGTGCCATCATGCCCAGCTGGCATTTCTTAATTTTTTTTCAATCCCCCCATCCCTACATCTCTTGGACTCCTATGTAAATATTATATGTATGTATACATATATAACATATTATAAATGTTTATAGGACATAATGATCACATTACTCATGCAGACTTGGTGCATGTAAACAGCATTTCACACACACCTCCCTTTTAAAAATCTCATTTCCTTCTCTTTCCCCCATTTTAAAAAATTTTGCAAGCTAGGTGTGGCCATCATAGCAGAGTGTCAACTAGATTGGCTTGGAACACACCCAAAGGATTGGTGGAGCACACTTTGGGTGTGTCTGAGAGGACCATGGAGGTTGACTTTAGGTACTCTATATGGTCCTTGGCCCCTTCCTCTCTGGCACTGTTCCCCTTTTCTGCTTCCCAGCCACCATGAACTAAACAGCTTTGCTCTACCGCATTCTTCACCATGGACTCAATCTCCTTAAAATAAAAGCCAAATTAAACCTCTCTTCCTTTAAGTTGTGAGTGTTAGATATTGTGTCCAGCAAAGGAAAATCTGACTAATAGACTGTTAAAGTATAAAATATGGAGAAAATGATATTTGCCTAAACATATATCTTGGCTATCCATGTGACTGTGAACAAGATTCTACCTTGGTTACTGACTCTTCACTTGGGGATAACAATACTAAAAGAGGTGGCTGTATTGTCCAAGAGCACATATGGAAATGGATTAAATGCAGAGATGAAGAATGAAGGAATCTACAGATTTCTAGAACTTACAGAATTCTGGCATCCATTTCTTAGGAACTGTGTATTCTTGGACAAGTTTCAACTCCTTAGTGCACAGGTTTCTTCATTTGTAATGGTGAAATAATAATAGTACTGGGCATGATGGCACATGCCTGTAATCCCAGCTCTCTGGGAGGCTGAGGTAAGAGGACCACAGTTTGAATCCAGCCTAGGCTACTGTATGAAAATACGAAATTAAAAACAGGTTGGGAATGTAGCTCAATATGAAGGTGCTGGGTTTAATCTCCAGTACTCCAGTTTGTGGTTGTTGTGATAACTAAATGTGATAAAATTGATATCATAATTAGCACCTGAAACTAAGGAAGCAGCCAGTAAGTGTCAGCTATTTCTTTTAATGGTTTGTAATTTTCAGAGACTTTTTGCCTATAATGATCTCATTTGATCACCCTGGAAACTTGTGGTTTTCCCACATTCTTCCCACTCCCATCCCGCTTCCTCTTCCTTCTCCCCTAGTGATGTCCCAGTCTCACTGAAAACAGAGGCCATCAGGCTTAATCTCTCTTCCTATTACCCACATCCTCAAACTGCTGTAGCGTAAGCACCTGGCCTCCCTTCCCTAGACTCCCTTTAGGTATTTCACCTTCTCTTTCTGGAAAATACAACTTGTACTTCTCTGAAGAATACATACAGCACATTTTTCTGCCTGAAATATTCTTCCTCCCAGTTTTTGTAAGGGTAGCACCTACTCCTTTTTTTGGTTTCAACTCCTCTCAAAGTCGTCTCTTTGAATATCTTCAATACCTTGAATATCTTAGGGAGGTATTCTCATGACCCCCAAAATTTACTTCTACACTAAATTATCATTTCATATAAATAATTCTCTCTCTGCATGTCTATTTCCTTTACATCCTCAGAGCCTAACACAGTGTCTGGCAAATAGGTGACCAATTATCATGGTTTGCCCAGACTGGTTTTAACACTCAAAGTCCTATACACCAGAAAAACCCTGCAGACCCAGGTGGTTGGTAAACATAACACACACTCAGTAAGTTTTATTTAATCAACAGAGTTCACATTTACTGTCTTCTCTATCTCTACTACTAAATCTTCAACCCAGTGTTATCAACTTCCATTCTCTATCTCCTCTATCTGTTAGCCCATGGCACCGTGCTCTCCTCATGGCCAAATCTACTGGGCAGTTTATAATCCTTCACATATGAACCTCTCAATAAATGATCATCAGTAACCAGAGGTTAATCACATGATATATCTATTCTTTCTTAAAGTGAAGTGAGCCAGTAGTAAAATATTCACATTTATTAAGTATATGACTATGTAGATTTAAGGCACCATCTCATGTATTACTCTACATAATTCTAAATGCCCTGTCACACAATTTGATTAATAACCACAAGACTTTGCTGGGTGTGGTGCAGTGTATGCCTGTAATCACAGTAATCTGAAAGCTTGAGGTAGGAGGATCCCAAATTCAAGCCTAGCTTGGACAATTTGGCAATTTAATGAGATTCTGTCTCAAAATTAAAAAAAAAAAAAAGATGGGGATGCTAAGGATGAAGCTCAGTAGGAGGGCCCTGGGTTCAATCCCCAGTACAAAAATCATCATCATCATCATCATCATCATCATCATCATCATCATCATCATCATCATCATCATCATCATCATCATCATCATCATCATCATCATCATATGTGATCAATGACTGCTAAAAGTTTCCTGAATAAGAAGTTTCCAAGACTTGGGATATAGCTCAGTAGCAGAATACTTGTTTACTGCATGTGAGGCCCTGGGTTTGATCCTTAGCATCACAAAAAATACAACATTTCCAGAAGTGATGACTCATGGTATTAAAAAAATATATTTAAGGCAATGAGAAAAGCAGTTCTCTCTTTTTATGAAATTAAAGCAGAATGGTATTTCAGGAAGTTCATAATAAATTATTTTTCTTTTTCTCCTTTTTTAGCTCTGAAAATATATGTACAGAATGACCTCTAAAAATGAGTGTGTAAGCAAATACCTAAATTTATCAAGTATTTTTAAAGTCAAAGAACAGAATTTTTTGTTGTTGTTGCTGCTGTTTTAATATTGCTGCTGTTTTAATATTGCTGCTGTTTTAATGTTGCTGCTGTTGTTGTTGTTGCTGCTGTTTTGAGGTTTTCCTCAACCCTCTCATTCCTTAGGACTAAATATGAATCATCTCTTAACAAAGAATAATGCCTGGGAATTATCTGTTTAAACATTCCTCTCTCTCACTGAAATCTAAGTTTCTTAAGGGCAGGATCGGATCTGGTTTCTACTGCATCTCTACCACCCTAGAAAAACAGGTGCCTTTGGGGGTAAAAGTAAATGTCTTCAGCAGAGAGGTGGGAAAAGGGTAGGAAACAAAAAAGTGAGTGAACTATTGTAAAAACTAGGATTTATCAGAAGGGAAGGCATTATATCAGAAATGCACATAAATTTTACTTGTAAAACATTTCCACATATACACAAAAGAAGGCACTAAAAATGAACAGTAATTGTAAAGGTGACTTTTCTTAAACTTGTAGAATTTCAATACCACAGTAAAAAGTCAATTCAGCATCTGATTTGTGGTTAGTAGAAGATCCACTGGGAATCAAGGTGGGCTGAGTATATAAAAAATAATTCTTTTTTTCCTCCAAAACCCAAGAAATCTGAAGGCAATTTTTTTTACCTCTCATATCCAGAGATTCATTTACACATATACACACACCCACACCAGAACTATTTCCAGGCTGTACACGTGGTACATGCCTGTAATCCTAGCTACTTGAGAGGCTGAGAGAGGAAGATCACAAGTTTGAGTCCAGCTTGGATAATTTAGCAAGATCCTGTATAAAACAGAGAGGTAGTGTGAGATGGGGATATAGCTCAGCACTTCCTGAGTTCAATTTGCAGGACGTCAAAAAAACCTCAACAGCCTACTTGAGGTCCTGGGTTCAACCCCCAGCACCAAAGCCAAAAAGAAACCGAACAAAAAATTATTTCCTGGCATGCACCAGGTGTTATCTACTATTATCAGTGTTACATTCCAACTCTTGGAAATGACAATATGTGTTTTATATATATATATGTAACTTTCATCTAGACATAAAAACACATCTAAATTATCTGGAATTCCTATTTTCTGAACTTCATAAATAAATCAATTACCACTAATTTTAAAAGCAAACTTTTTTTTTTTAGTTATTTTGTTACTCTTATTTTAAGTCCATATATTATATAAATCAGATTTATAAAATAGGTTGAAGTGTTTGGATGAAAAAACACAAGAGTTTTTTTCCCTTCATGTCTACAGATCCCGCAATAAAATTTTTTTTCCTTGAGATAGGGTCTCACTATGTAGTTCAGGCTGTCCTTGAACTCATTAAGTAGAGTAGGTTGGCCTCATGGTGATTCTCCTGCCACAGCCTCCCAGAGTGCTGGGATAACAGGTGTGTACCACCACACCTGGCTAAATTGATGGTCTTGAGCTTTAGACACCAAAAAAAGATATCTAGTTTAAAGACAAAAAGTTGATATGCTGCAAGGTTAAACTGTAGTTTGGTGATGGGCCAGGAAATGACAGATTTTCTAAATCTTATCCTAAAATATTGGTTATAAGCTGATATGCAAAATCCAAGCTTTTATCAGATAGCAAGAGGGAAACTTGAGTGAATGAATGCAGTTTACCTCCAAGCTCTCTGAAAGGAGGTGAAAAAATAAATACTGTACTTTACCAGTGCTCCCCACAAATCATTATTCTAAGCATGTAGGAGGTTACTGTGAGCAGCTACATAATAAAATTCAACCCAGAGGTAGGTTCAAGGCCAAGAGTAGGAATGAAATAATCCTTCTAGGGCCAGTTATCATTTCACAGAATGCTCATTTGTGCTGGAGGATGAGCCTATGGCCTATTTTCTTCCCAATCAAAAGGACATTCCCAGTTTTAACCTTGCTGAAAGAGGCATTCTTGTACCTGCTATTGAGAACAGTTAGGATACAGGGTAAGGCTGGCATAAAAGTATTAGCAAGCACATGCTAGCTGTTCCAGTTTGAAATCTACCAAACTGTAAAAGCGAGCAGAAATAAAAACTTGAAGATGAACTGTTGTTCCTCAAGATGAGGGAACAAAATCTTACAATAAAGAGAGGTCCCTTAACTCTAAGGAGAACATCTTTCTTAAGCTAGGTGGAAGATAAGGAACAGTATTACCAAAAGCTGACAAGGCCACTTAAAGACCAAAAGGAGAGGGAAAGAAAGCATTTAGGAAGAAAGATGGTGGAGGGGATATAGGTCAGTGGCAGAACAATTGCCCAGTATGTGTGAAGCCCTTGGCTTGATCCCCAGCATTGTAAAGCAAAATGGAAAAGAAAAAAAGGAAGTAACAGAGTAAAAGAAATTCTGGGTCTGACCAGGTAAGTGAATCAAAGGTAACTACACCAAAGATAAGTGACCCCTTACTCCAGCATGAGACTAGTAGTAAAATATCTTAAGACATCTTTAAAAAAATTTTTTTGGTTTTCTGAGACAGGGTCTTACTGTGTAGTTCATACTGGCCTTGAACTCATTATGCAGCCCAGGTTGGCCTCGAACTCAAGGTAATCCTCTTGCCTCAGCGTCCTGATAGGTCTCCCACCACCTCAGCAGCTATTAAGTACAGTAGCTGCCCTCTTCCTATGGTGCCTTGCCCCCTCCCCTGTGTGACATCATGCCAAGATGGTTGCTCCCACCAAAGAACAAACCCTTCTTCCCAGCATGCCCCTGTTCCCACCTAGACAGTAACCTAATACTCGCTCACCTCCTACCACCTAGTGAC
>NW_004624744.1:24584012-24602024 GCF_000247695.1 Heterocephalus glaber
AAGGGGAAGTTGGAGGGGTAGGGGAAAGGAAAGAAGGGAATGGAATTAATATGAGAAAATGAAAAAATGGAAACAAAGTCTTTGTAACTAGGGAGGGATGGAAGGCTTGAAGGGAGGGCAGAGGAATGGGGAAAAATAAGAACCAAGTGATTATGTAAAGGTGCAAATTTCCAATGATGAATGTCATTATATCATATACCTAAAATGTACCAATAAAATAATATTTTTTTTAAAAAAAGAAAAGACGAAGTTCACACTAGGCAAAAGGTAAAAGATGAAACCTAACAGCCTGCAGAGGGGACATCAGGCAGATGGCCTAACTTGCAGAATTCAGTGCAACAGGAAAGTAACAAGAGGCTGCTTCTCTGGAAAAAGTGAGTGATCCTGGGACAAACAGTTGGTGCTGCCGCTGCAGTGTGTGATTGCCCTATCAAAAAGGATGGCTCAGGCCAGGTGTGGACAGCACATGCCTGTAATCCCAGTACTCTAGAAAGCTGAGGCAGGATGACCACAAATTCAAGACTAGCTGGGCAACCTGGTGACTTACTGAGACCCTGTCTCAAAATAAAAAACAATTTTTAAAAGGGCTGGGAATACAGCTCAGTGCAAAGGTCCTAGGTTCAATTCCCAGGAAAACCATAAAAAAAAAGATGGTTCACGTTTAATGAGTCTGCCCTAGCTTGAACGTTCATGAACCCTCCAAAACACATGCTGAAACTTAATTCCCAAGGCAAAAAAGGGGAGGTGCTCAGTCGGGAGGTGTTCAGTTCTTAAGGGCTCTGATCTCATGAATGGATTAAAGCTGCTACAGAAAGGTCTTGCAGGAGTGGACTCACAATCTTCTGCTCTTCTGCAATGTGAAGAACAGTGCTTCTCCCTCTAAAGGACACAACATTCAAGGCACCATCTTAGAAGCACAGGCCCTCACCAAACAGCAAAGTCACCAGCACCTTGATCTTGGACTTCTCAGGATCCAGAACTGTGAGAAATTAATTTCCATTATTCATAAATTAACCCATCTTAGTTGTTTGGTTACAGCAGTGCAGAAATGACTAAGACAAAGTCCCACCTAGATATACAACATTTTTACCCAATTTTTAATGTACTCTTTTAATATCTCATCCTGTGCGTATGTGTGTGTGTGTGTGTGTGTGTGTGTGTGTATACTGTAGATACTCAGTTTTAAGGACGCACCAGTCACCTGAGGAAAACCTCTAACATAAAGAACCAGAAGAGATATTCATTAGCAATCAAAAAAGTTACTCATGTAGATGTGCATACAACAGAAGACTGCTCTGTTTGATTTTATTTGTATTTTTTGGCTTGGTATGTAGGTTTCAAATGGACATTGTTTGTATCAGTTTCATTAAAATAAACAATATTTGTAAAATCTGTAAAAAACAAAAAAGCAGAAACAAAAAAACTTGAGTCCAGAGTGGTGGTGCATACCTGTAGTCCCAGTTACGCAGGAGACTGAGCAGGGGAATTGCAAGCTCCTGACTCACTTTAGTATATGTGCTGCTGAAGCAAGCACAAGCTCCTGACTCATAATAAAATTTAAAAGTGGGCCGGTGATGTAGCTCAGTGGTGCCGCAGCTGCCTGGAAAGTGCAAGATCCTGAGTTCAATCCCTGGCACCGCCAAAAATAAATAAATAAATAAATGAAAGGGCTAGCAGTATAGTTCAGTGGTAGAGCACTCTAGCACATGTGAGAACCTGAGTTTAATCTCCAGTACCTCAAAACAACAGCAACAATAAACATGAAAAAAAAACTAGAATAAAAATGGGCAATAGAATGCTAGAAATAGAACAAAGATTAAAGCCCTTCATAGCTGTACACAGTGGTGCATGCCAGAGTTCTGGACCCCAGAACTCTGAGAAGTTGAGGCAGGAGGACCACAAATTTGAGCCCACCCTGGGCAACACAGAAAGACCTTTTCTCAAAACAAAAAAGGGGATGTACCTTCGTGCAAAGGCCCTGGCTTTGAAGGAAAAGCCTTTCATAGAGCAGAAGATATGATATACATGAAACAAGAACAAGAAACTTTTTAAAAACAAAATAATAAAGCACTGTAAGAGAATAAGAAAAAGGTTTTGGAGATTAATAATGATAGCTGAAACAAAAAAATTTGACATAAAGGCTGGATGGTAGTTAGTTAAAGAAGACTTACAGAAAATGAAACAAAAATCCTAAGAGATGGACAAAAAAAGATAAAAAATTAGAGGACAAATCCAAAAGATCCAACATATAACTAATCAAACATACAGAAAGAAATTGTTTATTTGGTAATTTCATCCCACAGTGAGGATGAAATTTTCCAAGAAATAATAAATTTTCCATAAAAATGTACAACATAAATGCTACAGTTAAGAGGTCTACTGAGTATCTAGCACAACGGCTGAAGAAAAGTCCTCCTTCTCAAGGCAAATCATTGAAAAATTTTAGAATAGAAATTACAAAAACATGACCTGAAAAGCTTTCAGAAAGGAAGAAAAAGGCCATACAAAAGTGCAGAAATAAGAATGGCATAGCCTCTTCACAGGGCCTTGGAAACTAAAAGACAATGGAGTAATGCCATTAAACGTCTACAGGGAAACAATTTTTTTTTTTGGTACCGGGGATTGAACTCGGGACCTTGCGCTTTCAAGGCAGGCGGTGGAACCACTGAGCTAAATCCCTGGCCCTAGGGAAACAATTTTTAACCAGAATTCTATAATCAGCCAAACTAGCACTTAATTGTGAAAGAGAATACAGACAATATAAGGTACAAAATTACCTCCCATATATACTTTCTCAGGAATCTACTAGACAATATGCTCTACAAAAATAACAGAATACACCAAAAAAGAAGCCCTGAGGGATGCAGACAAGGTAAGAGGCAAATAATTTCCAATATGACAACAGTGAGGCAGCATCCCAGACTGCACCTCTTTAGAGAACAGATGACTCTTTAGGACATTTTTCAGGTGGAAAAATAGAACTGAGAAAATCCAAGCATGAAACAAAGAGTTTAAAAACATTTGGGGAGGGCTGGGAATTTAGCTCAGTGATTCTGCCGCCTGCCTCGCAAGTGCAGGGTCCTGAGTTCAATCCCCGGTACCAAAAAAAAAAAAAAAAAGATTTAGGGAGATTTTCAAAGAATATCAACTCTTAGGATGATCAAAGTAGCACCCTAGATTCTTGTTATGGCTTATATCTATATGTCTCCCCCAAAGCCTCATGTGCTCATAGCTGGGGCTTTTCAGAGGTGGCTGGATCTCACACTGGGATTAAAGGTGTGTGATAACTAAATTGGTTAACATAGTTCTAGTTGTGGATAATGGAAAGTCCACCCTGGGTGTGGGTGACACCAATCAATAGGCTTGTAGCCTGGACAGAATATAAAGGCAGGCTTGTTGCTGCTGCTTGCTGCTTCACTGCTTTCTGCCTACCCTACCATGGACTGTTTCTCCTCTGCCATGCTGGCCCGTCTTGGAACCAGCCAACTATAGAATGAAACCTCTACAAACTGTGAGCCTAAATAAACCTGTCCTTTTTTAATGTGTGTCAGCTATTTTGGCTTAGCAATGATAAAAGTAATTAAGGCAATTCTATATGAAGTGGAGAGCCTCAGTGACAAGTACCAATCCTCACGTAACAAATAATCAATCTGAGGACATCAATCTGACCTCCATATAGGATGTCAACTGGTGTTTTTCAAATTTTTGAACTAAGACCCACAGTACAAAACACATTTTATATGGTAGGCCAGCAGTGCAACAAAAGTAACATGAAATAATATCACCACTTTTTATGTACAACACATTTTCTTATTTTCTATTCTGGTCTATTTTTTCCCAAGTTTTTCAATGCTAGTTACAACCCACTAAACTTACTTCATGAGTCACTAATGGGTTGCAACTTACATTTTTAAAAACACTGCAGGACTGAGGTGTATTTTATTAAAAAGAAAAAAGAAAACATTTCTGGAATAGAAAATTGGAGGTGGCAGAGAGGATGGTAAGAAAACCAGAGATTTGACAGAAAAGGTATTTGACCCGAGCTTTCAAGACCATATTTGACAGACAGTGAATGGAAAGAAGGCTGTTACAGGGGAAGTAAGGGTAAGTAAAGGGTCAAAAGCAGGAAAACAAAGGGTTTGCTAAAGGTAGAACAGAGAAAAAGATAAGTCTGGATAAAGGAGAGAAATAGAAAATGGAGACAGAGGCAGGTTGGAGATTAACCACCAGAGGTCTGACAACTATGCTAAGGAATCTAATATTCCTCCAATAGCAATGGAGATCCAAGGAGTGTGGGGAGGGAGTGTGCCAGCAAACAGCAGTAATCTCGCGGTAACTGACTCATGAATTTTATATGCATAAAATTATATAAATTAAAGGCTGGGCATGTAGTGTATACAAGTAATCCTATCAATCGACAGCAGAGGCAGGAGGGTCACAATTTCAAGCCCACCCGGGGCAACTTAGCAAGACTGTCTCAAAATAAAAAATAAAAAAGGCTGAAGATATAGTTCAGTGGGAAAGCTCTGGGTACTGCTGAAAATATATATATATATTTGTGAACCAACAAATTCATTTTATACATTTGGATTTTTTCCTCCTAAACCTTTCTGAAAGAACATAATGAATTGATTTGATCAGTTCAGACCCTGAAGAGAAGAGCAAGCAAGTTCTTGGACAAACAGGTATCTTTTCTTTCCTCTTGTAGTCAACTACTTTACTAGAGATAGCTCCTTGTACCTGAGACCCAGCCTTAAGAAACTTCTTTTACTTTCTTGAGCATGCCAAGTTCTCTTCCCACTAGGTTTTTTGTACCTGCTCTTCCTTCAACTTGTAATGTACTTCTTGATGACTGATATCAAGCTAGATATCACTAGGCCTGAGAATCACACCTGATTCCAGAGCTTGGTTAGGTGCCCTTCTTGGGTCACTTCCCCTATCCCAGCATTTTTTTTAAACCTGAGATTATAGCAGTTTATCTGCCTTCAAAATTAGACTAAAACTTCTGTGAGGACAGAGGCTGCACTGATTTTTATTATATCCAAAGCTTTATTCACTGGTATAGTGCCTATCCCATAGTGGGCACTCAGTAAATATTTGATAATATGAAGCCATATATATTCAAGTCTAAATTCTGATACTAAGACTAGGTTTGAAAAATCAAAAGGTGATTGAAGCAAAAACAAACAATTTATACTCTGCCTCTTAAGCAAACTAATATAATTGTACAGACTTATCTGTAGAAGCACTGCCCCAAATAGGTCAAATAGGTAAGGTAGTGTGAGGAGTTTGAACTTGAACTAAATAAAGAGCTACTGTGGGTTAAGAGGTGGGCATGTAATTAAAATGGGGCATTAAGAAGATTAGTCTTCTCTGGAATGCAGCATAGAATGGTGAATTTTTTTCCCTCCATTATTTCTGGCTTGTATTTTGAGGTGTGAACACATGACCACAGCAACATGAACAATCAACGACAAAGGCTGAGTTTGCATGGATGAAGTTTAATATTCATTAAATGAATAAACATTTTTTGAGGATCTACTTTTTATGTGTTCTGCTATGTTATAATAAAAATTAACTTCAGGGTCTAAAGTGTAGGTCAGAGATAGAGCTACACCTAACATATCCAATGCCCTGGGTTCAATCCTCAGTATGGAAAAGAATATCACAAAAAATAACCTGACTTGGCCCGGGGATTTAGCTCAATGGTTTTGTCACCTGCTGTGCAAGTGCAAGGACCTGAGTTCGATCCCCGGAACCAAAAAATTAAAAAATAAATAAAAAATAACCTGACTCATAATGAAAAGGAATAAAAAATGTTGAAAGCTGAGTCACATTAATGTGTCAGCATTCCTGTAGAGAAATGAGAGTCTATGATGCTTAATAGGAAAAATGGGAAAGAATCTCATTTTGACTGGACTTACTATTCCCACAGGACCAAATGGCATTTTTCTTATTCTTTTCTTACTTTATTGGTGCTTCTGTACCACTAAATAATTTCAATGACAATTATGTCTCCCACTTATAGAGATAAGCACAAATATGTTGAATATATTTCAGGGAGTCCAAGACTTCCTCATAGGCTGCAAAAATATAGACAAAGAATCTGAAAGACAGAATTTCAGTACAAAAATGGGTTAGGATAGAAGTAACCAGAGGCTACAATGGAAACACCGGTGAGGAGCAAGTGTTTAACTTTTGAGCAGCAGTGTAGTGAAAGCAGATAGGGAAGATGTCCTGAAGAAGGGAACTCTTGAGCTCAGTACTAGCTAGTTAACACTGTTCATTAGCATAGGGTAGAGAAGCAATTATTACATGGGAGCTAAGAGCAGAAGCCTGGGAATGCCAGTAGATAAACAGAGGCCAGAAGATCACAATGAGCTTGACAAGCCATGCTACCTAAGGACCTTCAACTTTGATCTTGCAAGAAATGAAGAAGGTATACACAGGAATGACAGTGGTCAGATATGCACTTTAGATCACTTTGAAATCAAAATGGAGAATGAATGGGGGTTGTTGAGACTAGATATTGAGAAATCACATAAAGGAATCACTCCAAGAGGCAGAAAATGATGAGGGCTTTAAGAGGCAGGAGAAGAAATGGAACTGATGGGAGAGGCATGAGAATTACTTAGGAGGCAAAACCAGGAGGGTTTTTTTCTTTTCTTTTGTGATGATGCGAATTGAATCCAGGGTCTCGAGCATGTTAGGCAAGAATTCTACAACTGAGCTAACTCTGAAATCAGGAGGACTTTCAACATGTAGGCAATCAAGGAGACCCAGAAGTCTAAAATACCTTTTCAAAGTACTATGAGATCATACAGTGAAATAGAAACAGTGAAAAGAAAAGAAAATTGGTGAAATGTGGGAGTGGGGCATCAACAAAAAGATAGAGATGTATTTTGCTTTATACATGTTGAATGTGAGCTACCTGTGCGGCAGCACATCATGTAGTAGGCAATTGGATTTATCAGTCTGAAGGGAAAAGACTTAGAGATCAGAGTAGAAGCCATGGATTTGGGAGTCACCGCCAAAAGACACAGGTAAAACCATGAAGAGTAGTTTTAATTGCTGGAAGAGAGCTAGTGGAGCCCAAAGAAAGGGCAATGGGCTGAAGTCAGACAGTGGGATATCTAACATTAGGAGGAATGGGGTTATCAACTTAATCTTAGGTCAGGAATCATCACTAAAAAATTTTCTTTTATTATTCAAAACTCTTACAGCTTCTTAGGACTTACTAAAGAAAAAGCTGTGTTATGTCTTCCTTTGAAACAGCAGAGAAATAAAGTTAAGGTAAAAATATAATTCATTCAGAATATTTAAGTATTTATAACTTGACATTTATTTGGCACTTACTATGTTATAAGCACTATGTTAACTGCTTTATAAGTATTATTTATTTTAAACTTAGTAACAACCTTCACAAGAAATTTATAAGTGATAGGTGAGGTCTGGGTAAATTTGAATCTCTATCCTTCCCACTCCCCGCACAGCTGGGGATTGAGTCCAGGGCACACACATACTAAGCAAGTGAACTACACTCACAGCTCACGAGGCTCCATTCTTAACCACTATTAAATATATTCTCTCAAAGGTGTTGAAAATAAATTGTAAGTGACCAGAGCCAACTTGCTACTGCCATACATAACAATGCTTAACAATGACATTCATTCAACTTGTGACCATATTATAGCATACCTTTTAAAGGGGGTATATTCTATTTTTACAAATGATTATACTAATATTTAAATAAAAGTTCTAATAAGTGCCATAGTCCACAGACTTGTTCTTCTTTAATCATAGAAAGAAATATCAGAATTGAAATCTGAAGGCTGAGAGTGCAGCTCAGTAGTGGAGCATGAGCTCAGCATAATCAAGGGCCTGGGTTTGATCCCAACCTCCACAACAAAAAAAGTCCAGAAAGTTCTAGAAAAACAAAACTTTAATTTGTTGCATTTCTGATGTGCTGGCATATCCTGCTGAAGCTTCCCACCATTTTATAGTCTTTCTCCAGCACTGATTGAAGTATTACTATATGGTATTTTGTTTTTTATTGTACTGAGGAGATTGAAACAGGGCCTTTAGACTGAGCTATATCCCCAGTCCTTCTTTTTATTTTTTGTTTTGAGGCAGGGTCTCACTAAGTTACTGAATTTCCCAGGTAGGGATAGAACTTGCAATCCTCCTGCTTCAGCCTCCTAGACTGCAGGGATTACAGATGTGTGCTACCATGCTGAGACGCCCAGTACCTCATTTGTAAACTAGAATGATTGCATCTATGGTTGTGCTAAGCGTGTACAGACTCCCTCTGTCATTATTCCCTAAATAATATAGTATGTCAACTATTTACACCATACTTACATTGTATTAAGTATTACAAGTAATATACAGGTGATTTATACAAGATGTATGTAGATTATATGCAAGTACTTGTCATTTTATAAAAGGGACTTGAGCTCTGTGGATTTTGATAGCCACAGGGGGTCCGGAATCATGGACACCAAGGATCACTATATACACCATCCTTTTCATTAAATATTTGGGAACTCTATCATTTTAAGAGAGCTACAGATTCTTCTTCTGTACA
This sequence comes from Heterocephalus glaber, assembly GCF_000247695.1. The sequence goes on from NW_004624744.1 coordinate 24,592,600, forward strand.
CACTTACACAACAAACCATAATGACTCACAACCACTGTTTATTACTTAAGTCTGTGTTTTGCAACTAGTTTTCCTCTTTCCTCTCATTTTAAAACTGAACTATGTGCATAAACAGTATAGATGAAATTACAATAGATGAATATTAATAGCAAAAGTTTAAAATTTAAAAAAGAACACAGTACATTTGGATGTCTTGCCTCCTGGTGTCCCCAAGAAACCTGATAGGTAAACTGTATTCTTTTAATAGAAGTGGAAAAATATTTCTGATTTTCACAACTTCAACAATTTTTACATAAAGTATACTACTTGAATAAGATTCAATATACCAATATTTGAAGTCATACCTTGGCTTTCTTTAAAAATAAAGATGATCAACAACACTGATCCACTCTCTTTTTTTTGGTACTGGGGATGGAACTCAGGACCTTGCACTTGCAAGGCAGGCACCATGCCGCTGAGCTAAATCCCCAGTGCAATCCACTCTTAACAGTCATATCACATATCATTTCAAAATGGTAAAAATGCTTCTAAAATATACATTATCATTGGATTTTTTATTAGAAATCACAGATCACAAAAACAAATAAAATAAGCAGTGATTGTTTCTCCAACAGTTTTGCATACCTGAGCCCATTTCCAAACTCCTTTTAATTATGATTCCTGCAGCAAATTACACCAGTATATTTTAGAGCTTTTACAAATTAATTTTAGAAATACTTGTTCATACTAAATTAAAATCAAAATGGATCAGGGCTAGGGATGTAGCTCAGTGGCGCCGTGCCTGCCTGGCAAGCACAAAGTCCTGAGCTCAATCCGTGGTACAAAAAAAAAAAAAGGGTCAAAGATCTAAACATCAAAACAGAAACATTAAACCTATTGGGAGATAAAATAGGTAAAACATTTGAAGACATAGGTGTAGGAAAGAATTTTCTAAACAGAACCTCAATTGCACAAGAAATAACAGCAAGAATCAACAAATGAGTTTATATCAGACTAAAAAGCTTCTGTACAGCAAAAGAATCAATCAGTAGAGTGAAGAGACAACCTACAGAATGGGAAAAAAATTTTGCCAGCTACTCTTCAGACATTGGACTAATATCTAGAATATACAAAGAACTCGAAAAAATTAAACCACCTACTATTAAAGACTCAGTCAAGAAACAGACAAGAAAAATGAACAGACACATTTGAGACATTTATAAAAAAATGAATGCACCTGGAAAATATAATGTTGAGTGAAACAAACCAGATACACAAGTTTATATATCGTATGGTATCTCTCATTTGAGTGAGACAAAGTACAAACAGAATAATAAAGGATGGGTAGAAGAGGACAAGGGGATGGATCTTTTACAATAGGGAAGTGGTTCAAGGGTACAAGGGCTAGAGGTGAGAAGGGAGAGGGGAAATGAGAGGAACCCTGTACAGGAACCTAATAACCTCAATTAATATAAACATTACATATCATAACATGAGCTAAGGTTAATAATATCAACAAGAATGAAAAATGGGATAGGAGAATTGAATGAGGAGGGATGAAGGGGGGAGGGAGTAAAAATAAAAAACAAGCTGTAGAGTGTACATATAACCACTCCCCAAGATGACTGTAAACTGTATGTACTGCAAACACGTATTAGTAAAATTTTAAAAAAATCAAACCAATATTTGTTCACCTCAATTCATCTCAAGTGAATGGCTCTGCGGAACTTTAAATTTAAGTACAACTATGCAACTGTTCTCTGATTTGTGTAGAATAATCCTTGGATTCATGGCACTGTCAAGAGAAATGACACTGCAAAGAAACTCTTTGTTTTCAAATAAGTCAGCGATTGGTTTTAAGACAATGCTATAAAGATTCTTATTCATCCAGCATACCCTAGTTAAAATTGTAAAAGTTGAAAACAACAAGAAAAACTTCCACCTCTAAATTTAATAGAACCATCAACTTTTAGAGGTGCAAAGAACTTCGAGTGATTTGAAGTAAAAAAAAGTCAAACTTGGCTAAGGGTTACTTAAGTTAGTGACACATCCAATACTAGGGCTTAGGCCTTCTAAATTCTCTGGCAAAGGTTATTAAATAGTATAGGACGTTAGACAAGTTAATGTCAGTCAACATTTCTGAAGTGCCTAATTTATGCCCTTCACTATGCTCTTCATTTTCACATTCATCATATTTCTCCCAATTCAGTTCATAAGTCAGAATAAACTAATTAAAACAATAATATTTATTCCTTTGGATGTTCAGTTCCCAACAGAATGTTGCTATATGACCTAAAGGGGAATAGATAATTCAATTATTGCAATAACCACACTACTGAAGAGGATGTATTTTAATAACACATTTTACTATCAGAAATTTCCCTCCCAGAGATGGAAATAAATTTAGAAGGCATAAGAATTGATTTCTATGTAACAACCTCTTTGCCGAGATTTTTAAAGACTTCTATAGCTACCTCCTCCTCCTTCATCTACTTCTGTACTTTTTTCCACTCTCGTATTCTTGCTTGATTCTTCTGTAACTGCTTTTTGTTATCCTAATCTATACTTTATCCTGAATTGCATCATTTCTAGATCAATGTTAATTTTTTGAGATAGGTGTCAACACTGTTTGAAAAAGTTCATTTTAAAGTGGGCATTGTGATGCACATGTATAATGCTAGCACTCTGGGAGACTGAGGCAGAAGGATCACAAGTTCAAGGCAAGCTCAGGCAATTTAAAATAAAAAGGACTAGGGGTACAGCTCAGTGGTAGAGCACTTGCCTCCAAATAAAAAGGAATGGACGCTTTGCAGATCATTCAAGAAAATTATAGACCAATATAGATGTAAAAATCCTCAATGAAAAATCTGCAAACCAAATTCAACAACATACAGAAAGTATTACATACCATTACCAAGCATGATTTATCCCAGGGATGCAATTCTCAGATTGATTTAACATCTGAAAATAAATCAATGTAATACACAATATTTAAAGGACAAAAACCACACGATTATCTCAAGAGATGAAAAAAAAAAAAGACAACTGACAAAACCAAACACCCTTTACTGATAAAAACATGCAACAAACTAGGGATAGAAGGGAATTTCCTCACGTTAATAAAAGTCATCTATAAGGAACTCACAGCTTACATCGTATACAGTGATGAAAAACTGGATGCTTTTCCCCTGAGATCAGGCATAAGTATATCAGTTCTCTTTACTTCTATTCGACATTACACTGGAGATTCTAGCAGAGTAAAAAGGCAAGAAAAAAATAAATTTTAAAAATGCATCCAAATTGGCAAAGAAAATGTAAAATTATTTCTATGTGCAATGATATATTTCTATCCTGCATGCAAAAAATTCTAAGACAGTGATGGCGAACCTTTTAGAGCTTTCAATGGTAACAGCCAGCTGTGGCATGTGTGCCATAGATTTTTCAGTATTCTAAGGAATACACCAAAAAGTTTTCCAAACCAACAAATAAGTTCAGCAAGATTGAAAAACACAAGATAAATATTAAGAAGTCAATGGTACAATAGGAATGAGCAAATAAAGTGAATTAAGAAAATAATTCCATTTACAACTGCATCAAAAACAATACAATACTGAGGCATAAATTTTAACAAAAGCACAAGACTTATAGATTTGAAACTACAAGTTTTGTTTGCTTGTTTGTTTATTGGTAGTGGTGCCAGGAAATAAATCAGGGCCTCATGCATGCTAGGCAAGTGTTCTATGACTGAGCTACATTCCTGGCCCCAAAATACTGTTGAAAGAAATTAAAGACCCTTGTAAATGGAAAGACAAACCATATTTAATTGACCAAAAGACAATACTGTTAAGAAGGTAAGAGCCTACAAAACAATCTTCAGAAATTAATAAGCTGATCCTAAAATTCATATGGGAACACATGGGACCCAACACAAAGTAATGTTGAACAAAGTTAATAGACTCACACACCCTGATTTCAAAACTGACTACAAAACTATATTAATAATTAACAGTGTAGCACTGGCATTAAGTTAGATCTGTGGACTTTAATTGAGAGCACAGAAATAAACCCTTATATTTATAACCAATTGACTAGCAAGACAATTCAGTAAAGAAAAGAATAGCCAAAAAATGATACTAGAAAAATTGGATATCCACAAGCAAAAAAATTAAACTGGACCCCTACCTTATGAAATAAAAATTTACTCAACATAGACCACAAGTCTAAAGAAGCAAGAGCTGAAACTATGATGTTTTTAGAAGAAAACATGAGTAAATCTCCATGACCCTGGGCTGGACAGTTAAGTTCTTGGATGATATGACACTAAAAGCACAAGCAGCAAAAGAAAAAATCAGATAAACTGGACTTCATAAAAAATTAACTTTTGTGCTTTAAGGAAAGCATCGTGAAAGTTAAATATAAATCATATATTTGATGTATCCCAAAAATATTTTTAAGTGTAAAAATTCAATAATAAAGACAATCTAATTTTTAAAATGAACAAAGGATCTGAACATTTCTTCAAAGAAGACAAACAACTGGCCAAGAAGCACATAAAAGATGTGTGACATCAACAGTACTATGGGAACTGCAAATCAAAACCATAGTGAGATACTATTTCACATCTGTTATAATGGCTAAAATGAAAAAGATAGAGATGCTAGCATGTGGAGAAATCTGAATACTGACACATTACTGGTAGAATTGTAAAATAAGGCAGACATTCTGGAAAACAGATTGGCAATTCCTCAAAAGCCAAACTATATGACCCAGCAATTACTATCTGATCCAGCAATTTTACTCCTAAAAAAATAAAAATATATGTCCACACAAAAATTTTTACATAAAAATTCATAACAGCATTATTCACAATAGTGAAAAGTGGAAACAACCCAAAAGTTCATCAATGGATAAATAAATAAGCAAAACATGGATACAAGAGAATTTTTTTAGCAATAAAAAGAAATGCTACAATGTGGATCAATCTTAAAAACATTAAGTAAAACCATCTTGTCACAAAGGATCAAGTATTGGATGATTCAAATTTTTATTAAATGTCCTGAATAGGCAAATCTAAAGAGAGAAAGACTACTATTGTCAGGGACTAAGGAAGCAAGGAAGGGAAGGGAGTAGCCCTGATAACAGGTCTCAGGTTTCATCATGGCATGATGAAAGTTCTGGAATTAGATAGTGGTGATGGCTGCACAACTCTACCAATAAGCCATTGGCTTGTGGTTTAAAATGGCATGTTAATTACGTCTCAGCAAAGCTGTATTTTAAGTGTTACTTATAAGAGACTAGTGTCTTTTCCACTTACTGCAAAGTTTTACTTCTTTTAAACTTTCCCAATCATTTGAATTTTCTCAGCACTTTTCTCACAATCTGTATTAGCCCATTTGTGCTGCTACAACAGAACACTTGAGAGTAATTTTTTTGAGACAGGGTCTCACTTTGTAGTTCAGGCTGGCCCTAAACTCACTATGTAGCCCAGGCTGGCCTTGAACTCATGGCAATCCTCCTGCCTCACCCTCTGGAGTGTTGGGATTATGGCATGCACCACCAGACTGAACTCAGGACTTTCACACTGAGCTACGTCCCCAGCCCTTTATTTATTTTTGAGACGGGTCACCAAAATGCCCAAAGCCCATAGTTTTGGAATACTGGTGCCAGTGTTATGACAAGGGCATCCTTGCTACGTCCTCACATGGCAGCAGGTGAAAAGGATAAAAACAGATGAACTCTTGGGTCCTAGCATGGCAGAAGAGGGCCTATCCACTTCCATAAGACCTTTTCATAGCAGTATTAATCTCTACCCTGGAGACCTAAGCATCTCCCAAAATGTCCCACCACCCAACGCTGTTGCACTAGGGATTAAGTTTCCAACACATTCATTTTGGATGATAGACCATAGCACTTTGTCCAGGGACATAAAATACATTTTATTAGAGAATAAGACAATTAGAAATTGTAGTATAAGAATTCCCACCAAAATGTTCTATCATCTTTACTTGGTTAATAGATCATCCCAGTATCTGCCAAGTTAACATTCAACAAAAACAACAAAGTGATTGCTGTATTTCCAAGGTTTAATATAAGTAGCACTAGTAATCTTGGTTAGCGGTTTTAGACAATGACAATAATATCTGGTATCACTGGCAAGTTCAATGGACATTGGTTGCTAATAGCAGTTTTGGACAGTTCTACAGATAAGAACTTAGGACATTTCCAATTCTGCATGTTCAGAATTTAACACAATCACCTTTAAAATTTAAATTTTTAAGACCTTTTCTATTAGCTAAGAATTACTTGATATTTCAAACATTTTCAATCAGCTTTCTTCCTGAAATCTGGCACCAATTTCTAGATTAAAACATTCATAATATTTCAGAATAATAAAGTAAAAATGAGGACCCCATTTTTTTCAAACTCATTTAATCAATGCCTTATCAACAGATGGTAATCTGGGTTATGCATAAGTCAATTTCACCTGTTCTGTCTGATGAGGCATTGAGAGGAGTCAGCTTTGGCCCCCTTATTAACAGCATAAGGTCAAGCCAGAAAGACCTATTCAGATCAGCTCTATCCCATGTTGGCCATATACAGCAACCCTTGAAACCTCATTAAGACCTATTTGTTCATCTATAAAACAAAACTACCTAACTAATCCAAAGTTATTATAAGTATTCAATGAAATAATGCCTGTAAACCAGGTGTGATGATGCACTTCTTCTATTGAGGGACTCAGCAGGCTGAAGCAAGAGGACTGTGAGTTAGAGGCTACCCTGGGCTATAATATAGCAAGTTTGAAGCCAGCTTGGATTCTATAGTAAAACCCTACTGCAAACAACAACAAAAGTCTCTAACATACCCAGGAAGTAGCAGGTAACCAAAAAATATTAGTTCATTTCTCTTTGCTCTCTGCAAGATAAAATACAGGTCACACATCATTTAAAAAATACAAAATCTTGATGAAAGAAAATAATTGACTTAGCATGTATGACTGAAAAGGGAAGAATTATCTAAATATTAATTTAGATAATTTTATCTTCTAAATGCACCAAACACATAATCTTAACTACCCTGTATTCATGATGATAATATCTGGTGATATAGGGGAAAATAAAGTAACTTTGTATTAATTTTGCTGGTATTATCTAATAGCCTTATTAGAAAACAACTAAGTATCCAGTTGGCAAAATACTACAGATATTTTCAATTAAATGGTTCTTCAAACAAGCCAACAATAACTTAAGGTTTGGCAATATCTGTAGTATCAGAATTTCCTAATGAAAGGTTTCATAATGAATTGTAGTCCCTGCATTTAAGAGCACTGAAGGGGAACAAAGCTATAGTGAGGTGCTTCCAAAATACTACTTTGAGACAAAACTTTGAGACAAAACTATACATACATTGTTTTAGAAAGATTTAAGACAACAACAACTTTACTAAAGACTTATATGGAAAAAGGATACCAAATAGAGAGGTATACCTACTTTTAAAGAGTAAATAACCCAGGGGCATGATTTTAAAAATTATTTTAACAAACAATTACTTTAACAAAACTAAAACCCACTTCTAAAGGTTAGAGAAGGGAAAACCTTCACTTGGGAAGAAGAATTTCTCTTCACAGAAAAAATTCAGTTATTCTTGGTGGGTCACCTGTCCCTTGGAAGAATCCCATTAATTACTGCTGACACTACCACTGTCTTTCAAGGGTTACATATTCATATAGTGCAGAAAATCAAAAGGAAATACAAAAAGGACACAATGTTGGGAAGTTGAGGCAGTAGGATAACAAGTTCGAGTCCAGTCTGAGCAACACAACAAGGTGCTGTCTCTAAAAGACAAATTCTCATGTTTTCTTTGTCCTTTTACACAGATGTAGCATTTTATACTGCATCTCTAAATTTTTAATCCTAAATGTCAACTGAAAGTAATAGATATGTTCACATTTGAGTGGACTTTTAAAAGAAAAAACAAAACCTGTAGTAGTGGCACATACCTATAATCCCAGCACTTGGGACTGAGGCAGGATCACTGAGAGTTCAAAGCCAGCCTGAACTACATAATGAGACTCTGTCTCAAAACAAAACAAAACAAAACAAAACATCTAAATAAATGGAAAAACAAAAATAAGAAACAAAAAGCAGGGCCAGGGATTTAGCTCAATGGTTCTTCCGCCTACCTCGCAAACGCAAGGTCCCGAGTTCAATTCCCGGTACAAAAAAAAAAGAAAGAAAGAAAGAAGGAAAGAGCAAACAAGAAAGAAGAAAAAAGAAATTATGCTAAGGTCAGTGGGAGTCAGAAATAATGGAAATCTAAAGAGGAGACAAAATTCAAAGGAAAAAGGTACATGGTCTTATAAATCTTAAAAACTCTGCTAAGACACTGAAGTATTTTATCTTTCATTCATTAAAAAATTTGTTTACAGACAAAAATAATTAAATCAAGTACTTATGAAAAGAGAGAATGGTATAAAAAGAAATCAGTTAGAAAAGAAAGAACAGTACTCATGTCAGAATGGAATAAACTATCAGCTACACATGATTACATACATACACTAAGAATTATTAAAAGTAAAACCATTTTTTAAAAATTATAGTAAAATCTTCTCAATAATATTAACAATGGTCCTAGTCCAAATAAGCAAATAATATAGAACAGTCTGTTTCAATTTGAAAATACTGTTGGGAGGGGGAATAAAAACATATTTCATTTCCATTAATGTTTATTTTTTTTTTAAATAGGCCTTTACTCTCAGTGCAGTTTAACTAGCTTTGTCTTGGCGCAAAACTCTTTGTGGAGTCTGGCTCAAACTCCTTTACAGGTGATCCTATTAGGATAGGGTTGGCTACTTGAACCCCATCTTCTACCTCCATCTCCTATGTAAGTGTCCAGCACACTGCTTAACCAGTATTGCTTCCTATCTAACTCTCAAGGATCCAGGCCAATCCATGACTTCACCTGCAAATCTCTACTGATGATAATGTGGAGGGAAAGGGTTTGGAATATGGTATACCATTTTTCAAAGCTTACTAACTCATTGGTCTAGGATAGCCTTCTTAGTCTTCAACTTAGTTAAAAAGAAGAAAAATTGTTTTTAAGCCAGATAGTTCAAATTTTGGATGTATTTTCAGAAGGGAACAATGATTATATCTGGTAGTTATCGTTCCACACCAAAACAGCCATTAACATGGCTGACATTTTCACTAGGAACCTCCCCCCGAAAACAATACTGTTGCAATGATATGAACAAATATGTGTGTGTATTAATTATAGTTTTCATAGCAGGGCATGGTGGCACAGGCCTGTAATCCCAACACTGTGGGAGGTTAGCCCCAGTAATGTAGGGATTCAGTAAAACTGTCTCAAAATAAAAAATAGACTAGCGATGTAGTACAGTGCAAAGGAGAAATATATATTTAAAAATGTATATACATGTGTTAAGC
>NW_004624744.1:24607794-24636019 GCF_000247695.1 Heterocephalus glaber
AAAAAATAAGACTCAAGATACTCATGTAAAGGTACAAGATCCCAATGATGAATGTAACTGTATTTTATACCTAAAATGTACCAATAAACTTAATGGGGAAGAAATAAAAAAAGAAACAAGCTGCACAGTGAGTCTATTTTTTGAAAAAGTGTACTTTATTTGTTAGAGTGAGAAATATTTATTTTTTGTTACATATGTTCTTCAATTGCTTGCACTTAAGAGCATGCATATCTTTGTAAATAAAATTAATTTTTGACTATGGTAATCTGAAAAGGGAGATTGAAGAGGATATCAGAAAATGGAAAAATGTCCCTTGTTCTTGGATAAGAAGAACCAACATAGTGAAAATGGCCATACTTCCAAAATTGGTATGCAGATTCAATGCAATACCAATCAAAATCCCAACAGAATATCTCACAGAATTAGAAAAAATAACCTAAAATTCATTTGTAACCAGAAGAGACCTAGAATAGCAAAGACAATTCTGGGCAACAAAGGCAAGGCAGGGGGTATCACAATCCCTGACCTGAAATTATACTACAAAGCTACTGTGATAAAAACAGCATGGTACTGGCAAAAGAACAGGCCTGAGGATCAATGGAACAGACTAGAAGATGCCGAAACAACTCCAAACATACTCAGCCACCTTATCTTTGACAAAGGAGCCAAACACCTTCACTGAAAGAAAGATTGCCTCATTAATAAATGATGCTGGAAAAACTGGCTTTCCACATGCCAAAGATTGAAACTAGACCCATATCTTTCACCATGAACTAACCTAAAATAGAAATGGGTCAAAGATCTAAATATAACACTAAATCTGCTGGAAGAGAAAATAGAACGCTTGAGGACACAGAAGTAGGCAAAGACTTCATGAACAAAACCCAGATTGCACAAGAAATACTACAAAGAATCAACAACTGGGACCTCATCTTATTAAAAAGCTTTTGCACAGCAAGAGAAACCACCAACAGAGTGAAGAGACAATTCACAGAGAAAAGTTTTACCAACTATTCTAAAGGACTGTTATCTAGAATATATAAAGAACTGTTATCTAGACAAAGGACTATTATCTAGAATATATAAAGAACTCAAAAAAATCAGACCCCCCCCAAATTTAAAGACCCATTCCAAAAATGGGCATCTGAAATAAAAAGATACTTCTCAGATTAAGAGTTAGAAACGGCAAATAAATATATGAAAAAATGTTCAACATCACTGGTCATTCGACAGATGTAAATTAAAACAATGCTAAGATTCTCCAGAAAGAAAAGCTGCTATCAAGAATCAACCAGTAACAAATGGTGGTGGGTCTGTGGGGAGAAAGGAACCTTTCTCCACTAGTGGTGAGAGTGTAGACTGGTGCACTCACTGTGGAAATCTGCGTGGAGATTTCTCAAAAAACTAAAACTAGAGGTTCCATTCAACCCAGCTATACCTCTTCTTGTATCTTCCCCAAAGAATTAAAAGCATCATATTACAGTGATATATGCACTCCCATGTTTACAGCAGCACAGTTTATAATAGCTAAATCTTGGAAACAGTCCAAATGCCCATCAACTGATGAGTGGATAAAGATGTGGTTTTTTTATATAATGGAGTACTGCTGTGCCATAAAGAAAGATGAGCTTCAGACATTTATAGCTAAATGGATGGACCTTGAGACCATACTCCTAAGTGAAATAAATCAGACACACGTTTAAATACCTCGTTGTTTTTCTGGTATGAGAAACTGAATGTGGAAATAAGGACTGAGATCTATACTGGATGTATGGAAATGGGAAGAAAGTGTTCAAACGGGAAGGGGAACAAGGGAGGAGGGAGGGAGAAAGGAAGGAAGGGACAATAAAAAAGTGAAAATAGAAGGAAAAATGGAAACAAAGCTTTTGAACATGGGGGGGAATGAGATAAAATAAAATTTATTAAAAACTTTTAAAAATTAAATTTTAAAAAATGTGAAACAGGTTCAGGGTGTGCCCAGTGGCAGAGGACTTAGCATTCATGAGGCCCTGGGTTCAATTTCTCAACCAAAAAAAGAGAGAGGCAAAATAAGAAAAAGGATACATATTTAGCATTTTCTTGGGAAACTAAGGATATAATTCCAAAACTCCCATTTTGCTGATCATATACATGTAATTAGTATGTGCATGAGACTGTGTAGTTATGCACGTTTGTAGAATGCTGTCAACATGATTTTAACTCAATAAATACTAGCTTTGAATTGTCATTGCCAAAGAAGATGATGTGGAAGTCAAATGAAGGCCAATTTAGAGCATCAACCAGTAAAATTTTATTTCCTGTCTGAGGCTGAACTCGAGGGCTTTCAGAGGGATTTAGGGTAATGAGCAGAATCCTCGCCCTTGTCCATTTTCTCAGATCCTTTTTTCTTTCCCACACATTCCCAAAACTGTGCCTAAATTAATCTCCCTGTAGCCACAATTCTGCTGTTATTCAGGGATAAGAGAAAGAGGTCTTGTTATAAGGAATCTTTGTAGGGTTCCGCGTCGACAGGAACTACAATGTAGAGAAATGGCACCTCTTAGATCTACCACTTTTTTCCATGAAAGAAGGAAGAAAAAAAGTGAGGCAAGAACAAAGTCTCCACCATAAGGAATGGAGTAAGTAAAGGAAAACAGAGACACTGAGTCGCTTAAAATAAAGGAGCTGCTTCTATTAGGAATAACATGTTACATAATTTGAATTTTGTGAATCAGCAGTTTGATTAGTAATTTACGTGAATTTTTTTAAAAAGAGAAAGAAAACATGAGGATTGGAAAAGGGAGAGGTTTCAAAAGTGTTTAATCCACCCCCTCATAGAAGACTGACAGGCAGATGACTCAATGTGGCTTCATCAGAGGTTTCTTAGTACCTCATATCCCTCATAGGAAAGGCTATCTCATCTTTCATTTCTCCCTGATAGCCTTTCTCAGTTCCTCCCACCAGGCAATGGCCATACTTTCCTCTCTAATGGAAGGTTAACCATCTGGAGATCACATACTTTAAAGATACAGAGGGTTATGCTTGAAGGATATAAATAGTTGAGGATTTTGATTTTTTTTAAGATCCTTTATAGTAAATTGCAACATTCCAAAAATCAAGTAATGCCAGACACTTCAAAAGATATAACAATACCTATGATTATTGGGTTTGAACGTACTCATAAATCTAAGTAGTACAGAGATAGAAGACAGTTTGTGTCAACACAAACACTGTATGTCCATTTGAAACTCAAAATCATAAAAAGGGGGGGTATTTTCTTTTTCAAAAATCAGAGACCACAAATCTTAGCAATGAGTTGCAAGCACTTCTCTCCTTTTTATCGAAAAAGTGTTGTAACAGATACTGTTTGAAATAGAAGAGGCACTAGATTAAGCCTGGAAATCTCTGGCACAAATTGATTATGATTGCATTTTGAGAGGTATGTATTGAAAGAACAAGATATCTGAAGTCTAGATTTATTCATTCTACAAATGCTTTTACAAGTCTGCACGTGCCAGACTCTGTCCATAAACTACTCTTTAATCAAGCTCTGTGTCTCACCAGCTGTGCAGTTAGGACTAAAACTAACATTAACATTTTTCTGCCTCAGTTTCTTGTACAAAAGGGAATTTATGATGGTTACCAACCTAACAAGTTCTCTTTAAAGTCAATGAGTACGGTATGTCTGGAGACACCTTGTAAACCATGAAACTGTCGGGTATCCTTGGTCAAACTGAATTCACGAGTGCCACTAACATCTGTCTTGCCATAAATTACATTAGAGCAAAGTAAGCCTTCCTGCTTCAACAGACATTTCATAATCCTGTTAAATAAGGTTTATCATCTCATTTAATCATCACCCTAGAAATTTAAAAATATGGGAGGGTACCAGGAGGGAGGGAAGGAGAAAACCAGAACCATGTACACAATTTAACACTATAAATACAATCACCACAGTAACAAAATAGCTTATTTATTCACCATTTCAGAAGATCCACCAATCTGGTCATTAGGCCAAGGGGCTCATTCAAAGGAGGCATTTTATTCTGGAAAAGTATCCTCTATATATCTGTAAATCACAAAATAGACAACTACAAGGCTCACTCACCAACTCAATGTTATCAATAGCAAATGCTAGTAAAATTACAAAATACAATTTATGTTAATGTGTATAAACAAAAATGTCCTATTTTCTAGTACATTTCAAGTTCAATCTGACTTTTAAGCTGTGTCATATAAACTGTCAAACATTAGGAATAAAGTTCTTTTAAAATCAAAATTAGATACGATGGAGTGGCAGTTAAAGAAAAAGGGGAGTTCTGGTCTCTCCAGAATTAGCTAATGGGCACCATGACAGACGAGAGTGACCATCATACAGAAGGCTTTGGGATTTGACTGGACACCTGCTTGCGACAGGTTGTATTCCTAGCTCTGCAGATTCCCTTCCCCGACGTACAACAGTGGAAGCCTGTCTAATGGGAGTGGTGGCCAAGGGGACCAGAGGGCACACCCAAGTACTAAAATACGCCTGAAACTTCCTTTCATGGTTCCAGCTCTTGCTATGGTATTTAGGGAACTAAAATACGCACACAGCCATTTCATAACTAGAACCACTACAATTTAATATTTTGAATTAAGAATTTGAGTTAATATTTATAAAGCACTTAGAGCCCAGTACATAGTAAAATCTGTGTTTCATAAATGGAGAGGGGACTTCCCAAATGGACTGGGTGAATACTGAATGAGAGAGAATCAAAATACACAACAATCTATTTTTTACCTTGACAAAAGATTTTGAAACTGTAGTGCTCTGTTTATTCTTGAATCTCAAGGGCACTCTGTGTAGTCTCTTGTACAGGACTGAAATCCTGCTTATGATTCAGAAATAATCGTGTAAAATTAGGTGAAAGGGTTTTAAAGGTCCGAGAGAGGAATCCTTTCTGTTTTCCATCTTTTCAAGTAACCATCACTAAAAATGACGAAATCTAAAAATTCTCAGAGCATTTCCAGACGGGGTACATATCAATGCTTAAAAACTAACAACAGAACCAGTCATTTGAAAGAGGACGGAAAGGGTCCCAATCTTGGAGAACTTAAAAGAGCGACTCGCGAAAGTCTCGTTCTCCAGGTCCACTGACAACAGGTCCCCTGTCCACCCCTCTTCCAAGGCAGCAGCGATCCCGCTCCTCACGGATAATCCCCACGTGCTCGCGCCTCAAAAGGGGTCTCCCCGCTCCGCGTTCCCGCGCTCCACTGGACTCGGGGCTGGGCATAGGTTAACTATATCCAGTTGACACCTCGTGGGCGGTTAGGAGCCTCAGAGCAAGACCAGAATTCCCTTCCAGGAAACAAAGACCACAAAGTCTCCAGAGCCAGGCTGGGCTTCTTCCTGGCCGGTCCACTCGGAGGTTTCCGGGGCACCCAGGAGGCACGCTGGCTCTCCCGAGGCAGAGTCGAGGCCCGAGAAGCCCTCGCCCCGCCCGGGCTCCCCCCGCCCCGGAGCTCCGACTGCGGCCTAGACACGCGCGGACCCTCCCGCCGGACCCACACCTACCCGGCTCTGTGGCTGTGCCTCGCGACGCGGGGAACGCGGAGCCGAGCGCCGTCTCGCTTCCTCCTTCCCGCAGGGCCGCCGGGCGCCGGCGTTTCCTCCCAGACGCGTCACGGCGGCTCGCGCCTCCTCCCGCGAAGCGCTTGGGGCGGCCGAGGACAGCCGTGGAAAGCGCCCGCTCGGAGTCCGGGGTCGCGAACTGGGGGGAAGGGCGGGCGAGGGCTGGGGGCGGGCTGCGCCGGGCGGGGGAGAGAGCTGCGCACCCCAGCTCAGGCCCTCCGCCCCGGCCGCGGAAACCAGGCTCCTTTCCCTTCGAGAAGGGCCCGCGTGAAAGGCCGGGCCACTGCGCGGGATCTGCCTCCCGTCACGCGGTGTGCAAAGTTCAAGGGAACACCGGCGGGGCCGGTCCAGAGGCTGCGGCCAAAGCCTGGGGCGGGCGGGTGGAAATAATCTTCATCTGCGCTGGGAGGAGGACCGCTGGACCACCAGAGGGGATAAGAGACTCCCCAGGAATGGATGGGAGGGCATGTGGCTTGGTGTAAATTGGAAACTTAGAAGTGAAATAAGTATCCAGATAATTTAGAATAACTGTGCTTCATTTAGCATTATTTAAACAGTTTTCTACTTCTTTAAATCAGCAGTTTTGGCTGTTGATCCTGTGTATAGAGAAATGTCTATAGAGCTTTTTAGATCTACTTTTTTTCATTTCCTTTAATCTCCAAGTCAGCTGAGGGCACACTTCACAGCTTCTTGATCCTCCTTCTTCTTTAACAACAGAAATGCATTTTAGACCTATTCATTTGTCACTTTTCTCCAGATATGATAAAGAGAGACACAGGTGAATGGAGAGCTAAGAATTAACAGGATTCAGTGATTGTGGAATAAAAAATGGTAGATTTTAAAGTAGAATTGATTTTTCTCCCACAACAGCAGTGTAATTGAGGCTTTATCCACTATCACTTGAAGCTAGACCTGCAAAACTTTTTAAAGAGTTGGGGGGGGGGGGGTGGAGCTCAGAGGCACTGAGCCTGCCTGGCAAGGGCAAGGTCCTGAGTTCCACCCCCGGTAAAAAAAAAAAAAAAAAAAAAAAGATTTCCATGGGAATGTCACACTTAAGATTTCTGAAGCAGTAATCTATACCTTAGATCGTATGATTCCAGAAAATTTGCCACAAATATGTAAACAAATAAGCTGCAAAAGGTAGAGGAACTGAGATCTGTGTGAACTTGCCTGATTCAGGAGACATTTCCTTGTATCACAAAATGACATTCAAAGATTTAGACCCACAAGTAAGTTTGAGTATTCATTTTTACCATCCCCATAATCACAATATGGCTTTCTCCTCTTAAAGAAAATGGGTTGTGAATCTAAATACTGTACTTTTCCTACTTCAAAACAATAGTCCACAGAACTTTCTAAACAATGATTTTCAGTGGCATTCAGAAATGGATATAAGAATAAATACAAACCAACACACTGCCAAGTCCTTTATGTATTTTTCACAGTGGTCCACACAAAGCAATCCACACAATAAAGCGCAGTAAAATTCCATTCTTGTACCAAAATCAACAAGTGTTCAGGGTACTTCTTAATTGATGTCATATTCACAGTTCTGAAAAATTTCTCAGATAAAAAAAAGTTGTATGTCAATAAATACCAAGTGGACTTGTTACCAGGTGGTCTCTTTCTAGAGGTGGTTTCCTGGTTCTTTTTGTCTGGAACAAAGAACTGAACAAGACAAGCAAAAACAGCAAAGTTTATTTGAAAAATTAAAAGTGAAGGGTATGGGAGAAACTAGATCTGCAAAGCAAATTTGGGCTAAGAGGAAAAGTAAAAATAAAAACTAAATAAAAGTACACCCTGGGGGACACAGGGCAGGATAACAGGTAGCAAGCTCTTCATGGCATCTGTGTCTTTTTATTTCTTCCACACACGGGGGGAAGAATTCCACAAGAATTCTACATATGGGGCCTTGGGAATTATTTGGTGCTTATGTCCTGGAATCTAGTCGTACTAATTCCCCCAATCAGTTTTTCCACACCGTGCCTCCCCGCCTCAGAATGACATCAGTCTTGCTTTAAAGGCAAATACCTAGGCAACCACAAAGTGTGGGGGGGGGGGTGCAGGTGGAGTCCATGCTTCCTTTCCTAAATCAGGTCGGCTCCCCTTACTGTCTCACCATTCACCTCTCCAGTCGCTTGGGGAGCCTCCAGTCCACGGTTGTCCACCCTGCTGGCCTACACCAGCCTTGTGGGCGGCTGGACCCATTGGCCCTTGTGGGAATTCACTCTCACCTGTGGCCTGTGGTCTGGCTGGGAGCACTGCGAAATCTAGCCTTTTCTGAAGCGTCAAAAAAATTTTTTATTTTGTTTGTTTGTACCGTGGATCATCGAACTCGGGTACTTGCACTTGCGCAGCAGGCATCAAAACCACTGAGCTAAATCCCGGCCCAAGAGAATCAAAATTGAAGAAATACGGGGAAGTGTAATCTATTACAGAATAAAGGCTCTCTTCAGTTTGAAGGCCAGCGGGATTTTATGTGTCTGTTTTGAGGCATTTACACCAGGAATCTGTTATAAAACAACAGCGGTTTGATCTCTTTTCAGATGTTCATGCAGTCTGTCTTTAGGATGTTAAAGGCCCTGCAAAAATTTGTCAGGCTTTAAAAGAAGATGTCCTTGGGCCGGGGATTTAACTTAGTGGTGTTGCTGCCTGCCTCTCAAGCACAAGGTCCTGAGTTTGATCCCCTGTACCAAAAAAAAAAAAAAAAGAAGATATCCTTGAATGTATTAAGCAAGCCCAGGCACGAGTATTGAGCCATCAAGATGACACAGCTTTGCTGGGGATTTAGCTCAGTGGTTCCACTGTCTGCCTCACAAGCGCAAGGTCCCGAGTTCAATCCCCGGTACCAAAAAAATAACAAAAAAAAATGACACAGCTTTGCTAAAATCATATATTGTTGAATGGCAAAAATTCTTTACACAATGTGATATTTTACTGAAATTCTTTTGTGAACTAGAAATTATTTTAATGGGTAAATAGGGCAGCAATTAAAAAAAACAAATGTGGAAGATAGTGTTATTTGAAAGCTCATGCTTGATACATGGGATGAATCAAATTTTTCAAATATAAAAACAGACTACAAGATAGTGCAATGAAGCTGGTATGTGTTGAAACATTAGGAGAAGCTTCTGATTCTCAACTGGTCATTGGAGTAAGAAAATCCTATGTTAAACTTTGTTCCAATCCTGAGGATAAGCTTCAGATTTGTCGGGACACTTTTGAGAAGGCATATTTGGATTCAATAGAGAAATTTTATAGAACTCAGGCACCCTCATATTTACCAAAAAATGGTGTACAGAATTATATGAAATATGCAGATGCTAAATTTTAAAAAAACAAAAAATGACCACTACATTATTTAGAAATGCAAGACTAGTGGGCCGGAGATTTAGTTCAGTGGTTCCGCTGCCTGCCTCGCAAGTGCAAGGTCCTGAGTTTGATCCCCAATACCAAAAAAAAAAAACCACTAGAAATGCAAGACTAGAATGCAACTATTGAAGCTCTCATGGAATGCTGTGTGACTGTCTTGGTGACATCATTTAAAGAGACTATCCTAGCAGAGTGCCAAGGCATGATCAAGCGAAATGAAACTGAAAAGTTGTGTTTAATGTTTTCTTTGATGAGCAAAGTTCCTAATGAGAAAGAGCTGATTCTCAAAGATTGAGAGGAACACATCATAAATGCTGCCCAGGCAGATAAGGTAGCAGCTGCTGAAATTATTACCACTGACTCTGAGAAATATGTTAAGCAGTTACTTACACTATTTAATAGATTAGTTAACTCATCAAAGAAGCTTTTCGAGATGATCCACAGTTTCGTACTGCAAGAGATAAGGCATATAAAGCTGTTATTAATGACGTTACCATATTGAAAGAAGTGCTCTTGGTACTTTTAAATGCATAAAAAACAAAGATGTTTTTATGAGGTATCACAAAGCTCATTTGACACAGTCTTATATTAGACATCTCTGCCAATAGTGAAATTGAAAATATGGTACACTGGTTAAGAGAAACTGGTAAGATTATGTAAACTAGCTTGCTAGAATTTTTCAGGACATAAAAGTACCTGAAGATTTGAACCAAGGTTTTAAGGAAACACACAAAAATAGTAAGTTGGCTTTACCAGCTGACTTGGTTAATATATAAATTCTGAATGCTGAAGGCTGGTCAAGAAGCTCAGAAAAAGTCTTTGTCTGACTTCCTACTGAAGTGGAGGACTTGATACCTGAAGTAGAAGAATTTTACAAAAAAATTAATAGTGGTAGAAAATTACATTGGCTCATCTCATGTCAAACAGAATTATAATGTTTAAGAATTAAGTAGGTCAATACGATTTGGAGGTAACCATGTTTTCAGCTGGCTGTGCTGTTTGCATAGAACCAAAGACTCAGAGGGGGAAAAAAAAAATCAGCTTTCAAAGTGTAAAACTTGCAACTGAACTCCCTGATCCTGAACTTAGAAGGATTTCATGGTCTTTGTAGCTTTCCCAAAGCTCAAACAGCAAGTTTTATTGTACAAACCTCAAGTCAGCTCATCCAACAACTTTATAGAAGGTACACTCTTTTCAGTGAACCAGGAGTTCAGTTTAATAACAAATGCAAAAGTTCAGAAAAGGGGTAAAATCAACTTCATTGGACACTTGCAGCTCACTATAGAAATGATGAGGAAGAAGAAAATGAAGGAATAGTTCAATTTAAAATACTGAGAACCGAGGAAGCTATCATACAAGTAATGAAAGAAAGAAAATTATTAATGCTCAGCTGCAGACTGAATTAGTAGAAATTTTGAAAAATATGTTCTTACCACAAAAGAAAACGATAAAAAAGCAAATAGAGTGGCTAATAGAGCACAAATACATCAGAAGAGATGAATCTAATCAACACTTTTCATATACATGCCATAATTTTGAATATCATGAACAATGCTAAGAATCCAGATTTTGGAGTGCTTGGGCAGAAAGTTGTCACAGTTTGAGCTTGAGAAAGATTTATTTGGACTTTGATTACATAAATATTCAAATCTCTGCCTTACCTTTACATAATGACTATATTTTGCCAATCATGCTACTTAGCATGATGACATTCCCTTCATGTTGCACACTCTGTAACAGCATGCTGTTTTGTGGAGAAATTTGCATTCATTACGAGCCCACTATGAACTTTTAAAAGTAAATTTGATTTTTCCCACCAGGAAAAATACAGATGGAAAGGGTAAGCGTGTGGTTCTTATTGTCTGTCTGTCTCTCTCTTTTTCCTCTTGAAAAAAAATGTACTTCCACAAGGAAGGATATTCAGATATTCATGCACTGAAAAATGCTGTTGTCTTTGTTTTTTAAAAGTGCAATTAAAACTAGAAGTACCATTCTTAGGTTTTTTTTGTTTTTTTTAATGAAGAGAGTGAGCTCATCAATACAATGCTGGGAGAAGGCAGATGTAGGTGAGAAGGTAAGTATTTCACAGCATCAAATTGTTCAAACACTGCTTTGATATCATAACTGGATTTTAACGGTAACCTAAAAAATGGTATTAAGTATTTCTAACTTGCAAACTTTTTTAAGCAGGATACTGCTATTTTAGTTATATTACTAAATGATGAGTTTAAAAAAATCTTACATGGCTGGAGAACTTGTGAAAGTGAAGCTTATACTGTTGCTTCAATTGTTTGAGAAAAATTACAAAGATAGGGAGGTCATTATGATTGCAGAGTCAGAATAGCAAAACAAACACACTAAGTGTTCATCAACACACAATATTTATATATCTAATATTTATTATGCCATATCTAAATTTATTGAAAACAATGCAGAAATTTGCTCTGATATAATACATTTATGGGACTGATCTCTTAATCTGTAGCACAGAACTATTTTGGTATTTTGTTTATTTATTTTATTTTTTTGGTACCGGAATCAAACTCAGGGCCTACCACTTGCAACCAGGTGCTGTGCCACTGAGCTACATCCCCAGCCCTATTTTGGTATTTTGAAGTCTCACGATTAGGGATTTACAGCCTCAGGTTTCTGGAAAGAAAAGCATTCTCTTTTAAAAAGTAATAATTATCAGTCACCTAGGAAGAAGAAAGAAACCACAACATAAGACCCAAAAAAGCACAAGCAAAGATATTATCTTATCATGAGCAGTAAGCTTGCCAAATATGTACATAAATATTTGTACAATGGTGCCTAGTTTCATAAACTGAATTCTTTCCACTATTCTGTGTGCAGAATTTGTTCCACGATTTTGGTTGTGACCGAATTGGAAGCATATATGTACATGTAATTCTGTGACCAGAACTGTTAAATCAAATTTCCCTACAACCATTGAATTTGATTCCACTCTTGTCCAATTTGGTTTGCAAATAGAATCATGGAAAGAATTAAGTTCATGAACCAAGGTAGCACTATATTTTTTTAAATGTTCAAAAGGGAATAGTTAATGTTCTTTTCAGTCAATCCAAAGCAGCAACTTAATAGTTGCTAGCAACTGAATACCCAGAGCAGTGGAAATTTTAGGACTTGAGAATTTGAACAATTGAAAAGAGAAAAATCATATTCCCCATTGAGAAAACAAAATGGCTCAATATGGATTTTTATTCATTATGGTACATGTTTCAAATTTTCTTACAAATTATTTTCTTTTTGATATTAAGTGATATTTGAAAGTATAATTTCGAAGAAAGTAGGAAATAAAATTGCTGGAAGGCATACAGTATTATATTTTGCAGAGTGCTAATAACTTTTTTCATGGACTGTGTTGCCAATCTCAAGAAGCACTGTGAATAAGAAAGATAACCAGTTTATAATTCATTCATAACCCAGTGACATTTCTTCTTCAGTGTGGAACCATGAAGCATGCCCATACTTCTGACATCAAATTGTTTATTGATTGAGAAAACCTACAGAAGTGTTAATATAAAGTTAGGATTGGGGAGATGAGGGGTTGCACACATGATAATGTCTAAATTGCTTCCAGTAATGATAAATTAGCTTTACCATCTATATAAATTTCCTGTGGCTGCTGTAACAAACTCCTACAAACTGGTAGCTTTAAATGTAAATGCACTGACTCACTTCTGAAGGCCAGGCATTCAAAGTCAAGGTCTTGGCAGAGTTGGTTCGTTTCTGAGGGCTGTAAGAAAAGTATCTGCTCCAGACCTTTCTCCTTAGCTTGTAGATGTCTTCCTATTCACAGGGTATTCTCCCTGTATATCTATCTCCACATTTCTTCTTTTTATAGGAATGTCAGTCATCTAACTAGGCCCTATTTTGTCAACCTTGTTTTAACTTGACAAAGATCTGGTCACCAAATAAGGTCATATTGTGTGGTACTTCAGTAAGTGAAAAGCTGGGTGTGGTGGCACATGCCTGTAATTCCAGCACTGTAGGAGGATCACCACCAGTTCAAGCCTAGCCTGGGATACATAGTAAGATCTTGTCTCAAAACAGAACAAAACAAAAAAAGATTTGAGGGGAACACAATTCAATACATAGTGTAAGACCGCTGTCCTTACCAAAGGCTCCGAGGAGCTGAGTGGAGCACACCCGGGGATCCCAGCGGTGCCTCCAGAATATAAGACCAAGGGCCTTACCAAATGCTCCAAGGAGCTGACTGCAGCGAAGAACACCCGGGAAGGAACACACCGGACAAGTTGGAAAGTGAAACAGACCTTAGTCTGGTCAGACGGCACTCCCAAAGCAAAGTAGTTTAGAGAGGCGATCAGCCCAGATCAGCCCAGAGTCCGAGGCTCTTTTTATAGGGGGTTGCAGGGAAGTTAACAGGCGAAATTTACAGAAGAAGGAACAAAGGTTAGAGGTCTTACATTTGTATGTTAATTAGCCTGACATGTACTGATAGTCAGCAGATGCTTTGTAGATTGTTCTATAGATAGTGGTGTCCAGAACAAAGAGTTGGATAATTATGGCTGATACGGATCTTATCTAGTGTCCCGGAACTAAGAAGCATCTTTATCTATTTACTCACATTCAATCACAGTTGGGGCTAGGGGAGTTTTATGATTAGAGTTATGCAGTCCTACAATAGGTTCTGCAATGGTAGTATCAAGAAGGCAGAATTATGCCATGCGTCATGGCATATACCTGTAATCCTTGCACTTGGGAATCACTGCTATTTCAAGGCCATCCTGGCCTACATAATTCAAGCCCAGCCTAAACTTCATGCTGAGACAGTCTCAACCAAAAAAAGACAATTACAAACGTTTTTGTCCTCAAATTTAACAAGTATTGCTGCTAACTGACACTTAATAATTGCCTGGGTATATTGATTGAAAAGACCAATTTATGACCCCATGAACCACGGGAATTTGAGAATGATGACTGCAAAACTTTCTCAAAACCTGTCATTTTTATTCTATTTTATCATATATGCATGCCTAGAAACTCACATTCCATATGATTATACCATGTCTGGTAGGGCTGTCCTTGATAAAAGTGCTTCTCAGAAGATATAAAAATTTAGCAATTTAGCAGCAAGTTCAAGCCCAGCCTAGGCAATTTAGCATAACCCTGTCTCAAAATTAGAACTGAAAAAGAGGCTGAGGGAGAATCCTAGAAATTATTTAGCCTAGACCAGGTGAGGAGGTGCATGCCTGTAATCTCACCACTCAAGGAGGCTGAGGTAGGAGGATCACAAGTTTGAGCCCAACCTTGGGAACCTAGCAAGACCCTATGTCATGTCTAAAATAAAATAAAAATAAAAATAAAGAGCTGGAGATCTATTTCAGTGTGAGGACCCTCAATCCCAGTACCAAAAAAACCCCAAAAAAACAAAACAAAAAAAAACAACCCACAAAAACCTATCTGGTCTAAACCTTATAGTTTTCTAATTTTCTTGTAGAAATAGAAACAAGGTTGTTAGGAGACCAAGGACACATAACCAGTTACAGCATCTGTTCTAGAAGAATCCGTTCTTTGGCTTACAGCCTAGTGGTGATTTCTTTACATCATCTTGCATAAATCTAACCCTTGTCCCTGAGGTGTTTTTCATGACTTTCACCTGGCCATTCACCTAGCTTCCTTTTTTTGTTTTGTACCAGGGAAGGAATTTGGGACCTAGATTCTTGATAATTCTGTTTTTTGTACCTTTTTATATATATCTAGGTCTAGAAATTTGATTTTTGAGAAGTAAACTTTAAGTGATACCTTGGTTATTTAAAAAATGTATTTTACTGCTTTACATTTAATTAGGTGTTAGTAATCAAAGATTGTAATGAAACTACTTAAGAGATAGAAATCCAAGTTTTAAAACCATATAATTTTGTACTTTTTAATGAATTTGCAGCAGAAGGCCGTAACTCAGTTTGTGCAATAAAACTTTTTACTACGAAAAAAAAAAAAGAAGCATTGTGAGCTTCCTTCTGAAAAGGAAAGAAAATTTAAAACATTTAAGGTTTTACTGCTTATAGTCAAATGCCTGTCCTAAAACTCAGAAAATTGGAATTTTGTTAATAATTTAAAACTTTACTAAGATAGTATATGCTAATTATTAAACCAAACATATTATGATAAATTAAAATTAGTGTTCATTGTTTTATCTAATTAGATAAATGTTAATAATGAATAAATTTGAAGTTTAGAAGAAATAATTTTGTAACAATTGTGGCTCTTATGTCTAACAAATAGTTTGGTATTGGCATATTTGCTTGTCCTGACAAAAGAAAGCCAACGGAAGAAACAATAGGAGGAAAAATTACTATAGACTATTTTTTAATTTGTAAGATTTGTTGTTTTGAACCATAATTGTTCCCAGAACTTATTTGGAGTTTCTAATCTTTTTTAGTTATTTAAGAATGAGAGCCATGGTGTTTTGATTTAATGCAAGGTGGGTAATGCTAAATCTATAGCAAAGGTTTTCTATTAAATTTCACAAATTTTTAATAGCTAATTATGTCCTAATTGTATGTAGGGGATTGAACAGCAGCAAATACTGTAGACTTATAGCTTTCCTCATTTTAAAAATTATGTATACAAAAGTTTAACTAATTTTTGGTATTTGTGAAATCCATTTTATTGACATGGTGCCTATACCATTGCTGAACTTTCTTTAAATATGTTTTGACATATGTTTGCTAATTTTTAAAAAATCCAAAGAAAATAATTTTAACCAGTAATTTGCTAAAAGTACAGAATCACACTTAGTATTCTTTATCAGGTCTTTTTTTCCAATGTGCATTTAAAGTTAGTGCTATCTGAGTAGGGATGACACACCTTACTGAATTATGAGAAAATAAAATCCAGTCTCTAAACCCCAAGACCCAAAACAACCTTTTTTTATGAGTAGAGTAGCAGGAGGACTTTCAAAGGTTAAATTCTGAACACTCATCTTCTAATTTAAAGATGGAGCCATCTGAAAAAGTAACTTTTGTTGCTACCTTATTGCCATACTAAGTAGACCTGAAACAAAATTTACAAAGTGAAAATATAGATTTTTGATGCTTAAAATGAGAAAAATATTAGAATGTTATTGTTTCAATGATTTGATGAGATCTTAATAGAAATTCTGAAGTCTTCCAATTTTTACATTTATTGTAGGGGTCCCTGAGTTCTATCGACCTACTTAAGTTTCTTGCTCTTTTTTTTTTGGTACCGGGGATCGAACTCGGGACCTTGAGCTTGCGAGGCAGGTGGCAGAACCACTGAGCTAAATCCCTGGCCCAAAATTCTACAGATGTCCACTTTCCTTTTTATTTTATTGTATTTAATTTATTTATTTATTTTGGTACCAGGGATCGAACTCGGGTCTTTGCCCTTGCGGGGCAGGTGGCAGAACCACTGAGCTAAATCCTCGGCATCTAACTTTTTACGTAAATGTTAAAATTTTCAAAAATGAAATGTTAGCTTTCTTATTTTTACTTTTTATTATACTTAATACAGAATATGACTTTAGTAGTTAAAAAGATATTTCTCATTATTTGCAGCAATATGTCATTAACCCTGCTCAAAGACAAATTTTTAAAGTTCAATTTAAGTGAAAGATTTGCTAGTTTTTCAGAAAGCTTTGCTATCTTAAACTTAAGCTGGTTTTCTATTTTCATGTAAATGACTGGGATGCTGTTTTATAAATTCGTCCAAGGCCATGTGTGTGAAATAAACAATACATGAGAGCTTTCCTCTCATCTACAGTGTATGTCATCTGGAGTGCTGAACAAATTTGAGTTCCTAAGGTAAAAATCTGTCCTCATGGTCTATATGATTTTTCAATGTGTGCCACTACATACTGAGATGATAATGCTGTACAATTCTAAATGGCAGCAGTTTCTGTGTACAGTAGGTTGAAATATTTTGATGAACTGCTTTACTTTTTGTATTTTATTTTTTAAGTTGTATAATTTATTTTCTTGCAAAATAAAGAAGTAATATAAAAGCTTAAAAAATAAAGACAAATACCCAGCTATCACCATATTGTGATTAAAGAAAACAGCTAGGAACCATCACATTTCCAAGATAAATTTGCCTTCCTGTCCCAAAGAACACACACACACACAAACACACACATTATGTCCCACAAACATTTAAAGAAAGGGGATGAACTAAATTCAATTGACAAGAGATTGGGTATTTTCCCTTTATGAGCTGAAAGCTATAATTTAATAGCTTAATTTCTCAAAACACTATAGGAGGTAAATATATTCACAAACCACTAATTTTTTATTCAGTGTTGGATCTTGTGCATGCTAGGCAAGTGCTCTATCACTGAGCTACACATCCATTAATTTAAATGGCATACTTTGAGGCTGATCACCTTAATCGTATCTATTGGAAATATAGATCATATCTTTATTTTTCATTGTTTCCAATTTAAGTTTAAACTATAAAAGTTTTTGAATGTTCAGCTAAATGAGATGATATTTATGCCTTTATAAAAGGATTCATGTAAATAAATT
Organism: Heterocephalus glaber; assembly: GCF_000247695.1. The sequence goes on from NW_004624744.1 coordinate 24,625,285, forward strand.
TTAAAACAAACTTTTTTTTTTTGGTACCAGGGATCGAACTCAGGACCTTGTGCATGGGAGGGAGGCGGCAGAACCACTGAGCTAAATCCCCGGCCCCAAAACAAACTTTTTACTAAACTTTTAATTAAACAATATTTTGTTTAGAAATATGATTCTGTTCATTTAGATAAGATAAATATATTGCTCATGAAATTTGTCTATACAGGTTATGAGAACAAGCTTTGGAATTGAACAGACCCAGGTTTTATCTCCTGGCTTTTCCACTTTCTATTTTAGGCAAATCATTTCACCTCTCTGAGCAATGGTTTTATCAGTAACACAAGGATAATAATAGTGCTTCTTCCTCCTCAAAACAGAGATAATAATAATAATAATAATAATACGTCATGAAATTGCTATGAGGTTCAAATGAATTTAACTGAATGCCTGGAACATAATAAATTAATTGACTTCTGTGGTTGAAAGTCTTTTCAAAAGTGTATGTGCCGGACACACAATCCTCCGGACACACAATCCTCCATGCAATAAGAATATTGAAAGGTAGGACTAAGAAAAGGCCATCCCTCGTGAATGGATTAATAAATGGATTAATACTCTTATCAAGGGAGAGAGTTAGTTACTGGGAGAGTAGATTTGTTACCAAAATGAGCTTGTCTTCTCTTGCCCTTCCACCTTCCATCATGAAATGATCCAGCATGAAGGGCCTCACTGGTTGCTGGTGCCATGCTCTTGGACTTCTCAGCCTGCAGAAACATGGGGGAAATAAATTTCTGTTCAGTTATAAATTGTTGGGAGACAGTCTACATAATTTTGGGGAAAAATCATTTCACAATTAAATTATGATTAGGGCTGTCTGAGGCCTAGTCTTCTTTCCTGAGGACCAGCAATGGCATGTGGAAACATAATTCCATTTTGCCTCCAGTCACAGCTGAGGCCTCAATGGTCCCATGATGCTGTGATGCTCAAGAACAACACTGCATCACCTGAAGATATCCTGGTTCTTTGAGAACTGAGTAGTAATACAAAAAGAGAAAGGTTTCACCTGGGGAGGGACAAATTCCTTATCAGCTTAACTCATCCCACCTACTGTTGTAAGAATGTTTTGCTCATCTCACCATCCTAATCAACATAAACTCCACATCTACCTAAAATCCTCATTGTCATAGGATTTTTTTTGGAATGAGTTTGGGGGGGGATCATTGTCATAGTATTACCACCATCCTCTGAGTCATCTGATTCTTCCTCTGATCATAAGATCCTCATCAATTTAGGATTATCACCACCCTCTGAGTCATCTGATACTCCCTATGAACCCAAAAAATAGTGGTAAACTCAGTGTCTTTGTCTTTGCTGGCTCTGAGGCACTAACATCCTGGCACCCTATATACTTTGAAATTACTCAAACTTCTTGTCTTTTTTTTTTCTTTTCAGTCCTCACCATCCCCCTTTCTAGGCAGTCAGAGGATTGATCATCCTCTGACAATAAATACCTACTCTGATTTTCTGTTATAGTAGAAGATGGACAATCCCCATCTTTAGATGTAAAAATGCCAATATAGTATATATTTGTAGTCATATAACAATGGTCAAATTGTAGACATTTTTATATAAAGTCCTAAATCTAGCAGGAAAAAAATCAATTATAATAATATCTGTTCAGAATTTTGGAAAATTAAACTAGCAATAATAATTTGTCCATAATTTATCCATACATTGGAAAAATACTACTTACCCAAGTAATGTATTTTCTTTTAGATAATATAGCTCAAGGAAATGAATGGTTGGTTTTTGTCCTCCACTGTTCAAAATGGAAAACTGCTCTAAAATTATGTCTGATATAGAGCCATTCTTATTTTTATGTTATATAAAACTCTATTATTTGTAGTCCTCTTATTGTAACTTTAGAAGAGATGAGGGGCATCTCTTCCAAATACAAGAAAGATCACTTCCACTTGGGAGAAAAATCAATTAAATGGCAGTCACAGGACCTGGATGACTTCTCTCCATAAGTCAACTGGTTAAGGAAATGAGGGCCAGTATTCATTAGAATCTTTTTTTTTAATGACTGAAAAAATGCTCAGTTTAAAGAGGTACTAACTAATGACATGGTTACAAAAGCAAGATTTTTTTAGTCATATTATTTGCTTTAGAGCCCCCTTCTCCCTTTTATTACTGATTCACCTACTTAAGTGGATGAGACATGAGTTATTGCTATAGTTTCCAGTTATGTTTATCAGTTTATATACCAATCATAGCATCCTACAATCTCAAATAAAAGAAAATCATTTTAGGATTAAGACAAAATCCTAACCATGAACTGGCTCTGAATATAAATAAACAGGAAACTCTGCTGTAAAAATGAGTAAGAATATGGGGAAACAAAACTATCAAATTTATTGAAATTTCTAAGTAAAACAATTTAATAAAACACAAAGCCAAGTGGAGCACAGTGGTGCATGTCTGTAATCCGAGCACTGAAGAGACTGAGATCGAAGACTATAGTGAGTTCAAGGCCAGCCTGGACTATAATATATAGAGACCCTGTGTCAAACACAGCACAACACAACAGAAACACAAAGCACTGAAGGATATGATTAGGAAAACTCAGATACTCATAGGAACTCAAACTGAGGCCAATTAATACCTCTTTAGTACAGAACAGAATTCACTTGTTTCTTTGATCTGGAAGATAGTTCAGTAGAGTGCTCATAGGCAAGAGGCACAAAGCTCATCATTTCTTGGCCCAAATTAGCTATGTTCAAATTTAAGATCTGAACTGAAATGCCTAAAGTTCAAATGTGTTTTTTTAATAAAGAGAAAACTGCATTTTAAAGCAATACTACATTAGGATTGAATATACGGCTTTTCAGATCAAAGGACTTTCTCACTTTCTATATTAGACTCATGAGAAAAACTAAGGGGAAATGGTAAAAGATCAGAACCCTTAAACTGCTAGCACCAACTTTTTGATTAAAAGTAATTCGAAGTTAATTTAAATTTTGCTAATATTATCAATTATCAAAAGTAAAACTATTATACTTCCATATTAGGGAAATTGCATTGTCTTCTGAGTATCAAGAATAAAATAAAAATCACTTTTTTCTCTCTCATTTTCTCTTCTCCACAGCATCTTATTTGGAACTTCTATTATGTACATAAATCATGTCTGTTAATAATTAACAACAACTTATTTACATAAGTCCTGTCAGCAGTTTCAGAGAATCATATTAGGCCTTTGAGCTCAAACCTGCTAGCTAGACTCTGAAGATAACTATTATTATAGTTGCTTATCAGTGGTAAATAATAGCTATTCTTAAATACTGTTCATTTGGTGACTAAATTATTTACTGTCAATTATGCGCAATTAATGACTGAACCCATTTCAAAAGTGAGGGTTTTAATGCCTCTAGCTTAAAGAGGTACATTGCTGTTATTACCTCAGCTAATTCTCTATGGAATCTATGTCTGGTTCAACCAGATGTGTCAAAGACTTAAACAGACCTTAAGGGATTATAACTCTTCATATCCTGGAAGACTCTTAAAATCTCCTAGGGTTTCTGGGAAAAACAATCCCAGTTCTTTTAACTTTTTCTCACATCTTTTTTATATTTTATCATTCATGTGATCATTTTCTATAGTTTTATTCCTACTTTAGATAAGGTACCAAGTATGATACATAGAATGCAATAAAGGATTGGATAATTCCTTAACATGGTGAGAGGATTTTCTTAAAGCGCTTCATTTCTCACTCTTATAGTGAAACCAGTATTATTCATATACATTTATATCTATATTTTTTATTGTTGTTGTTGTTGAGACAGGGTCTCACTATGTAGTTCAGGCTGGCCTCAGACTCCCAAGTGCTGGGACTACAGTCATGTGCCACTATGCTCAATTGTTATATTTGAAATTACATTTTGTTATTATCAGATTTTAAAATCTGAACTCTGCCTCCTTTTATTTCTCAAATTATATTTAAGGAGTTTTTTTGGTTACCCTAGTGAATTTCTTTTTTTTTAATATAATAAATGTAATTACCTTTATTCTTTTTCTACACTATCTCAGCTGCAAAAATTTCTTTTAGTTTCTGGAATAAAGGCTCTTCATTTCAGCATTGACCTTTATCAAAATATTTTCCGGTTCTGAAAACCACTGTTCCAACAATGGTCAGTTGTCCAAGAAGCCTAGAATTCTCTTTTGTATGTGATCTCTTAAGTTCTGGTACCCATGCTTATCTTTGTTTTCAGCAGCACCATGTTGACCAATATTTTTATGAGCTGTTTTTCATGTGAAAATTCTTCAGCTATAATATCATTCATGTGACTCAGCAAGAAAATATCTGAAATATCTAGTAATATGACAAAATCAAATGCAGAAGACGAAGAGGTACTTCTTTTGAAGCCATAGGATCCACAGCCAATGTGGATATTTGTGTTTTCTTTGCCTCCTTTTTTTTTTTTTTTTTTTGGTCCCAGGGATTGAACTCAGGACCTTCTGCTTGCAAGGCAGGTGGTGGAACCACTGAGTTAAATCTCCAGCCCTCTTTGCCTCTGTTTCTATGAAGTTTCTATTGCAGCTGGTGAGAGCTTCCCCGAGAAGCTGTGCTTGGTTTAATGTCATTGGAAAACCATCAAGAATCCACCCTTGATTCACAGGTATCTCATTAATTGCATTTACTATGATGTTAACTAATAATGTCTCTAGAATGCTTTTTCCTTTCTTCAGCAATTGTAATTTTGCACCAACCTGAGCGTGTACAGTGAGTTTAGAGAAATTGTCACTATCACTTGATTTGACTTCTTCAGTTTTTGGTGTTCTATTAGATGTAGTTTCACCTTCTGTTTCTGGTAACGGTTCCCTTGAAACTGGAGCATCTGAAGATACATTGTGTGAGTCCTGGCTTTCTTTACTGTCCTCCTGAAGATCTGATGGAACCTCTCCACCTTCTTTCTGAATTGGTAGGTCCTCACTGAATTTTTCATTGTCATAAAATGCTTAGACAGCTTCTTGGACAAGAGTGCCCATACAAAGTACCTGAACAGGAAACTCTCTTTGTAGAGTCTTTAAAGTGATAGTTTTCCCACTAAGTGTTTTCCCCAGTAAGCATCCTTTAATAGCAAATGAAGCCAGTTCAGACTCTGTTGGCTCAACTTGAGGAGGAAGAGATTTTTCAATGAGTCTGTGAAGCCCTCGGCCCAGTATAGAATTGTTGGAGGGTGGTAAATTATCCGTCATTTCTTCTGGTACAGCCCACTCTCCAACCATTTTCTTATATTCTTCATAATCTTTGCTATCTATCAAGTCTCTTGTATGCAATTCTCTAAGTTGTTCTTCAGAGGGATTACCAGGCATATGCTTAACAGAGGTTTGTTCATATATGGGCTTTCCACAAAAATACAATTCCTTCCAATCACTCATTATCTTAAGTGGAATCAGATTATTTGTCAATGAGACACTTTAGTGGACAAATCAAGTATTTGATTCAAAATTTCTCTGAATATTTTATAATGCATTCTATAATGAGGCTGAACTCTTTCCACAGCAATCTGTTCGTGAACTTCTTTCTCTCTGAAGATTTGTTCTTCAAAATCAGTCTTGGCTTGTTTTGCCAAAGCCACTTCTCCATCAAGAGCATCCTGGAAATCTTTGTCTTTCCTCATATTGTTTTTCTCTGAAAATTCTGTTTTGTCATAAAACCTCCTTTTCATGCTGAACATGCATGAGCTGCACAGCAATCCTGCACTCCTGTTGGGACTGTCGCATGAGCCTGTGTATCAGCTGCTCCTCGCGGTAAGCCTCCTCCTGTGCTTCATGGGCAATTAACTGGTCCATTAAAAATCTCTGCTGTCTTTTCTCCCTTTGCTCTTGTGCAAACAGCATCTTCTAGGTGCTTCTGGATTTTGTTTTTAATGTAGTCACCATCTGAGTGTTTATTTAACAAGTCGGTAGTTGTATGGTCTGCTGTATCTAATCCAGTCTTACATGTACTTTCTTTTGCCTGGAAATCCTGTTTTATTAATGCTTCAAACTTCACCTCATCAGCAGTGACATTCGCTGCCTCCTGTTGCCTTTTTATCATTTGGGGGGACCTCAAGTGCTTTCAGAGTGCAATTTGATGCAGGTTTAGGAATCTATATGATAGCTGCTTGGATTTTGGCCATTATTTGATTTTGTCTTCTGTTTAAGCATTGCTCTCGGGAAGCCTCACTTTTCATGTCTTGAAATTTTAAGTTTGCCAAAGGCTGTGTGGAAAATGCCTTTGCAAATGACTTGGGATCTGCTAATCATGGAGAATGCTGTCTTCAATTCTTCTGGCACAAAATCTTCATGGGATAGAGACAAGCCCTACACCTAATACCAATCAGGGGATGCTGTCTTCTATTGTTCTGGAACTTCAGGAGATCAAGCGAAACCCCACACCGATCTTTTGGCACGAGGTCAAGCCAAGCCCTCCAATTGCTACTAATTAAGTGAGAGAGAACGAGAGAGCCTGGGGATGTAGCTCAGTGGAGAGAGTGAGAGTGAGACTGGGGATATAGCTGAGTGGTGCCCACGCCTGTCTGGTAAGAACAAGGTCCTGAGTTCGATCCTCTCTCCCTCTCTCAAGGTCCTGAGTTTGACCCCTGAGACTGGGATGTAGCTCAGTAGAGCCCACACCTGCCTGGTAAGTACAAGGTCCCGAAGGGAGGGATGGAGGCAGGACAGAGAGAGGACCTCTCCCGGGTGATTTTTAATTTTTTCATATTTGCTGAGGCAAACAACAGGAGTGGAGGATACACAGTCTACAGGTGTTCAAGACAATCTACTACAGTTCTGAAAAAAAAATGCAGTGTCTATTTTATCCAAGAAGTAAGAAAGAAATAAAGCTTCATTATTTAACATGCATGTTGACACTGCTGAGCTTATACTCTACAGTCAGTCCTTTTGTTAGTCAGCACAGTCAAACTTGCGCTAGGAAAGGTGAGCTGAGAAGAACGGGCCTTCCATACACTGAAGGAACTGAGAAGGATACCTTCATCTATGATTAGTCTATTGCAGTTTTATGTAGTATGGGAGGTCACTGGTAGAGTTAATTTTGTAAAAACAAGCCCTTTCAATAGAATCTATATAATATATGCTGATATGGGGAGTGAGTTCATTTTGTAAAAAGTCTTTTCAATAGAATCTATATAATATATACAGAGATGGGGAGTGATTTGTGAAAATGCTTTATCTAGCAAAGCATGGTAATACATACCTATAATCCCAGCATTCTGGGAGGTTAAAGCAGGAGGACCACAAGTTCAAATCCCATCTGGGCAACTTAGAGAAACCTTGTGTCAAAATGAAAAATAAGAAGGGCTGGGGATGTAGCTCAGTGCAAAGGTCCTGGGTCCAAACCCTGTAGTGCAAAACAGAAAAACGCTTTATCTTCCAGCAAAGTATTTAAAATAGGTATGGTTAGAAGCATCGATCCTGGACACACACTGCCTGGCTTGTGACCATAGTTCTGCTATAACCAGGCATGTTATCCTGGAAAAGTTACATAACATCTCTGGTTCAGTTTCTTCATCCATAAAGTGGAGATAATAATCCTTATCTACTTATTTGAGTTGTTCTGAGGACGAGGTGAGTTATGGACAGGATAGTTGGCTCTCCATATCTTCAGGTTCCACATCTGTGGATTCAACAAACTGCACATTGAAAGTATTTGAAAAAATAATTATGCCTGTACTAAATATGCACAGACTTTTTCTTGTCATCGTTCCCTAAGCAATACAGTGTAACAATTATTTGTATATCATTTACATTGTTTTAAATATTATATACAACCTGGAGATGATTTAAACTGCATAAAGGAGAATGTATATATTATATGGTAATTTTAAATGCCATTTTATATAAGGGACTTGAGCATCTGGAGATCTTGGTATCCACAGGGTCCTGGAACCTATCCTCCATGGATACCAAGAGATGACTGTATATATAAATCTCTTGGTATAACATCTACCACCAAAATAAACATTACATAAGCACTAATTGTTATTATTTAAAATGAATTATTCATTCTTCTCTGATAAAAATCTAAACAATCCAGATTTCAAACTTCTTTACCTTTTTCTGTGATACTGTATTATATTACATAGTGGATAATACACACACACACATGCTTTACCTTTTTTTTTTTCTGATTCTGAGAATTGAATCAGAACTTCCAGCTCTAAAAGTAAACAACATCTTTAGCCCTTTTTATTTTGAGAGAGGTTCTCCTAGGTTACACAATGCTGACCTCAAACTTCTAATCCTCCTCAGTCTCCTGCGTAACTTGGATTAAGGGCATGTGCCACTGTGTCTGCCTCATGCTTTAGTTTTGAAGTCAAGTTTTATCAATGAGTTAGAGAGCAGCTCCCTCTCCCTCAGTGCCTTTATGTGTGTATGTGTTTTGTAAGAAGGATTTTGGAGAGAGAATTTTGAAAATATTTGCAAGTACTTCCAACAGTGTGTGATTTTTAAGGACAACAATGTATGTGAACAAAAAGCATATTAAATTCTGTATACACTACAATTTTGCAAACACAGTTTTCTACTTTGAAGGTTTTCCAAATAATGCATTTCAGTGAGTCTTAAATGTGTCTGTTGATAAGGTAAAATGCAGTGCCCTTCATTTGCAAGAATTGCTGATTTAAAGCAGAAAAAAATGGAAATTTACTAGTCTAAATTTAACAAAAATCTTTATAGAATTGGTTGATGGGACTGTAAAAGAAAATGAGTATTTTAATAAAGCCAATGATAATGCATTTCTTCCGTTTTAATCTAAGTATCTTTTTGAAGTCTCTTTTCAGCTATAAGTTAAAATGAAGTATTAGAATGATTAGAACTAGATCTTCAAATCACTATATCACAAAGTATTAAACCAAGGTTTGAAAGAGGTAATAAAGTACCAAGTAATAAAGCATGAAGTAAAAGCAAAAAGACTTATACAGGGGCCAAGGATTTAGCTCAGTGGTTTCACTGCCTGCTGCGCAAGCACAAGGACCCAAGTTCAATCCCTAGTACCAAAAAAAAAAAAAGATGTATACTACTAATAAAATACCATTAAATTACTTTAAATATATTGATTATTTTACCTTTAAAATTTTGGAGTTTATAATGTATATAAATATTAGTGTAAGAGGTCACAAACTTATAATTTATATGTGAGTGTGCCTTGAAATCCTGGGCTCAAGGGATCTCCATCCTCCTGATTCATTCTCCAGAGTGGCTTGAACTATAGGCATGCACTACCATGCCCAGCTTGCTGAAACATTTTTAAGGATAGAATGCATATTCAAAACACATATAGGTAGTTATTTTCCATAGCCCCATTCCTTGGCTTGCTGTCATCAAAGAATCCAATGCCTTTTGTCTATTCTTTCTTTATTCAGTAATGATTCGTTAAGTACCTAATGTATACCAGACACAGTACAAGGTTCAGAGAGGTAGAAACTAAAAAATATAATCACTACCCTCAAACAGCAGTTAATATCATTTAGGAACATATAATAAGGAACTACTGCCACAACCAAACTCCAGAATCACATGCTTCTCTGCTCCTTCCTCTGACTTCCCTCCCAGGCCTTTAAATAGCTCACGGTCCACCATGAACTTGGATTTGAAAGTGAAACTGATCATTTGAATACTCGCCTAGTTTTTAAGAAGTTTAAATGAACAAATATGATTTACTTTCTTTTTTGGACATCTGAAAATTGCTTTTATGACAATCGTAAATATAAGTATTTATTCAATATTTCTTCTGCAAAGCACTGTTAAGACAGAGGGAAGGTAGCGGGTACATAGATACAAGGTGCTTTCAAGGGTTTTTTTTTTTGTACCAAGGATCGAACTTGGGACCTTGCGCTTTCAAGGGAATTTTATGTCCTTGATATAACATGAGAAAACGAAAAGTGGTAAGAGCCCCTTTATTATTTTTCTTTATTATTTCTGCTATCTGGGTTGCTTCCACTGTTGAATATATTCTTCAGTGTGTTGTATTTCTATCATACCATTTTTGCCTTGTGCTGTATTTCTTTCCTGAAGCTTAGCACTATGTCATTTAAAAGTTTTATAGGCACTTTATTTAGTTGCAGCCACCTCTTTCAGATTTTATCTTGTTACTTGTAATATCAGTCCATCACTGTGATAAATTATATTTCATTGCTACTCATTTTCACTGAAGAATAATCATCTGGAAAAACAGGTAGAGAAACATATTGGAAATTAAGATCACAGAAATGAAAATTCTGGATATACTTCTAAGTAGAAATGAAAAGTGATGAATTGAGGTACTCAAGGGAAAAGAATGAACAATATTACTTCCTGGGGTCTTGTTTACTTTTAAACTGCAAATAAGCAAAGTTGAAACCCACATCCTTAGAAAAACTTATCCCACTTTAACTTTTTAAAAGCAAACAGTGCCAACAGTTCAGAAAATTAGAGTATGGTATGAAAAGTAAAAATCACTTACCGAAATTCTACGATGATATATATGCAGCACAATAAGACAATTTTATTACTTAAGCAACATGTTTATTTTTGGTACCGGGGATTGAACTTGGGACCTTGTGCTTGTGAGGCAGGTGATGGAACCACTGAGCTAAATCCCTGGCCCCAACAACATATTTTTTTTCCCCCCATTAAATTTATTGGTACATTTTAGGTATAAAATACAGTTACATTCATCATTGGGATCTTGTACCATTACATGAGTCTCTTGGTT
>NW_004624744.1:24642259-24683518 GCF_000247695.1 Heterocephalus glaber
TATATATATATAATTAAAGGCCAACCTGGACTACATAGTAAAACCCTGTCTCAAAGAAAAGAAAAGAAAAAAATTAGGCCTGAAAATTGATCAGAAGTGAATGGCTCCTCATGGGATTCATGCTCAGAAAACGGTGGCATCCCCTACCCGAGGCTGCCCTCCGCGAAGTTGCCGTCTCCCCCGGGCCGGCCGGTCTTATGATCCGGCTGAGCCTCCCAGGGAGGTCGGGCCGCGGAGTGGGCGCGGGAGCCGGGCGGCGGGGAGAGCGGGCGCTCGGGCGCGGGGACCGGGACCGGCGAGGGGACTCGGGCGGCAGCGACCGAGGCGGAGGCGGCGGCGGCTGCGCTCCGAGCCTGTCGCCCCCTGCCCTCCCCTCCGGCAGGAGGTGCCGCTGCCAGGGGCCGGGGGGACGGCGGCGGCGCAGGGGCTGAGCCTGGCCGGCGCGGGGGCGCGCGGGGACTATGCCCGGAGGCCGGCCGGCCGCAGCATGGCTCACGGGCCCGGCGCGCTGATGCTCAAGTGCGTGGTGGTGGGCGACGGGGCGGTGGGCAAGGCGTGCCTGCTCATGAGCTACGCCAACGACGCCTTCCCCGAGGAGTACGTGCCCACCGTCTTCGACCACTACGCCGTCAGCGTCACTGTGGGGGGCAAGCAGTACCTCCCGGGACTCTGTGACACGGCAGGACATTTGCAGATGACCAGGTCTCCCCCTCGCAGCAGCCTGTGTCTGGTCCCTCATTGGAAGACTATGATCGTCTGAGGCCTTTATCCTATCCAATGACTGATTTCCTCATATGCTTCTCCGTGGTCAACCCAGCCTCATTTCAAAATGTGAAAGAAGAGTGGGTACCGGAGCTTAAGGAATATGCCCCAAATGTACCCTTTTTATTAATAGGAACTCAGATTGATCTCCGAGATGACCCCAAAACTTTAGCGAGACCGAATGATATGAAAAAAAAGCCTATATGTGTGGAACAAGAACAGAAACTAGCAAAAGAGATAGGAGCATGCTGCTATGTGGAATGTTCAGCTTTAACCCAGAAGGTATTGAAGACTGTTTTTGATGAGGCTATCATAGCCATTTTAACTCCAAAGAAACATAGTTAAAAAAAGAATAGGATCAAGATGTATAAACTTGTTTGATTATGTGAAAAACAACTTCGGTGGCCAAGAACTGTCAATTTCTCTCAGAAAGCATATGAAATGCTACAGCGATACCCAGACCTCTTGTAATAAAGCAATTTCAAACTTGAAAGAAAACAAAAACCTGTCCTCAGAATTCTATAAAGTTCATTAAGAATGTTCCTTAAAGGTCTAAGAAGCAGCAAACAGACTATGAAGCCACAATCTATTATAAATACTTTATTTCAACTAGAAGGTACAATCTCTCAGGGTTTTCATAGTTTAAAAAGCTACAATCACATCATGTTGAAACTACATTAAAAAAACAACAGTGCTGTACATGGAACTGCTTGGCTTTGACCATATACATTTCTGCACAGCCCTCACGGAATCTGCACAAAGAAATATCTTCTCCCTTTGCTCCAGTTAATTGTTCTTGTAAGTTGCTTCCCATTCCAATATATCCAGTGGTGAAATAACAAGGCCAGCCACGTAGCCAAAGTTGCTCCAAGTGTACAGGAGATGGTCCATACCTGAAGAGAGAATGTATGAGATCAAAAGCGAAAAGATGTTTATTATTACCTGAGCACAAGTTAAATGTAAACTAAATATTTCTATATTAAAGCTTAATATGCTTTCTTAAAGATAAAAAAAAAAAAGAAAGAAAATGGTGGCATTACCATACACTAAGGGTACAGTTTTTTGCCTCCTGAAGTTAAGAGGTCATCTGTCAGACACTTGTGCAGACCCAAGTGAAATGGTTTTGACAAAAAAGGTCTTCAATTTTCTGAAAAATAACCTAGGCAACCATTATCATCATGACCCACGAATCAGAGATGTTATCAGTAGCAAAGCTAGTGAGAGACTAATAACACACTGCTTAGGTGTGACCTTTAAAATTAGTGATTCTTAAAGTCAACCAAAAGCAAGTAGCCAGGCATGGTGGTGTACACCTATAATTCTAGTACTCTAGGAGACTAAAGCAGGAGATAGTGTACTAGCGAGATCCCATCTCAAAAATTAAAAGGGTTGGGGATAAAGTAGTGCAGCGCAAGGGCCCTGAGTTTAACCCCCAGTAACACACACACACACACACACACACACACACACACACACACAGCAAGTAACCACAAGTGAAGCTGATTTAGGCTTTCCTTTGGTTTCAACAGGAGATCTCTGAATCAGAAAAAATAAAACAGAAACAAAAAGCAGCAACAACAAAAAAAAAGAGCATCAGCATGTTTGTATAAGTTCCTCTTATCCACAAGTCCTACTTAGGTGACACAAGGGGACCGGACAATAGGTTTGCATTGCAGGTGGGTAATACTGAGCTTGGGGCATTCAGTCTTTGTAGCAAGCTGTGATATTACCCTGTTCTTTGTCCCAGAAGATGTCAACTCATCTCTCAATATTGTTCACAAGCCTGGTGTGGTGGCAGAGGCATACCTGTAATTCTAACACTCTGGGAAGCTGAGGCAGGAGTATTTCAAGATGGAGCCCAACCTGGGCAACTTAGTCTCAAAACAAAAAGGGCTGCGTTGGTGTTAACATCCTAGATTTAATCCCTGGTACAAAAAAAAAAAGATTGCTCACAGCTGGGGCTAGAGGTACAGCTCAATGGTAGAGGCCCTGATTTGATCTCTTGGATTTGATCTAAAAAAAAAATTGATTGCAGCAAACACAATAGTAAGAGGGCCAGGGATGTAGCTCAGTGGCACTGCGCCTGCCTCGCAAGCACAAGGTCCTGAGTTCGACCCCCAGTACCAAAAAAACCCCAAACCCACAAAAACTCACAATCGTGAGAAATGGATAAATGGATTCTCTAGAGTGGTGTTGTAGAAAGGATCTAAAATGGCCCTTAGGGTTCTTATTTCCTGTTATTCACTCCTTTGTATAATATCTCCATTTGACTATAGGCTAAACTTATTCACTCACTACTACCTAACCTGACTACAACACAAGAGTAATTGGAGATAAGATTATAAAAAGACTGTGGCTTCTGTCTTGGGGATGCAATCATGTTCTCACACTCATTTATTCTGCTGCCTCATGGATGGGCTTCCACAGCAAGGAACAGATAAATGTCTCTAAGTCAACCTCCAGCAAAGAACTGCAGCTACCAACATCCATGTGAGTAAGCTTGGAAGCAGATTATCTAGAACCTGAGGTGACATCAGTCACAGTATTTACACCTGTATCCTTGTGAGAAACTCTACGAGCCGCCCAGCTAAACTGCATCCCAATTCCTCAGTCACAGAAACTGGGTGGGGGTAGGGGGTGGGGATATTTATTGTTTAAAGCCTTGGTGTTTGGGGGGTAATTTGTTATGTGGTGATAGATAGGTTATACAAGGTCTTGTATTTTTTACATACTGAACAATACACTCAGGGACACAAAAGACCCAGGTGGATCCAGGGATGTAGCTCAGTGATATTCATTCAGCCCTTTGTGATGTAATCCCTGAGTATGATTCCCAGTATGGGGTCAGGGTGGGGGGGGGGAGAAGAAAAAGAACCATCCCCCAACAACTGAGTAAAATTATTACCCTAGGAGTAGGCAAAGCTATTTCTGTTTTACATTGCTATACCAAAATATTAGATGATGGGTAGTGTATAAAAAAAGAGATTTATTTAGCAGTTTTGTAGCTTTGAAAGTTCAAGATTGGACAGCTTCTGGTGAGGGCCTGCAGCTTTATCACAACATGGCAGATGGCATCATGGCAGGAGCATGCATAAGAGGCAAGCAGCATGTCCATAAAAGTTCATGAAGCAAGAAGCAGCAAGATAATGAGGAAAGTCCTGGCTTCCTTCTTTTTTAACAACCCTTCTCTTGGGAACTAATACACTCCCACATGATCCAGCCTACTACAAGACTATCATAAATGCATTCAAGGTCTAATAACCTTCACCATCTCAATACTGAGAACCTTACTCAGGACCAAGCTTCCAACATACGAACCTTTGTGGAACAAGCCACACCCACATGAAAGCAGTCCTCTTCTCAGAAGAGGGCTGGCAGGCTTAAGGGCCATCATGGAAAGAAGCAGACATTGAGACTGAAACCTAGAGTTTAGGAGGCCTTTGTCTGAAACTAGCCTTACCAGTCTTGGGATATCTTTTGAGGAATTGAGCTTGCCTGAGGACAGTACACAGGGTAGGGAGAAGTGGCTCCTGCTTTGTGCACAGTGAGAAGAAAGGTAGGGAGGACTTTTTAGTGTCAAATGTTGAAATGCCGACACTGAATTCAGTGAACCAAATTATTTAATTGTATTTTATTCCCTGTACTCATGTGTTGTCTACTTGTCCGAAGCATTTTACAAAGTTTTGAAATATTTTTCCTGGTTTCATCAGTACTCCAGGGAATTAGGAATCCAAAGATTGAGCCACAATATCACAGGGGAAACTGTGCCCCCTGGAGGCCAGAGCGCCGATGCCAAGAGATCCCAAGAACCCTGAGAAGCTAGGGTAGCCAAGGGAGACAGCAGGGTTCCTTAGAAATACCTGATGAAACAAAACAAAAAAATCTCTTTTTAAAACGTAAAGGCCTGGCCAGGGATTTAGTTCGACCCCTGGCACCAAAAAAAAAAAAAAAAATGTAAAGGCCTTAATTGGTATGGTAATGGTTGAAAATCGGGAAATGTTATTACCCTGATTTGATTCTTACACTTTGTATATATGTATTGAATTACCATAAAGCATCCCATAAAGATGTACAAATATTATGCCTCAACGAAAAGTGAAATAAATAAATACACACATTTATATGGAAGTTTTATTTCTTAACACACTAAAAAAACTTTTTTCTCCAAAGAATACAGTCATTAAGAACATGGGCTTTGGAATTTGACAAGCCTTCCTTTTGATAAGCCTTTGTCCTTGAGCAAACTGATATGTGTCCATCTGTAAAATGAGGATATTTCACTGTATTATAATGAGAATAAAATGAGATTATATATGTAATGTCTTTCCCACTTGGTAAGCACTCATTATTTGAGAGCTGTTGTTATTTATTATCACTACAACATTAATGAGACAAAAATGTTTTATGTAACTTTGAATATTTAATATGCTATTACACATGCTGGTAATAGAATTTTCGGAGAAGAGGAAGTTAATGTAAATACAGGAAAGGAAAATTTAGGAGCAAGAAAACCTAAGAATATTTGTAAAAGTATTAGGAAAAAGAAAATCCTTTAAAAAAAATACACACACACACACACACACATATATATATATTCATTCTTACAAATATACAACATTACTAGTGTACTGGGTAAGTGGCCAAAAGTTGTCCAGGCTGACCTCAAAAATGTAATCTGCAGCTGGCTGAAAATTAAGTTTTTGGGTCTTTTGGTGGGATCAAACCTACTACCACTGAGCTATATCCCCAGCCCTTTTTTTGAGTCAGGGTCTCACTAAGTTTGCCAGGCTGAGCTTGAATTTGGCATCCTCTTGCCTCAGCCTCCTGAGTAGCTGGGATTACAGGCTACGTTGCCTGAGTTGGAAGTTGATTTTTTTTTTTTTGTACCGGGGATTGAACTCGAGACCTTGCGCTTGTGAAGCAGGCAGCAGAACCACTGAGCTAAATCCCTAGCCCAGAAGTTAATTTTTGATTGCATAATTTTAGGTAAAATGTTAACGATACTACAATTGGAATTATATAATGCATTTGTTACTGGAAATAAAGAGAATTACAGACCCTGGAATAGGTAGCTCAGTCTGGCCTCTGACTTACAGTGATCCTCCCTCTCAAGTGCTGAGATTACAGGTGTGTATCTTCTGCACTTAGAAACCCAGGTTCTGGCTTCTTTCAGCTCTCTTCAGGTCTCTCCTGGTCCCTTCCCAGAGCTAGCCAGAATATTCTACTTGGAACATCCTCTTCTACCCATTGTTTTCTCCATTATAGAATCCAGCTCTTTCCCCTCTTAGTAATTTTTACTTTTGTTTTTTGGTCTCATGTCTGTTTTTCCCCTCTTCTGAAATCTCTATGTGTAAATTGTGTATCACTACACAGACAAAAATATCCAATATTACTGAATCACTAAGAAACATTTTTAAGCTTCTGATCCCCTAAGTGTCATGAGAATATTGAAATTTAGTTTTAAAATATGAGAAAGGGGGAATTTGGTGCATGTTATTCAAAAAGTTGGCCTAAACCTCAGAGGAAATAGGTTGAGGAAACCATAGGGGCACTTGACAGGAGAAAATTCAGAGGGCAACAAGTGATAATTAGGCTACAAAGCAAAACTTTACAAAACGAGCAATGGCAACACCACTGTGATTCTCTGTTTCTGAATTCATTAATTTCCATTAATTGTAATCCCCCTTTTGTTCAATTAGTTCCCTGACCTGCACCTTAGTTCTCCGCAGAGCAGAGATCTATCACTCCCATGCCAGGGAGCCAAAGTTGGCAGCAGTAATGCAAAAATGTACAAGTCCACAACCACATGGAGGTTTTAACATAGTTCTCTAAAAATTGAGAGCTTGTACCTACAACATTTGAAAAGGAAAGTCACCAAATTACCAAATTACATACAACTGTACATCTATATTATTATTTTAAAATTTAAAACTATGTGGTGTCATGTATTTGTACCAACTCCACATGAGGAAATGTAAACATCATGTACTATAAACATGTACCGAAAAAAAAAAGGATTAAGAGATGGGGGAGGGTCGGAGGAGGGAGGAGATGAAAAAAGAAATTAAGAAATTAAGATGTGTTATGTACATGTACCAAATTCCCACAAGGAATGTAAATACTACATGGATTACACACATTACTAATAAATCAAAATAAAAACAGAAACTATGGGCTGGGGATTTAGTTCAGTGGCACCACGCTTGCCTGACAAGTGCAATGTCCTGAGTTTGATACCCAGTACCAAAATAAAGAAATAACAGAAACTATATGGTGCTTACAACACACAAAGCACTAGTTATAAAGTTCTTTACAGCTACTAACTCATTTAAAGAATTAAAGAGTACCCATTGTTTCTTAGGGTATTTTATGAAACATTCATATAAGTGTCATGTGCTGGTTCACAAAGCAAATATCAGTACCTAAGGAGCTAATCATACCTAGTACAAAAATATGTAAGACAGGAGACTTCCTGACAATAGAGAAGAGAGGTGGGAAGGGAGAAAAGGGGGTGAGTAAAGAGGCCAAGTTTTAATTCCACTTAAAATATTTGATATGCGTGGGGAAGAGAGGGAGGAAAAAAAAGCTCCAAATTGAGGGACATTTTATAAAAAAAAAAACTGGCCTATATTCTTATAAAAATGTTAGTATCATGAAAGAGAAGGCCAAACATGATCCAGGATTTTCTTTTTAGTATAAAGTACAGTAAGACAACTGGTGAAATCTGAACAGTCTACAGACTAGGTAATAGTACTGGGGTTGAATTTGCAATCTTTCTGCTTCACCTTCCCAGGATGCTGGAATTGCATGAAGACTTCACCACATCCAGCTAATTTCCTGGATTTTTATAATTGTTCTACGGTACAGACGAGAATATCTTTGTTTTTAGGAAATAAGCACTGGAGTATTAAGGGGTTAAGAGGGCATCATGTCTCTAGAATACTCCTAAATGGTTCAGAAAAAAATAATCCACATATGTACTACAGAGCAACAAGGATAAAGCAAATGTGGGAAAATGTAAACATTCAGGAAACTGAAGAGTATATGGGAAAATTTTTGTCATATTTTTCAACTTTCCTGTCTAAAATTAAGTCAAAAATTAGGTTAATCATAGAATGGGTGCCATACTATCCCAGTTACATTTTAAGCATTTTATAATTTAGAAAGAAAAAACAAAGCACAGCAAATTGTTCATAAATCTCTCTCAAATCAGAAGAGATGAGGCTGTTATTCACCCTACAGAGGCTGCCTGTGAGACTCGGTATTACAGCCTTCACAAGGCTTCCGAAGCAGCTGAGTGGTCTAGTCCCCCAGGGGTCCCATGCACGAACAGCCTGCCCAACTCTTAAGCTCTGATTCTGTGTCTTATTCATCTCCCAGTGGTTGTTTCTTCTCTATGACAGGATAGATTAAAAAAATTTAAAACATTTCTAGAATGTGTTTATCTGTTGTTCAGATCCTATGCATGTAGGTCAGTTTTGTTCAGT
The DNA here is from genome assembly GCF_000247695.1 of Heterocephalus glaber. The sequence continues at coordinate 24,650,509 of NW_004624744.1, forward strand.
CAGTATTTATAGGGTGCTTTCTATAAGCAAAATACTACACTAGATGATACAGAAAAGTATAAAAACAAATAAAAGACATGGTCAAATGCTTGTCCACAACTACAGTCTGACAGGGAGAAGAGTCCTGAGTGCCTGTGTGTGCCAGTGGTTATATTGTCCACCTTCATTCTTTTTTTTTTTGTACTGGGGATCGAACTCAGGACCTTGCGTTTGAGGCAGGCACGCCGCCACTGAGCTACATCCCTGGTGCTGTCTACCTTTATTTTTGATGTCTCATTTCACTTTCATACTAATTCTAAAGTGGTTTCATTTCTTGCCATTTATTCCCAAGGAAGCCCTGAGAAGTTAGCTTGTCCCAAATAATACATCTACTATTTGACAAAACAATTTACTTCAAGTTTGACTCCAAAGTCCAGCATCATGACACATCATCATATTTTATGGCTCAAAACCATGAACACTTCAAAATTTCCCTTATTCAATACTCTGGACAGATAAATAAATGAAAGACCACCCTCTGGGAAACACTGTTCAAAACCTTCCAAGGTTTGAGCAAAGAAGACTCCAGAAATCTCTGGGAAAAGCTTTTCTTAGCCCCCTTTTACTTTTCCCTCTTAGGCTTGTGGGATTGAAGTTCAGGACCTGGTTTCTAACAGACACCTTCAGAAGACGGCCAAAGATCCCTTCTTTTGTTTTTGTGCCTCCAAGTACAAATGAGATAGTGGTAATTCAGAAATAATTTTAGTACATACAAAAAGAGAACAAAACAGGAAATATTTTCAGAATATACAATCAGCATTTAAAATAGCTGAGTTTCAAATCACACCTTTCTGATACCACACTGGACACTGTCTTAATTACTTTTTTACTGATGGGACAAAATACCTGACACCCACAAGTTAAAGGAGGACAGATTCGTTTTTGGCTCATTGTTTGTAGAAGTTTCAGTCTAGGGAGTTGGCTCCAGGGCAGGAAAGTATGGAAGAGGGGTATGGCAGAAGAGAAATACTTTCTGGCAGGGAAGTCAGGAAGCAGAGGGGGATCAAGGGAGTAGAACGAATATATACCCTTCAGGTTATTCCCTCAGTGATCCACCTCTTCCCACCAGTCTTTACCTCCTAACATGGCACCCACCTATAAATCCATTAGTGGACTAATCCAGTATCACATACCCATGATCCAGTATCACAGACTAATGATCCAGTCACCTCCCAAAATCCCCACCTATGAGTGCATGAGGCTTTAGGGGGATATCTAGCTATAAACCATAACATTCTGCCCTTGGCCACCAAAAAAACTCACGTGCAACCCTTTATGCAAAGTGCATTTAGTCCATCTCTAAAAGTTGCCAAAGTCCTAACAGTTTCAGCATTGCTGAAAAGTCAAAGTCCAAATTCTCTGAGATTTAAGGCAAAGTCTTAGTTACAAACCCTGGTGAAAATAAAAAGAAAGTTAAACACTTCCAACATACAATGGCACAAGGTAGAAATAAGGGGATTGAAAGGAAAAGGACCAAAGCAAGACCAAAATTCAGCAAGGCAAACATTAAATCCCATAGTTCCATGTCCAGCACCTGGGGCAATCTGTGGCAAGTTGTGAACTCCAAAAGGTTTAGTGGCTCTGCCCCTAAGGCACTGCCAGTGGTTGTAGCCTTCATTCATGGCCTCTGTCTTAGGCCAGCTTTCCTCACTCCTGAAGACTGTCCTCAGATGATCCGAGTTTCCTTCTTCTCCACTTTCTGAAGTCTCCACTGCACTTTCAGCTGCACAAATCACCCTCTCTGACATACTGCCTGGGCTCCCAGGCTTTCTTCTGAAATTCAGGTAGAAGACTCCCTGACTCAGCAGCTCTTGCACTCTGTATACACCTAAAACCAGCATCATGTGGATAACACCAAGGTTTGCCACTGGAGCAGTAGCCAGGTTTTCTCTCCTGGCTGTAGGGGTCAATAGGTTGGATTGTTGCTAAGAATCCTGTCCTGTCTGGAGGAATAAATTCTCTAGGAAGCCATCATTCTGGAACATGGTGTCTTGGGGATCTCTTCTCAAGTAAAGTCTTTCACCCTTGCAATTTTGACGCTGCAAAGGGTAGGGTCTTGCTGTCTCTTGTGATACTGTTAGGCTATCTTTTCTATTGTTCTGCTCCAGAGCACTTGGCTTTTTAATGCTAATCTTTTACAGCAACCAAGTTCTCCTCTGCTCCATTATGCAGGCCACTTTACCAGAGCTTCTTTTCTGGCAAAATTCAAAACTTTAAAAATCATTCTGCTGTCAATTCTCAAGCTACAGTTAGCTAAAAGCCCCTAACAGTAGCCATGCCACTGCCTCAAAGTTAGACTGCCTTGAAATTTCTTCTGCCAGATTAATTAGTCCACTACCCTTAATCTCAGCCTCCTCCAATGTCTCTTGATATGAGCAAAATGCGGACAAATTTTCTGCCAGAGCACAACACACATGGCCTGGAGTCCAACTGCCAATGAAGTCCTTGTTCCCAAATGAAACTTCTTTTGCCTAGTCTTTTTTGCTGCATAGCAGACAACATTCTGGTCTTCTGAGTTCCAACCAGAATCTCCCATCAAGCTTGATTCACAGCATTCTATGGGCTACTTCTCCAGCTGGCATCTCTAAATTTCTTTCTTTCTTTCTTTCTTTTGGTACCAGGGATTGAACTTGGAGCGAAATCACTGAGGTAAATCCCTGGCCCAATCTCCAAATTTCTCTCAACTCTTCTCACAAGCTAGTTCCAAAGGCTTTTGAACCACATGGTCAGGTGTAGTCATGGCATCAACCCCATTCTTGTTACCAAAATCTGTCTTAGTTGCTTTCCTGTTGCTGGAACAAAATACCTGGCATCCACAAGTTAAAGCAGGAGAGGTTTATTTTGGTTCATGGTTTGTAAAGGTTTCAGTCCACAGTCAGCTGGCTCCAAGGCAAGGTGGCATGGAAGAGGGGCATAGCAAAAGAGAAACAGCTCATGGTAGGACATGCTGGAACCAGGGGGGGATGAAGAGAGTAGGAAGGACACATACACTCCAGGCCACACCCTCAGGGACCTACCTCTTCCCACCACGCTTCACCGCCCAATATCGCACCCACTATAAACCCATTAGTGGACTAATCTAGGATCACACATTCATGATTTAATCATCTCCTAACAGCCCCACTTATGAGTGCATGAGGCTTTGGGGAGAAATCTAGATATAAGCCATAACAGGCATCTGCCCACGCATATACCTTAAAATAAAATCCTTTGGTCCTAGGGTGGTGTGGCTTTGTAGGCCTCGTTTCTGTCTTACTTATCAGCATTTTTCTATCTTCTGGCTAAGCAACTTTCAATATTTATCTTATTGTTAGTCCTAGAAATAGGCTTAATGATTCATTCTACTCCTTCAATATGTGACCTCCCTGAATCTTAGTTTTCTCATCTGTAAAAAAGGGAGTAATAAAAATACCTAACTCATAGAGACCAAATGGGAAAATATGTAGGTATATGACACGCAGTAAATTCTGATAAGTGATTTTTCTTCTCTTCTCCCATCTCTGCACAGCTATCTAATAATAGCAACAATTATAGCTAATGGATGAGCCTTATTATGTTTCAGGCACTATTCTAAGCACTTAACATTAATTAACTAATTTAATGATCATCACAATCTTATGAGATTGGTACAATGAATACTTTCATGTTAGAAATGAAAACAGTAATGTACAAAGGAGATTTTAAAGATGGCCACATTGAAACAGCTAGTAAATAAAAGAGCTAGGACTCAGTCTAGCTAGTTAGGCTCCAGAACCAGCATTTCTAATTACCACATATGGAACTGACCCTCTGTGCTGAAAGCCAACCATCCATACCACCATTCTACTCAGTGCGCTTTTTCAATTTGTCTTCAAAATCAATAAAAACATATGTAAAAGTAGATTCGTTTGGGGAAAAATTACCAAGGATACTAACTTTGGAAAGGAAGAAGAAATTACACATAGGAGGGAGTTTGTTTGCTTTTTTAAATTTTTGTACTAGGATTGAATTTAGGACCTTGCGCTTGCGAGGCAGGCACGGTGCCGCTGACCTAAATCCCTGGCCCTGGAGGGAGTTTTTTTGGTCTTGTTTTGTTTTAGGTATAGGGATCAAACTCAGGACCTTGTGCTTGTGTGGCAGGAGGTGGCGCCACTGAGCTAAATCCCCAGCCCAGGGAGGCTTTTATGTTATATAATGTCAGTTAAATTGCTTTAAATTAATTTATCCAGCTGGTTGGTGCTCGCCTGTAATTCCAGCAATCAGGAGGCTGAGGCAGGAGGATCATCATGAGTTTGAGGCCAGCCTGGGCTACATAATGAGTTCAAGGCCAGCCTGGGCTACATATTGAGACCCTGTCTCAAAATTACCATATATATATATAATGTTAGGGGGAAATGTTCACTAGTTACCTAGTGAACATTTCCCCCTAACATTGAGATAGTGGTTCATGAGAGTTAAGAACAGCTATAGTTGAGTTCCAGCCACATCACTTTACTAGCTGTCTGAACTTTACCTAACTTTTTTGAGTATTTCTTTTCTATAAAGGGGAATACCTACACACAGAGATATTTGTTTGGCTTAAGTAAGATAATATAATTATGGTGCTTGCTACAGTGACAAGTTCATCGGAAGTATTCAGTTCTTTTCTTTCTACATCACTTTAATGGCATAGGAATATCTCATCTCATGGGGAAATGTCATGGAATTCATTTAACCAGTCCCAAATGTTTAACATTTGGATCACTTTCAATTATTATAAATAATATAAACAATAGTAAAGATTTTTTCATACATTTATTTCTTTTCAAAAATATGTAACACATATTTTGAAACTGTCTATCTGTATACTGTATGTATATATATCTTTACCAAGTTAAACATTCTCTGTGTTATATTACAGCTATATATCTGACTACTGTCAACACTGGCCTTTTTTTTTTTTTTTTGAGATAAGGTTGTGCTGTGTAGTCTATGCCAGCCTTGAACTCATTATGTAACTCAGGCTGGCCTTAAACATGTGATCCTTCTGCCTCAGCCTCCTGAGTGCTGGAATTCTAGGTGAGTATCCAGCTAATACTGCAATTTTTAAAAAGATTTATGCTAAGTATTGGGCTTGGTGGCCCACAGCCTGTAATCCCAGCACTCAGGAGGTTGAGGTAGGAGGATCACCGAGTTTGAGACCAGCCTGAACTACATAGCAAGTCTCTGTCTCAAAAAAACAAAAATTAAATACATAAATAAAAAGATTTGCTAACTTTAAGGGCAAACCTCCCCCTCAAATCTTTCTTTTATTTTATTTAGACATTTTAATTTCTTTTGTCATATTATAAACCTCTAAGGCTTCTTAATTAAAGTATGAATTAGCACAACAAGAAAAATAACTGGAATAGGCAAATTTTTAATGTAATATATTATGTATAGTCATTTATGATTACATAAACTTACCAAATGGCTTTCAAAGTACTCCCTGGAGTTTTCTCTGTGTGTTGGGGGAAGTATTGAAAATGGGGTAGGGTAGTAAAAATGGGAGAAGGAAGGACTGGCTGGTTGGGATATAAACTGCATTAATCTATTTTATATATTATATTTACTGATAAACTCTCATCTGAAAAATCTGTACCTGACAACAAAAATAAAAAGTACATTTCATGCAAAGTTTTAGAACAACTTATATTCTGCAATAAAAAGGTAAAATAACTCTCCTTATATATGAAAATACAATTCAACTGGATTAAAACATTTAAAAATATCCCACATAAATTATAAGAAAATATGGGCAAACATTAAGAAGCTTGGGGATGAAAAGGACCTTTGCAAGTATATTCATAAAAGCAGAGATCATAGAAAGAGATAATACTTATATTGGTTTTCCTAACATGTGCACCTCTGATATATGTTCAAAGTGATTCTGTAGGCCAAGTGGTATTGAAATGTTACTTCTGTAATAGTGCTAAGAGGTAGCTTAGCATACTACCACTCCATTATCTCTACCAGAATGTCCAAATCACCACAAAATATACACTCTAAAAAAGCAATGTGCAAAATAAGCAAATGTAAGTGGAGGATATATCCTAGTGCAGTGGTGGTGAACCCATTGCACACACACCTCAGTGGGCTATTTGTATCACTGAAAGCTCTGAAAGGTTCACCATCACGGTCCTAGTGTTGTATGCTCTCAGCAGACTCTTGACAGATTCCTCCTCTTAGAAATTCTGGAGCCATCAGTCTTACCTTCTAAAAAGTGAAAATGTCATTAGCACAGAAAGGATTTGAGAAGCCCTACAAGGCGAAACAGTAAAACTAATTTAGTCTACATTTTACTACAGAACCTTTCACCTATTAGTATCCATAAGATTCATGGTGAACATTCTGCGATTACCAGGCAATGTGGAAATAAATATCTGAATTTGAAAATGCTGTGTGAGAGGTGCCTTTGTGAGAATATACTGTCCCTTTATTGCTATTTTACTGATGTTCAATTTGAAGTACTCTTTGACATAATCTACTGACACCTAGTGCTCACCGCTTAATTTAGTACACACACAACTTTCTACAATAAATTGCTGCCCACTGAAATACTGTAAAAGACCACCTTGGATTAAATATTATGATGCACTTACATCTTAGAATAATATGAAGGAATTTATGTAAATGATATACATGTTAAACTGTATACAAGCTTATAATTTTGTTCTCTCATTCATTAAAATAAGTCTCATGTAATTATAGAATCAAAAAATCATGTCAGTTAAATATTTCATGGTCTCTCTTACATGAAAAACCCAAAATATAAATAAAGAGCAAAATAAAAGATAGGAAATAGGGAGATAGATCTTTTGCAAATGGGAAGGGAACTAAGAGATGGAGGAAAAGGCAGAAGAGGGAACGGAAAGAGGATAACAAAATTAAGATGTGTTTGTTATGTACATGTACCAACTCCCCACTCTCCATTATGTACTACAAACATATACTAATAAAAAATAAAAATTGAAAAAAAAAGTGTCAGATGTTTGTTCTGATTTCTGTCATACAGACGCACACACACAAACTGAATTAGACTGTTTAAGGAATAAAGCTAAATGGTTAAGAGAAAGATATTAGGCTCTTCTATAAAAACTCAAGATTGTAACTATAATGAAAATGCAAGTGTTTAAGTAAACTCTAAAACTTTATTTTCTTTCACTTCAAAAGAATCCTTCAGCTTCTAAATAAAGGGAAAAACAATGATAAGTATTCCCCTGTCCAAACACTGCTTATTTAGACTTGCTATTTAAAATTAATGTTAATTTGGATTGTAAAATGTTACGTTTATGAACATGAGGATTAAATTCTAGATCTATTTCTTTATTAAATGTATCTCTGTATGTTTAATGGTAATTCAAGTAATGCTTGTTTGCACAAATATATTGTATTAGTAAGTTCCAGGTCTTCTGTTCTTACTTTTAGATAATCAGACCTTTTATTTTATTTTTTATTTTTCAATTTTTTCAGTACTGGGGATTGAACTCAGGACCTTGTGCTTGTGAGGCAGGAAGCGGCACCACTGAGCTAAATCCTTAGCCCGCAGATCTTTTATTTTAATAAAATCCTGGAATGTCAATTTTATTTGAGTATCACTTGATGACTGTAAAGCAGTCTTATTCACTTTAAAGTAAGGTAGTATCACTTGAAATCTGAATTTAATAGTATGTAACTTAATTATTGCTAGGAACAACCCCCCCCCTGTACATATTACTTATTCCTATACATGTGCTTATTCCTCCTGCACATAATACTTCACTAAAAGCAACTAAATAGGTGTATGTTTTGTACAATTTACATTTTTAATAGGAATGTGGCACTTATAGTTATAGTACTGGTTTTGAATTTGCCATCCTAGTAACAACTCAACTCTCCTACTTTTTTTCTCTATCACAGTGACCATGAAAATCTTCATCTATATATTTTGCCATGATGTCCTTTAGCTTTCAGCTGATATAAAACAAAATCCAAAGTTCAGTATGAACTCAAGTATTCAAATTATCATGTTTTAAGGTACTCATCTGGAAAGTCATAAATAATATTAATTTGTTTTAGGTTAGCATCAATATAATACAAACATTTTAAAATTCCTGCAGAGAACTGGTGGATTCTGCAGGGACATATTTTTGGATTTCAGGCTGAGACAACTGCCATGGATGACAGGCATTCATTCAACAATATTTACTGAGGCTACTGTGTGCCTGACCCAGAGAATCCAACAATCAACAAACTACCTGCCCCTATGAACAGCCTTACTTACAGCCTAGTGGGGAAGAAGGACAACAGACAAGTAATTCTATAATTTCAGAACTATTAGTAGTGTGAAAAATATTAGCAGGATAACCAAGTAGAGAAAAGGATGGAAGTGTTGCTTTAAAGAGGTTAGTTAGGAAGGACATCTCACTGGATCTGACACTGGAGCAGACATCTACTTAAATTCTACCTGGAAAGAGTTCTCCTGGTAGACAAAATGCAAGTGCAAAGGCCCTCAGATAGGGATGCATTGAAGTGTTTGAGAACCAGCAAGGAGGCAAGAAGGTCCATGTGGCTAAAGCACACTATCCAGGGAAATAATGTCAGAGAAGGAGGCAAGGGCCAGATCATACAGCGTCCTGTATGGTATAATAAGGACTTTGTTAGCTCTTAGAAAAGAAATAAGGTAGCAGGAAGTACACTTTAGGCAGACTGGAGATGGAACTTCTAGTTCTAGAACTCAAATTTTAAGAATTTTAAAATTTTTAACTGATACATAAAAACTATATGGAATATCATGTGATACTTTGATGTAGGCATACACTGTATAATGTTCAAATCAGGGTAAAGGTATCTATCTCTTCAAAATTAATCATTTCTTTCTGCTAACCAAAACATGCAGAATCCTTTCTTCCAGCTTTTTAAAAGATATATATGGTACATTATTATCTACATTCACCCTACTGTACAAATTGCAGAACTTCTTTCTCCTAACTATAACGTAGTACCTTAATTGACCTTTCCTCATCTTCTTCTTTTACTTTTAAAAATCAATTTTATTGAGGAACAATTTGCCTAAAACAAAATACACTCATTTTAAGAGGATAATCTGATGAGTTTTGTCAAATGTATAAATTAACAGCTCTACCACCACCAAGATAGATTATTTCTGTCTTTCCCCAAAATTTCTTATTATTACTTACTATTTTTATCACCAAATAGTTAATAAAGTCCAATGAGGGAAGAGTTTTTTGTTTAAGACATGGCTTTGCTAAGTTGCCCAGGCTGGCCTCAAATTTGTACTCCTCCTGCCTCAGCCTCCCAGAGAGCTGATATTATAGGCATGTACCATCATGGCTAAGAGAAGTTTTGTTCATGCTTAGACCAAGGTGTTGAAGAAGGGAGGTGTACCCACTAACATAGGACATATATTCCTTTTTTTTGTGGCTCTAGGAGTCAAACCCAGGGCCTCGTGCATCCAAGGCCAGTGCTCTACCACTGAGCTACACTCTCAGACCCTAGGATGGCATGATAATAGCTGTGGTAATTATCTATATATTCATTACATAGAAATTCTTCCTCTATTATTAAATACAAAGGATCCTAATTATGCCACTTACTAGCTATGAGACACTGAGCAAGTTACTTGACTTCTCTGTGCCTGTTTCTTCATCTGCAAGATAGTAATGATTGTAAAAGTACCTGTCTCATAAAGAAAGTATAAGTTTAAGTAAATACAGGGCACACAGTAGATGTTAAATAGGTGTCAATAGCTATTATTATGATACAATTTTTTTAAGTACATAGTACATAGGAATAGAGAAAAAGGCTTGAATAATCCACCAAAAATGTTAGCATTCGTAATTTCTAGCTATTTTAATTTTCTTTTTAAATTATTTTTCTAAACATTCTGTGAGAGGGCCGGGGATTTAGCTCAGTGGTTCTGCCACCTGCCTCGCAAGCGCAAGGTCCCGAGTTCGATCCCGGTACCAAAAAAAAAAAGCAAAGGGTAAACATTCTGTGACAAGCACAAAAACATAGGAACAAGATTTTCCCTAAAAGTACCCTACAGTCAAGTAAGTCTCAAAGTGTGATTAGGCCAGTAGAACAAACTTGCTAGAAATCTAAATTCCCAGGCTCTCCCTAGACATACTCATTCTGAAGCGGAGCCCAGCAAAATATGGTTTTGAAAACTTTTGATTTGATTCTGATGCTTGCTAAAGCTTGAGAACTACTGTGTGAAGGTATAACTTGTAGGTCTGAACTTGATCCATGTCACCTTTATACTGTACAATCATAAATATTAAGCTGGACAAAGCTCATCGGTACAGCACTTGCCTAACATGCATGACACTCTGGGTTCAGTCCTCAGCACCAAAACAAAAATACTGCAAATCTTTCTTTTTTCCTGAATACTCTTTGCAACTCTTGTTCATAAAGTCTTCCTTTTACTTTTTGAATACCTGCTCTAAGAGTCTTTTCATGGAATTCCATCCTGCCTGCTCCCAGATGGAGTCTGGCTATGTTGAATTCATCAGCCTCCCCAGTTGCTAGGACTAAGGTACATACCACAGGAGCCTTTTGAGAATAGCTCCTCCTGTGCCCAGTTACTACCTGGTATGGGAAAGGCACATGGGGCAGAGGACGTATCTCAGTGGGACAGTGCTTGCCTAACATGTGGAAGACACTGGGCTTGATTTTCATCACCACAAAAAAGGAAAGAAGGAAAGGACAGAAGGATGGAAGGAAGGAAGGAAGGAAAGAAGGAAGGGGATGTGCTTTTTTAAAAAAAATTTTTTGAGAGTGGGCTCACAGGTAACCTGTCTCAAGGAGACCTAACATAAATCTTAAAAAGTGAAGTCCTGGACACTGCCCAAAGTGTTTACATTTAAAAATAAAAAGTTAAATCCCAGTGGTCCAACAAAAACACATCCATGCCAAGACTGGACATTAGCTGTCAGATCACTTGCTTCCTGTCTAATTTTCAAATCAGTAAACTGCTGAACAAAGAAAATCCTAATTTGAAGCCCAGCTTCAACAAAGACGATGACAATATTAATCCTTTAGAATTGTCTTATCTATAAAGACAATGCTACCTACTTAAAAGAAGTGTTTGAAAGATTAATATACTCAAAAAATCTGTCCTATACTAAACCCTCAATAAATTTTCATAACATTTGTGATGTTTGTTTCCTGCACCATTTTGATTATATGCTTTATTCACTTGTATTTATGAATAGTTATCTTATCTCTTCTGTTTAAACTCATCTTTACTGGGGCAGAGATGACCATCTGCATCCTTTAAGTACCTATAATACTATACCGACTTCAGTCATTAGTCCCTACTGAGCCCACTCACGTTTCAACCAAAGTTTCTTATGACTGGAAGTCTATCTGCAGTAGGGATCTGGAACAACAAAGTCAACTCTTAGTATAGATGTACATTTCATAGAGGTGTGCATGTGGCTGCCTATAACAATCCCAGAAATTTTGATTCCCTTCCTTATATATATAACATACAAAAGAACAAGAAAAATGGTGGTAATTCTGTTACTAAAAGTGGATGACTTTTGCTTTTACATTTACTACATTTGTTAAAAGCAATACAGGAAGTTTAGAAGTGCCAAACAGAAGTTATGAAAAAAATTGATTTTGGTTGTAACTGAGTTTTAACAATTCAAATACTAATGATGCTGTCTGTGGTGATGGTGGAAGGATGGTGTGTTTCACAGCAGCTAATGCTAGGTGCTCATCTCATTTTTCCAATTTGAAATATGGACAGAAAAACTGCTATCTACCCCACAAAGATCCTGTGAAAGTTAATAAGGCAATTAAGTTAATCTTAATTAGGCAATGAAGATCATGGAATTTGGAGGGAAGAAGAAGGAAGCACGGGGATCTCATATAAGCAAGTTAGGAGCTTACTACAACTCCTATGGTCAAATAAGAAACAGTATGTCATACTTTCCCCTGACAAAATTTTCTTTTATTTTTAACATTGTAGGTACCCATGCCTTTTAAGCACCAGTGAACAATTAATTCTCATATTGAACTGGGCATGGTTAATATCATTTATTCATGATAGTTTTTGTACTTTCTGAATTTTGCCTACATCTCCTTATTAAATAAATGACTTACTTTCAGGTTAATTTAACAATTGCCTCGAAACTTAACTCTTCTTTCTCCTCATACTAGCTGTGCTACAGTTATTTTTTTTTCTTTCAAAAGTATAATCCTTAAATTGTGAGAAACATAGTAATAATGAATTTGTCAAATTTAGGGTTGGGAATGGAGCCCACTGGTAAAGCACTTGCCTAGCATGTGTGAGGCTCTGGGTTCGATCCCCAGCAGCACGAAATTAATATATAAATAGTCAAATTTAGTTTGTGAAAAAATGTTTCTAACTAATCAAGGTTCCATGTGAGGAAATGAACACTGAATTAATCAAGTGGATTCTATTTGATAAGACAGAGAAAGGCTTCCCACTTCCTCAGTGAGGTAGGAAATGATTATTTTACCAAAGTACAATTCAAGTGATATATTCAGATGCAATTTTAAAAGTCTACTTCACTATTCACATGTATCATCAAAGAAAATGTAGCTTTTGATGACAGATAAAAGTGCATGATAGTGTTAGTGCAGATTGATATCATTTTTGTGCTCAAAGCTTTGGTAATTCAATTCTTTGTATTCTGTAGGAGAAAATATAGTGCCACTGCACATGTAACTGCTAAGTCACAGAAAAAAACAACTCCTACCTAAAGGGCATATCCAATTTATCAAGTTATAAGAATTCAATTAAAAATCAATTCCAGGCTGGGCATATACCTGTAATCCCAGCATCTGGGGAGGTTAAGGGAGGAGGATCCCAAGTTCACAACTTAGAGAAATGCTGTCTCAAAGTAAAAAGAGCTAGGGACGTAGCTCATGGCTAGTGCTCACCTAGCATTGGAGAGGCCCTGAGTTCAGTTCCTAGTACAGTAAATAAATAAATAAATAAATAAATTCTTTGTGGTTATGAGTAAAATGTCAAAATAAAATAACGCTTCCTGCTTGAATTAGTCTTTTGAAAAAAAACTTTATTGAAAAATATCCCTTCAAGGTAAGTTACCTTACCTGTCTTGTAATGAAGGTGCATTATAGATATAACATTTTTGTATGGGCCAGGGAAAACAGGAGAGAAAATAACACGTGAAGGATTTCTCTTTCAAATACATAATTTCTTTTGAAGAAATAGACATTAGGAGCAAATCAGCACTAATACCATTTATGAGTGACAATCTTACAAATTCTCTGTGGGCAGGATTGTAAGAAGTAAACGAATTTGCATCTCCAGTTTAACACTTTTGTCTATGTATATAAAACTACGCACATCAAGTTCTAGTTATTTGTACTATAAATTGTAAGACGCACAGGGAATGAGAAACCAACTGGTGTCTTGGTGATTCCATGAGAGGAAGAAAAGGCACAAAAGGAACATCAAGCGCCTTGATAGCTTGGAATAGCAGTAGAAATGAGAATAGAGAGGTGGAAAAAGATCTTTTAAAATATCCTGACAATCAGTCCATTACTTTTCTCCTCTTTTTTAAGATCTCCAGCCTGGACTAGGCCATTTCATTCAACTTCCCAGCCCATCGTGTCCTTGGACATTTATTTACCGTACCTTCTTCACTGAGAGAATTTCCACTCCCCTCCCCTTCTAGTAGTCGTGAACTTCAGACCCTCGGCTCCAACACTCACTCCCTTAACTCTGTTTATACGGAGCTTCCCTGCATCCTTCCCGCTGCTCAACGCGGAAGTGCGACTGGACGACGCACCGCATGGCATCCTAGGAAATGTGGTCTCCCAGACGCTTTCGCCTGGCTCCTTAGAGTGGGAAAGACCATAAAGGAGTCAATTAAAACTACAATTACCGATAGGCAACCCGAGACACCATCTTCCTTTCTGCCCTCCTTCCTATTGCCTTCCTCTTCCTCCACTCTTTGGACGCCAAATCTCTTAGCATCGCGGTATTTGTAGTTCATTCTGGACGAAAGGGCCCAGCGCTTGAGGGACTAGAGAGGCCGAAAGACTTTAATTCCCAGAGGGCAGAGCGGAAGCTGCGCCTGCGTAGTCTCAGCGAGGGCGTGTATGTCTCTTGTGTCTGAGGGAGAGCGAGAGTGAGTGAGTGTGAGTGCGGGGTGGGGTGGTGGCCGTTACGTTCGGGGCAACGGCTACGGCAGTGGAGAAGTAAAAAGAGAAACAACGTCCGGTGCTTCCGTCTTCGCTCAGGAGGAGGAGAAGGAGCTGGTAGGAAAGTGATTCGCCCTGGGCCTGGAGTAGACCGAGTCTGGCCGGTGGGGGTTCTGGGCTATGAGCCTTTGAGGGTCGCGGAGCGAGACCCGAGAGCCGAGAGCTATGTCTCAGCCGCCGCCGCCGCCGCCTCCTCCGCTGCCGCCTCCTCCTCCCCCTCCTGAGGCTCCGCAAACTCCGTCGTCTTTGGCGGCGGCGGCGGCAGCTGCTCCGGGAGGGCTTTCGAAGCGTAGAGACCGGAGAATCCTTTCCGGGAGCTGCCCAGATCCGAAGTGCCAGGCGCGCCTGTTCTTCCCGGCCTCCGGTTCGGTCAGCATCGAGTGTACGGAGTGCGGACAGCGGCACGAGCAGCAGCAGCTGCTGGGGGTGGAGGAGGTGACCGACCCGGACGTCGTGCTGCACAACCTGCTGCGGAACGCGCTACTGGGGGTGACGGGAGCACCCAAGAAGAACACGGAACTGGTAAAGGTGATGGGCCTTTCTAACTACCATTGTAAATTGCTGTCGCCCATACTAGCTCGATATGGAATGGACAAACAGACAGGCCGGGCCAAGCTTCTCCGGGACATGAACCAGGGCGAACTGTTTGATTGCGCCCTGCTGGGTGACCGGGCCTTTCTCATAGAACCAGAGCATGTTAACACGGTGGGGTACGGAAAGGACCGCTCCGGAAGCCTCCTCTATTTACATGACACTCTTGAGGATATCAAGAGAGCTAATAAGAGTCAGGAATGCCTCATTCCAGTGCATGTGGATGGAGATGGACACTGCCTGGTGCATGCTGTATCTCGGGCTCTCGTAGGCCGAGAGCTCTTCTGGCATGCCCTGAGAGAGAATCTTAAACAGCACTTTCAGCAGCACCTGGCCCGATATCAAGCCCTGTTCCACGACTTTATTGATGCTGCTGAATGGGAGGACATAATCAATGAGTGTGACCCTCTATTTGTGCCCCCTGAGGGTGTTCCCTTAGGCCTGAGGAACATCCACATATTTGGCCTTGCTAATGTGTTACATCGTCCTATAATTCTGTTAGATTCCCTCAGTGGCATGAGAAGCTCTGGTGATTATTCAGCCACCTTTCTGCCTGGGCTCATACCTGCAGAGAAGTGCACTGGGAAAGATGGTCATTTGAACAAACCAATCTGTATTGCATGGAGTAGCTCTGGTAGAAACCATTACATCCCTTTGGTAGGCATAAAAGGGGCGGCTTTGCCCAAACTACCTATGAATTTACTTCCTAAAGCATGGGGTGTGCCACAGGACCTTATTAAAAAGTACATTAAACTTGAGGAAGATGGTGGTTGTGTTATAGGAGGAGACAGAAGTTTGCAAGATAAATACTTACTTAGGCTTGTTGCTGCTATGGAAGAAGTCTTTATGGACAAACACGGTATACATCCTAGTTTGGTTGCTGATGTCCATCAGTATTTCTACAGAAGGACTGGAGTGATAGGAGTCCAGCCCGAAGAAGTTACAGCAGCTGCTAAAAAGGCAGTAATGGATAATCGCCTTCACAGGTGTTTGCTCTGTGGCGCCCTTTCTGAACTTCATGTTCCTCCAGAGTGGTTGGCTCCAGGAGGGAAACTATATAACCTGGCAAAAAGTACTCATGGACAGCTGAGGCCTGACAAAAATTATAGCTTTCCCTTGAACAATTTGGTTTGCTCATATGATTCAGTGAAAGATGTTCTGGTACCAGACTATGGATTGAGTAATCTAACAGCTTGTAATTGGTGCCATGGCACATCTGTGCGAAGGGTCAGAGGAGATGGATCTATTGTATATTTGGATGGAGACAGAACTAATTCTAGGTCTACTGGTGGCAAGTGTGGTTGTGGATTCAAACACTTTTGGGATGGTAAAGAGTATGACAATCTACCAGAAGCTTTCCCTATCACTTTGGAATGGGGAGGAAGAGTGGTCAGAGAAACAGTGTATTGGTTCCAGTATGAAAGTGATCCATCTTTGAATAGTAATGTGTATGATGTTGCAATGAAACTTGTTACCAAGCACTTTCCAGGTGAATTTGGGAGTGAAATTCTAGTTCAGAAAGTTGTTCACACTATATTGCATCAGACTGCCAAAAAGAATCCTGATGATTATACTCCTGTAAATATAGATGGTGCTCATGCCCAAAGAGTTGGAGATGTACAAGGACAAGAATCAGAGTCTCAGCTCCCAACTAAAATTATTCTTACTGGACAGAAAACAAAAACTTTGCACAAGGAAGAGTTAAATATGAGTAAAACTGAAAGAACTATTCAACAGAATATTACAGAACAGGCTTCTGCAATGCAGAAACGGAAAACAGAGAAGTTAAAACAAGAACAAAAAGGACAGCCCAGAACTGTTTCTCCCACTACCATTCGTGATGGTCCATCCTCTGCACCTGCTACCCCTACCAAGGCTCCCTATTCACCTACAACTTCTAAGGAGAAGAAGATCCGAATAACAACTAATGATGGTCGACAGTCCATGGTTACACTCAAGTCTTCAACAACCTTTTTTGAACTTCAGGAAAGTATAGCCAGAGAATTCAACATTCCTCCATATTTACAGTGTATTCGATATGGCTTTCCTCCTAAAGAGTTACTGCCACCACAGGCAGGAATGGAAAAGGAGCCTGTTCCTTTACAGCATGGTGACAGAATTACAATAGAGATTCTAAAAAGCAAAGCAGAAGGTGGTCAGTCAGGTATAGCACACTCAGCTCACACTGTGAAACAAGAAGAGATTGCTGTTACTGGTAAGCTGTCATCGAAGGAGCTTCAGGAGCAAGCTGACAAAGAGATGTATTCCTTGTGTCTTTTAGCAACATTAATGGGTAAGATCAATTTAACTATTAGATGGTATATCTTAAATTATGAATATACACTGAGTTTTTCTGTTGTCTTTGGGGGAAATTATGGTCATTGTAAATATTTCTAAATTTTAGGAGAAAATTTTCTTTAGTATTTTTGTTTTTTTTGTTTTTTGTTTTGGTACCAGGGATCGAACTCGGGTGCTTAGGTTGAGAGGCAGGTAGTGGAACCACTAAGCTAAATCCCCGGCCCTTCTTTAGTATTTTGACAGGTGTTAATGTGATTGTTAAATGAATATTAGGATAACATAACTACAAAGTGAGAATAGTTCCTCAGTTGTCAGTAGATTATTTAAATATATCTTATTTTTATGATTTTTTAACAGACATATACTGTGTCTAAATAACCTTTTAACTCCCTGAGCTTCGTTGGGCCTATCTTGCTCCTTTTTCATTTATTTTTAAATTTCACTTTCCTGCCTGTCATATGATTTCAGGACTTCCTGCTTGATGAATTGCAGTTTCTGGTATTTATATTCTTGCTGTACTACCACCTAATAGTCTTTCTCTTTCATTTCCTTTTCTCCTTTTCTCAATCCATCATATTTTTCTTATGAGTATGCCAGGATTTGTGTTTGGGTAATTTCAGTGCTAAGTGAATCTTTGCCATTGATCATAATGAACTATTATATAGCTCGTGAGAAACATAAACAGATAGATAAGGGGGTTAAAAAGCTTTTCTTTTAAACAATTCAGCATAAATTAAAGAAAAATATATTATCAGCCAAATATGTAATTTAAAGCTTTAGATAATTTGGAACGCTATCTAGTGGTGCACATTTTACATTATCTTTATTTGCTTAATCTTTACTTTTTAGTTCACTGTTACTATGCTTTACCAAGTCTTCAAAATATGAAGTAAAATTTAAATGTTAGGTATGAGAAGGGCCTTATTTTTCCTGAGATTAGAGTTTTCAAGTAGAGAGATGATCTGAGTTTTGATTCTGTAAGAGTATACCAGTGAATTGAGCACTGACCTATCATAGTGAAGATTATTCTTGGTTTACTAATTTCAGGGTCCTAGCAGTTAATAGGAGATCTAAAAACTGCAAATTTATAATTTGGTACTGTTGAATTTTAGTTTGGCAGACATAGTAATTGAGTTGGAGGATATGCCAGGAGCTGTCTTAGGCATTTTAACATACTTCTATCAGAGATTTTCATTTCTTAGTGACTGGGTGAAATAGAGGAAAGATTGTGTGATCTTTGGAGTCAGAAAGACCTAGAATTTGAATCTTGGCTTCACTACTTATAAGCTTAGTGATTTGAGGCAAGCTGTTTCACTTCACAGTACTTCAGTTGTTTCTGCTATACAAAATTCCCCTTTTAGTTGATATGTAAGAGTAATAATGGTAAATTATTCCTAGAACTCTGAAAATTAAATACCATCCTCACAGAATGGATAAAATTAGATACATGCAGAAGGTATTTTAAAAGACTGGCTGTCTTCCATGTGAAAAACAGAAAAGAGATCTTTCTCATTTGAAGGTGAATTGCTGAAGATGAGGCCCCCATCTTCTCCAACCTTGCATATTCAGTACCTAGTAGATTACCCAGCAGGTAGTACCCACTTTGAAATTTTTTAAATTGAATTCAATAGATGACATTAGCATAGCTAAAGAAAGGCTGTGTCTGCAGAAATGGAATGGATGGTCAGCATTGGACATTGAAAAAGAGTCTAAAAAGCAGAATTTGGTAATGCTTATGCACTGCTGTACAAAGGATAAAGGAACATCATCTGAGGCTCATGATAATTCTGGTAACTAGAAAGGTAATCTTTGCTGAGTGGCAGGAATATTTGATCATTCCTGACCATGGTCTCTCCTGAAAGATTTTAGTCCCTTTATCTTATCCATATTCATCAAGCATTTATTCTTATTCACTTAGCTTCCTGATAATAAATTTTGATATATAGGTAAGAAAACATATAAGGATTGTTTTCATTTTGAAGGCTATGTTGTCTATTGTGGATAAGCAAATTGCTACAAGTGGGATTATGATTAGTAGTCTTAAAAAAATCTGATCAGTATGATTATATATTTCATAAGGAAAATTATTAAAATACAATCCTGGCTTATAACTACTTTTTTGAGTCTGATTTGAGCTTTCTGGACCTGAATGAGAACTAGACTGAGAGCTGCAATCAGTGAGTTCACTAACATAATGCTTTCTGTTTCTGATCTCTTCCCTTTTTACCTCTAATATTTATGTTGCTATCCACAAACCTACAATCTTTTTCCTCCTCTCTCTCTGTCTCTCTCTCTTTCCTCCTTGCATTCATTTCTTTTTTGTACTGAGGATTGAACCCAGTGGCTATATCCCTATCCCTTTTAACTTTTAAAACAGAGTCACATTAAATGCCCAGGCTGGCCTCAAACTTTCAGTCCTTCTGCCTCAGCCTCTCAAGTAGCTGAGATTACAGGCATGTACTACCATGCCTGACTGACACATTTCTGTATCTTCTACTGCCTCTGCCAATACAAAGTTTGAGTGTAAAGATATGTCTGATATATCTGGTAATTTTATAGTAGTAGCCCTTGAGAGACTATTTAAATAAGTCAGTGGCTTTTTTTTCCAGGCTGCCCTCAAACTTGTGATCCTTCTGCTTCATCCTGCTGGAGTAGTGGGATTACAGGTGTGCGCCAACATGCCTGGCTGCTGGTCCTCTACAAATATTTGTTTTCTCTGTTTAATTTTCTTATAACAATTTGAAATATGTACAAGATATTCTTAATAAAAAGTTATGTGTTTGTGAAAATGTCAAGTTTGGAATAGTCACATACATCCAGCCATATAAAAAGGATGTTGGGAAGCTAATGATGTTCAAAATGGGGAGGGGTGAAAAATGACATGGACTGTTTAGAAAATTGCAAATTTCAAAATGTAGAAATTACATTGTGGATTGCCAAATGGGAGCAAGGCTGCTCTGCTGCAATGTTTAGAAAATAACTTATCAAGCTTTATGCTGTGGAAAGAGCATCTTATTGAAGTTTAGGTTTAAATATCACTTTAAATCTTATTATTATTAGTACGTGTTTGCAGTATGTGATTACATTCATCATAGGAAGTTGGTACATGTACATAACACATTTTAATTCTTTTTTTATCCCCTTCCCCCCTCCATGTCTTTGTCCCCTTCCCTTTGGAAAAACTGTATCTCCTTGTTTCCCATTGTCTGTCTTTTATTTTGCTTCTTTATTCATACTTTGGGTTTCTTATGTCGGAGAAACCATGTGATATTTAAGCTTATGTGTCTGATTTATTTCACTTAACATTATTGTATCAAAGTGCATCCATTTTCCTACAAATGACTCAAATTTACCTTTCTTTATGGCACAGTAGTTCTTCATTGTATATAAATATCACATTTTCTTTATTCATTTGTTGATGGATATATATACATCTATATATGTATATATATACAGTCTGTTTCCACAATTTAGCTTTTGTGAGTTGTGCAGCGAAATACTGCTTTTTAAGGATTGGAGAGACTTTTGCTGACCATTCTAAATAGGTCTCTTTATCATTATACCCTGTTCATTTCTATTGTAGCACAAGTTTTAATGATCTTATTTGTCCTTCCTCACTAGATTCTTAAGCCCACCAAGGTAGAGTCTTGTAGCCTATTTTGTTCACTAATAAATACTTTATCACCTAATACAAGGTCTAGCAGATAGTAGGTACCAAATAGATGCTTGGTGGATGAGTGAATGAAGATTATTTCAGCAAAATAAATATGTGCTGAGCTGAAGACTGTGTTGCAGGTACGAAGATGAATGAAACACAGGCTTTGCCTGCCATAAACTTAGCTGCATGATCCCCACTAAGGGAGTCCCATACTTTTGTAATTTTTGGCAACACACTGCCAGCTTTCTTTCTTACAGACATAAAATTATAAAACTCTAATATATGACCAATACTGCATTTTAGAAAACGTCTCACTTGATTAAATATTATATATATATGTGTGTATACAATTGTGTATCTTCATTAAATAAGGCTAATAGTTAAGAACATGTGCTTTTCTTTTGCTTTTAGGTAGAACATTCATTAAATAGAATTTGTCTTATATCAACAAAACTAAGTCTTTCACATTAGTCTTTTGCTTAATGAAAACCATTCATAGAATGGTTCACATTGATTCACATTGAATCAGATGATGGTAGTATAAAATGGAAAAATAATGTTCTACCTGTAATATCTCATGTTTTAAGCTGTTCTGTCCAGAACACCAGAGGTTGTTGAGCTTGTTTTTCATCTTCATTTTTTTATATAGTAACTTGAATAACCCCAACTCTGGCTTTGCAAAATATGTTACTGAAATTTCTTTTATACAAATTGTATGTGGTTTTGTGTGTGTGTGTGTGTGTGTGTGTGTGTGTGTGTGTGTGTTAGATATGATAGGTGGTACATGATCCACCATAAATGCTAGGCTAATTTCTTTTTTCTAAGTACTGTGTTGCATTAAGTTTCTAGTGTTTTTTTGCAGTACTAGGAATTGTACCCATGGGCACTCTACTCCTGAGGAATATTTCCAGCACTTTTTACTTTTTATTTTGAGACAGGGTCTTAGTTGCCCAGGCTTGTCTTAAACTTGTGATCTTCCTGCCTCAGTCTCCAGAGTAGCTGGAATTACAGATGTGTGCCACTGCACCTGGCTTTTTTTCTTCTCTTTTGTATTAAAGAGTTAAAGACAGGTTTAAGCAAAAACCAGAATTTATTAGTTTGGAGTTAAACAAAATTAGACTATTTGTAATATATACCTTATTTCACTGCAAAGGTTACCATCCTTTAAGAAACTGAGAAACTTGTTTGATTTTGACATACCTTTTCTCTTTCCGAAAAAAACTATGTGATGTTTTAAGCATGGTTTAGATAAGAACATCTCCCCAGAGGCCTCATACACTCATAGACTGGACTTTTGGAAGGTGATTGGATCATGGAGTATATACCTCACTTACTGTTAGGAGGTGGGGTCTGGTAGGAAGAGGCGGGACACTGAAGGGATGACCAGGAAGGGTGTATCTCCTTCCCTGACATGAGCAGCTTTCCTCTGCCAGACCCTTCCCCCGTGCCTTCCTCCTGCCTTAGTGCCGACCAACTATGGACTTAAAATATGAGCCAAAATAAATGTTTCCTCCTTTACATTGCATTGTCTGGTATTATATCTCAAGTGTGGTGGTACTGGGGATTGAACTTAGAGCTTTTGCACTGGGCTACATTCCAGCCCTGATTTTATATTTTTAGACAGCCTCTCACCAAGTTGCACAATTGGCCAGGCTGGGCTTGAATTTGCTGTAGTCCTGACTCAATTTCTAAGATGTTGGGATTGCAGATGTGTCCCCCCACACCCAGATTGGTTTTTTTTGGGGGGGGAACAGGGATTGAACTGGGGACCTTGTGCTTGCGAGGTAGGTGCCGAAGCCACTGAGCTTAATCCCTGGCCCCATATTGGTTTCAATGTATATTTTAAAAGTTAGCTGGGCTTGGGGCACAGGTTTATAATTCAAGTACTCTGGAAGCTGAAGCAGGAGAATCCTGAGCTTGAGGCCAACCTGGCCAACATAGGGAAACCTTGTCTCAAAACAACAACAAAATACAGGGGCTTGGGATGTAGTTTAGTGGTAGAGCACCTGCTCAGCATACACTAGGCCCTGTTTTGAACTCCAGCAAAGAAAAGGGGAAAAAAACAAACAAAAAAACCCAAAAAGATGGTGAGTGTTTTATAATTTTATACTACTTCATTAGTCTTTTTTTCTTTTCTTTTCTTTTTTTGGTGTTGCTGGGGATCAAACTCAGGGCCCTGTGCATGTTGTTAAGCAAAGTGCTACCACTGAGCTATAGCTACACTTGATGTCCATAAATGCCTCAGGATTTTCCAGAATCACACTTGAGATTCAGACATTTTTCAGATGACATGGAATCTCACTATTATTATTGAATCTTTATTTTTCTTCAGATTTTGGATGACTTGAAAGTTTCAAATCGAAACAGCACTTATACGTATTATTATTCCTTGTATGCCATCCAACTGCCCTTCTGTTGATTTATATAGAGCATATTTGTAATGGGGGCAGTCATAAGATTGAATAAAAACTAAAGCATATAGATAAATTTTAAAATAAATATATATGTTATAAATGGTTATTTTACATAATCATGCTTTGAAAATTATGTTAAGTATTGATTAGATTCCTATCTATGCTCAGCAATTTGATCCCTTTTATTTCCCTTAATATTTTTTCAATTATAACATAATATTTTTTAATTCAAACAATTCAAGCATGTATAAAATAAAATATGGTAGTTCTCAGGTTTTTTTTTAACGTTTGCACTCACTAGAGAAACTTGTTATTAGATTGGGATGTATCCGTTTAGACTCATGTACTTGTGCATGTGTATGTGTTTATACACAATTGAGTTAACTATATCCTTTAATACTGATAGTAATACTAAAAGCTGTGTGGCTGGATAATTTTAAGGGACTGAGTACAAGAAGAGAAACAGGTATACCTTTCTTAAAAAGTTTTAACTATTGATAGAGTTTATTTTTAGGTGGGAGAATCCACACGAAAAAATGGAGGGGTGGCAACAATTCTTTCAGCAAATAAGTACCTTTGGGAATCTCTTGAGTAGAAACAGTCCTGTGGTCCTACTTTAAATTTAGAACTGTTAGGTGGGTATGGTGGCTCATACCTGTAATCCCAGCATTCTGAGGGGCTAAGGCAAAGTATTTCAAGCCCAGTCTGGGCAATTTAGTGATTTAGGAAGAACCTGTCTCAAAATTTTAAAAGGTGGTGATACAACTCAGTGAGAAAGTCTTTGGTTGAATTCCCAGTACAGAAAGAAAACATTTGTACCTGTTTATTGAAATTATTATTACAAAGTTTGAAATTGTTTACTTAAAATACATTGTTTATTTTATGGTCATAGATACTTCAAAGTTAGTTTGGGGTATTTGGAGTTTTAAAAGTATATTTCATGTAGATGTTAGATTTTTACATTTCTCCCTTTATAAATTGCAAAGTTTAAACTTCATACGGTGTTATTTATTTATTATATTTTTTAATTTGTGCACAATAATTGTACATGTTTATGGGTACAGTGTGATATTTTGATACATGTATATGATGTGTAGTGATAGATGGGGGTTATGATATATATGTCATCTACAGGATTTCGGGGAACATTACAGCATATTGGGAACGTCTACAAACTGTTTTGAAATACACATTTTGTCAATTATAATTACTCTCCTGTGTTGCTGAACATTAGGTGTTATTTTACCAGTCCAACTGCACCACCATACCCATTTCCACCTTCTCCCTCATACCATTTCCCCAGATCACCTTTTTAAATATTTAAGGTTAGAAAATCAGAATGATGACCTTTGAAAATCACTTTTTTTTTTTGGTACTGGGGATTGAACTCATGTCCTTGCGCTTGCGGGGCAGGCAGAGGAACCACTGAGCTAAATCCCTGGCCCTAAAATCACTTTTAATCCCATTTTGTTATTAGAAAAAGAAATATATTTTTAAACAGTTCATTTTAACAATGTTTAAAATTAAAAATTGTTATAGAAAAAATTTGGATAAATTAAAAGAAAAATTATCCATAATATCATTGAAGGCTGTAGAAGGAAGGACTGGTGGAAGATGAGGCATGAACAGATGTTATTTATGGATATTTATATCCATATACAATACATTGGTTAAAAGTACTTTACTGTTTTACTATGAAGAAACAGTTGAATTATAAAGTAAAACTGATTGGAGACTATAAGAGAAAAACATATGTTAACATAATATTTGGTAGAGGCTTTACCATAAGTTTACTTTCTAATGAAATGGTAGAAAAATCATTTTGTCTCTTTGCTTTTGCTATGATTTTGGTTTATTTAACTCTCAAAGAGAAAACAGTTGCTACTATTAGTTATATTTTATAACATCGAAGAAAAGTTATGCTGTGTCAGTTTTTTTCTGGATTGCTTTTAGGCATTGTTTAAAAGGAAAAACCTCATTTGTACTATTTATTCTATACATCATTCAATCGGTAGTAAGAGTGCTGCTGTTTTGTTTTTGTTTTTGTTTTTGTTTTTGGTACCAGGGATTGAACCTGGGTCCTTGAGCTTGCAAGGCAGCCGGCAGAACCACTGAGCTAAATCCCCAGCCGGAGTGCTGCTCTTAGTTCAGCACTGTGCCAGGTCCTAGGAATAGAAAGTCTGATAGGCCACTAACTTTAGCCTGAATCTGAAAATCTTTTAGTTTAGAAGGGGAAAGAGAAAGTAAGCTAAATTAGCCTGCAGCATCGTAGGGGCCCTGGTATTCACGTACATATATATGAAAATCAAAAGACATAAGTGATACCTAAATAGTTTTTTTATTGCTATGTGTGTGGTACATAATAATTACATTTATTTGAGGAGTTGGTACGTGTATATAACCCATCTTAATTCTTTTTGTTTGTCCCCAAACCTTCCCATCCCTCCCTGCTCCTTCCAACACTTGGCCCCCTTCCCATTTACAAAAGCTCTATTGCCTTATTTTTGGTCTTCAATTCTTTCTTTTCTATCCCTTTTTCTGCCCTTCCCTTCCCCCTATACAAAATAATTATTGGCCTTTAGGAAACTGAAGCAGTTTGCTTTGTAAAAATTAAGGCAAGATATGATGTGAGATGAGAGAGGCATGTAAGGGCCAACTAGAAAAGTGTCTCATATGCTGGGTAAAAGGAACTTGGATTTCGTCATAAGCTTTTGAGGAACTAGTAAAGGTTTAACTAGGAAAGCTATATGGAGGAGGGATTTACAGAGAAGACAAGGGAAACCCAGTTCTGAGGCAGGAGACAGCCAGGGCGATAGTAAGAGGGATAGAGAGAAATGGAGTGGAGAGCCGTCTAAGTCTGGTGGACTTGGGCAGAGTGACTGAAATCTAGTCATTTTTCACATTTCTGTTATCAGCAAACATGACTTCAGTTGGAGGTCATTATATACCAAAGGAAATAATTCATCTATTTTTTTTTCTCCAACCAGTGTGAATGCCTTAAGTTTCTACACCAGAAGACTATGAATAGGGTCATGAAATTTATTTTAACACAATTTGACCTCTAGGGCAGGTTTAATACTGGGAAAGGTGTAAGGTTTGGATATGCAGGATTCAAGTCCAGGCTTTAGCACTTATTACTAGCTGTGTGATCTTAGGACAGTTATTTGAGCACTCCAAGATTGTTTCCTTGTCTATAAAATAGAGCTTGGTTGTGATGAGTAAATGAGTCTATATTAATTGCCTTCCCAGAGCTAGGTAGGTAATAGAGGTTTAGACAGTATTTATCCTTCCCTTAAGTCAGATGAAGGGAATGAAAATTGGTTCTTGAGGGAGAGAAGGTTAAAAAAAAGGTCTTACTCTAATGTATAAAATTAATATATGCACACAGTACATAAACATATACAGTGTTACATATCTGGTATTCAAATGCCATGGGCAGTGAGGCAGGTTAGGAAAATAATGTCTAATAATGGCTTTTAGGGGAAGATAATGAAAATAAGGTGGAGAAATATATAGTAGAGTAAGTAATCTGCCTGCTTGAAGACTAATCATGTATATTAAGTATTAAGAAATGTAATTTTTTTCTTGTTAGTACACAAGTGATCAGTTCTGAGAAGTTAATCATTTTGGCACCTGTTCAGAGTCTTATTCCCCCAAAAAAGTGTTACTGTGCATTTTTTTATATCTTCCAAATAAATGATATCCTTAGTAAATGTTTAAATACATTAAGGATAGCATTAAGAGAAGTTATTACTATAGAAATAATTTATCCAAATGAAATTTAATGATAAGTTCAGCAATCAGAGCTTCTACCAGGAGTTATAAATAATTCTGAATTTGGGGCACTTAATAATCTTCAGAATTTTAAATTAAACTCCTGTGTATCTACCCTTTTATATATAGGCATTCTAGTAATAGTACTGCATCATTAGTAAAGTATATATGTTTAACTAAATGTTTCAGTTAATTGAAACTTCAAGTGCTAAGGTTTTAAAAATTTGTATATTAACTAGTATACTGAAGTTAACTTTAGCCACCTGCCACACAAATTCATACTCCTGTTCATAAACATGGGGAGAGATTGTATATGCATAGTGATTAATTAGCATCAGCAGTTATTGCCATGTAAAGTTCAGATTCAACAGTATGATTTTCTAAAAGATAAAAGTTAACCCTTCCTTGTTAAAAACAACTCAGTTTTTCTAATAAAAGTAGTACATACACATTAGCATATTAAAAATAATGAAAGTATACAGAAGCAAAGGGAACCATATTCCAAAAACAAAAAATAATGTTTATATTCCTTCCATTCTTCGACTTCTTCAGAAATCATTTACAATGATTCTCAGTGTTTTTTGTTTTTTTGTTTTTTTCTTGCGCTGGGAATTGAACCTAGAGCCTTGTCTCATACATGCTAAGCATGTGCTCTGTACCACGGAGCAACACTCAGAGCCCCATCATTCTCCATTTTTTATTTGAAACTTATCAAACAATATTTTTGAAATCATTTCTTTCTGTAGATATTTTGTGGGCTTGTAAAGGTTATTCAAAATTTCTTGAAATCTTTTCTCCCTTAATCTCTTATTTTGAGAGTCAACTTCAGAAAAACAAAATCGAGGGCTGGGGATTTAGCTCAGTGGTTTCGCCCCCTGCTGTGCAAGTGCAAGGACCCAAGTTCGATTCCCAGTACCAAAAAAACCCACCAAAATTGAATTACTTTTGTTCAATCTGCCTATTTTTCTCCCTAGACTCTTTTAATTTACTTGGGTTTAACATAAATACGCAACTTTACATTCTAAAAGTACACATCTTTCTATAGCTTTTTAAAATTTCTAGTGCAGAGTTTATAAATTAGTCTTTTGAGCTGGATTGAGTCTTTAGATATATTTTGTTTAATGTGCGCAGCATTGACTCATGCAACTTTAAAGACATTTTTGAATTAGTGTCTACATTTACAATTTGATAGAATTCATATTGAATATTTGGATTTCTCTTCTCTTTTGAAAACTGTATGACCTTGAAATACTAGTTGTGTACTCTTCCATGATAGCACTTGGCAGTGGGTATCATCTTTAAATAGTCCATGCATTTTCTTGTGTGCCATAGTACTGTCAATCTTATCATCTCTGTATTTTTTTTTTTTTTTTTTGGTACCAGGGATCAAATTTAGGACCTTGTTGTGCTTGTGAGGCAGACACTGGAACCACTGAGCTAAATCCCTGGCCCATCTCTCTGTATTATACCTGGCTGCTTCACTAATTGAGAAGCTCTGCCTTTCAGTCTCTGTTCTAGGCTAATCATATTAAAGCAGCCCTGGGTTGTTGCTTTTGTTTGTTGTTAAAGCAAACCTGGGAGCAAACTCTTTTATTTCTTACACTGTATCTGTTTTTGTCTTACAGGAGAAGATGTGTGGTCTTATGCGAAGGGACTTCCTCACATGTTTCAGCAGGGTGGTGTATTCTACAATATTATGAAGAAAACCATGGGTATAACTAATTTCTTTATTATTAGCTAATATGTCCACTTATACTATTATAAGATTAAGAAAGTTCAAATAGTACTATATTAAAGATACTTCTAGTTAGGGATGGTGGTACATGCCTATAACGGGAGGCTGAGGTAGAAAGATTGCTTGAGCCTAGGAGTTGGAGATCAGCCTGGGCAATATAGGAAGAGCCCGTGTTTAAAACACACCCACCCACATACTTCTGCGTATAGATCTATATATATTTACACATGCATACATACAGATTTATGTACAGATCTGTATATGTATGTATATGTATACATTATATAGATAGATATTAACATATACATATATATTTCCAAGGCTGATTAATTAAGTTCAGAGTCTTCTTTAGCAGTCTGCTTTGTTAAAATAGATTATTATGCTGACATGGTTAGCTGTGTTTCTCCTATGTTATTATTAAACATTTTCCATCACTTTCTGGCTTTTATTTTCTCGTTTAAATTATGTGTATGATTCTTAACAACTAAAGACAATTGTGAAATTAGAAGTGGTTTGGTTAAAATGTTAGTAACTATCCCTGAATCAGATAATATAATATCTTTATTATATTGTGTTTTAGTCATGATTAATATTTTATGTCTCATTGTTTTTAGGTTTTAGGAAATAGCTCATTTTACATTTAATTTTTTTGACATTGTGCATTATTTGTAAAGATATACACTTGTATGTAAACATAAGAGGGAAATTTCCAGGACATGTGTTTGAACCTCACTATTCAAAGATTTGACATGATTGCATTTGGCCTCAGATTTATCACTTTGGCTTATCTCACTGTTCTACCTACCTGGACTCTACAGACAGTAAATGCAAAATCTCTGTTCTGTCATTTTCATTTCTTCCTCATACACATTTTTTTCTTTTTTTAATAAAACTCCTTCAACTTGAGTATTGTAGGAATATTCAGACATATAAAAATAGCAAGAATACTATAATGAGATCTCATTTATGTACCACCTAGCTTCAAAAGTTATCAGTACAGGCCGGGGATTTAGCTCAGCGGTTTCACCACCTGCTGCGCAAGCGCAAGGACCTGAGTTCAATCCCCGATACCAAAAAAAAAAAAAAAAAAAAAAGTTATCAGTACATCTCTACTTCTCAACTGAACTGTATTAAAGCAAATCTCAGAGATAATATAATTTCATCTATATAAGTATGTATCTCTGAAGGTAAGGGGTCTTTTTTTTTAAACACAAATAACCTCAGTACTATTGTCACATCTAAAACAAAAATATATTTCCTTCCAGTGGTGGGGCTTGAACCTTAGTCTCAGGCATGCTGGGCATATGCTGTACCCTAAGCTCCATCCCCAGCTCCCTAAATAATAATTTTTTAAATATCACCCAATAGTGTTTAAATTTCCTTGATATTTGATTCTCTCCAAAAATTGCTTTTTTTTTTTTCTTTATTTGAATCAGGAACCAAAGAAGGCCTTTCTTTTCTTTATTTCTTTTTTCAAAACAGGTCTTTTGGTTTGTGGGGGAGGGTTGTGTTTGTTTTTGTTGTTGTTGTTTGAGACAGGTTCTCATAAAGTTGCTAAGAGTGGCCCAAACTGGGTGTGAACCTGGGATCCTCCTGCCTCAGTCTCCCAGAGTGCTGGCATTACAGGTATGCACCACCACACCTGTATTGAGGCATAATTTATATGGAATAAAATTCGCCTTTCTTAGGTGTTCAGGTACTGGTTTTGTATATCTTGTCAGAAATGCCTAGGATTAGAAATTTTTTGGATTTTGTATATTTTGGGTTTTGGAATATTTATATAGTGAGATATCTTGGGGATGGGTTCTAAGTTTAAACACAGAATTCATTTATGCCTCAATGTACACCTTATACACATAGGCTGAAGGTAATTTTATACAATATCTTAAGTAATTTTGTGTGAGACAGTTTCATGATGGAGGATTTTCATTTGGTGACATTATGTTGGCACTCAAAAATCTTACAAATTTTGGAGCATTTGGGATTTCAAATTATTGTAATAGGAATGCCCAAGCTGTATATAAATTTTATAGAAACATAAAGTCTTGCACTATCAATCAAGATGTAGAATATTTCTGCCACTCCAGAAGGTCATTTTGGGCTTCGTAATCAACACCCTTTCTCTAACTCCCATGCCCCAGCAACCACTAATTTGTTTTGTGTGTTTACCTTTTTCACATTACCATATACGTGGAATCATTTAATGTAACCTTTTGTGTCTGGCTTCTTTGTTTTAGCACAGGAGTTGGCCAACAATAGCCTGAGATCTGCATCAGGTCTCTTGCCTGTTGTATATAATGTTTTATCAGAATACAGCCATGTTTACATATTGTCTGTGACTGCTTTTGCACAACAATAGCAGAGTTGAATAGCTATGATAGAGACCTTATAGCCCACAAAACCTAAAGTGTGTATCATGTTGCTCTTTATGGAAAACAATTGCCTGTTTTTGTTTTGTTTTTAATTAGAATGGGAAAGAGGTTTATTTTGGTTTATGCTTCTGGTCCAAAGTCCAGAGACTAAGTGTCTATGATCCAAGGTCTGATAATGGCTTTTTTTTTGTACCTGGGATGGAACTCAGGACCTTGCGCTTGCCAGGCAGGCACAGTGCCACTGAGCTAAATCCATGACCCAAAATTCTTTCTTTGAGGTTTTTTTGTTTGTTTATTTTTTGGAGACAAGGTCTTGCTTTGTGTTCAGTCTGGCCTCAAACTCATGGCAATCCTCCTGCCTCTGCCTCCCAAGTGCTGGGATTACAGGTGTGCGCCACCACTCCTGGCCCTGATAATGGCCTTCTTGCTGACCAAGTACTGAGACAGGCAGCACAGGACATGACATGGCAAGAGAGAGGAAGTATGTGTATGCCCTATTTCTATTTTAATAAACATTTGTGATTTGTGTTATTTCATATATTAGTTTTTTTATTGCTAATATTTCATTGATTGGATAGCTCACATTTTAAAAATTCATAACCAGCCAGGGGACATTTGAACTGTTTTCAGTTTTTGGCCATTATGCATAAAGCTACTATAAACATTTATATGCAGGTCTTTGTGTAAACATACCTTTTTACTCTTCTTTGGTACATTTTAGAAGTGGAATTGCAAGGTCAGGTGGTAAGTACTGATATATGTTTATAAGAATAAACTTCCAAACCATTTTCCAAAATGTTTAGTCCATTTTGCACTTACACCTGCATCGTATGAGTGTTTCATCTGTTTTGTATCCCTGTCAGCATTTGATAGTGTCAGGTTTTGTTTTTTTTAACATTCTTATAGATTTATAGTACTAGCCCACAGTGGTTTTAATGTACATTTCCCTAAAAAATGATTTTGAACATCTTTTCATATGTTTATTTGCTCTTTTTTGCATATTCTAAAATTTTTAAAATTTTATTATTGAGTTTTGAGTTTTTATGTATATTTTGGGCACTCATGTTTTATTGAATAGGTGTTTTGTTTTTTCCTGGTACTAGGGATTGAACTCAGGACCTTGCACTTGCCAGGCAGGCGCAGTGCAACTGAGCTACATTCCCAGCCCTTATCAGATAGGTGTTTTGTGAATATTTCTCCCAGTCTTTGACTTGTCTTTTTATTCTCTTAATATCTTTTGAAGATCAGAGGTTTTTAATTTAGATAAAGTCCATTTTAACAATTTTTTCTTTTATGTTTCATGCTTTTTGTGTCCTAAATCTTTGCTTAATCCAAGGTCACAAAAATCATGTTTTCTCTTGGAAGTTTATAGCATTTAGATTTTATATTTAAGTTTATGATCCAGATATACTTTGGCTATTAAATATAAGACATGTTGCAAGGTATGAGCCTTTTTTTTCTTGCCATAATGGAGAAGAATTTTCTTTTTAATGTATGGATGTTTAATGCATGGATGTAATAATGTTTGTTTAATGTGTAGTTTTTTTTTTAATGTTAGGTTTTATTCATTAAATCATTTTGTCAAAAATCAGTTGACCATAAATTGTACCACTTGCAAAGGGTGAATTATACCATATGCAAAACATAGCTCAATATATATTTTTTTTTATCTTACATATATGGTCTTGTTCTAGAAACTCTGTTCTGGGGCCGGGGATTTAACTCAGTGGTTCCGCTGTCCCTGCCCCCCAAGCACAAGGTCTTGAGTTCAATCTCTGGTACCAAAAAAAAAAGAAAGAAAGAAACTCATATAAGGCGTTTTTTGCTGGAAGTGTGGAGTACATGTCTTTAATGTGTTGAGAAGGTTCTGTTCTACTTCTAGTCTCCTGATAGCTTTTACCATGAACAGCTGTGGAATTTAGTC
>NW_004624744.1:24730160-24775645 GCF_000247695.1 Heterocephalus glaber
ACCAAGATGCATTATGTAAAGGTACAATTCCCAATGAGAAATGTAATTGTGTTGTATACCTACAATGTACCAATAAAAGAATTAAAAAAATAAAAAGAAACACACACATTTTCATATCTTGGTGGACATCACCTTTCCCACTAATGAATGATAACCTTGCCTTTTTGTATTTTGTAATAGTCTGGTAAATTATTTCTGTTTTTAATGCTCTGAGTATCCTCTCTTGGAACTTGGAGTTCCTATCCTTCATTTTCAGTGCTAGGTTAATAGGCTTATTTGTTGTACAAAAGCTAAAATTTGAACACATAATAGATCACTTTTTAAAGAGAAAAAAAGGAATTTTATTTTTATAGGGCAAAAAATTAAAAAAGTTCAGACAAAATATATTTGTTTCATATTGCTGCACTAACCAATTACCACAAATTTAGTTGCTTAAAATAATACAGACTTATTAAGATTCTAGAGGCCAGAAGTGAGAAAGACAGATCTGACTGGGCTAAAATCAAGGGGTTAGCAGGGCTGTGTTCCTTTCTGGAGGCTCTAGAGGAGACTGTTTCCTTGCTTTTTTTTTAGTCCCTATAAGTTGCCTCATCCCTTAACTCATGGCCCTTTACTCAATTTTCAAAACTAGTGTCATAGCTTCTTCAAATATTTAACTGTCTTACTTACCTCTTCTATTCTCAAGTACCCCTGTGATTATGTTTGGTCCACTTGGCTAATTGAGGTAATATATTTTAAGTTCAGAGGATTCGGACATGGACATCTTTGGGGAACCACTGATTCTATGTGCTACAAAAGGGTAGGGCAAGGAGTAATAGGTTGAAATAGGGACACTTTAAAACACTTTTCTTTTGTAACTTGTTCTTACAGTTCAGCTGCTCTTTTTTTTTTTTAATTTAGAAGCTAAACCCAGAATCTGTAGCTGCTTATGTTAGGCAGTGTGGTTTCTATTTACAATTTCCATTAAACTTAAAATAGTACCTTAAATGTAGAGTGGAGACTAACAAAAGTACGAGTGGTAGGGGAGAGATGTTGAACGTTTCTGTATACAAGATATAAATTCTAAGCCTGACTTTTGTTTCCAAATTGAATATATATTTCATCATTTCTCCCATAGCACCGTGTGTGTGTGTGTGTGTGTGTGTGTGTGTGTGTGTGTGTGTGTGTGGTATTAGGAAATGAATCCAAGCCTTGCACCGAGCTCCATCCCCAGGCCCTTATTTATTTATTTATTTATTTATTTATTTTTTGGTACCAGGGATCGAACTTGGGTCCTTGTGCTTGCGGGGCAGGCTGTGGCACCACTGAGCTAAATCCCCAGTCCAGCTTTCCATTTCTATAACAAAATACCTGAGATAATCACTTTAAAAAGAGAGGTGGTTTGTTTTACTCATAGTTTTAGATGCTCTAATCCATGACATGTTGACCCTGTTGTTTTGGGCCTGTGGTGAGGCAGCATTTCATGGTAGGAGTGCTTGGCAGAGAAAGAGCAATTATATTACAAGCTATGGAGGAAGAAGAAAGGGAAGGAGCTGGAGTCCCATAATCCCCTTCAGATATATGCTCCAAGGACCTAAAGACTTCCCTTAGGGCTACCTCTCGATGCCATCTGTCAATATTCCCCTCTATGGGGACCAAGACTTTAACACATGGTCTTTGGTGGGGAGGGTGCATTTAAGATCCAAACTATGGGGCCGGGGTTTTGGCTGAGTGGTTCTGGTGCTTGCCTTGCAAGCTCAAGTACCTGAGTTCGATCCCTGGTACCAAAAAAAAAACCAACAACAAACTAAACTATGAAGTGAGTTACAAAATTACAGTGAGTTTTAAATTTATTACAGTAAAAGACACATTGCCATTAATCTTCCTCAAAATACCCACTTCCCTTTGAACTCATTTATCTCATTGTTCTTGCTACTTTCTGAAGCAGCACTGGAGATTCTCTTTTGTGAGTCTTTAGTTGCAATGTCAAAGCTTCCTTGATGTTCTGAATCTATTCAAAACATTTACCTTTTATGATCATTTGATCCTGGGGAAGAGCCAGAAGTCCATGGAGCCAGATATGGTGAAAAAGGTGGATTACAACACATCATTATGTTTTTATTTGACAGAAATTGCCATAAACGTTTGACCAATGTGCAATAAAAAATAGTGAACATTTAAATTGAAAAATTTATTACAGTAAAAGACACTGTCATTAGTCCCCCTCCAAGTACTCCCCTTTGCTTCCAACACATCTCATCATTTCTGGCAAAGTGTCTTTTACTGTAATAATTGTTTTTCCCAGTACCAGGAATTGAACTCAGGACCTTGTGGTTGCCAGGCAGGTGTGGCACCACTGAGCTATATCCCTGGCCCTGTAATTTTTAAAGCATTTCATTGTATCCTTTGATCACCACTTGTATAACATGTACAGGTGGTGGCTAACCTATGGCACACATGCCACAGTGGGCTGTTTGTATCATGGAAAACTCTAAAAGGTTCACCATCACTGGCATACAGCATACTTGTGCCATTTCCTAAGATTTTCAGCTGTCTTTGAATTTATTATCAACTCAATGTTTTAAGTTAAGAAAAATAAAATTAACATGAATTCATGCTTTTGTTAAAAAGTTAATACAAAACTATAGAGTAAAAAGTTAAAGTCTGGGGCTTGGTGTTACAGTGTTACAGTGCTTGTCTAGCATATGTCCCCAGTCCCCAGCACCAGAAAAAAGAAAGAAAAACGTTAAAGCCTGCCCTGCCCTATCTCATTCCTTTTTCCATAGTAACATACTGTTAATAGTTTGTATATTCCATAGACTAGTTTCTAGAATGACAAATCCAGACACCTTATTTACATAAATGACATTTATTATATAGTTCCACTACTATCTCTTTACACCTATATATATACTGTATTTATATTAAATGTCCATAGATAATAAGATAGTAGAGTGAGAATTTAGGTTCTAATTCCAATCTTGTTGCTGCCACTTTATGCTCATGGATGAATTAACCTTTTAGTGCCCACTTTCCCTAATTTGTAAAGTGGATGGAAATAAGAGTATGCATCTACCTCACCGGATTATGATTATAGAAATTGTGACTATTACCTAAGAAAAATGTATGCATACCACCTAGAAGGGTCTAGCAGTGTAATAGCTATTTAATGGCATCTCTTTGAGTTTTATATTATTTCTACTGGCTAATTATTTTTTCATGTTGATGAACTGTTTATGCTAGTATCAAAATGTGAATGCTTCCAAATTGGGATTCTAATGGAATACTATATGCATTTATATCTTTTTTTTTGCCTCTATTGAATTATTTTAACATAAAATATGTCAAAGACTATGCATATATTTGTGGCTTTTGACTTCCAAAAGGCTTATGCCAGTTTTTAGTACTACTATCAAGGAATTATTCAAATCTAGAAATATTTTGCTACCTCAGTAGTCATGATTATTTCAAATCTATTTGTACTTTTATTGGATTCTTGTCAGCATATTTGTTCAAAACTTTGCTTATTATTAAGCTTTTTTCTTTGATTCTACAGATACTGTATTTATTGAAAATATGGATGTGTCCTTTTTCTTTTTCTTTTTTTTTTTTTGGTACCGGGGATTGAAGTTGGGTCCTTATGCTTGCGAGGCAAGCAGTGGAACCACTGAGCTAAATCCCTGGTCCTGGGTGTGTCCTTTTTATAGGGACTGGATCTAGTAATAAAACAGTCAAAAAACCCCTTATGAATATCATTGTGTACCATAACTGTGTTCAATTAATATTATACAGTCTCTTAGGTACTATATTAACCAGGGCTTTTCAAGCTAGCAGAAGCAAATCTTGGAAGTATTGGGCCTTCCATTATACAGAAGGATGGGAAGACACAGATGAAGATATGTCAATGGTGTCTCTTCCTGCAGAGGCAGTTTACTTAGAGATTTAAAATAAGAAAATAAATTAGTAAAGCTTTTGTGTGTGTGTGTGTGGTCCTAGGGAACAGAATCTAGGCCTTTACACATGCTAAGCAAGCGCTCTACCACTGACCCATACCTCTAGCCCTGGTAAGCATTTAAAAATATTATTCTTATAATAAAATGTGAATATATTATGAAGTAGAAAGGAAACTTTACATGAATTTTTAAAGATTAAAAATAGTTTTCAAGGAATTTTCTAATATTTGACCTAATACCTGTTTCCCTTTGGTAAGCAGTCACCTATACCTTGAGGATGATTTCAGTATAGAACCTTAAGAGCCATCAACAGACTAGTTAAAACCAATTCTAAGGTACTGTAGATGAAAACTAAAAGTTAGAAAGAACGGTCCTTTATGTGTTTTCAGTTTTTGGTGATTAAAAGTAAGGCCACTGTAAACATTTTCAAGAGTTCCTGAAGCTGAATGTGGTGGCACATGCCTGTAAACCCTGCACTCTGAGAGGCTGAGGCAGGAGGATCAAGTTCCTGCCCAGCCTGGATAACTTAGCAATTTAGTGAGAACTTGTCTCAAAATAAAAAAATAAGCCTGGTGTGGTAACACATGCCTATAATCTCAGCACTCAGGAAGCTGAGGTAGGAGGATCCCCACAAGTTTGAGGCCAGCCTGAGCCATACAGTGAATTCAAGGCCAGCCTGAACTACATAGCAAGATCTTGTCTCAAAAAATAAAATAGATGGTAGATAGATAGATAGATAGATAGATAAAAAATAAAACAAAAAAGGGCTGGGGATGTAAGCTTATGATGAAGGCCCTGGGTTCAATCCCAATACTGGGGAAAAAAAAGTCCCTGAAACTCTCGAGTTCCTGCCAGCAGTGTATGAAAAAGTTGGACTTGTTTCACCATTTTCATTTCTACCAACACTTGCAGAGTCACTCTTTTTTTCCCCTTATTCTAATAGAAATGCAGTAGTTTCTCATTGTGGTTTTCATTTGTATTTTTCTAATATGAGGTACAGCATATAGTATTTTCATGTTGTCATTTGGATTTTTTTTTTTTGATAAAGTATCTGTTCGCCTATCTTTTAATATGTTCTGCTTTTAAAAAAAAATTCCTAGTTTTAGTTACCAATACATTTGAGTAGGTGTACTGTAATGACTATGAACCACTTTACTTTCACACTTTGAGTTTTATAACTGATTCAAATGACTACAATGTTATCTTTCTGAGAAATTTTTTATTTATGTGTAAAATGAAGGGCACTTATTAAAATCTAAAACACCTGCCTTCAAGCTCTAAAAGGTGTTCTGTATAAAACTGATGACAGCCTAAAATAGAGCAGCTGTTTCCTGTTAGAATTAAAGTAGAATTATTTACTCAAGAGTAAATAAGAAAATGCTAATAAAAATTGGAAGCTAATTTTAAAAAAGTAAACCAGCAACTCAGTAAGGAATAATTTGAAAGAAAATCTGCTTTACCTTCCTAGAATATATTCCTTGAGAAAAAGGAACTATAAAAAGGCAAAAAGTGTGTTTGGCAGTAAAGCATGCAATGCTCCTTGCATGCTATTTGCACCTGCACCTCTGATTTGCAAAAGATGACACATAAATTTCAAAATAGCAAAATGTCAGTTACCAGATTAACATGTGGTTCTATGCGGCAGCGCATGTTGCCTTGCAAATCTGGATCCTTAACCGTGTCTAAACGTTACTGTGGGAAGAGGGGTTGAAGGGAGGGGTGGGAAATGGGAAAAAAAGAAGAATCAAGATATATCATGTACAGGTACAAATTCCCTATGGTGAATGTTATCAGTATGTATATATAAAATTTACCAATAAAATTTTAAAAACAAAACAAAAAATCCGTTATTGTAGTTAATCTATTCCACTGGAACTAAGCAGTTCCTTGCTATTACCCTTGGAATCCCTAGTAGTTGGAAATGGTAGAAGTTCCTCCGGTGCAGTATACCCTCTCTCCTGTCACCTTCTACGGTTAACTATCGTCTTCGTTCATCCGGAGAAATTCTCAGTCCACTCCAGCACAGGTCTCCAGGCCGAGGCTCCACCACGCACGTCGTTTATTTCCCGCAGAGAGGAGTACGAGATTAAGCGCCTAGAGGACCAGCGGCAGGTATGGATTTCTCTTTCCCGTTCCAAGCACGTCTCCTTCTAAAAATGTTTTTCACTTGTTAAACTTCTCATTCTTGAGGAACATCGGTTATATCACCACAGAGTCTTTGACACTTTAGTAGCCATGACGTCTAGTAAGAAGAGATCACAGTTTTGCTTAAAGAATAACAGCTGAGCAAACTTTATGGTTTTACGTTACAAATCCGGAGACCGCGTCTCTTTACAGTGTAGCATGATACATCCAAGAAGCAAGGATCTGCAGCTGAGAGGTTAGACATACCCCGCCAGGGCGCGAGAGTGTCCACGCCCCAGGTGTACGGCCCACGAGCCCCAGGAGATGTGGGCTACTTGATCCCTCCGGCCTCCGCTTCCGGGCCCGCCCTCAGCAAACGCAGAAACTCGCTTTCCCAGCAGGCTCCGCGCCGCCCCGGCGCCCCGCCCTCCGCGGTGCTGCTCCCCGCGCGTTCCGGGTCAAGTCACAGTTCGGCCGGCGAACCCCACCTCGGCTCTTCCCCGGCTCCAAGCTCCTTCGCCTACTCCCGCAAGTTCCAGTCCCGGCTTCCATCTCCCCAGCCCCGCCCCCAGTCGCGCGCGCGCTCCCTTCTCCGCCCTCGTCCCCCTCCACGGCCCGCGTGCAGCCAACATAGCCAATGAGGTTTAGAGCCGCGTGCGCAGATTCAAACGGCGGCTCTTGAGGGAGGCTGGGCGCGAGATTTGGCGGTGCGGACAAAACCCTGCAGGAGGCTGCGAGCGCTGTGGAGCTGCCCGCTGCGGGAAGAGGGCGGGGGCTGCGCTGGGGCTGCAGCGGGAGGCTGAGAGGCGGCGGCGGCGGGGGGCGGGAACGCTCCTCTTGACATGTTGGGGTCATCCCTGAACCGGCCGGGCCGGGGATAGGAGCGGCGGGCCGGGGGTGGTCGCGGTCCGCTCCTCCATTCGTCCGTGCTGCCCTGCCAGGACCCGCGTTCTGCACTGGGCCGCCTCGGGATTGGAGCGTGGGGGGAGAAGGAGCACTCGCTTGAGGCTGGAGGAGGCTACCCTGCGTCCCCGCCCAGCTCGAGCCTATGCGGTACTTGAAGGATGGCGAAGAGGTCGCGCAGGTGGGTGACATCCCTTTAGCCTAGGCCTGTCGGCACTGTCTCGGCTCAGATTCTCTTTCCCCGCGATCGCCTAGGTTCTCCCCAGCCGGGGCAGAGGCTTTCCTTCACGGTGCCTCTTTGGCCCCGCTGGCTGGAGCTCAGCCGAGACCTCTGGCGAATCGGGGACCAGTGGGCTTAAGACTCACGAAGAGTAATACCTGCTCAGGTTGGACCTTTGAATAGATTCGATCCACCAAGAACGATCAGACTCCTAAATCTCACACAGCCACTTCTTGGAGGTTTCTTGCCAGATAAGTCTTTGCGCTTTTAGGGACAGGTAAAAGTGGTTGTGTCCTGTCTAGATGATTTGAAAAATGGGATTCTCTCTTCTGAACTAACTTACCGTGCCAGTCAAAACAGGAACTCCGGGACAAACGTGGGAGAGCACCTCTCTGCCCACTCGCTGCCTTCAAAGATTATGGAAAATCTCTTGAGGAATAGCTGAGGAGAGAGGACCTTTTTCATTCTTTCTGTAATTACCA
Organism: Heterocephalus glaber; assembly: GCF_000247695.1. The sequence goes on from NW_004624744.1 coordinate 24,737,822, forward strand.
TATCTGTGTCCTCAGTTTTATGTATATACTCTTAATATCTTATAGTGGGAAGCTTTCACACTGTTACTACCAGTAGACTGATTTTAAAAATAAAACAGTGTATTTTATTTACTGAACATTTTGAGTGTCCAAGTTTGGCTCTGAGTGTACCTAAGTGTTGCACAGAGGTGGGACACATTTTTTGTTTTTGGAAAATACACCTGGACGAATTTAATTTTTATATGTCACTGCAGTAGCTACTACTAAATTAGATGGAGTAATCACTTAGGTGACAAAAATCTACAGTGTTTTAATTTTTAGTATTATTAAAAAACATAAAAAGATGTTTGGCAGAATTCCCAAATATTTTAACTTTATTTACAGCTTCAGAGTCTTCTAGAGTTGTAGTTCCTGGGTACAGGGAGTCATTTATTGTAGATTTTGGTTGAAGATTGACAGTTAACTACATATGATATTCTTTGCTCTAAGCTTCTGCTGTAAGATGGTTTTGCAGAAATCAGCATAAAGTATAATATAGTTTGTATTATTTTATAGCAACTTCAGTGTAGAAGAAACACTTGTGGAGCAAATGCACACACACACACACACACACACACACACCAATCCCCTCTACAGTATGATTTTCAAACTTGGCACTATTGACATTTTGGATCAGATCCTTTTTTTTTTTTTTTTTTTGTAGTGGGAAGATGTTTAGCAGCATCCTTGGCGTAGTAGAAGACCGCAATACCTCATTTCTGACAATCATGACAATCAGAAATTTCTGTAGACATTGCTGAATGTCTTTGGGGTGAGGGAAAATATCACCCAGATGAGAACTACTTGTTTAGAAACTCAAGGACGCAAATAACCTCTCCATCTCCAGAAAAGATACAAATTAAAACCTCCTATAATTATAATTGCTGAAGCACTGGTTTAGGCCCTTTGAATTTTTAAGTCTAAAAAAATTTTAAAATAACATTATTATGCAAAGTGGCAAGTGAATATGTCAACATAATTCATCTTATATTTAATATGTGGCATTATGTATTTAGATGTTAATCTTATTTGAAACAGTTTCTTGGCTAATTCTGTCACCAAGCATTAAATTTATAGACACTGATGTCTGACTATCATAACCCTCTTTTTTCCATTTGATTTTCTTTGCCCTACATGTTGTATATGTTTCACAATAGTAGACTGTTATCCTTGCGAAAATTATCTTCTTTTATTGACAATACTTTGAGCTTGATATTTAAACATTAATTGTATTGTTGATTTTTATTCCTTGTCAGTAGTGTGAGTTAATTGAAGCATAGAATGAGTTAGAAGAGTCATAAGACTAGAATAATTAAGTGTAGTGGAGTGCAGCTACACTCCTGGGAATAAACAGGTAGAGGATGTGAGAAATTATCTTCTGGTGTATTTCTTAGGGCCTCCATACTTGAATGAGTTGCATGCTCTAAATTATATTTCTTGTATATGTAAATATGACATGTATTTTAAATAACAAATCTGAAATGTCTTGAAGGAGAAGCAGTATATTCATTGGGCAAAGTATTTTGTCTTTTGGATAAGAATCTTAATATATTTAAACCCAGTTTATAGTAGAAAGAGAAAAGAAATAATTCAGTCATTTCAAGTTATACTATGAGACTTCCAGTGTATAACCATTTAAGAATTTGAATGAAAATTATATTTTGCTACATAAAAGTTTTGTACAAGAGTATAGGTGTAAATCCTGTAGCACACTTTTTCTGTGTGATCTGAAAAAAAGTCTAAAAATAGAAAACTTACCTCCAATGTGAAACAACTGAAGTATGTTGGCTCTTTTGATTTTTTTTTTGGAAGCTATAGAATCTGACATTGAGATTTACATAAAGGAAGGGGCTTATTTAGTATTGCGACTTAAAATAGTTGTAGATCACACTTAGGGTTTTAATGACATAGTTTACAGGCAATACTAAAATTGGGATTCTCTTATTTACATGTATTTGATTTTAAGCATGTTCCTATATAAATAATTTTAGTTTCTAAGGGCTAGTTCTACCCTTAAACATAAACTAAAAAAAAAAAAAACTGCTTAGAAACTATAAAGACTGTTATCAAGTAAGAAGATCAAGGTATTTATACTTGAGATGACCAAACACTACGCTAAACTGAAAAAATAAAAACCAGCTCTTACACTGGAAAAAAATTTTTAAGTAGTGTCTGTGTGTATGTGTAGCAATTTTACTGTGCTGTTTCTGGCAAAATGGATAGAGAATAAGTATACTGAAATATGAGAAAAGACTTTTTAATTAGCTTTGTCATTAGCTGGCAGTATTTTTTGGGGAAAGCAGATAAACTTTGCCCAAACTTTTATCTGCTATTATAGGGATTTGAATTTTATGTTTTATTATCTAGATTTGCTGTATCCTTTTTTGAGAGGCTTTTGGATTCTTTTTCTCATTTAAAAATATACATACTCTAAAGGAATCAAGCAAATGTTCTCATTTTGCTTTTGTTTATGCATGGCTAGGCAGAACTCTCTTCAGTATTTATTTCAGTATTGATACTAAAAGTAATGGCCAAAAATCATGTGAAGTCAAATTTATTTTACTGTAATGCTCGTTTGTACAGTCTAGATTTGGAAATAAATATTCATGTAGCAGTACATCATATTAACCACTGGGTGGCCTGATTTCACTTTATTGAAATTACCTGATAAATTTTCATACTTTGCATGCAGTTGAACCTAAGAAAATTAAATGCAGTTACCCTATTCTCAAGAAATATAGTAAAGGTATATTTTTTGAGTACGGTAAAGATTTCAAACTTGAAGTTTGTGATTAAAGATGTGATTAAGTTGAAACAATTTCAGTATAACAAATTCTATAGAACAGATGCTTCCCTGATTTCAGACCACTAGTTGCTTTTCCATTAAAAATAAATTTCAAAATATTTTCACATCTTCTTTTGGTTATCTCATTTTACTGTTTTTAGGCAGTATAATTGTTACCTCTTAAAATTGAGCTTATCTCAAATGTTTTATCTTAATATCATCAAGTATGGATAGTTTTTATATTTTTTTCACATGTAAAGTTGTGACTGTTACATCCTGTTAGATTACACCCTGGTGTAAAGTTATTTTTAACTATTTTCCTAGCCTATTAGTTGTAGAACTTTTTGTGCTTCCTTTTGCTATTTCATAATACCCTGATCTCCTCCTTTATTCATAATTTACAAAACTTTTCATTTGATTATAATAGTTTGGTTATAAGAATAAATATTTCCTTTGACTTGAAAAGCTGACAGAATAATTCTCAAAATCAAGCCTTGAACTGGAGAGTGAAAGACCAAATTCTTCTTCTATTTTTGCTTTGTGAATGGAGAAATAATTTCACTACCTTTTGCTGTCTTCCAGAATAATGACAGTAGACTACAAATGATTTATTTAAATACATAGTAGGAAGCTTGGCTTTATTGAACCATTGTATATTACAGCACTGTTTGCTATAATATAGAAATGCCAAAAGATAGTCTAAAAAGTAGAAAAATAGCAGATCTATTACTGGGTGATGGGACTTTTTCATTGTTAAATAACAAAAGTGGAATATTGGTAAGGTTACTTGTGAAATTTATCTCTTTCCTTTTTCTTGATAAATTATAGGCACTCTTAGGTCATCTGTTGTAGCTAGTGATAGTAATAAATTTCTATGATCTTTTTCTATTACTCTTAGTTGAAAGTTATATAATTCTTTCAGTAATCACTTAAATATATATAGAAATAACTTGGAGCTAAAGGTGTAGCTCAGAAATAAGCACTTGCCTAGTATGCCCAAAGCCCTGGATTCAATCTCTAGCTCTGAAAAAAAAAAGAAATAACTTGATCCCCAAACTAAATAGATTAGTTAGACTCTAGGAAAGTCCCAGTGGTAGAGATGATTCTAAGAATTCTACTTTAATGTTCTTTCATATTTACCCACTCAAAAAATGCAGCTTCCTGAACACTTTATGAAACTGATGACTGTGCTGAATGCAAAACAGAATAAAATCTCATGTACAAACAGAATTTTCACAATAAAATAATGTGGTTAAAAAATAAGGGGCTAGAGTTTTAAAGTTAAAAGGAGTAAGTTTTTAGGAAACTACTCCTTGGTAATTAGTCTTTTTGAACAAAGTAAGAATTTGGACTCATTTCCTTAAAATATTTTGATAACCTTAAGGTGGATTTTGTACAGATTAGATATGATGTTAATATGTTTGTAAATATTCAAATTTATATGGGCAGATTCTCAAAAATTATTTTGGTTCAGAAATAACTCATTTTTTAAGAAAGCAACCTTAAATATTATGTTGTGAAACCTATTGGGATCTGAAGGGAGCAAAGAAGAGTAAATCTTGTGAAAAGCATGCCTGAGGGTTATTTAGAGTGTCAGGAAATAGTTATGTTGCTGGGAACATTTCTAGGAAAGGTTAGGCAGTAAAGTAGACACTCAGTGAATACCGTCTGTATTGAATTCTTAAAAATGTTTCAGCAAGTTCTACTTCTTAAATTTCTACCACTTAGAGGTGCATTTGGATTCTGAAAATACTTTTTAACAAAGGGGGATGCCTTCCACATCCTCCTAGAGGTATTTTCAATTTTTTAAAAGAACAAAGTTTTCTGTCTTATGTCTACTTTGAGAGCACACTTGTCTTGAGAAAGGTGGAAGTTTTAGGTGAGTTGGAAGGAAATGAGGTAATTTTGGAATATAGATTAGTTGAGGGTGGTAGAAGGATAAGGAAGATCTTATAAATTTTACAAATATTTGAATGCTTGGTCCTGAGAAGTGAACATGATAGACATTTGTCTTTACTCTTGAGGCTTACTGTTTGGTTGGGAAGGTTGATACTTTATTTGATTTAGTAACTCAGAAATTTATGAAATTATTGCGTTCTGAAGCATCACCAACTTAACAGTTTACTCTTGGCTGATTAGATTATATTTCTGGTAGCTGAAGATGGTTGCCAATAACAGGTATTTAATTAAACCTGTGGTTTTGGTTTGGTATAATTGAATGAAAAAAAAACCTTATAGAAGTAGGACTGCAGATTGTTACAAATTGGCCTTGGGTTCAGGAAGAGACCACTGCAAAATTAAAGTGCATTCAGCTAGGGAGGTAGATTAATATCATAAGAGAATAGGGAATCTTGATGGTTTTTTTTGCCTGTTCAGATATGAAGGATTTTCATTCCATGAAATTGAAAATTCAGTCAATTAAAAGTTCCTACAAAGGGTCTGTAGACAACATATATTAAATCTAGGACTTCATATTTCAATTTTGTAAGATTGAGTTAATATAGATATTAGGAACCACTCACACATTGTTAATTATATTTCACTAAGGTTAGACAAATCTTCACACTTTGCTGTTTGAAATCAGAATGGATTTTTAGAAAAGAGTTAAATCTAGAAAGGCAAAATGATTTTGCATTCTGTTAGGTGATCAGATTATGCACATTAATATTCAACCACCTTTCTACTCAGTGTTGTATGAGGTATAATATAGGTTTTCTCATTTAATTTTATCTTTAAGCCAGTACCATAAGATAAATGGCATTACAATCATTTTTACAAACAAGTGAACTAAACCCCTGAGAGGTTAATATGTTCAAGATTACAAAGTAATTAGTTAAATTAGAACTAAAGCCTTGTAGTTGAGGTTTGTTTTTGGTATCTTCTGGCTTACTAGTATTCTTATTTTTTTAGTGTGTTATAGTAAAGTGGTTAATAATGGACTTTCAAGGTCAACCATGACATATTTGGTGTGGCTGTGGTCAAAAAGTTACTTGTAATCCCAGCACTTTGGGAGACTGAGGCAGGAGGATCACAAGTTCAAAGTCCCACCTGGACAACTTAGCAAGACCAAGTCTCAAAATAAAAAAAACAAAAGGGGAGTTCCTGCTTCCAGTGATCCCTTGGGCTGAGGTCTGAAGCAATGATGAAGGCCTTAGGCATGCTAGGAGGGCTCTTCATGCTTTTCCAGTTGAAGCATGTTCATGCCAACTTGTCCGCCAGCTGTACCCCAATGTGGCTCATGGTTAGACTGGATCAATGGCCTCTGGTGGACACCTGCAAATCCAGCCACACGAGCTTACTCTGGGAGATGGCTGCCCAGTCTCCATCATGCTGCGTGAGTTCTTTGACTTCGTATATCCTCTAACTTCGTGTGGCCTTAGGGTCTATGAACAACAATCAGGTATTTTTATTGAAACTGCAATCATATATAATTCCGGGTATTTATATTTTCCTCCTGTCTACCTCCGGGTAACGTGCTTTGTTCCAAGAAGGGTGCCAATGAGCTTTATAGTAAGAAAGAAAGATCCTAGCATTAAACAAGAGGGAGCAGAACAGACATCGTCACTGTCAGGTCAAATGGAATACCCAGGAAGACCTATAGCTGTGTTGTCACGGGGCAGTTGTCCCTTGCTGGGCCATAGAAATTTTACTACTTCCTATTACGTGGATGGATTTAAATGCTAATTCGGGGGCCATGAAGTGGTCTTAGCAACCCTGGCTGCTTGAAGTTTTCGCTGCTCCTCAGATGTTGGACAAATGTCTACGGGGATCATCTCTGAGCACTTTCAATATGACCTTTTAAAATGAAAACTTTGTGTTCCATCCGTATTTATGAAGTCTTTGGGGGGAGGGCTCCTCCAGATTTTAAATTTGTGATAAAGGCAATTTTATGGAAATAAACGTTTGCCATTCTCAGTGAAAAAAAAAAGGGCTGGGAATGTAGTTCAGTGGTAGCGCACTCCTAGGTTTGATCTCCAGTACCACAAAAAACAAAACAAAACAAAGGAGTTACAGTGCTTTTCTAAATCAAGATTTTCTACATGTGAAGTATCAATAATAGATATTATTCCCCTTCTTCTGGTTGGTGTGAAGTTTTCAGAGAGAAATTTCTTAGACTACTGCAATATATGATACTTAGAAAGTTTTAAGTAAATGTTAGTTCATGTAATTTTCAGATGCCCAGTTCTCTGGTGACTCAGAATCCTCAAATTCAGTTTGTTCTGGAGGCTTGCTGTATTTTCCTGGGCTTTTTTCTTTAAAATTATCTTTTTTCTTTTTTTCACTCCATAAAAGCTCATTTTTTTTTTTTACTCCTTTTTCACTCTGTTAATTTTCCTGGGGTCAGCTCCTCACTACAGCTATTCTAAACTTGTGTCTGAACAGAAGATCCATATACCTAGTTGCCTTTTAGACCAGTTCTGCCCAATAGGATAATTGCAGTACCTGAAACGGGGTAGTCTGAATTGTGATGTACTACAACTACAGAATACGTACTGGATTTTGAAGGCTTTACTAAGCAAAAAGAATGGGGCCGAGGATTTAGCTCAGTGGTTTAGCCGCCTGCTACACAAGGGCAAGGACCCGAGTTCGATCTCCGGTACCCAAAAAAAAAAAAAGAATGTAAAATAATTCATTTATAATTTTTATATTGTTTACATATTGAAAATATATTTTTGATATATTGGGTTAAAATGTTTATTAAAATTAACTTTAGTAGTTTCTCTTAAAAATGTGGCTACTAGAAAACTACCTCATGTGGCCTGAATTTTATATTTTTTTGAACATTTCTACCTGTGTATTTCTCAAGTACCTTGAAAACATCTAGTCAAAAACTGTACTCTTCCTTCTTTTCTTTCTTTCCAGAGTTCTGCCTGTCCTGCATCTGTTCTTTCCTTAGTGAATAGCGTTAGTTATATTTCCAAAGCCATAAATTTTGGAGTCATCTTTGATTCCTCATACCCATCAGTTACAAAATTCTTGTTTCTACTTTTTAGATAATTTTTAGTTTCATGTACTTCTTTCCATTTACTCTTATTACCGTGGTTGGTCCATTCTTTTATGGGCTCTGGATTTTTGTCATATGGTAGTTCTCTTCTACTCAGAGATGTTAAAAAGTAGAATTATTTTCTATTTTCTTACAGTACTATTATAGTTTCATTTTAAAAAATGCAAATTATTTGTTTCATCTGAATTTTATTTTAAAGTAAGACTCTTAGTTTCATTTTAAAAAATGTCTACTGAGTATCTTACACCATTTAGTGAAAGAAAAGTCTATCTTGATACTACTGATTTGAAATGTTACTGTTACAGTTTACCAAATTTCATGTTTTTCCCCCAAATGTTCTATCCTGTTCCATTTCTTTGTGTGTCTGTTCATATGCCAGTACTGTTCTGTTTTATTTCTTTATAGTATATATTGATAATAAGTAATGATAATTCTCCCACTATTATTTTTTAGATCTTTTCTGGGTGTTATTTCTAGATATTATACTTTTTACTTCTTTATGAATGATAGAATCAGCTTACTTAATTTTTTTCCCCAAATGTATTGGTATTTTCATTCATTTAGTATGAATTAATTTAGGAAGAATGGACATCTCAAGAAAGAGGTCTAAATATTTTTGGATTTATTCAAGTTTTCTGTGTTTCATAATAGTGTTCTGACATTTACTATACCTTGATTTTGAATGGTACAATTATTTCCAGATATATAACCCTTTTTTATTGATACTGTTAATGGATTACTTCTTTAGTTGTATCTTTAAACTGGTTGTGGCTTGTTTTTTACTATTCTCATTAGTTGGGCCCTAATAATTGCTTGTTTAAGTTATTATGAGGATTACTAATTGGCTTTCCTTCTTCTGTTTCACCACATTCTTGCTATTGATTTTTCTTAAAGCACAAGATATTTATCTTTTGCTCCTTTAAAGTCCTTTAGCTTTTAGGATAAAGGTTAAATGAAGAATAAATGTCAGACTCTGTAGAATGACATACAAGGTTATGATTTGGCTGTTAATGGCACATCTGGTCTCATTTCTTTTTCTTTTTTTTTTTTTTTTTTTAGGTACCGGAGATCGAACTCAGGTCCTTGTGCTTGCGCAGCAGGCAGCAAAATCACTGAGCTAAATCCCCAGCCCCTGGTCTCATTTCTTTGATGCTAGTATAACTATATCTCTTCCCCATTGTTTGGTTTAAGTTTTCATATTCTGAATAACTTCATTAAGTATGTATGTTTAGTCTGGGTGGCTTTTTCAGTCATACTTGACACATACAAATTTAATTTAACTAATTTAAATAAAATTATTGAATCACAAATAATTATTTTTTGTAGTGAGGATGAGGATGAGGACCTTCAGTATGCTGATCATGATTATGAAGTACCACAACAAAAAGGATTAAAAAAACTCTGGAACAGAGTGAAATGGACAAGAGATGAGGTAGTTATCTGGCAAGGTTTATTAATTTCACACTTGTATTTGTCAGTTTATACTATTATAGATATGAAAGGTAATTCAAAACAAAATGTATCCATTGCATATTGAGGCCATACTCTTAAGTGAAATAAATAGGACACACGTGTAAATACAGAATAGTTTCTCTAGTGTGAGAAATTGAAAGTGTAAATAAGGATGAAAATGATTAAAATGAATAATTGATAATTTGAAATAAAAGGTCCAAGGGTTTGGGGATGGTGGGAGGGGAAGGGGAAAGGGAAGAAGAGAAAAAAATTATGAGAAAGAAAAAAAAAATGGAATCAAAGTCTGTTTAAATAGGGAAGGGTGGAGGGGGGTGAAGGGTGCACAGGTAATGGGAGAAAAAATAAGAGATACATCACGTTCTGGTACAAACACCTAATCATAAATGTAACATAAATATATACAAATAAAAACAAACAAACACCAAAATATATCCATCAGCTAACTTGTACATTCTTTTTCTTTGATCAGAGACATGAATAACTGATAGTATGACTGACAGAACAGTGTAGTAAATGGAGAAATTTGTATAATGGTTGCTTTAGTTTAAAAAATGGTCACTAGATAGAACTTAACAGAACTAGAGAGTTATCTATTTTTAGGGGTAGAGAAAAAGGATGATGGAAAGCTTTTTAATTTTTATACTTGTTTTAATAGGATGATAAATTAAAGAAGTTGGTTGAACAACATGGAACTGATGATTGGACTCTAATTGCTAGTCATCTTCAAGTAAGTAAAATGTTGAATTATATTTCTAGCATGTCTGATTTAGAACATTGGTTTAAATTTATTTTTCAAGAATATGACTTCATTCATTCATTCAGAGATGGAGTCTTACTATGTTGCCCAGGCTGCCCTAATCCTTTTGCCTCAGGTGCCCCCCCCCCCCCAGTATTACAGGGACTTGCCACTGTGCCTGGCTCTGTACACATTTTAGATTTAGATTTAAATTTCCTTCCTTAAAACATTCCTGTTTTTGTTCCACTTGTAGTTAGTTGCTAATGGCTTAGAAAGTCTGATTTTCTAGTACAGGTTGAACATACCAAATACAAAAATCTGAAATCTGAAGTGCTTCAAAATCCAAAACTTTTTGAGTTCTGACATACACCTGAACTCAAGTAATAGGTGATAGTAAAAATGCAAAAATGCAGGTGCACTAAAAATACTGTACAAAATTACCTTCAAGTCATGTGTATGAGGTGTACTCTATGAAACATAAGTGAATTTTGGGTTTAGATCTGGATCTCATCCCCAAGATATCTTATTATGGATATGCAAGTATTTCAAAATCCGTACATATCTGATCTGAAACATTTTTGGTTTCAAGCATTTTAGATAAGGGATCACTCTGTAAAACCCTTATCCAGTGGCCTAAAAAGATGACCAATATAAAGCAAAAATGGCACTAAGTTTGGATAGAACTTTATAAATATTTGTGGTGCATATTAAAACAACTTGAGAGAAGTTAAATATTGAAATATTTTGATAGCTAACCAGAAAAATCAGGAAAAACTGCTTAAAATGTTTATCTAATGTTTACATTTTAAAGTGTTACAGATTTTTTTAAAAATTACACTTATTTTTCATTATACTAATTCACATACTATTCATACATAATTTTATAATCTGCGCATTTTATTATATATATATCTTGTTTGTTTTTAATATGCTGTGAGTAGACAAAATACTCATATTTGAATTTTGATATTAATTACTTTGGTTTCAGAAAACATGTTACCTGTGTTTTTTCTATATTGTCATAATGTCTCTCAAAACCTGAAAAAAGAGACCAAATAATGGGAAGAGAGTAAATTTTGGAGTTAGTCTGAATTGTATTCAAATATCAACTCTCCTAGCTTAGAAAAATTACTTACCCTCTGGCCTTCAACTTCCTTATAATATGTACTTGATAGTGTTTGTTTCTATAGTATTGTTGTGAGAACTAGAAATAATATATAAGATGTTTGAAATAGTTCCTTTAGTGGTGTTCAATAAATGGAACCTAAATTTTAAAAGTTATTTACAATAGCTTTAATCTAGGAATGTTACAAAAACATAAGGAGAAAACCTGGTTGTTTTGAAGAAAGTAGTAGTCTTAAGATGGATCAGCATTGATATACAGAAACCATAATAGAAAAAAGCTTAATTGAATAAGGATAATTTGAAGTCCATTGGTACAAAGCCATTGGTAGAAAAAACATTTGTATCTATCCCTTTTATAAAATATTTTTAAATTATCTGTAATCTTGGATATGAATTAGTAACTGTAATTTGTAAATCAGTAATGAACTATAATGTGTTGCTATTTTTATCCTCATAATGTATTATATTTACTAGTCGAACAGATTAAGGCTTCATTTATTAATCATTTTTGAAGTTTGAGATGTTTCTATATAAAGTTTTCTTATTCTAGTAAATTCATTTTCTTTTTAAGCATCAGTTCTTCAACAATTTAACTGAAATGTAATGCAAATCTTCTATTTAGATATAGTTAACATTTTCTTGATAACTCGGGGTCATCATTTGTAAACTTCTTTTAATATCATGCAGTAATCTAGTCATGCCTTTAGAGTATTTTCCCCCCCAATACTGCAGATTGCATCTAGGGCCTTTGCACTGAGCTATATCCCCAACCCTTATTTATTTTATTTTATTTATTTTTAAAATTTTGAGACAGAGTCTTGCTAAGTCAGTAAGTTGACCAACGTGGGCTCAGCTTTGTATCTTCCTATCTCAGCCTCGAAGGGTGCTAGAATTACAGGCATGTGCAACTAAGCCCAGATTCTTCAGGGGTTTTTTTAATTGTACTCTGTGAGTCTGGACTGCTATGCTGTTTGCGTTCTTAGTTTCCTTTATATAGTTTTCTAACTACTATCTTTTCTTCCTCAGACCTATGTCTGTGTTATAGCTTTGCTACTTGCTATGTTATAAGACATAATATAGAGTTGCGTATTTTAATTTCAAATATATTGTTTTTATTTTTAGTCTCAACCTTGCTGATCAGTTTAAAAATAGAATATGGGTATAGGGATTTAAAATAAATACAAGTGTTTAAGAAATGATACTTAATATACTGTCTTGAAAACTTGCTTAAGTATGAAAGACATAAGTTTGGGCTAACTTGCTTTCTGAAAGATAGTTGTTCAATAACATTTTCATATTCTTTCAGAATCGTTCTGACTTTCAGTGCCAACATCGATGGCAGAAAGTTCTAAATCCAGAATTGATAAAGGGTCCTTGGACTAAAGAAGAGGATCAGAGGGTAACATGTATTCTTTATGTTCACTGTATAGGTGTATTAGCTTTTTTCTTACTAATATTTTGTTTTAATACATACTTAAATCACTTGATTTTGTTCTTCACTTAATTTTCTTCTCTGGAGGCTATTTATGTGATGATTAAATATTGAATGTCTTGAGATGTAGTTTTTTTCTGAAATGAATGAAACCAAATATAAAATATAATCCATTCATGATGACAGTGATTTGTAGAAGGAAAATGCTTGCTATAGGCCTACCTTGTTTAAAGCTTAGTTTAACCATATTTAGGGTATAAAAAAATTGCATTAACAGTGCTCGCTTAGTGCATATACTAAACGTTGCATTAACATATTAAAACCAATTTTAATTTTTATATTTGATAATTTTGTATGTAAGAAGTCATTCTTAAAGTTACTTTGCTAGACTTGGTATGATCTGATTTACTTGGTGGCTGATGATAATGTTTTAAAGTGTGATCTCATTTAAAAGTACATTTAGGGCTGGGGATTTAGCTCAGTGGTTTCACCGCCTGCTGCACAAGCACAAGGACCCGAGTTCGATCCCCAGTACCAAAAAAAAAAAAGTACATTTAATAAATTCTTAAATTTTCTTTTTAAACATAGTAAATACACGCATATAGTAAAAATATTTATATATATTAAATTTAAATATTCCATCAATATAAAATGTTCGTAGTGTGATATTGCCTCATGTGACAGTGAGGCAAAGTGACAGTGAGATAAAGTGGGCTGGGAATAACTAACTCTTGCAATTTTAAGTTTAAAAAAAAAATTAAACTGTAAAAAAACGAATGTGTATTTTCAGTGTGAGAAAGGAAGAAATGAAAAGGCAGTTAGTATAGATCCTTCCTGCTTGCAGATTGGTTTGTTTAGTGTTCTGCTGAAGCTATTTTTTTATTTTTAAGATGTAAGAGTAGAAGATACACAAGTGTGAATATTTTTACTGTTATTTTACAGTATTTTGTATGAAAACATTTTAACTTACAAGTCACTGTAGCCCTTAGGTTTTAAGTAAGTAGGGAGTTAAAAAAAAAAAGTGGGCTGGGAATCTAGCTCAGTGATGCTGCCACCTGCCTCGAAACCTGAAGGTCCCAAGTTTGATCCCCGGTACCCAAAAAATAAGCAAATAAATAAATAGGGAGTGAATTTTTGAACTTGTCAAATGGTGAAGGATTGTTTATTGGTAGAATTGTTTTTTATACATTGTAGTTGTGGCTTAAATTTAGTGCACTTATTTAAATTGGCATTTTAATGTCTTTTTCATTTTTTGCCATGCTGGGGATTTAGGCCAGGGGTTCTCATACATGCTAGGCAAGTGCTTTAACACAGGTGATACTTTTAGCCCCGGCATTCTTGAGATATGCTTTAAACAAAGTAACAATTTTTCATACTTTGTTTTTGCTTCTTAGGTTATTGAATTAGTTCAAAAATATGGACCAAAAAGGTGGTCTTTAATTGCAAAACATTTAAAAGGAAGAATAGGCAAGCAGTGTAGAGAAAGATGGCATAATCATCTGAATCCTGAAGTAAAGAAATCTTCCTGGACAGAAGAAGAAGACAGGATCATCTATGAAGCACATAAGCGGTTGGGAAATCGTTGGGCAGAAATTGCCAAACTCCTTCCTGGAAGGTGCTTATATAAATGTATATACACTTTTTGTATTTAATCATGATCTTTATTACATTCCTATTAAATATATTTGTAAGCACCCTGTGACTTTTATTTATAATTAAAATTTAGACTGCATAATACAAGGATCTGTTTGGAACATCTGTAATAATTTCTGTGGTAAAGAATATAATTATGTTTTAAATGCCACACCTGCAGACACACTAAGCACCAGGAGAGCAGGGACCTTCTTCATCTTATTCCCCAAAATGTCTGTGGTGGTTACAGCACTAAGCCTCACTTATGATTTATCTTCAGAGTTTTTAAAGTATCTAATTTCATCAGATGTAAAAGTTTATTTTCAGTACTTTGTCCAAGTTACACAATATTAAAATATTGGAGTCCTCTTTTCTTTTTTTAATCACAAACTTTCATTTCTTAGGACTGATAATTCTATCAAAAATCATTGGAATTCTACTATGCGAAGAAAAGTGGAACAGGAGGGCTACTTACAGGATGGAATAAAATCAGAACAGTCTTCATCAAAACTTCAACACAAACCTTGTGCGACTATGGACCATTTGCAAACGCAGAATCAGTTTTACATACCTGTTCAGGCACATATTTTTAATACCTTTATTATTTAAAAAATCTCTTTAGTTGCTAGATGGGAAAGTGGTTTCTTAATAGGACGATAAAAATTAAGGGGGTGGGGAATAGACATGTACAAGCTGAAAAAATATGCTATAACTTTTACAAATATTTTGGGAACACATTAAAATATTTCCTTTTAATGTAATTTTTACGTTAAACACAGTATGTGTATATGCCCTTATACTCATTCTCATCTTTATTTATGATTGAGTTAATTATCTGTGCTTTCATATCTATTATAGTTTCCATTTTTAAAATGTTCTGTGTAACTATAGGTGTGTGACTCATGGGTGTGTAAAAATGGATTAAAGAAGAAAATAGTAAATAATTCCAGCCATTATTTTGGGGGTGCAGTGAGTAATTTGCTTTTGATGTCTTTCAGCTTTGCATTCCCTCGTAGTAGCCAGTCACTTGGTGATTTCAGTCTTTATTTAGACAGAGTCATTAGAGATTAAAGTTCAAAATGGGGCAAACTATTTTGACTTTTATAATGCATTTTCCTACCTGCAAGAAATTAGTTTAGAAGTCTTTTATCTTCCTGTCTACCTGTATATTCCATTTTTTTTTTTTTTTGTTATCGGGGATCAAACTCGGGTCCTTGCGCTTGCGCAGCAGGTGGCGAAACCACTGAGCTAAATCCCCGGCCTTATATTCCATTTTTTATGATGAGCAGTTCTTGATAATTTTCGTATAAAATGTAAAGATTAAGTCAGGACTAAATTGTGTCTACCAAAGACAAAACTGGACTGGGTCTTAAAAATCTGTGGTTAATATGCTTCAGGTTTGATTTTATTCTACATTTTATACGTATATATATATATATTTTTTGGTACCGGCCATCGAACTCGGGTCCTTGCCCTTACGAGGCAGGCGATGGAACCACTGGGCTAAATCCCCAGCCCATTTTATACATATTAATACGTTTTTTAGACATACTTTTAAAAGAGCCACTTAAAAATAGTAACATTTTAAATTACATATAAGAAAACATGAAGATAGCACAATTATCTGCTGATAATTATGATTTTATTGTCTTAAGATTTTATTGTCTATTTTCTTACATTTGTTCTTTGTAGTCCTATATTTTGGCAGCATAAAGTGAATCATTCTTCTGTTTTAGAAAGGTCATCAATTAAATTTTTTTTTAACTTACAGGAAAATAGTTTTTTAAATTACTTGAGGCCAAGGGAGTGCCTAACAGTCTGAATCAAAATATGTTGGAAAGGGCTGGGGATTTAGCTCAGTGGTTCCGACACCTGCCTCGCAAGCGCAAGGTCCCGAGTTCGATCTCCGGTACCAAAAAAAAAACAACAAAAAATGTTGGAAAGATAGGGATATTTCTTATACTCTAAGAATAGTTTCCTCTTTAATAATTTTTGAAAGATTTATATATTCATCATTAATTTAAATATTAAAAAGAATTTTATTGCAAAGTGTGACTTGGAGAAAAAGATTGAAGTACTGACACAGAGTTTCATTAAAAGTTTGAGAAAGATAAATTTTAATTTATTTGAGTTACCAAGCTGAGTGATAAGTGATACTAATTGAATACTGTAAAAGGTACATTCTATGTTAGAAGTCATATAATTTTGCATTAGTGATTTCTGTAGGCCATTATAGAAAGTAGATAATTTCATATTTATTTGACTTAAGGATTTTTACAAATACTTCATTTATTTTTATCACTGCTCACTCAATTCATAGTTCTTATTAAAGATGTTTTAGAAATGAAGCAGAATGTTATTTAGTCCATTGTCAGAGTATCTGTTACATACATGTATCTAGTACTTGAGTGATTCTAATTTTTTTTTTCTAAAATGAGTGATAGAAAAAGTCCATGTTATCCTGTCTTACTCAGATTGGCATGGGGTGGTGGTAGGATTTGCAGATGTAAATTTTCTTTAGTCTCTATCTTGTAAGAGCTTCTTATGCATTAGTACTTTCCTGTGACAGATAGGAACACAATTATATTGTCTTCTCCAGGAGAGAGAGCAACCCTTACATACCAGATTTTTAATAATAGTTGGTGGATAATGTTGACAAAACTAGGCTAAGTAATTCTATTTCATCTAGGGGAAACTGAGATTTTTCCTAAAAGTTATGGCTTTATCAATAAATACTAGGAATAGATGTAGTTAGTAGGTAAGAAACTATTGTAAGTATGAATTTCCAAAATTATTAGAGATACTTTAGTTGTATTGGTGACATCACAAGTTTTTGTAGTTTGCCTCAGATTTAAAAAATTTGTATGGTGTTAATATGTAATAGTAATGCTTTAACTATTGTCCTTTTTAGATCCCTGATTATCAGTATGTATCGTCTGAAGGTAGTTGTGTAGAGCATATTCAGACTTCTGCCTTTCTTCAGGTAACTTATTTGTAACAGACAAAGGGAATGCTTTCAAACATTTTTTAAAGTCAAACAGTGCACTTTTCCTTATCTACTAAACATTATTAAGTTTTGTTTACTTTATTGTAACATTAAAGGAAAGAGTAAGTGGGTTTAAAAAACATAAACTGTACAAATAAAAGGTAATTGACAGCACCAATTTGGTAATTTTTTCCCTTTTTCCATCAAGCATCTGCTAAATTGGATAAAATGTATATATTACAATTCAGTAAAACTTAAATATTCTAGACATAAATTTTTCAGCTGGTATAGATGATAATGTTTTTAGTGCATTTAAATGTTCTCACATCTTTTATGCTAAATTGAAAATATTTGCTAGTACATCTTTAGATATCAGGGGAATTATAATATATTGAATATTAGGATATAGTCGTATTAAGCTTTATTAGAGAAAATCTATTTTAGGTTGCATAGAAAATAAAAATCAGAACACTTATAATAATAAATGTGTAAGTAGCCAATTTTTTTCTTTTATTTAACTTATTGTAGCAACCCTTTGTTGATGAAGATCCTGATAAGGAAAAGAAAATAAAGGAACTTGAGTTGCTTCTTATGTCAGCTGAGAATGAAGTTAAAAGAAAGCGACTTCCATCTGTAAGAAATAAGCTTGTATAGAGTTTCTTGATAGAATCCTTTATTTATATATATATATATATATATATATATGCTTTTATACTTTTCATCAGCTATAGAGGATATTGAGTATGACTTCACATTTTAATATGGAGTAAAAATAGTTTTTATTTTTTGTGGTGCCAGGGATCGAACTCGGGACCTTGTGCTTGCGAGGTAGGCATGGCACCACTGAGCTAAATCCCAGGCCCAGTAGTTTTTTTTAAATTTGCAACTAGGAGGTTGCCAGATTTTTTTGTCTTGTTTTATTTTTATTTTTGTTTTTTTGGTACCAGGGATCGAACTCGGGCCCTTGGAAACCACTAAGCTAAATCCCTGGCCCGAGGTTGCCAGATTTTGATATGCATTTCTTTTAGTAATTTTACAGTGTTCTTTATTAGGATACTTCTTTTTAGGGTACTTCTTGTGTCGTAAATTTTAAGCAGATGTAGGGTAAAATCTTTGATATACATAGGAAAATTATGTGTAGTTTCAATTAGGTCTTGGTTTTATTTCAGACATTCTAAATAATGTTGACATAATAATGTTGAAAAATAAAGCTTAGAAAATGAGGAATTTAACTGTTATAGAATTTATTTATTTATTTATTTATTTATTTATTTATTGCGGTCCTGGGGATTGAACTGAGGGCCCTCCCACTGAGTTATATCCCTAATCCATTTTATTTTTTATTTTGGACAGGGTCTTGCTAAGTTGCCCAGGCTAGGGTCAAACTTGAGATCCTTCTGCCTCAGCCTCCCAGAGTGCTAGAATTACAGGGATGGGCCACCACATCTGGCCGGAAGAGAGATTTATAAGCTCCAAGATTACTTTTATTCTCTTTGAAAATTTTCTCTTATTTACCATATTTAGAATATGAATTTAATAAATTTAGGAAAAGTAATAACATTAAAAATATGTAGAAAGGGAATATTTAGATTTTTATGCTCACTAAAGAAGTCTTTCAGTAGAAGATATTTTATATGGATGTTGGGTTTCCGTTACCAGGTATGAAAACTACTGTCTGAGATTCAGATAATGAGAATAACTAAGAGTAGTAAATTAGGATGAATAGTAATCATTCTAGTTAAATTAAAAAGAAAACATTTATACTTAAAAGACAGTTTTCAAAGTTTTAAATAATACCTTGAGCCTTTTTATCTTTAGAAAGGTTTTTCTTGGTTTGGAGCTTGAGTGGGCAGTACACGGAGAGTGACTGGGAACTCACACAACATCACTAAGAATAGCATGAGATCTTAAAATAGTATTATGAGACAACTGGTGATGTCTTTATATTACTTAAGAGGGTATTTTAAAAATGACATTTGTTAGTTGTAACAGATGAGATATATACTACAGGATAGCAGTTTTTGTTTTGAAATTGCAAAAGCCATTGACAAATAGGAAGACCTGAAGTAAGAAGCTACAAATAAATAGTTACGATTACAGAGTCTACATTTGTAGATGATTATATCATGTTTAAATCACTTGCTTTTTAAAGTAGAAGTCTTACTTTAACAAGAAAATAGAATTAGTTAAAGAATTAGCATTTTGTATTAAAAAGGGAGAATTACTAATTTTTTAGAATTTATTAAGATTTCACTCTCTTAAAGATCTGGTTGAATAAAGATATTTTGAGTTTTAGAGGGAAGTTGTTGTAGCTTGTAGAATAGAATCCATACATATATATTTATTCTTTTTTAAATTTATGTGATAGTAATGGCCACCCTTTTACTGAGTATCCATTATATTTTCTTGTAGCTGTTTTATATGTATTTCTGACAATCTTCATATTAATTCTGTGAACTAGATGAAATTTTGCTAGAGATTCAGATTTAGTTCTATATGATTATAACCCTATGGTTTTTCTGTGGGGCCCAGTGACCTCTTTTTTGTCTTTTGGATCTTTTTCTTGCATGCAATTTCAATTGAAAGGCATATGATTTGGAATCTGTCTCCTGAAAGTGATTATTAATTCAGAAGGTGGTTATGCTAATGAAACAAGATTGTTTTATTTTGGGGAATCTTTAAAACAGGTATTAACTTATTTTATAACAATGCTTTTCACTTTATTTTTAACTTGAAACTTCACGTTTTGCTATTGTGAATTATTAGCACATTTTAGCATTTTTATTTTAATAAGGATTCGAATCATTTTTTGAGTGCTTCCTATGGAATGAGGAATGTGCTTGCTAAAATATGGTAGCTACCAGGCACATTTAATTTAAAATAAAATTTTAAATTCAGTTTTTTAGTTGCACTACATTTTGGTTACTCATGACTAATGACTTCCATATTGAGTAGCTGCTGATATAGAACATTTTTATCATCTCAAGAAGTGCTACTGAACAGTAGTACTGAACAGTACACTTTAGATGTTATTATTTCATTCATTACTCTTTTCTTATTTTTTACGATAAGACAATGGGAAGCTAGGCTCACAAGATAAGTAAATTGCCAAGTGAACATCTCTAAAGATAAGAAAAATTACAGTCCCTGATGTCAAAGGATTTACTCTACAGTGAGATCAGAGACAATAAACAAGGTATAGTGGATAAAACAAGCCTGAAAGTTTTATGGAAGCACATAGGAGAGGTCCCTAATTTAGATTCCTGCAGTCAGGGATAGATTCCTAGAAGAAATATTGAACTCAGTTATGAAAGGCAAGATGATTATATATTAGTAAGATAGATGAATGAGGACATTATTATAAATGGAGCAGATAAAATGTATAATCATATGGAATACTTTCCCATATTTGAACTGTATCTTAAAGGAAGAATAGGAGTTTGCTTGGTCAGTAGATTAGGGAAATTTTAGATAAAGGGAGCAGCAGTGCTTGCAAAGGAACTCCAGAGTAAAAAAGCATTATTCATTAGGGAAGTGCAAGTACTATAGCTAAGTATTCCCTGGGTGCAGGGCTTGTGAGTGAGTGTTGGACTTTGTTATTTGCTTATTTTAGCTCACAATGATTTTTTAAAAATTTTTGTTTATTATTAGTGTATTTTTTGTAATATATTTTATAAATAAAAATTATAATTAGAAAAAAATATAGCCAACATATATTATTCAATTAAAACACATTTTGTACCAATTTTGAGGAAAGGTAATATATTTGCTACTTTATTTTTAGCTGAAATATTAAGTAACTTGTTCTAGAAAAAACTTTCACTTAAAATCTGAATTTATACCTCCATTGAAAATGACAAATATTGACATTTCTTTTGTACCTTTAGCAACTTGGAAACTTTGCTGCCTGGTCTGGTAGTTTTCTCATGGATGACAGCATGTCTAATACTCTAAATAGCCTCGAGGATCAAGCTACTGAGTTTTATGGTATGAATGAAAATCAAGCTGTGTCTGTGCAGCAGAATTCACCCACAAAGTTCCTGGCTGTGGAGGCAAATGCTGTGCTGTCTTCTCTACAGACCATCCCAGAATTTGCAGAGACCCTAGAACTTATTGAATCTGTAAGTTTGAGATTGTAAGTTATCAAAAACTTGATTTTAGTTATATGATTTCATGCTCAGAAATGCAATTTCGAGCACATTTATTACTTTGTATACCATGCAATAGCTTCTAGACAAAAAGAAAAAAAAGTTTAAATCTTTTCTCAAGCATGTGCCTTATAAAGAATTTTTATAATTAAAAACAGTTCATTTTTATTAAAGTTGTAGAAATGCACCAGAGAATTTTGGAAACTAGTGAAAACTGGAAAGAAGAAAATTAAAGTCCCCCATTCTCAGAGTTAACAATTTCAAGTATTCCTTTCAGTCTATATTGTATATGTAGAAAATGTATGTTTCTTTTAAATGCAAAAATATGTCTATAGATTTCCTTTGTCTTCTAGTTATATCATGAGCATATCTTTGTTTTCTGAACCAGTTTTTAAACTTGAGGTTTAGTGGCTTTATAGTATTCTATTCAGATGAATGTAAGAAAATTTTATTTACTGAATGTACTTTTATTATTGGACAGTTGGTATTATTGATAACATTTTCAGTATTACTGGTAACAAAAAGTATTTATATAAAGTTTTGTGTAAAATCATGATTATATACCCTCAGGTTAAATTGAGTTTCTGGATCAAAGTATATCACCATTTTTAAAATGTTCCACACATATTACCAAAATATTCTGTAGCATTTGATAGTGTTTTCCTGATGTAAAGTGAATATGAAATTTTATGATGAATTGTACTTTTTGATAACTTAAAATAATTTGTTCTTTTTCTATAAAATATATTGACAGTAAATGAAATAATATTTTGGAATGTTCTAAATTGGAATTGTAGGGCTGGGGATTTAGCTCAGTGGTTCCGGTGCCTGCCTTGCAAGCACAAGGTCCCAAGTTCGATCCCTGGTACCAAAAAAAAAAAATAATAAATAAATTGGAATTGTAGAAAAAACATAATTTGCTCCTCTCAGATGGTCTTGCTTAAAAAAAAGACATCCCGGGAAAGCTATTTCTACTAATAATGAGTAGGGGCTGGGGATTTAGCTCAGTGGCTCAGTGGTTCTGCCGCCTGCCTCGCAAGCACAAGGACCTGAGTTCGATCCCCGGTACCAAAAAAAAAACAAAAACCATACTAATACTAATAATGAGTAGTTAAGTAACTCAGTGGAAATCATCCTGTGGTTAGGATCAGATTTAACTAGTTACTGTATTAACTTTAGTTAAGAATTTAATTTATTACAGGACCCTGTAGCATGGAGTGATGTTACCAGTTTTGATCTTTCTGATGCTGCTGCTTCTCCTGTCAAGTCCACACCAGTTAAATTAATGCGAATTCAACACAATGAAGGCGCCATGGAATGTCAATTTAGTCTTGTACTTGAAGGGAAGAAAAATAGTTGTAATGATGGAAACAGTGAAGCTGTTCCTGTAACATCCCCAAATGTAGCCAAGTTTAGCACTCCACCAACCATCCTCAGAAAGAAGAGAAAAATGCGACTGAATCAGTCCCCTGGTAGTGAACTTGATGAAGGCTCATTCAATGATGGGGTCAATGCAGCATTAAAACACACACCAGTGAAAACACTACCATTTTCTCCTTCACAGGTATAATGTTGTTTTATATATGTTTTCCCATGTTGATGAACTAGGTTAAATTAAATTAGATCTCTAGTATCCTTAATAGCAGTTAGTTGCATTGATAACACATGAAAATAGATAATGTGTTTAAATGTATACATGAGGTAAATCAGGTGTTTCACAAAGTGTTATAGCTGCATTCATTGTATCCTACAATTCTAAGGGCTGAAAGGGACTTTTTTGGGGGGGCGCTATGTAGTCCCACATCTTTGTAGGACTCATCGGGAAACCAGCCCAGAAAGATAAAATGATTTGCCCAAAGTTATCTTATGCAGAGGTAAGACTGAAGTCCAGTCTGACTTCTTGATTAAATACACCTGAGAAGGTATAAAGAGCCTTTACCTATTTAGAATAATTTAGATTTTAGTTTACCAGTTAAATTTTTCTTTTTAACATTCTTTAGAAGAAACTTAGAAAACTGCTTACTGTAAGAATCTCATGTCAGAAAGTATTCTAGGGATGTCAAAAACTATCTGCTTTTTCCTTTAGTAATATCCCTGAGCAAAAAATGTTTATATTAGGACAATTTCTTATTGAACACTTACTATATTCCAAGCTGTGCACCAAACTTTTCTTATAGCATTTCAGTTAATCGTCTTTCAAAAAACTTTAGGGGTTAAGTGGAATGAAATTTTGAGTGAGCCACGTGTCCTAGCTCACAGTAGGAAATAGAGTTGCTGTTTCCTGAAAGTGTTTTGACAGACTAAAAGGTGTTTGGGGAGTGTAGGGAGTTTAATGGTCTAATGCATGGAGAATATTGGGGTGTATTTTGAGGTTGAGAAGATGAATAGGATCTAGCAGTGGCAGTACTCGCTGCTGGAATCTGGAAATTGTACCCATGCTTCAAGAGGTAGCATTTACATGGAGTACAGTGTGAATAGTTAGTGCATCATTTCCTTACTCCCTCTCCAGGCCTCAGGGTTAAAAAGCAACTCAAGGAAAGTGAAATAGGCTTGGGCACACTAACAGTTTTCCATTTCTGGAGTTTTACACACTAGCAATTTTTATTGAAGTGTAAATTCTAAGGTCAAAAGTGGCTGGAAGCATATATCCCATGGCTGAAAATTTGGATTTTTATCCCATAAAAGAGGGTTGGATTGCTAATCTTAGAGTAAAGTAATTCAAATATTAAGAGACTCACTGTAGACATTGTGTAATTTAAAAAACAGACTCTGATGTTAATTTTGTCTGTTTGGAGGTTCTGTGCTGTATTTTAAATGGGCAAATTTAGGCGAATTTGCCAGACAGCTGTATTTCTTTATCAGCAAAGCATTATTATTGTATTTTTTTTTTCTTGAGCTGGGTTCTTGCTCTGTTGCCCAGGATGGCCTTGAACTCCTGGGCTTGTGATCCTCCTGTCACCAATGGAGTCTGAGAAGGTTCTCCCAAAGAGGAGATAGGGACCTAACTCAGCCAGCTGAGTAGGTATACTCACTGACTTACGTCATGGAAAAAAAAATAGGATATGTCAGTGTGGGCATAGGCAGGTTTACTAGGCAGGATTAGAAAGTAATAGGAAAAGCTTGAATAACTGGGAAGGATCTCACGCTGATGCAAGGGTTTGGACTGGCCCCCTCACAAAAGTGTAATGCCAGCTTCTAATGGGTTAGCTGAGGTGGGCCAAGATCCCTTGAGTCTTTATGATTGTTATTGCTTATCATGGGTGGTTTGTGAGGCTTTGATTTTCCTGGAACCCAGATGATTATAGGTTTAGCACTTTTTATCTTGGTGTCTTCAGTTCTGAAGGGGATGAGATTGGTCAGGTAAATTTAAAGCTATAAACCTCGTTTTACCAACTTTTCTTTTTTTTTTTTTTTTTTTGGTACCGGGATTGAACTCGGGACCTTGTGCTTGTGAGGCAGGTGCCGGAACCACTGAGCTAAATCCCCGGCCCTTACCAACTTTTCTTAAATGACTAACATTTCTAAGTGCAGAGCTGAGCAGGAACCTGACGTAGAGTTTTAAAGTACTAAGGGATATAAAAATACTGAATTTCTTTGTTTTCTTTTTGCCTGTTTCTTCTATCCTACCTCACTCCTGCCTCAGCCTCCAAGTAGGTGAGACTACCACTGTGCCCAGCCTATCATTATATTCTGAATTCATATTACTCTCATAGAAAGGGCCATAGAAAGATCACTTGTTAGTAATAGAACTAAAAAACATTTTGTATATCACGACAACTGTGTTAACAGTTAACACAGCAGCTATTTATGGTTTATATACATCTCTGAAGACACTTAAATTTTGTTTTACAACTTTTGTACTGTTCTATGTAACTGAATATTTGTTAAACATCTATTTCTTGAATGCCTGTTTTGTACTAAACACCATTCTAAGCACTGTGGAGTAACAATGAACAAAAAGACAAAAATGCCTGCCCTTATGAAGCTTACTGTCCCTGAAATAGTGTAAATGTAATATTGATAATTTTTTCCTAAAGCAAATGAGAAAATCGGATAGTTTAATATTGTATAGGGATTTTGCTGTTCTAAAAATGGTCTTAAACTCTCTTCCTTTTTTAGTTTTTCAATACATGTCCTGAAAATCAACAACTTAATATAGAAAATCCTTCATTTACATCAACTCCTATTTGTGGACAAAAAGTTCTTATTACAACTCCTCTTCAGAAAGAAACAACCCCCAAAGAGCAAAAAGAAAATGTAGGGTAAGTAGGTATTAAATAATTGTGCTAGAGAAGATAGCATAATGTCAAGGGTAGCTTAGCTTTTTGTCCAAATAAATGGAATGTATCACAATTCCTACACTAATAGGGTAGAACTTGTCAAAACCTCATGTTTTATTCTTAGAAAACTGAAAACTGGCTTAAATAGTGTAAAACTTTGATTGCAAGCAAAACAACTTTTTTAGTACTTTTTTCTAACAGTCTTTTTTTAATATTTTAAGATGATTGATTGGAGTAAAAGTTATTTAGGCAGCCACACTTTACAGTAGCCCTAGGGCCTAGGATGTAGCTCAGCAGCTCCACACCTGCCTCGCATGCAAAAGGTCCTGAGTTCAATTCCCTTACCAAAAAATAATAATAAAGTAGCCCTAGAATTTTAAATAAAGCATGTACATATGCCAGAAAATTTTAATTATGCTTTAGCTTGGCCTTGGTTTGCTTGACTTATGTGAAATCAAATTGTAACTATAATACAAATATGTAAATGATTATATAGGTTTAGAACACCTACTATTAGAAGATCTATGTTGGGTACCACACCAAGAACTCCTACTCCTTTTAAGAATGCACTTGCTGCTCAGGAGAGAAAATATGGACCTCTTAAAATTGTGGTATGTATATTCTTTTATAGAATGATTTTCCAAATTTTTAATAAAACAATTGATTTTATCACTTTAAATTTTTTATCTTTTCTTTTTATTGGTACATTTGCAATACATAATGATTACATTCCTTGTGGAGAGTTGATACATGTACATAGCACATCTTAATTTTTTTATCCCCTGCCCCCATCTCTTGGTCCTCTTCCCTTTTGCAAAAGATCTGTCTCCCTGTCTCCTATTATCTGTCTTTTATTTTGTTTTTTAATCATTTCTACTTTAGGTTTCTCATATTTAAGAGGAACCATGAAATATTTAAGCTTGTGTGTCTGATTTAGTTCACTTAACATTAGGTGTCAAGGTGCGTCCATTTTCCTACAATTTTTATCACTTTGATTTTTAACATTTAAAAAAAAAGATGTTCACTGAAAGTGAAACAGTTTTATTACTTTAAAATTTTTATTTTTGTTAATCTTTTTCCTTGACTGTAAATAAATCTCTACTTGGCTTATTTTGAGTTTTTATTTTGTGTATATCATTTTTTAAATTTTTATAGCATTTTAAGAAAGCAAAATAGTAGTTATGAAACCTTTTTCATAATACTAAAACGTACATTTTAGTAGTTTCAGTAACAGTTACCTGGAGTAGAATAACATAATATTTTGATATACATAAGCAATTAATAGTACTTAGGGAGCTGATTGATCAGGGTACCTCCCTAAGGCTCAATTTCCTTTTCTGTGCAAAGGAAATCATAAAACATACCCCACATTTTTATTGTGAAGCTGAAAGAAATAATAGAAATAAAGGAGTTTGGCCTGAGTTTCAAATAGAAGTATGCACTTAGTTGCTGGTGTTTTTTTCTCTAGTTTATTATTATTTTGTAATGCTGGAGATTGAGCACAGATTCCCCTGTATGCTAGTTAAATAGTAGTGATTCCAATAGTTCATGAATGACTAGAATTACAAAGTGTTCTGGTTATTTATACTTTCATAAATATTGTTACCTTTGAAACCTTAGAAAAGCCATGGGTATTCTAGACAAATACAAAATTTTGACAAGTTCATTAGAAATCAAATGTGATCTAAAAAATACCAGCCTCTTCTAGGATAGTTCAGTCATGTTCTGTTTTGGGGTAGTAAGTTAGTAATTTTAGAAATTATTTTGAAATAAAACTGATTAGTTAATTTAAGTATCTACAGAGAGTAGGAGAAAATTATGCCAGTAATGGAAAAGTATAAACGATAGGTTTTTTTTTTTCTTTCAAATATTTTTTGATAGTATATCTTTCAATACATAATAAGTCTATTTATCATGGGGCATTGGTAAATATACATATAAACTAGGTTTTCTATATATGGGGAGAAAAAAGAATTGTCTCATAGCAACTTTTTAAAACCCTTTTTAAAAAACAATTTAGTCCCAGCCACTTGCCTTCTTGGAGGAAGATATTCGAGAAGTTTTAAAAGAAGAAACTGGAACAGACATATTCCTCAAAGAGGAAGATGAACCTGATTATAAAAGCTGTAAACAAGAGGTAATCTCTTACTATTATTGTTCATAAAAGTCCTTATGTCCAAGTGATTTGGCTACAGTGCTTCTTTATGATTATTCGTTCTAGCATACTACTTCTGTGAAGAAAGTCAGAAAATCACTAATTTTAGATAATTGGGAAAAAGAAGAACCAGGCACCCAACTACTGACTGAAGATATTTCACACATGCAGGTTGGTAGAAGATTAATGTATTTTTACTCATTGTGTGTCTAGTTTATCAGCGATTCATACAGATTCCTTTAGTAGTATTCCGCAGAATTCAGAGAGAAACTGTTAACTCTAAAGTGTACTTTACTTCTTTGCTTTTATTTTAATACTTGAGGAGTTAGCTTTTTTCTGTATGATGTACAAAAATGATAGTTTTCAAAGCTTTAAATTTCAGTATTTATCTTTATTTCATTCCCAAAATATTTAATATTACTGCATTACTACAAATTTCATCAGAGCCAAATGCATACTTGGAGGGAAATGAACAGGCCTTCCATTATTACTTACTGAGTATTCCCTCTATTTGTTTCCATTTTTGAATTAGTTATTTCCCTCTTTCCTTTTTTTTTTTCTTAGTCAGAAAATATATTTACAACATCCTTATTAGTGATACCACTATTGGAAATACAAGACAATAGGTGCAACTTGACTCCTGAGAAACAAGATATAAATTCAGCCAACAAAACATATACACTCACTAAAAAGAAACCAAACCCTAACACTTCCAAAGTTGTTAAATTGGAAAAGAATATTCAGGTATGGATTTACAAATTTCTTTAGTGATTTTTTTTGTTGTTTATTCAATGATCACTTTAGACATACTGATCACAAATTATACTTTTAAATTTGAAACTGACTTAATAGTAACTAAACATTCATGATTTTTTTTCACTCAGAGTAGATTTTGGGTGTAGAGTGCATATCAACTATACAATTGCAATTGTAGCCAAAAACTTTTGGTGCTTTCTTAAGCACTATTTCCTATAGATTCCCAATTCAACTTCTGGCACCTCTTTTCCTGTAACAAATATATGTCCCTAGTTGCTATCCTGAAAGGGTAAGTGGTTAGAAGCAGTTTCAGCATGATTTTGTTGGTATAATGATTCCCAGTAAACTCTTTGGCTCAGAAATTATAAAACAAAATCTGTTTTTATGTTGCTGTGTGGCGAAGATAGAGATGTATGTGAATGCTGGAAAATTTTTTACTGAATTATCTTAAGAGTTAACCCCAGAGAATATGAGAGTTAATTCAGGAGGAAAGTTTCTTCTTTATGCCACAAGAACTGCAGCATAATATTCCTGATTTTTAAGCATTCCTTGAAATCATGTCTAGCAGTCAGATATGGCCACCTCCCATCTGTCTTAAGCTACTGCTTTAAAAGAACCATGTAACACATTCTTTTAATATATTTTAAATGTTTTTGAGTTCCTAGTGTTTAATTAACACAGTTTGGGGGGAAAGTTTATTATATAGCAAATCGTACCTATAATTTAGTATTTTTTACTCTTTAAAAAGAGAAAACAAATCAAACTCGACTTTGTGTAATGAATGTATTTTCTAATTTGTAAGTCTTAAAGCATTCTTGGTTCATTTTTTGACATTACATCCTTTAAAAAAAAATTTTTTTTTTCCTTTTGGTGATGCTAGAGCTCAAACAGGGCCTTGTTGCATGCTAGGCAGTTCCTCTACCACTGAGCTCCATGCCAAGCCTCTTTCTCTTTAAAACTTTTGCAAAATTTTGAAGCAGTAGAGACTTAACATTTCTTTCCATATTGAGACTCATTTGATTTGGGAAGAGTTGTTGGGAACAAAACTTTTACACTGTCTCCAAAAGCCTGTGAGCAATATAGATAGTTGAAATAATTGACTTTAAAACAAGATTAGAAATATTTTAGTATGTATTTATAAAGCATAATATGTTTCTTCATAAAGAAGAAACAGTGCCATTATCAAAACATTTTTACAGTAATTATACTCAATTGATTAAAGTAGTTGATTTTTAAAAGTAAAGTAGTATGGACAGTTTTTTAGTAATTTTCAAATCACTTTTGATATTTCCTTCCTAGTCAAATTATGAATGGGAAACAGTAGTGTATGGAAAGACAGAAGACCAGCTTATCATGACTGAACAAGCAAGAAGATATTTGAGTACTTACACAGCTACCAGCAGCACTTCAAGAGCTCTAATACTGTAATCGTTACTAAAATGGGTGAAATGTCCCATTATCTTATTGTATTCTATACAAAATTAGGTTACAATGAAATTTTTCTCATTTGTAAATTTTTAATATAGTCTTAAGACAATTTACATCTGTTTTCTATACTGAGCAGGCAAAAAAGTTAATAAGCCACTTAAGACATAGGCAATTTCATTGCCTATTTTTTTTAAAGAGATGAGTTTTTTTTGAAATTGTTTTTACAGATAGGAAAAAAACCCAATGTTCATGAATACTGCAAAAGTAAGTTCTCACACATTTTCTTCACAAGATATATGTTACTACCCTCTTGAGGCTGCAGTTTTGTTATAAAGTATATGAGAATGTGTGATCTCTGAAATTAGCCTATGCATGGAAAGCACACATGGTTTTATGAACTTTTGTCCATGCGCTAGTTGGCTACCATTTACAAAGAAACACAGTAGGAAGGAGTCTAAAAGAAAATAGAAAGTTGCACTACTCATTCTTGGTGTTTTTGAGAAATTAAAATTAACTACAGTGTTAAGTGTATTTATTTGAGCATAGTACTTAAAAAAGCATTGAAAAGGGTTTTTTCCCCCTTATTAGTAAAGAGTCAGTATTTTCTTCATAAATCTCAGAAAAGCTGAGTTTTGTTGAATGTATTGTACAGTATGTAGAAGCAGGAAACATTTGTAAATTGGAAGGAAATGTGTTTTTATAATTTATTTTCATTTTTAAAGCTTAAATGTAGATATTTATTTGTACACAGGGTGTCTAGAAGTCAATGTTGTTTCCTGTCATTATAGATAACATAGTAAAGAACAATTTTGACCTTTAAATATGAAACAGTAAGTTATAGCTGCAAAGAATACAATATCTATACTGTATGTCACATCTACCTAAATATTGCACTATACCCTTTAAATCATGTTGGTTATAAAGTAGTTCTAAAAGTGTACTAAATGATAATTTAATATTTTCTTTTTAAATTATATTGGGTCATATAAATTAATCTGGTGATTATATATGTATTTGAAACTTTTGAATTTTGTTTAAAAAATAATATGGTACCTTGGTCTCTGAGAACAGTCTGCACTTAGAAGTTTATTATATTTACTCAAAGTTTCAGAAGTAGAGAACATTATCTTTTATTTATAAAAATATTTTGTCCTTTTATAAATGTTTTGTGTTTCTTTACAGGATACAACAGTTGCTTCAGTTGCCTGTTTTAGGTGTTTGCACTTATTTTATTTCTCCTTGAAAGAATGTCTTTATTTGCTTTTGGTAGAGATTTTATGTAATTTTTTGAGACATATAATGGTGTGCTGTCAACTTAAACACTTGACAGGCAAATAGAATTGTACACTGTAGTTTGAATTATTTATAATTGACACACTCTCTCCCTCTCCACTCCTGAAGTATGCTGCTATAAAAAATAGCAGAATCGGCTTGCTGCTATGAGAGATGGAAAGAGCGACCACCACTTGCACTGTGTGAAAAGATAAAAAGCAGATGATGGCAGGTTCTCAAGTTGACTTAATGGAATCAACCATTACCAGGCAAATCCTTACAAATGCCAAAATACTCTGCCTTAAAACAAAACAAAAATAGTTTTAAGATTTTTCTGCTATGTTTTTATGTTAATAGAAATGGAAGTACTAAGTATTTTAATGCCTAACTCTTGAACAGTAGACCTATAAGGTTTTAAGCTATTTAAATCCACTTGCTAGATTTTGCATACTATATGTTAGTGAGAAGTGAAGACTATGTATGGTACTAAGATTATGCCTCATGATAACAGATAAGCCAATTAAATCTTCTTAGCACATTTTTAAAGTGTGTTTGATTGCTTTCTAATTAATGAACTTCTCACAGAAAATTTCACTTTGTAAAACCAATGACTGTGGCAAAATCAGACTGGATCATTTCAGTTACCTTGGACTAATAGTACATAATGGCTTTTGTTTCTTGGTTTTTAAAAAATGTAGCCCTTAGCTGGATTGGGTTCACATAGTCTCCAATCACCAAAATATAACATCTTGGAAAAGTTAGGCTTTTGAAGCATAATTTTTCTTGAGCATTAAATTATCCCTAAGGTAATATATTGTGGATAAGCCTGGGCTTCTTGGACATAGTACATATTTGGGTTGGTATTGGTTGAATCCTCCAGTTAACTGCTTTGTTGCTTTTTGCAAGATTTTTAATCATAAACATGTCAGGCATCTTAAGTCACCTTTTTTTAAACTGTTGTGTTCATTTGAATTTCTTTCAATATGTTATAAAATGCCAGACATACATGTAGCAGCCATACTTGCATGGAAACTGACTACACATATATCATACTGCATTTTGTTTGTAAGGTTTTCGCATTAATACAGCAATTATCCTGATTAAAATTAGTTTTTTGATATATGAGAAAATTTCCTATTGTAAGAGAATCTTGCATACAATGCTGATGTTTATTAACATCCAAATAAAACATTGTGTACAAGCTGACTTGGCATTGCCTATTTCATTTTGGTTTTGTGTTTCAAAATCCTTAAGGGCTGAATCCAACATTCTGCTTTTGGGCCTTTTTTCCTCTTAAAACTCCCTTTACAGGTTATTTTACCTATTACATAATGTGACTTTTTTACTGACCATCATTCAGAACCACGTTTTCAAGTTCCTTTTAGATACTTGTGTGACTCTTTTTCACAATTGTGATCCACCCTGCCTTTGTTCTATCTCTAAATGATATTGCTTCTCTTCCTTCACCCATTGAGTAATCTCCTATCCTTCCCTCAGCCCCCCTCCCCACATTAAAATCTGTTGTAAATTCTCAGCTTGTACTATGTTCTAATTCTGTAGAATTCATTCTGTAGAAATAACAAGAAACTGCACAAGGAGACCAGGAAGTCTTAGAGGCAAGGCCAGTTAGTACCCAGTCTTGGCAGCATTGCATTCCCTCGAATTAATTATCATCTCCTTTAGGCTTATAGTTTCAGAAATCGGTTGGAATTAGCTCACTGAAAATAAGTTTACCTCTCTATAGAAGGCTAATATCAACTTTATGAGACTGCTACATGATATCAGAATGCCAGTCTATCTGTAGTGTGAAATAAAACTGTTGAATAGATTGAGCATATTCTCACCTTATATGTAATCAGATAGAAACAAATATAAAAAATTTGATCACATCTCGTGAAAAATTCTTTGTCTAGTATACTGATTATAAAATCTTGCTAAATATTAAATTGAAATAATTAAAAAGTTACTTAGGACTATCAGAATACTAACCATAGTTAATATGCATGAAATCTTTTGCTTTATCACAAAACTATTACTTTCTTAAAATCTTTTAGCTCATTTTTATAACCATATGATTTCCTGCTTTATTTAGTTAGAGTGATAGGTCTGCTAGCCTTTCAGACCTTTAACTTCTAATGTAAAACTGATAATATTTGAAGAAATAACTTCTTACTCTGAGGAAAAAATGATTTGTTAATATTATTATGAGATTATGTAATAGTAAACTGAACTAAGTGGAATTCCACTGGAATATTATACTTTCCCTAGTCTTTTTAAAAAATGAGTACAGATATGGTCAAGAATATTTGAAATGTATCAGAAAACTAAGATAAAGTACACTTGGAAAAGATTACTTGTGACTGATGTGTTTTTGAAAACTTTAGTATCTTAGCACAAATATATTAAAAGCTGTTGAGTTTGAAGCAAACTCAGTATTTAAAGTAGTTAATGTGCTGCCGTTATTTCTGAAGTTCTCAGATTTGTGTGCTTATTTAAGTTCCAAGTACAGAATGTACTTGGTTTGATTGGATTTTCCAGGCTAGCACAGGAAAAGAGGGAGGGAGATTCACTTTATTTGAACTGTAATTTTGCCAACTATAGCTCCAAAGGTTTGAGCAGATTCTGACATAATTTCTTAAGTCCTAGGACAGTTAGGACTTACTTAGTTTAACTGAGTGCTTACTATGTCTTGTACTAGGTACTGGGAATACTGTGGTAAGCAGTACATGACCCTTCACTGACACTGATACTACATTCTAGAAGGGGAAGATAAGTATATAATAAAAATATTTCTTTTCCTTTGGGAAAAAATATATGGACCAAGTAACCAAGTACCTTGTTGCATGTGTACATGGTTGGAGTCTGCCTGGACAATGTGGATTTCTTTCCCCTCCAGTAGGCAGAATTAGCTGGATTAGGTGGTTCAATGGAGTCTTCCACAGACTAAAAGTACAAGTTCAGTGTAACAGTCATATGCTAGCCTCTATGCTAAACCCTCTACAAATAAAATTGCGTTTAATTCTCGTAATCTTGTAAGATAAGCACTGTTACAATATACTTTTATAGATACGGAAACAGACTTAGGTTAAGATATTTGTCCAGACTTACAAAATGCTGATGCTAGGATTTGGTCATCTGAGGTTCGAGCTGATGTTTAAGCATTGGGTGCAAAAGATTGCATAGTATATGATTCCATTTGTATAAAAGTACAAAAGCAGATAAAGCTAACGTGTGCTCTTAGAAGTTAGTGGTTACCCTGCTTGAGAGGATTGTTGAAAGGAGCATGAGGGAGTTTCTAGGTTGCTGCAATCCATTTCTTGCTCTGGGTGCTGATTTCATGGTTATGTTCACAGTTTGAAAATTCAAGCTGTACTATGAAGCTCTACCATTAATGATATGTGCACTTTTCTGTAAGTACATTATGCAGTAATAAGTTAAAAATCAAGCCTAAGTGGGGTAACAGGAAACATTGCCATTACTCCAGCATATGCTGGGCTCATTTCTCCTAGCTAAATTTAAGCTAAAGTTCTACAATATAAATGATTATTTTCTGTAGCAATTATACTTTTTATCAGTAAGAACTTACTCTCCTCAACCACATAATCCTTTGACTCAAGCCAAATGAAATAGACATCATTTCTCTTAAATATAGTTGTTCATCTCTTAAACTTTGCCTAGTCTCTTCTACCTTGAAGTTCATGCTTTCACTCCTACTCCACTGAAATATCCACATTCACCAAATCATTTATCACCAAATATTCACCTACCTAATGGAGTCACTTGTTACTTTGTACCTTATCAACTGCATTTCCCTTTAATACCATGTGTTTTTATTTTTTTGTTTAGATTTGACATTCACTTAGCCAACATTAACTTAATTTACTCATGTAATTAACCCACTCTATTCCCAAGGTTCCTGTTTGCTCAGGGATAGAAGGCTAGCAGCCTCTTCCTAGTTTATTGAACACTTCAGTTGCCTGTATGTGCAAATATTATCAGATAAGAGGACTTCTACATTTAAAAACTTTAATGTGTTTGATATATTCAAAGTATCTTAATGTGATTAATATACATTAAAGATGGATTTAACCCCCACCCCTCCCCTTTGAAAGTCTGCAATTACAGCAAATCTTAATTCAGACTTGCCACATGTCAAGGGCTCAATAGCCACATAGTAAGTGGCTACTGTACACTGGGCAGTGCAGTTCCAAATTACAAGGAATTTGCAGAGAAACTTTTTTTATGTAATTCAGAAGAAGCACTATTTCAGACCACAATGGGACAACTTAGTAAGTTACTGTCACCCCTCACCCCCCAGCTTTAGAGTTTGAATTTAATCTCAGTTATTCTTAGTGATTGTGTTACCTTGTCCAGGTCACTAACCTGGGAAATAGAAATCTACATTTAACCCCCTTACTGCCTTTCTCAGTGGATGTAAGCCCCCCAAGGGCAGGAGCTTTGTCTTGCTCCCCATTACACATCTAGCACTTAGCACACCACCTGGACATATACAAAGCATCATGGATGCAATGGTGAGCAAAACCAAGGTGCCCTGCTGGCATCCTTCAGTTCTGGGAGCGTATAGAGACACAAATCTAAATGTAAGAAGAGAAGACATGGTTCTATAAGAGATTGTGATAAAGGAAACTGACATTTTTCTTGGGATGAAGCTCTGTTTGAAATGATGGCTCTCATAGGTGAGGAGACATGAGGTAAAGAGGTAAAGAGGCCAAGGAACACCAGGTAAAGTTCTGAGGAATGAGCTAGTTCCATGTTCAAAGGCCTTAAGGTCAGGGTGATGTAAGCAGACAGATCAGTGGAGGAGAGGACGGTGAGAAGTGGCTCTGGAAGCAGTGAGGACAGACCTAGTAGGCCATGTATTTCCTGGGAAGCAGATTCAAACAGATTAGCATGCGGGAAATGCTGTAGGGAGTGCTTAGAGGAGCAGTGCTTGAGGAAGGTGTGAAACAGGTCTGGCAAAGGTAGAATTTAGGCTACAGTGCAATCTCAGTGAAGGCCTCTGCTAAGGTATTGGGAGGAGAGGGTTCCAGTTATCCCACGTCAGAGTGAGAAGACCAGATATTTATGGTCCTGGGTTCGTGATTGGAAGTAGGCTGCCCAGGAAACAGGGCTTGTCCTTGGGTGAGGCTGTGTCAGAAGAAACAATTCCTTAATTTGATTGTCTTCAAGGAATACAGGGCATAATCATCTGCTGAGAGAAAAAGCAGGAACCATTGCTGTGGGGGGCATGGTGAGTGATCTCAGGAGAATAAAGAAGTTTTGAAATAGTCCTTAAGAAGAAAGAGGAAGGCATTTGATTAAGAAACAGTGGAACTCCCAAGCAGTAGTGAGGGCTCATTATAGAGTTGCAAGCATGAGTTCAGGCCCTCTGCTAGGTCCATAATGATGCTTTTGTGCTAATTCCCACTTGACTCCTCAGCTGGACAAATAACCATAGGCAGAAGCCCTGGATGAATGCATAGTGATGCCCACCTGTCCTACCTTTGGTATCCTCTAACCGGGCAAATCCGCTCCAGTGCAGCAGTAGAGTAAGCAGACACAATGTCCATTTGGCAAAGGATGACAAAGAATGAGAAGGCAAGGGAGTGTGGAATATTATCAAGAATGGTAGTTCAGCCTAGCTGGCACATGCCTGTAATCACAGCACTCTAGGAGGTTGAGGTAGGAGAATCACAAGTTTGAGCCCACCCCGGGGAACTCAGTCAGACACTGTCCTAAAATAAAATGGTGTTGAGGATGCAGGAGTGTAGCTCAGTACAAAAATACTGATTTCAATCCCTAATACCTCCAGGAAAAAAAAAAGTGGTTCATGGGATGGGGTAAGATATCTCTTAAATAGGAAGACCCCTGCCTCTTCTGAATTCCCATTGCATCTTATGCATCTCTCACTTGTGATTGTCATTGTTTATTTTGTTTGTTTTTTGCTAAAACCACTTATGTGTGCCTTAGCTCCCCTCCTAGAGTATCTGCAGAGACAGGGCATTCTAAGGTCAGAGGCCTTAGCTGCAGGAGGCATAGGTGTATATCTGGAAATGACCTCTACACCTTTCTAATTTTCAGGAAGGCAAAAGAACTATGGCACCTGGTTAAGGAGTGTTGGAAGAAGTACAGGCCTTTGTCTTCCTGGTCTGCAATTACCAACTGTAGATACTTGTGATAAAACATTACTCTACAAACATCTACAATTTGTTGTTATAACTACATTGAATCTAGGAAGATCAAAGCCAGCAAAGGATATTACTGTAATTGTCTGCATGTTGTGTACACTCTTATTGTTAAGTCCTATTGGACTCTCAAGTTTATTAAAAGTGTACAAATAACTTGAAGTGACTTGAAAGGCATATACTGATAGTTACTGAGTAAATTATTTCTTCATATATTATTAAATAGTGTACATTGAGCACAAAGAATCAACAACTGGGATCTCATCTTATTAAAAACTTCTGCACTACAAGAGAAACCACCAACAGAGCTAAGAGACAACCTACAATGTTGGAAAAAGTTTTTAGCAGCTGTGCCTCAGACAAAGGTCTACTGTCTAGAATATAAAAAGAACTGAAAAAAATCAGACC
>NW_004624744.1:24793232-24804688 GCF_000247695.1 Heterocephalus glaber
CTTTCAGCCATCTCCTCCAGACCACATCTGCCGAGCCAGGACCTTCTTGGGGCTCTCTGCCTTTGCTACTGCTGACTCTGCACATCCACACTGGTCACCGATCTCTGGGTGAGTAGGTAGTTCAGCCTCCCTCTCATCAGGTCCTCTGTCTCATTCTCATTCTCTCTCTCCTGGTATTTCTCAGAAATCCAAGTGCTGGATCAGAGAGACCCCTCAGCTGCTGGGCCCAGAACCGTGCTCCTGGGGGATGCCCCATCAGCCTGGCTCCTCTTATTTTCTCCCTCCAGAGACTCACTCAGAGATTGTCAAAGGGGATGAGGATGCTCCTCCCTTTTGCTCTTCTCCTAGGGAGTTGCCTCCTTCCCACCCATCCTAACATGGGAGCCCAACAATCCAAATGCCCCCTCTCAACACCTCTAGGCTGTCTCCTGGCACAACTCCGGCCCCTCAGATTGTTGGGACCAGATTTTAAACCAAAAAGACTTGTTTTCTATTCTAATCAGGTTTGGCCTCAATACAAATTAGACAATGGGTCTCAATGGCCTGAAAATGGCACTTTCGATTTTAACATACTGTGAGATTTGCACAATTTCTATCAATGCAATGGCAAATGGTCAGAAATCCCCTACATACAAGCCTTCTTCGACTTACACTCTTGTGCCTCTCTCTGTCAAACCTGTTCACCCTCTCAGATACTTCTAGCCCAAAGTCCATCACCCACCCCTCCTGACTTGATCCTGCCAATCACTCACTATTCACACTTCCCCCGCCCTATAACCCATCCAGCTCCTCTTCCAACTCCTCTGGTGCTTCTTCACCTCTGCCATCTTGTGACCCTCCCTCATCTCTGCCATCTCGTGTCTCTCAGCACCCCCAACACCCACCTTCGCCCCCACACTCCCCACTCCACACCCATTCTTGCTACCCCACCCTTCCAACATCAGCCCTGGACACACAGATGCCTCTCTGAGAGGTCTCTGGGACTGAAGGCATTGTTAGAGTATATGTCCCCTTCTCTTTCTCCGATCTTTCTCAAATTGAAAACTGCTTAGGCTCTTTCTTCTCTGATCCCGATGTCTACATTAAAGAGTTCTACTACCTTACTCAGTCCTATCATATAACCTGGTGCGATATCTACACGATTCTCTCCCCAGAGGAGTGTCAGAGGGTCTGGAGGACAGCCCAGGTGGCAGCAGATGATTTCCATTCCACAGATCCGACCAAGCTAGTGGGCATGCAGGCAGTACCAGATACCCAACCTGATTGGACCCAACCAGGATGATGACCCAGGCAGGGATCTCCAAGATTATATGATTGTCTGTCTCATAGAAGGTTTAAAGAGGATTTCCCAAAAGACGTCAATTTTGACAAGATCAGAGAGGTAACTCAAGGACCCCAAGAAAACCCAGTGCAGTTTCTTTCCCCATTGGAAGATGCTTTTCAAAAATATAGAAAGATTGGCCAGGGATTTAGCTCAGTGGTTCCGCCACCTGCCTTGCAAACCCAAGGTCCCAAGTTTGATCCCTGGTATCAAAAAAAAAAAAAAACAAAACAAAAAGTCAAGATTGATCCTACATCTCAGGCAGGCACAATTGTTATTAACACTCATTTCATTTCACAGTCTGACCCCAACATTAGGAAAAAAGTCAAGGTGGGCCCCCAGGTTATGCAAACCGAGCTCCTCAAAGTTGCCTTTGAGGTGTTCAATAACTGTGAGGAACGGGCAAACCAACAAAAAATGGCTAATTACCAGATGCTGGCAACATCCCTACAGGGCAAACTACCATCCTACAAGAGGACATTCACCCATAACAGGGCCCCCAGGGATTGCTTTAAGTGTCATCAAACTGGGCACTGGGCCAATGAATGCTCCAATCCCAAACCACCACCTGGCCCCTGTTCTGACTGCAAACAGATGGGCCACTGGAGGGTTGACTGTCCCCTTCACCAAAAAGGTAAGAGGCCATCCCTTCCTCAAGCCCAGATAGCAGGTACAGAGACATCTCTGTCAGAGCTCATCAGCCTGGTGACTGAGGATTGATGGTGCCCAGGGTCCTGCAGCCTCTACGGCCATCACCTCCAGTGAGCCCAGGGTAACTTTTAGTGTCTCAGGTAAGCCTGTTTCATTTTTGCTTGACACAGAGGCTACATACTCAGCCTTGCCACAATACTCAGGCCCCACTTGTCCCTCCACAGTAACCATCATGGGAGTTCAAGGGATGCCTTCAAACCCACTAATTACCCCACTCCTAGCCCGTTCCCTGTTAGGCAGCACATTTTCACATCGTTTCTTGGTTATTCCTAGCTGTCCTAACATCATTTTAGGAAGGGACATTCTAACTAAATTCAGGGCCTCACTCGTTCTCCCCCCGACCAGTTCAGACCCTACTGGGATCCTACTGCTCCTGGCTGCCCCCCTGACTGACTCAGTCTCCAACCCTTACATTGACCCCTCAGTCTGGGACACCTCCACCCCTTCTGTTGCTAAACATCACCGTCCCGTCCAGATCTCCTCAAGGATGTCCCATAATACTCTATATCCTTAAGACATCTAAAAGGACTAAAAATCCATAATCACTGGCCTACTCAATAAGGGGCTTCTCAGACCCGCTCACTCCCCCACAACACTCCTGTCCTTCTAGTCCTAAAACCAAATGGCTCCTACCATTTGGTACAGGAACTGAGGGCCATCAATTCTGCTATACTTCCTATAAACCCCATTGTTCTCTACCCTTACATTCTGCTTCTCACATTCCCTCCTCCTCGCACCATTTTACTGTTCTAGACCTCAAAGATGCCTTTTTCACCATTCTCTTACACCCCAACTCACAAGACCTCTTTGCATTCACATAGACTGACCCTAACATGGGACACTCTCAACAACTTACTTGGACAGTTCTCCCACAGGGTTTTTGTGATAGCCCACATCTCTTTGGATAGGCCTTGGCTGCTATCTCTTAAAATTAAACCTGTCACCCTCTAAGCTACTTCAATATGTAGATGAGTTGCTCTTGTGCAGTCCCATCATTGAACTCTCCCAACAACACAAGGCCTTACTACTCAACTTCTTGTGTAAAAAGGGGTACTGGGTCTTGAGGGACAAAGCCCAACTCTCCCAACCCATAGTACAATATCTTGGGGTCAAGATCTCATATCAACAACTCGAGATCACCTTAGACCCTAAGCAGCTTATTCAGGACCTTCCAGTCCCTTCCTCCAAAGCCAAGATCCTGTCTTTCCTGGGACTTGTGGGCTTTCTTCACTTATGAATAGCCAATTTCAGTCTACTTGCTAAACCCCTGTATGAGGCTTCCAAGGGGGACCCAAATGAACCTACAGATGACGTGTCAATCAAGGGACTGTTTCTCAAACTTCAGGCTGCCATCTTCTCTGCCCCAGTGCTAGCTCTTCCAGACCTCCAAAAACCATTCACTCTCCATGTCACTGAATGAGCGGGACTGGTGTTGGGGGTCCTGGAACAGAACATTGGGTCACATTTCCTCCCGGTTGCTTACCTATCTAAGCAACTTGACTACACTGTCCAGAGCTGGCCCACATATTTATGCACCCTGGCAGCCACCTCTCTTCTAGCCCAAGAAAGCTCTTAATTAACTTTTGGTCAACCCACAGTTATAAAGTCACCCCATTGCCTACAGGAGTTACTCACCATAGCCTCTCATGTCTGTCACCTTCCCGATTACAATTTTTTCATGCTACCTTCATAGAAAACCCATCCTTCTCTCTTCAGTCCTGCCCATCTCCTAACCCAGCCACTCTCCTCCCTGAGGCTGCTTGGGCAATCTCCCACTCCTGCACAGAGACAATCGAAAATCTGCTTCCTTCACTTCCCAATGTCTCCTTAGAGGCCAACCCAAATCCAAAGTTCACATGTTTTATTGATGGAAGCTCAATTCCCACTCATGTACCAGGCCAAAACAGGGCAGGATATGCCATAGTCTCCCTCACACAGATCATCAAGGGTAATACACTGCTACTAAACACCACCTCCCAACAGGCCAAACTGATTGCTCTCACTCAAGCTCTCACTTTTGGCACAAAACAGGGGAGGCAACACCACACTGACTCCAAATATGTGTACCATATCTTACATTCTCACAACTCTACCTGGAAAGAGACAGGCTTTATGACCACAAAGGGAAACCCCATTGTCAACAGCCATCTGATACATGCCCTTCTCCAAGCAGCCATACTTCCAACACAAGTGGGGGTCATTCACTGTAAGGGACATCAATCTTCCTCTTCTCCCGTAGCTTGAGGAAAGAATAGGGCCGATGAAACTGCCCTTGAAACGGCACAGAACCTCACTTCCCAAAACCAAATGCTAATTATTCCACCCCTAAAACCTAGCTACACCTCTCAGGAAAAGGCCAGTTACATTGAAAGAGGTGTTACACTGAGAAATGATTGGCTCCTCTATTGGGGACACCATGTCATACCTGATGACCAAATAATACCTCTTCTCACTGACCTATATAACTCACTCCACATAGGGACTCAACCCCTCCTACACCTTCTCAGGCCTTTTTTATACAACCTATCCCTGATAACACTCACACAGGCAATAACACAGGCTTGCTCCATCTGCTCCACTACCAGCCCCCAAGGTGGTCTTCAGACACATGCTGAGACTTACCAGTCCTGGGGACAGTTGCTGGGGAAGAGTGGCAAATTGACTTTACCCACATGCCACATGTCAAAAGAGTTAAATACCTCTTAACCTTGGTAGACACATTCACAGAGTGGATGAAGGCATTTCCATGTACATTGGAGGGAGAAGCCACTGTAGTCCATGTGCTCCTAACAGATATCATTCCTCAATTTGGCCTCCCAAGCTCTATCCAGTCCAATAATGGGCCTGCCTTTGTCTCCCAGATCACCCAACAGGTAACAGAGGCACTCAA
The DNA here is from genome assembly GCF_000247695.1 of Heterocephalus glaber. The sequence continues at coordinate 24,798,155 of NW_004624744.1, forward strand.
CATACAATGGAAACACCACATCCCCTGTCAGCCCCAGTCATCAGGCAAGGTTGAAAGGGCCAATGGGCTTATTAAGACTCAGCTAACCAAACTTTCCATGGAATTAAAACAAAACTGGGTCACCCTCCTCCCTTTGGCTTTCATGTGGCTTCACTCAACTTCTCAAAAACCATTAAATTTAACCCTTTTGAGTTAATGTATGGGTGACCTCTCCTATTTTCTAACTTACCTGATCCCTCACCACCTCTTGCTGACTATATCCCAACACTGAACTACACTTGTCATCTCCTTCAGACTCTAGCAGACCAAACTCTTCACTCTCCCAACTCATCAGGCACTCTACATCCTCCTCTTTCCCCAGGCTACCAGGTATATCTCAAGACCTTCTCCCCTAAACCCCTCCAGCCTTGCTGGAAAGGACCCTTCACAGTCTCCTTAACCACCCCCACAGTGGTCAAACTTCAAGAAAAGGTGCCCTGGTTCCACCTCTCTAGAATAAAAAGGGCCCCTCTGGCCCTCCAGACAGACCAGTCTGAAGAGCAACACTAAACTCCCAGATACTCCTCTCTTTTGACAAGCCCTCTAAGACTCAAACTCTCCCAAATCCCTGAAGAGTCACCATCTGACTGATGCCCCTACATAGCCTCACAGCACGATTCTACGCTTTTACACAGGTGCTTCAGGAGGACCTTATCTGGCTCTGGATCACTGACAATGAGGAGGAGTGTGAGGTGTTGATTGATACTCTACATGAATGGGTGATTGACAGCTACTATCAGGGCTCCCTAACCAATTTCACTCATGTGGAAGTTGCCCTCTACTTCTTTCTTCTAGTGTGCTGCCTGACAATGCCTGTCCCTCAATTCATAGATATTCCCTTATGCTAGACAACATTCATGGGATATTGCAACACCCTGGCTATGGGCCTTCCCATTGACATCCTCTCCCTTCTGCTTCTTGTGTCCCTTGGTACCCTTCTCAGAAGTGGACTCTTTGCCATGAGCCCAACTGACTGGCCCTTCTCACAAAAGTGTCTTCTTGCAGCAACCTATTACCTAATTATCACTCTTCTTAGTATTCTTATTTGCCTTTGCTAATACACAAAATGTTTCTTTGCTCTTCTCTTCTTCCCTTTGGCAAGACTCCTTGCCATTCCGTCATGCGCTGCGGGGTCCACACCACAATTCTCCCAAATGCCCTCATTCTCATCCTCCTCCTCCCTCTACATTCAGTTTCCACGACCCCACTCCTACCTGTTAACCCCACACAAATACACAAACTCCAATTAACTCACTCTTTGCTTCCACACTATCTAGACAACATGCTACAGCTATCCCACTCCCTACTAAATAGATTCAACCTGTCACTAGCCACTGACTGTTGGCTCTGTATATCCCTATCCACTACTTCCTACATGGCTGACCTGGTACCTCCAAAGGTCTGGACTACTACCAATCTCACTTACCATCCTCAATATAAGATGGGAGGCCCATTACAGCTACTTAACGAACAGTCCATTACTGACTTTCACATCACTGACATGACAAAAAGAACACAAATGGGTCATGTAGCCCAGCTCCTTCAATCTTATATGGCTCTTGGTTGCCTGCATGGGGGCCTCTCTTTATATGAGAGTAGGGAAAAACCCATACTTGGACCTATAGCTGATAACATCATCTTGAGCTCCCAAGCCCCACTTTGCTTTCAGTGCAACTTGTCCATGGGCCCCATGTTGGGACACCTCCCTTCTCAAAAGTGCAATTACATGCAGTTACAGGCCTCATCAAGTTATGTTAACTACAAAGTCACCCTAGATGCTCCCTTTCTTCAGCCTGTCCACTTCATGGATCCTCCACACTTACAACACAGGGTCTTCTCAACAAAAAATTCAGGGTTTTGCAACAGTCGCCACAAGCCTTGCATGACTATGTTTCTCTGGACCCATTGTGACAAAACGCCCCCCCCCCCCCGCCCCAGCTTCAGAATGCCTTCTTATTCCATTTAACCATTCTTTGGAATGGCTTCTGGTGGATACCAAGAGATTCTTCCTCCAGTGGGAAAATAAGACCACAGGCCACCTAAATCTCATGCCAAAGACCTTTTCAACCCCTAACAGGTGCTGTGTTGGTGGGAACACTAGGAGTATGGGAGAATGAAAACAACAAACTCACACATCTTTTTGACATACACAACCAATTCTGTTTACCCAGTCAAGGTGTCTTCTTCCTTTGTGGAAGTTCAGCCTACCTGTGCCTACCAACAAACTGGACTGGAACTTGCACACTAATTTACCTCAACCCTAACACTGATATAGCCCCAAACAATCAAACCTTATCACTGCCAATGAAAACACAGGTCAGACATAGACAGACTATCCAGCTAATACCCTTACTCGTAGGACTAGGCATCACTGCTGCTATAGGAACAGAAGTAGGGGGCCTAGCTACCTCACTAACTCAATGTTAAACTCTTTCTAAAGAGTTGAGTGATAGCCTAAAAGAAATAGCTAAATCAATCACAACTTTAGAAAATCAAATAGATTCCTTAGCAGCTGTCACTCTCCAAAATAGGAGGGGGCTAGATCTCACAGCAGAGATGGGTGGTATATGTCTTTTCCTAGGAGGAGAATGTTGTTTTTATACAGATCAATCAGGTATAGTATGAGATGCAGCAGAAAAACTCACTGAAAGGGCCTCAAACATTGATCAACTCATAAACAATTGGGCAAATAGAAACCTCTTTTCCCTAAATAGTTGGCTGCACTGGCTCCTTCCTCTGGTAGGACCACTAGTCATCATCTGCCTTATCCTGCTCCTCAGACCCTGTCTGTTTCACTGTTTTCAAGATTTTTTACAGGAACGCATGAGGGCATTTACCAACCAGATGGTCACAGAGCTCGTTATGGCAGGATACCAACCATTGTGACAATGAGATGACACTTCCACCTGCCGTCAGATCCAGGTCTTGCCCCAATCTTTGCCCTTTTGTCAGCTTGCAGAAGATCCAGAAGAAGAGACCTTTGCCCGACAACCATAAAACAAAAGCCTGGAATGATAGATTTCCCACACTTTAAAATGGCCACTACATATATAATAGCTGTCTTCTCCTTCCCATAATACCCTGCCTCCTGCCTAAATCTCAACCCCAAAATGGCTTCTCCCACCAAAAGACAACCTTCTTCCCAACATGCCCCTCTTCCTGCCCAAAGAGTAACCTTATACTTACTCTCTTCTTAGCAACTAGTGATGTCACAGGCTCCTCCAATCCCTGGTCATGAGCCTTTCAAACCCTCCAATCCCTAACCACTACATCCCCCAAACCCCACCCTAGCTCCCATAAAAGCTCTCTTTACCCTAGCCATGCTAGTGCACTCTTGTTCAGGGCAGTCTGGCAGACTGTCCCTTCTCCTTAATAAAGGGTTGTTGTGGTACTGGTCTGATCTTGGTTTTTGGCTCTTTTACCTGACAACAGGAACTAAAATCAGGAGATTCTAGCAGCTAGTAGGGAAGGATTTCATCCATGGGTGAATGGGCTAGCACCAGGAGAAAGATATATTAGTAACTAACTGGGAAAGGAATTAGGCTTATATAGGTATTGAAGGGGCTAAGGAATCTGGGGTAAAATGTTTATGACTTGGATGTCCAAGGATGGTCTGCTCAGGTGTGTAGTCAATTACTGGACTTTTTAGCACCAGGGGGATTGTATTTGTTTTGAGTCCATTTGTCCTATTTGTTGAGAAGCTGCTGTTGTTTGCTAAAAGCAGCCTGTTCGCTTTGTCCCGGTTGTTTGTGAAGGACTCACTTAAGTCAGACCTGATAGTCTTGTCTCTAGCTTTAGTAGTCTTAGTTTCAGTCTTAGTGGGTGGGAGAAGATGGCCCACCCCTAATGAGATGATGGTTTATTTATATGGAAAATCTGGAAAAGGTGGTACCAGTAATCTCAAGCTTCCTTAGGGAAGTATGTAAATTTGGCCATTGTGACTTTAATCTTCAGATGCACCTGCAGCCAGTTTTTGATGTGTTATCTTCTGCCTGACTCCCTCGAAGGCTCAGACTTGTCTGCCTATAATATTTCTACCTAATTTACCTGTCTATAATAATAAGAAGGTTTGTCTTGGTGACAGACAAGAGAGGTCCCTGAGGAATGGGTCATTTAGTGGTCATTTGCCTCAAATTGTAATGCAACTAATGGTTAAAACTTATTCCCATTCAATCAATCAAGAAATATTCATTGAGTACCTCCTCTGAGGAAACCACATGTAGCAATCTCAGAAGTGCAACACAAAAGCAAATATTCATATGGCTTAAGCTTCTGTTGGGAGATGGACATATATGGAAAGTTTATCAAAAACATGGAAGAGGGCCAGGGATTTAGCTCAGTGGTTCCGCCGCCTGCCTCGCAAGCACAAGGTCCTGAGTTTGATCCTCAGTACCAAAAACAAAACAAAACAAACACATGGAAGAGCTGGGCATTGTGGTGCATGCCTGTAATCCCAGATACTTTGAGGCTGAGGGAGGAGGATCACAAGTTTGAGGTCAACCTGGGGGAATTAGTAACATCTTGTCTCAAAATAAAAAAATAAAGAAGTCTAGGAGTATAACTTAATGGTAGAGCACATGCTTAGCATGTGTGAAACCCTGGATTCAATCCCCTGTACTACAAATAAAGCAAAACAAAACAAAGAACACGTTATAGTCACCTCCTGTGACCAAATGAACAGATTTGGACAAAACAGTTTAGATTCTGAGGAAGACTACACTTTTGATGGTATAATTTTAAGGGTGAATGTTTCATCAGAGGCTGATGGAAAGTGGTATAGTAAATTGCTGCTATAGGTTATAACACAGATTAAGGGGTAGGAAGAATCTCTGGAATTAATTAGACCATTGCAATATCATATTTTATTATCTGGATTCTAGAATTTAGTTTGGTATTGTTTTAAAATTAATATTTCAATTTGGATAAAGAATTAGAAATAAATTGCTTTCTAAAAAATATAAGTTCAGTTATGTATATTTGAGGTTTACAATATATGGTATGGGATATATAGATGGTAAAGTGGTTGTAAAGCAAATGAAGAGATCCATCGTTTCAGATAATTACTCTTTGTGTGTGACAAGAGTAGCTGAAATTTATCTATTTAAATAAAAAATCCTTAATATAACACAAGATGGGATAAAAATATGGTACTTAGATTTTTAAAAATTATTATGGTAAAAGACACATTTCCATTAATCCCCCTCAGTATGCTTCCCCTTACTTCAAACACACTTATCCCATAAATCTTGACACTTTCTGAAGCAGTTCTGCAAGTCCACTTTCATGAGTGTCTTTAGTTGTGTTGTTGACGCTGCCTTGATCTCCTAAACTGATTGAAAATATTTACCTTTCATGGTCATTTTGACTTTGAGGAAGAACCAGAAGTCAAAGGATGCCAGATCCGGTGAATAAGGTGGATTAAGATACACTAATAGTTTTACATACTTGCCTTTCCATTGAATGGGCTCAGCAGCAGGATTCCTTTTAAAATCACACTCCATAAAGACACTCATGAATGAAAGAGGACTTCCAGACATGCTTCAGAAAGTGGCAAGAACTATGAAATAAATGTGTTCAAGGTGAGGGGGAATATTTTTGAGGAGGATTAATGGCAATGTGTGCTTTACTTAACACATTTTTAAAAATTTTAAAGTTCACCTTATTTTTTATCACCCCTTGTAAAATTTCATTATTATAATCTACACATTATATTTTAGATCTTGACTTATTCAGCCTACATATCTACTCTTGCATCTTTTGAGATACAACTCCCATGTTTTTTGCCCCTTTTCCTGTCCCTGGTAACCACTGTTTTATTATCTATCTCTGCATATTTGACTTTAGAAATAAAGATTTCATGTATAAGTGAAATCATGGAATATTTTTATGTGTCTTGTTTTACTTAGCATAATGGCTTACAGGTTCATAAATATCATCACAAGTTATACTATTACCTTCCTTCTGCTCCTCTTCTTCCTCTTTCTGTTCTCCTTCTCCTCTTCCCCCCACCTTCTTCTTCTTTTTCCTCTTCCAGTACAGCTGTATACAAACAAACAATTTTCTAATTCCATTGTCTATATAAAAGACAATTCTATTTTCAGTTAGAATATGCTTTTGTTTGAGGAAAGTGGATAGGCATAAGTTTTTAAGTAAAACAAAATTTAATTAATTTATAGAAAGGTCATTTAGTCTGTTCTTCCTATTTGTTTTTCCATTAAGTTTATTGGTACATTTCAGGTATACAATACAGTTACATTCATCATTGGGATCTTGTACCTTTACACAAGTATCTTGGTTCTTATTTTTTCCCCTTCCCCTGTCCTCCCTTCACCCTCTCCACCCTTCCCTATTTACAAAGATTGTTTCCATTTTTTTTCCTTTTCTCATATTTTTTCTTTTCTCTTCTTTCCTTTCCCCTACCCCTCCCACTTCCCCTACTCCTTTTGTTCTTCCTATTTTTGAGAAATCCAAACACTGTAATGATTTTTTTTTTTT
>NW_004624744.1:24810060-24830774 GCF_000247695.1 Heterocephalus glaber
TTATCTGTGTCCTCTCTAGATTTATTAATCATGTCTTGCACCATGAGCAAAATCTTTGCTGTTATCTGAGTAATTATTTCTGATTTCAATTTTCCCAGATCCTCTTTTATTGCCAGTTCAGAGAGTCTAGGTGGTTGAGTATCAGAGTGTTCCATCTCATTTCCCTTTGGGGTTGCTGTAGATGATCTGGAAGTCTGTTTTTGAGGCTTGTATATGTGTTTTCTCATTTCCACGGGGCGGGGGGGGGTGCTTCTGGCGCCCATGCAGCTCACCTTCTCTGCCCTAGGAGCTTGGGATGGCAGCGGGGGAGCTTCCTTCTGGGTTCTGGGACCAGCTCAGCTTCTCTGCCCTAGGAGCTTGGGATGGCAGTGGGGGAGCTTCCTTCTGGGTGGTGGGACCAGCTGAGCTTCTCTGCCCTAGGAGCCTGGGATGGAGGCAGAGAGCTTCCTTCCGGGTGCTGGAACCGGCTCACCTCCTGTGGCCTAGGAGCCTGGGATGGAGGTGGGGAGCTTCCTTCTGGGTGCTAGGACCAGCTCACCTTCTCTGCCCTAGGAGCTTGGGATGGCAGTGGGGGAGCTTCCTTCTGGGTGTTGGGACCGGCTGAGCTTCTCTGCCCTAGGAGCCTGGGATGGAGGCTGGGAGCTTCCTTCTGGGTGCTGGGACCGGCTCACCTTCTCTGCCCTAGGAGAATGGGATGGGGGCAGGGAGCTTCCTTCCAGGTGCTGGGACCGGCTCACCTTCTCTGCCTTAGGAGCTTGGGATGGCAACAGGGGAGCTTCCTTCTGGGTGGTGGGACTGGCTGAGCTTCTCTGCCCTAGGAGCCTGGGATGGAGGCAGGGAGCTTCCTTCCAGGTGCTGGGATTGGCTGAACTTCTCTTTTGAACTTCTATATGATAGGCTCCAAGTCAAGATTTAGGGATGCAAAAACAAGAGAAGCAAGGTTTCTGATCTGTCTGGGCCATCAACATGGGCACCACAGCCCCTCAGACCTGCCGCGACTGTGCCAACCCTGCCCGCACCGCCAGCAAGATGTTTTAAAGTTGCACATTGTGCATATTCCTGTACCTGACCATCTAGTGGTCTAGTTCCAAAAGAAGGCATATGACATTCCTGATTACTGTAGCTCACAACCCACTGAAAGGAAAGAAAATGATCTTTGAAGATCTTCCTGCTTTGGTCTGGGATCTGCTAAGAACTTATCTTTCCTAAATTTCTTCTGTAATTTTCTTACATGATTAAAGCCCCTGAGGAAATACTGATCATATACAAGGGACAGGAGGGCTGGGGATTTAGCTCAGTGGTTCTGCTGCCTGCCTTGCAAGCAGAAGGACCCGAATTCGATTCCCAGTACCAAAATAAATAAATTTTAAAAAAAATAAAAGGGACAGGAAAACATTTGCCAATTCCAAAGTAACTTTTAAGTACAACATTGATAAGTATCAGAATTATCATAGTTTCCTGAACCCCAGGAATAACGTTTCTGTGCAAAAAAAATTACCTAAACTCGTGCCTGGTGCAGATGCCTTCGTGGCACTGCCTACCTGGTCACTTGAAGGCATAACACTACAGCTATTTTACAATAAATTCTACCTACACTTCTGCCCAGCTGCCCATGTGTCTTGATTAAATTTGTTCATCAAAGGCACAAAAACCTGAGGACCAAGAAAGTGCGTGACCAGCTCCTCGCTGAGTCAGGACCTGGCTTCCTAGTGAATTACCACTGAGCCCAAAGGTTGTATTTTGTTATATTAAAATCAAGTGAAGTGCACAGGCAGTTCTCAGGGCCTCAGATTACAGGTGCCTGCTACTGCCCTGGCTTCTTAATATAGACAGGAGAAAAAGAGAGGGAGAGAGATGAGGCAGGGGGAGAGAGAGACAGAGTTGTTTCAGAATTTTTGCTTTTACACAAAAATGGTGTTTTGCACACTTGGCAACCTTGTCCCTCGCCCCTTCTGAGTTACATCCCAGGACATGTGCTTAGGACAGGTGACTCACTGGGTCAGAGGTACCCATACTGAGGTGCACAAATCTCAATTCTGGATGTGCTCCTGGGGCTCATCCACAGGCTCTCGCTAAAACACTGGTCCACTGGTACCACTTTCGAGCCCTCAGACTGACAAGCTGTTCTCAGGGGTAGGCCAGGTTCGGGGAGGGGCTCCAGGAGCAGCCCTGGGGGCAGCTATTGTCTGCTGGTGTCCCTCGGGTGCGGGTGCCGAGCCACAGCGCCCTGTGCCAGCTGCGAGTGGCCCTTTGGCCCAGAGCCCACCAGAAGTGTGTCGCGTTCGTCCGCGCTGCACAAATGCGCAACCAGCCGGAACGCAGCGGCGCGGAGGGGCGTGCGCCTGCCTTTGTGCGTGCCAGACGCCAGATGGGGCGCAATTAGGGACGGCACCGGCGGGTCAGATGGCAGGCTCCCCGCGGACCTGCGACTGCTGCAGACGTTTTGGCGGGAAAAGAAAAATTTTAAATAAATAAATAGAAGCCGCCCCCCCCACGCCCCCGTGGTTGGCCCTTCGGAAAAATGTCTTTTTGACTTCGCTTGTGCTTGGGGGCGGGGTTGCCTCTCAGAGCCCAGCTCTTTCCTTCAGGATCAAAGCCGTTTGCTCTGTCTGATCTGGGCCAACAAAGAAAGGGGAGTTTCCATCTGGTCTTCGTGGAATCGAACAGAGCAATCGGGTGCACTCGGGTGAGCGCAGGCTGCCCGCGCGGGCCGTTGTTAGGACGCTTTGAATGCAAAGGATGTCAGTGAGGATAGAATACAGATCTGTGCTTAGTCCGTGGCCTGCCTCTATGAGTACCCAGCGTGTGTGCACGTGCAAGCGGAGGAGACATCATGAGGAGGGAGGGACCCTGGCAACCTCAGATAGAATTCCCCAAGTGCATCGTGGCCCAGTGTTTTTGTCCAGAGCAACATCTGGCAGGTAGGAGATATAGGCAAGTGCCCTCCCAGGTGTCGATTCGGGGCATGATGAGAGAAGGATAGAGGTGTAAAGAAGGGATGGGGCTGGGCAGGACACTGCTCTGACGTGACCACCACGTAGACAGACTGGTAAATGCTCCGTTTAGCTTTGAACTGAGTGTTCAGTTTTAGAACAGTACTGTCGTGGGCCAGTGGACCTGAGGGGAGAGTTTATGAAAATCCCCTCTATTTTCTGACCATACACTCCACTGATTTACCCTCTGCAGGTCTAGGTGTTCTCTCGAGAAAGCCTGAGTCTAACACATCAGCACATTCATCACAGAAGCAGGGAGCAGTGTGTGCAGGTAATGATCTTGTCTTGGGGCAAGAGAGCTAAGTAAGGTCTTTGGCAGACCAAGGTGAAAGGGCTCAGAGGTCCTGGCTGTGGGAACATGGCAGAGAGACATATAAGCCCATAGCCAGCCTGCTTGGATCCTGCCTTCCCCCCAACCCTGCATATCTAAGGCATCCTAGACAAAACACACAGATGTCCATCACATTTGCATGGTGTGGCATTGATCTCCTAAAGAGTAAAATCGGTGCACAATGAGACAAAACAATGTCATAGAGTTGCTTTTGGTGTTTCAGGAATTGTCTTCTGGCACGACACAGCCAGTATGAGGAGTCAAGAGTCCTGGGCTCGAATCCCCATCTATGTCTTCATGGACAAGTCCTTAGTTTTGTTTTTTATTGATAATCAGGAGAGAATAATAACCAGTTCACAAGGTCAGAATAAAGATGGCGCAGACTCTGTAAAGATCATAGCATCATTGGTTAGGGTGACAATGACGGCCTATCAGTCCCTCTGGTGGCCTCTTCTCAGGGGACTAGCCATTGTTCCCCCATGTTCCCTACTGCAATAGAGGAAAGTATTTTTCAGAATACTGGTATTCTTAAGATTATTTTTGTTTTGTTTGTTTTTATTTTTAAGATGGGGAGTTGGACTGTGTCATCCAGGCTAGCTTTGAATTTGGAATCCTCTTGCATCATCCTCCTGAGTAGCTGGAGTTATAGGTCTGTGTCACTGCACCTGGCGTTGGATTATGTTTTTCACTTATTTTTACTTCTCTAACTCTGAGAGGTTTAGTGCAGTAATCATTGACATATATGTTTATTCATCATTTGAGGTGTGACTGGCTTGACTTGGGATGTGCCCTAGATGTAGAATACACACCCGATTTCCCAGACTTAGTATAAGATAGAATATAAAACATCTTACATATTGGTTACATTTTGAAATCTTTATATAATGTATCCATTGGTCTAAGTAAAAATGCTAATTTCTCTGTTTCTTTTTGTTTTTTAAAATGTGGCTCATAAAAAAGTAAAGTTATTTATGTGGAATGCTTTACAATTAAACACTGCCATGTAAGTCTTAGGAAAAAGACTATCCTCAAGCCCTCTCAGGAAGCTGAACAATTCTGATTTCTTTTTCTCTTATCCTTGGGAAGTCTAATCCTTTTGGCTTCAATGTTTTCTGACATGAAGCTGTGAGTCCTGTCTTGTTCATGTAGACCAGGAACCAAGGCAAGGCTGTACCCTCAGGTTAACCAAGACAGTTCTGGAGGCAGAAGCTCTGGCTTCTATGCCTTATCTTTTACACAGGTGATAGGGAGAGCCCAAGGAATATTTGCTGAGGACTTTTAATATTTATGCTGTGATGATTTATTTAATAGGCATTCTCTTTTTTTCCTTTTCATGTTTAAATCAAAATGCAAGAGAGTTAAGGCCTTAGTGGATATTTTGACATGATGAGAACTATGGCCACCATTTGAAGAAGGAGGTGTTTTTATTTCTCTTTTTGAGCAGAGGTAACCCATGAATACTTCATCAGGAAGCACATTACCTCCCACATACAGCAATTCTCCACAGGGATTGCAAAAGAGAAGAATAATTCCTTCTCACCTCTTCTGTGAAGCAACTGAACGTGCTTCACTTTACTCCCATTGAGAATGTGATTTCACACTAATCTCTTTGTACTTTGGTCTAGGCCAAGCAGAATAAGTTGCATTTTCTTAACTTAAAATTCTCTCCTAAAAAGTTTAAGATCCTGTTGCATCAGATCCCATATGCTATCAGAACACTAAATGGGGCTGGGGCCAGGGTGGGGATGTCCATGTGGGATGGTGATACGGAAAAGTTTTAGACAACTTAATAGATTGAATATTAAGGTAGTTGTAGAAGCAAAACAAGTAAAGTGTTCTTTTAAGATTTGCTTTTCCTGTAACTCCTTGTTTAAGGTGAGGATTATCTGACTCTAACCAGTAACTTCATTAACCTAACAAAGTTACCATGCCAGCATGAATTTATAATGTATATGTGCCTATCTTGTGTCTGTGACTTGTAAATAGGAACTGGAATTGTATTTACACATCAAAGACCACTAGGGATGAGATAATAGCTAAAAAGGATATAAAAAGGGAAATGCTGAACAAAGGGGGCGTGGATATTGGCCAGACTGGTTTCTGGCATTCCCATCCGCTCGCGAGAAAAAATTTTATTATTTCATCCAAATTCTGTGTCTCTGTGTATTTCTTTCCGAGATTTCCATAACATTGGTGCAGTTGGGTTGCTGGTTTCTGTGGTTCAGATACTACCCATTCTGTACCCAGTGTGAGGGTCTTCTCCAGCTGGTCTGTGGCACAGAACACTAAAGTTGGCCCTTCCTGGGAATGTAGCAGCTTTATGGAGGTGGGTTACAGAGAAAGCCCTACTATCTAGAGTGGAGGGCTGGGGATTTAGCTCAGTGGTGCCGCCACCTGCCTCACAAGTGCAAGGTACTGAGTTCAATCCCCGGTACTGGAAAAAAAAAAAAAAAAAAAAGAACTGCACCCTACTATCTAGGGTGGGAGGATACCACAGACTCTTCTCCAGCTTCGTATTTGTCATATTTTCACAAATGGTGTACTGCACAGTTGGACGGGTCATCTATCTTTTTCATTAAGGGAATTGGCAAAAGGGCTTTACAGTTCCACCCAGTTCTCAAGTCTGTGACTCTAATGTGAGAAGTAAGAAACAGAAGGATCAGGGGAATCATGTTCACAAACAAGGGGAGGGATGGAGGTTTCTTCTCAGAATAGCACTTAGGTGAAAGGAGATTCTTGTCGTATGAGGTCTTTTATCTAATCATCCTCTCCTTTTTTTGTTGTTCTTGTTTTTGTTTTGTTTTTTGAGACAGTCTATGCAGTTTGGACTGGGCTTGAATTCACTGTGTAGCTCAGGCTGGCCTCAAACTTGTGGCGATGCTCCTGGCTCAGTCTCCAGAGTGCTAGGATTAAGGGCATGTGTCACCATGCCCGGCCATCCTTTCCTTTTGGATGATGCACAGGCACAATGATAATCATGAAAACACTGACTTTAATAAACCCGTGGCTTTAATACTGTATTACCCAGTGCTCTGGGACTATCTTCCTGTGAATTGGGCTTGTGGCATTTTCCATCCTCAGATAAGGCCCAATGGGGGCCAGACTCAACTCCAGTCCCTGATAACGTGAGATGCTGAGCATCTGTTGATTACATGGTTGGCAGGAAGTGTGTGTAGGGTAATGGGCTGGAAAGACACAAAAGAAGAAGGTAATAACTAACTATGTGTTTTGCTGGAAATGGTTGGAAGAGATGGGAAGGGTCTCAGGATTCTCACCCTCTCTCACACTGTCTTCCCTCCCCTGTCAAACACACCTCATGTATAAACTCCATGGCCCAGGTACGAACATGTCACTCCTCTAATCTGAAATCTTTGGCGACTCCTTGCTGCCCACATTTAGGCACTGGGGCCATCCAGGACCTAACCCCAGCCTCCCCTCCCCTCCCTCACATCACACATATTCTCATCTCTTCAGAGATACACTTCTTCTCACCCTCATTGTTCTTCTGGGCCAGGTGCCTTTTATTTTTATCATTTATTTATTTTTATGATGCTGAGGATTAAACCCAGGACCTTGCAATGCTAGGCAGCACTCTACCATTGAAGTACCTTCCTAGCCTTTCCTGTCTTTTAAAAATACCCATCTCCATCTCCATTGGTTCAATCTCTTATCATCCATTAAAGGCCCAGCTGCTTCTGCTGTCCTCTTCATGAAGTCTTTCTGAATATCCTGAGCCAGGAATTTTCTCTTCCTTCTCTGAACATTCATAATCTCTGGTTTGTATTTTTCTTTTAATACTATTTGGTGTATACCTGTTCTCCTAATTATTTCTGCCTAAATTGGGTCACTTCTTTATGTACCTTAGAACATTTTGCTCATGCAGTGGTCTTAGTAGGTAATCAGATTGTTTTGATTGAAATACAGAATAAAACTGTCATAAAAATGTACTCCTCGATGCTGATATAGCAGCACAGCAGATCAGCTGCAAAGCAGGTGAAACAGAGATCTAAGAGCAAATGACTCCTGACCACCTCAAAGCACATGGTCTTTATTTTCTAGAACTGGATCTGCTGGTAGCTTGCCAGCCTTCCAATGAGAACCTATTTTCCCTCTTCTCTTTTCAGCTTTGAGCCCCACACACCTGCATCTCTCTCTCTCTCTCCCTCTCTCTCTCTCTCTCTCTGGGGGAATAATGGAAGAATTGGAAATACAAGATGCATTTAACAAGAAGAAGCACTAATTTTGAAAGATTATATTGTGTTAGTCTAATCTCATAATACAGAGAGTTTAGTTTTGATCACTTTGTGCTTATTGTTTACTTGTTTTTATATTGGAGTTAAAGTAAGCTGTAGGATTTCATGAGCTCTAAACAGTGCTTCTTAAACTTGAATATCCACATACCACCAGAAAATCTTATTAAAATCCAGACCCTGATTCTGGGTAGAGGCTGTAATTTTACATTTTAAACAAGCCTCAGGTGGTACCTTTGCTCTGGTTCCATGGATCATACCTCAAGGAGAAGCAAAGATCTATCATTGATTTTCAAATTGTGGGCAGTAACTTAACTTCTCAAATCACCTTTCTCATTTTGAATTTCTATGATATCTTGTTTGTGGTGTCCTTAAGGCCTATGTAGCAGATTTCATTTTGTTATGCTGAGAAATAATCTCTCTATTTTTCCTTATAACCTTCATGTTGCTGGCTCAAAGTAGGTCTTCACAAATGTTTATTAAATTAATGAATAAATAAATGGGCAAAGCAACACTGTATTCCTTGGTATGCCTGTACCCTTCAGAGAAAGCTGAGTACAGGAAAGGAAAGCAAGATGTTCTGTGAAAGCCTTCCTCCCTCAAGAGCTGAGCTTATACCTAACACAGGGACATTTCAAATTAGCTACACTGCATCTCTTTTAGATGCTGTGGGCTTCGATTCACAGTTTGGAATGTCCCACTGGATAGGACATACTGCCTAACAATCACCATATACAAGGTTTTAGTATTACGTGCCACTGGGGACTTCTCATTGTAGTCTGTGTAATTATTCAAGTACTAATTAGAGAACCTAGGGAATATCCAGGCTTTCTTTGTTATTTTTTTCTAGTTACTTTTCAACATTTTGGCATTACCCATCATGTCATTCACAGAGCTGCTAGCCATCCGGAGAGCTTCCTACTAAAGAGCTCTTCCTCTCTTCTGGTGAGTTTCCTATAACTCCTCATTGAGAACCAGAGTCAAAAACAAGTGCTAAGCATGATGCTCTAGGTTCTTCCCTTCTTCCCAGTAATGTCTTACATTCTTTCTCACCATCCAAACTACTCCTGTCAAAGGAACCATTTTCCTTTCCCTGACACTCCCAGGCTTCAGTAGTTTTGCTTTTGCTCTTTGCTTTGCCTAAAATTCTTCCTCACTTGCTCACCTAACAACCTTTCCCCTCTGTTCCTGCACAATCCCAGCTTCCTCTAAGTCCTCTCATGCCCCACAAGAATGAGCCAGGCAGTCCTCCCCTAGGGTTCCTTTGCTGTTCCTCCTGTGTTTCTTTGTTTATCACACTGCATCACAGCTGGAGTTCTAGCTCTGTCTTCTCCCTCATGTCTTCAGCACTGGGTTTTGGGGTGCACTCAGCTCATGCAGAATGGAGTCAACAGGGAAGCACTTTAGCCACCACTATTCATTACAATGATTTCCCCCTTCTGACAATTCAGAAAGAATTCACATAGTTCCAGCACCCGCTATGTGCCAACTTCATGAACTTCTGGTCTTATTTATGCTTCACAACTTCTCTATGAAGTAGGTGTCACTGTGGCTTAATTTTACATACAAAAATACTGAGGCTCGGGGGAGTCAAATCCCTTGTCCCTGGGCTTCCTAAAGTTTTTGTCTGCAGACTTGGGCCCCAGGATTCAGCCCTGTGGCAAAAGTTGGAGCTCTGGATGCCTAAGTCCTGCTAAGTACGCACTGGCTGAATGTGTATTTTTAATAAAGAGGTTGAGCAGGGAGGGTTCAACGGCATCTGAGTCACTCATTCCTGAATGCAGACTTCAGATGTCTAATGGAATTCCCCCTTTTCCTGTCCCTGGTACATTGACAGGACTCAAGCGGAGGGCACAGTAAGCAGGAAGCTCACTGACTTGGTAGGTATGACACTGTGGGTGGGGTAGTATTTCTAAACCACAAGTAGCCAAATTATTTCCTTTTTCAAGGGAGGTTATTGCTGGTCGTGCTCATGTAGCCGTCAGGTGAAAACATTTTCAAAAGTTTTTGTTTTTTCTTTTCCATTAAGTCTAAAGACAAGTGTTTCGTGCTTGCTTAGCTAGTGTTTCAGATACACTACCGCTGCTGAGTAACAGACCAGTCTGGGATCAGGGAAGACACAAACACACTCAGTATCTTTGTGACCTGAGCCTCTGATTTCTCATTTAGAAAATTCAGTTGCTGGGAGGACTATTTGAGAGTATTTGTGAAAAGAAAGGATGAACAAATAATAGCCACTGACAAATGTCTGCCAAGTGTGAGGTCCACATGTAGTACTGCTAACATTCATCCCTTGCAATCCTGTTCAAGCATTGAAGAGCTTAAGAAATTCTAGGAATACGTTTTCTATAAATTACAAGTAAATATTCAATGATGTATCTGAATATTTTTGTCTTGCTTTGTTTTGTTTTGTTACCGGGGATTGACGTCAGGATCTTGCGCTTGGGAGGCAGGCGCGGTGCCCCTGAGCTAAATCCCTGGCCCTGTATCTGAATTTTTAAGTAAGTGTGCCCTTTGGGTTTCTATTTCTTTTGCAGAAAAACATGAGGTATGGGGAAGTGAAGTAAGAGTAAACTGAAAGTGAGTGAAGCTCATTAAACATTTGGAACCAATTGGACCACTCCCCTCTTAATTCCCTGCGTTTTTGTCTTTCTTACGACTGTTATTTTTTCATAATGCTCACCATAACCTATGATATTGGTTGGGTAAGAACCCCAAGAAGCCCAAGTATATGCATTTATACAAACTCATGTGATTCTTGTGAAGATTAAGCATTTAAGGGGACTCAACTGCTCTTCTGCAAAACATGTTAACAAAAAGGTGCTATCCTGTAGTGTAAATCTCCCTGCTGTGGTCCCAGGCCTCCCTTCAGAAGGCCCTGGGTCCATGTTTGGCACTTGTCATTTCTATTGTTGGTCTCTGCAAACAAATCTCTCAGGCTTGAATATGGTTAACTGACATGTGTTTTGGCACAGAGATGTTAGAATAAAGCTGTTATTACTGCTGGTGTTGACAGCACTGGAGTTTTCAATCATAGCTTATGAGTAAAAGCAAGCAAGAAGATGGGTTTGGATCATTCTGGTATTCATACCTGGCATTGATTTTGATAATTCAGAAGTTCTGATACAGTCTACTGGGAAAGAGAAATGAATGAATCTATTCTGTTGTAGGAGGGCAGTTAATCCAGGGAAACCGGTCTGTGAAGTACTTTGTGTATGGGGGGGCCCACAATATACTTGGATGTTAGGCTTCCTCTGCACACTGACTTGGAGGCTACAGTGGGCCTTCAAAATGTACCTAAGGGCCGGGGATTTAGCTCAGTGTTTCCACCGCCTGCCTTGCAAGCACAAGGACCCAAGTTCCATCCCCAGTACCAAAAAAACCCCAAAAAACAAAATGTACCTGCCTCTGTTTCCTGAGAGGTGCTTTCACATCTCAGTAAGTCTGGGAAGGCACATAATATTTTGACATCATTTTTTTACACAAGCACATTTGATACAACCTTTAAAAAGAGATCTAAAATAAAACCTTGTAACCTCCCTCACAACTCTTATTTTTTAGCCATTTTTAAAAACTGAATAAAGCCAGAAATTTCTTCAACCTAAAGCCCATTCCTGAATCTTGCCTCCCTTCATGCTGATGCTCCAAAATTCCTCTGATGTCAGGATGGGGGCTAAGGTGGGGATGAGGAAATATATGAGGTCGCCAAGGCAGGCAGTAGCTGAAGGAAAACCACAAATAACAATGCAGCAGTTGTATGTTTACCACACGTGCTCTCAGGAAAGATTCTGTCATTTTTGAAAAGGATAGCTTCTTTTTTGAGAATTCACCGGAATCCTAAGAGTTCTACTTCTAAAGTCTTCTGCTTTTGTTTTTTGAATTGTAATCATTCAGGCTTTGTGACTTTCAATTAATGATAGATTTGCAGCTACTTCTGCTTTTTCTAAATTTCTTGATTGTGTCAGCTGAGTTAGTTTGTAGACACCAGAGGGGGAAGAAGAATAGGAGGGGAGGATATTTGAGAGAACAACAGGCTATCCTGAAAATGCTCAGCCATATTTCTGATCATTTTCTCAACATATTTTATATTGGTAGTAGTTAATATTGTTGAATTCCTTGTGACAGTGGTTTGGAAGAGGTTCCCCAAAGTCCAAACCCAGTTTGAACAGACATTTCAAAATATTGTTGCAGTTAAAACAATTCTGTAAAAATAGATGAAGATGCAATAGTATAAAAAAAAAAGGAAAATCTATAGAGCTAATCAAAAGATCAGTTGTTGCTAGGGATTAGGTATGGGAGAGGAGGGAGGGATGAATAGGCTGAGCATGTTTGGGCAATGAGACTATTCTGTCTGATGCTATAATGGTAGATACATATCATGACACCTCTGTCAAAACCCATAGAATATACAACACCAAGAGTTTACCCTACTGTAAATTATGGTCTTCAGCTAATGGTGTGTCAACATTGGTTCATCAAAATTACCATGCTAATGCAGTATGTTAACCATAGAATGTGGGATGGTGGTGAGAGCATATGGGAACTCTTGGTACTTGGCCCATTTTTTCTATACATGTAAAAGTGCTAAAAAATAAATTTAAGGACAAGATTAAAAAACGAAGATGCATTTGATAAAAAAACCCCCAGAGTTCAAAAATATATATTATGAGAAAGGGGAAGGTCTCCCTATTCTTGATTTCCAGTCCCCAAGATTCCACCTAGAGGCACTGATCACTGCTAGTTTCTAAAACAACATTCCAGAGCTAATCTCACCAATACAAGTACTAATCTATATGATGACCTACCTCTTTCACACCAGTGCATGTTATAGATACATTTCATTAAAAAGCTATAAATTATAAGGCTAATACAAAACAGAGAGCAATAGAGGAATCAAATTTCCCTGTAAATGGTTTAGCTGGGGATGGAGAAAATATTAGGGTGCATGTGAGGTTTGGTGAAACCAGGTATTTGTGTGTTTATTGCAATTTGGGTAGTTGCTACCTTGTTTATGTGTTCTTCTAAAAATATTTTCTTTGTGAAATAAGCAATTATTAATTTCTTCATACAAATAAAGTGATGCATAATTTAGAATAACTGAATATGGGTTAAATTCCATTGTTGTTAAACTCAATTATTATCAGTTACTCCTTTGCCAAATCTTGGCTTTCTTTCTAATTAAAAGGAAATGTTAAAATTTCTTTCATTTATTGGAGTAAAACTACAGGTCCTGTTTTACTGGAGACAGTCACTGATTATGTTTCTAATTCATTCTGGCATCGTATCTGGATTCGCATGTGTCCCAGGTTATTAAAAGAAGGTTATTATGGGGCTGAGGATTTAGCTCAGTGGTTCTGCCCCATGCCTCGCAAGCACAAGGTCCTGAGTTCAATCCCTAGTACCCAAAACAAAAAACAAAAAGGTTATTACTATTACTGGTACAGAGAAAAGCAGGGGTGAGTTTGGTAGGCCTCTACTTCCAGCCTCTGGTCCTGCCAAGTGACATGTGAGACACAGTGTTCTGGTGCGAGTTCTCTCTGTAGCACCTGCTTACATCTGAAAGGCAGCTGGGTGTACCTGTCTCTTTCGTTTGAAGCTTTCCAGATGCAGCATAAGTAGTTCTCCCTTTTCAAAGACTAGCAACAGGCAGGGTGTTTGCTGATAAAAAGAAGTGCTTTTGGACAGGAGCAATAGGAACAACTGACTTTCTCTGGTTCTAGGCAGTGATAATGGATACTGCTGTACCAGCTGTTGACTGCTGTCGGCAGTTTGGTATACCAGCCACTTGTGTTGTGACCCATGTTTTGGCCTGTATGTTGTCATATGCTCCACTGTCGGGCTGCCAGTTAATGGAATCAATGTGAAATATGGGAAAATGCAGGCTAGAAATACTTGTGATGTGATTAGGAAACAGAGGCGGAGTAGTTCTTAGAGCATATAGAGAATAGTCAGAATGTTCCTGCTGCATTGGTTATGCCATTTATTACTTTGTAAATCTACATCTAGTTTTTATATTGCTTAGTATGGTAGGCTAAACAATGTCCCATTTCCTCCAATGCCCAAAGATATCTATGTCCTAATTCCTGGAACCCATGAATATGTTAACTCACATAGCAAAAAGAATTTGCAGATGTGACCGAATTAAGGATCTGGAGATGAGGAAATTATTCTGAATTATAATTCAGGAATTATAGGTGGGCTTTATGTAATCAAGGATCCTTATAGGAAGGAGGCAAGAGCTGAGTTAGTAGTAGGTGTTATAATCAAAGCGAGAGGCTGGCATGATGAGAGGAAGTGGTCATGGGCCAAGTGAATTCCGTGTGGATTCCAGAAACTGAACAGGCAAAGAAGCAAATTCTTTTCTCATAGCCTTCAAAAGGAGCCAGGTTGCCTAACACTTTAAATTTAGCATAGTAAAACTAAGATTTTTGGCTTCTGGTCTCTAGAACTGTAAGATAATAATGTCATGTGGTTTTAAGTTATTAAATTTGTGATATTTGTTATAGCAGCAATAGGAAACTAATACACTTAGTAGTATGTTTTAAATTTTTAAATAAATCTTTCGGTGAACCAGTTGATCCTCAGCAAACACACAGACACACACACACACACACAGATACCAGATTTCTGGGTATATAACTTGCTGAAAGATTTGTCAATATTTATTGTTCACAGTGGGCGAGGCCATGGTGATATCACTGACCAGGAAAAGCAGAAGACATTCATTGGCTTCTACATCAAAAATTTGTCGTAATTTTGAAAAACTGAACAGCAAGATAACGGAGCTGCAGGAGTTATATTTACATACCACTCAGTAAAGCATGGCTGTTCATTTAGAACAAATGCAATTTCTTCTAAATTAATTTTACCCATAATGCCAACTTTTCTTGTATATATAGAAAAAGTGAAGCAACTGATGTTAATGTGGTGGCTTCATTAGTAGCGCAAGAACATTTTTGTTGTTTTTTTTTTTTCATTTTTATTGTTCTTAACAAAATCTTGCTGCATTTAGATTAAAATCAGTTGCACATGGGCCAGGGATTTAGCTCAGTGGTTCCACTGCTGCCTTGCAAGCACAAGGTCCTGAGTTCGATCCCTGGAACAACAACAAAAAAATCAGTTGTAAATGTTTAATCAGAGTATTCGATTAATGATGGCCAAAAAAAAAATAGCATTGGAAGCTTTTTAACAAATTGCAGCTTTTAGAAAAAATTGCAAATAGAAAGGTATTGAATCCATCCCTAGAAAAACCAGAGAAATTGAAAAATTAAATATTGAGATTCCTTAAATTTAACTCTGTACCTGAGTTTATTTTCTCTGGACACTAGCTCAACATATGAATGAACATTTCCCAAACTGTAAATGCACAGAGGTATCAATGAAAACTTTTGAATATATGCTCTCATTTGTTATAATCTACCATTTTCTGGGTTATTCAGGTAATCAGTTACCTTGTACAAGTTACAGCCATTTCTTCAGTGGTTGGATTCTGTTGATGCTTACAATGGTATAGGTAAGAATTTCTCTAATTGTGCTAAGCTAGTAGAAAAAGAATAGAGGAGCACCTAGTAAGCAAATGATGTGTGGAAGCCAAGAGAAGGTCAGGTGATGAGACAGTGGCTAGGCTTATGGAGCTTTCCTGGTCCTTAAATAGAGAGAAACTGGTGAGAGGATTGCATTCTAACATTTGTTCCACATGGTAGCTTTGCTGCTGTGGTTAGTACCACATTCTTGTTGTGTGGAGTGAATTAGTCTCAGTAACAGTAAAACTTGGATTTTGTTGGTATTGAAGCTTCATTCATATTTCATTTCCATAAGGTTGTTTTTCTCTTTCTTTCCTCTTTCTTTCTTTCTTTCTTTCTTTCTTTCTTTCTTTCTTTCTTTCTTTCTTTCTTTCTTTCTTCTTTCTTTCTTCCTTCCTTCCTTCCTCCCTCCCTCCCTCCCTCCCTTCCTCCCTCCCTTTCTTTCTCTTTTTCTTTCCTTTCTTTCTTTTTTGGTAACAGGGATTGAACTCAGGACCTTGTGCTTGCAAAGCTGGCGCAGTGCCACTGAGCTAAATCCCTGGCCCCATAAACTTGTTTTTCTACCTAAACATGAGTTGGATGCATTAAATAAATTGTGTCAATACTAGGGAACATTAAAGGAGTTTGTGCATTACTCATATTTGAGAGGAATTGTTGTTGATACTATTCAGTTTCTTCCTCATATCAAAATATGTAAGACCTGCATTTCAGTCCCTTGAGACTTTATTCTTGCCGATGTGCCAGTGGATGAATGTGGTACTACCCTTGGATCCCTCCACTAGATACTGTTTGACCCTAAGCATGGCTTTTGGCATTGAGGCCTTTTTTTGTTAGATAAAGTAAGAGATAATTTGGCTGATGGGGGGTGGTCTCAGGACCCTTTATCTTAAACAGTGGATGCTGAATTTGCCCAAGAATAAGCTGTAGTTTGTACAAATTTTTGGTCCATATTTCATAACCATGGTCTTGGGATGCTCCCTGAATGGATACGACATTTCTCTGGCCCACCCAGCATGAATGTCTGGAAGGCTCTTGTGTTGCCACTCACCCAGGTACCACTGGGCCTTTGTATAGGGTTCTTGCCCCTTCATGTCCTGCTGGTCACCCCTTCCTGGGTACTGGGCCTTTTCTCACATCATAGGACTTAGGACTGGTTAATAATTTTTCATGCATGAGAACCTATTTTCTGCACTCAGAGGGACAGAGGGACAATTCTCTATGGTCCAGTATTTCCCCAAGCCCCCTGTTTTTCTCTAGGTGCAATCAGCATAGGAATGGGTTTAAATTTCTTTCTCAGAGTGTCAGTAAGCAGCAGGTCTAGATACTCAAATACAGCAAGCAAATCAAAGTAAAACTCTTCTCCTTTATCCAATTGTAATTGTAATATACATTTATTGGAGAAATAAAGAAAACATTGCTATGACATTAATACAAGTTAAATCACCCATACTTTCACATCCAAAGGTAATATCTATAAATGTTTTTTCTTTATGGTTTGGATCAAGCATGTCCCTTAAAACTCTCATGTGTGCAGAGGTGGGGCTTTAGAAAGGTCATTGGATCATGGGGGCGTTATACTCATTGATGGATTCATCCACAGGAGAGTTCAGCGGCTGGCTGTGCTGTTGGGAGGTGGGACCTTGTGAGAGGAGGCAGATCACTGGCCTGGAAGGGTGTGTCTTCCTCTGAAGATTCTCCCTTATCTCTCTGCTTCCTGGTTGCCATGACATGAGCAGCTTTACTCCACTCAGGCCCTTCCATCATGGCATTTCTGCATTTGAGCCTGCCAAACAGACTGATACTTCTGGAACTGTGAGCCAAAATAAACCTCTCCAGGGGCTGGGGATTTAGCTCAGTGGTCCCAAGTTCAAGCCCTGGGACCAAAAACAAAAACAAAAACAAAAACAAAATAAACCTCTCCTCCTTTAGCTTATGGGTGTGGGAAGTTTTGTCCCAGAAATGAAAAAGTGACTAAGACTTTGTCTTTATTGCTAAATATAAAATTGGGTTATACTTTTCATTCACTCACCAAGCAAATATTTATTGGGAGACCCCTCTATGATTTTGCTTACAGTAGAACAAGACACATTCCTGGCCTCGAAGGAACTACAATTCAGAAGGGGAGATAAGATATTTCCACAAATATTTAATCCTGATTTTAACATCTCCTGAAGCAGTCTGAGTGATGTTTGCCCACCTAGACAATGAATAAATAGTATGTGGTAAGATGCTAGCCTGAAGCGGGATCATTTATTCATGCAGTGTTTTAAAAGTTATTTATCTACTTATTTATTCATTCCTTTATTTTGGTAAATCAAATATCCAAATCTGCCATACAGTAGACATAAATTTGCAAAACCACATAACATAAAGTGTATATTAATCATTTTAAAGATACAGTTCAATAGTTTTAAATATTTTCACATCATACATGTCAAGAAATGTTTTATCTTGTAAAACTGAAACTCTATACCCATTGAATAACTTTCCATTTCAATTTCTCCCCAACTACTGCAAACTACCATTCCATTTTCTGTTTCTATGAGTTTGATATAAATATATTTGTACCTTAACTTTGCAGGGGAGTTATTGTCCCCATTTTATAGATAAACAATTTGAGAGCCTACATGCAAAGCACAATCAGAACCACCCTCTTTCTTCCTCCCTTCTCTCTTTTCTCCTTCTCTCTTTCTCTCTCTGTCTTTCTCTTTGCCCTGCTCATCAGCCCCTTGAGTTTCAGCTGAACTGCACTGCCATTCCCTAAGCCCCTTGACAAAGAAATTAGACATTTTACCCAGGAATGCTCCTTGCTCTCATAATAAGAGAATTCTCCCTGCACCAGTTTCTTGGTACCTTTTCTTCAAGTCTATTCTACCTTATTTATGTTTGGAATGCTCTTAGGCCCTTGCCTTTTCTTTTCTTGGCAAGAGTGTACTCATCTTTCAATACCCAGGTTAAGTGTCCCTAGCTCTCCCAGTCAAATACTTTCTTCTTTATTTTCTCTTAACAACATATAAATCTATCATGTAAGTCTATCATGGGTCACATAACTTTTTAGTGTGCTTATGTTGGTATCTGCCACTAGGCTGTTGCACTGTCCATGAGCAAATGTCCAGGACTGCTGAATAGTGAGTTGATCATGTCTGAAATCATTTCACTTTCTGGCTCTAAACTTCTTCTCTTTGTTTTCTTTCTTTCTGGATCAAATTCTCACATTTAATTCCCAGTTCATTTCTAGAACATATTTCTTAACCTCTTTCTCTTGCCTGCCCTATAATTCCATCTTAGGCACCGCTGGCTTCTGCATTTCTGTAGGGTGACTTATGCTATTTGTTGTCTTACAACAAAGGGCAGGGTCTGCTTTGTAAAGTGCACTATTAAATTGTGGAGGAGAGTGTGTTTCTGAAATCCTTGTCAGAAATCCAAGTTTTGTGGTGGGGGAGGGTCTCTCCTTCTGGAGGTCCCTGGCACTGAAAGAATAACTCTGATGAGAATTAGGCCTGTGTTTTTATTTATTGGACTTTCAGACAGTGTAAGGAGACTAGAAATGTCTCCTGGCTGGAGAAATGTTCTCCCAGCAAGATATCTACCTATTTTCCCTCAGCTCTGTCCCCTCCCACCACAAATGCCACAGGGGATTTTATGTGAGGGAGGCCAGGGCATTGACCTGTATGGCTGTACACTGTTTATACTGTTGCCCTGGACACTGGGATGACAACTGAGTCACTGTCTTTCACAGTCATCTCACCTCCTGAATAATGGCTGGCAGAGGGCCTGCCTGGGCTTTCTGCCTGAGCCTCCTGCCTCCCTGGAGCTACAGGCAGGACTTCTCTCTCAAAATGAGCTGTGGTTCTGATCAGGACCACTAGAGTTTCCACCCATTTTAGGGCAAATGAAAGAACCAGGCCATCGAGTTGTTTGGAGAATTGCATGACCTAAGACACTTTAAGCACTGAACGTATAACAATAAATGTTAGCCCCAGCTAATACAGCTGCATTCATCTTGTGATAAAGCAATCCACAACATCCAAGTGGAGGGCCCAGGACAAACTGGAGGGCCCAAGAAGATGTTTGGGTTTTGCCCAGGGCTTCAGGTAGACCTTGGCACAAGGCCCTGGGTGCCTGGGGGTGCCTCCATTCAGATTAGAGACTAGGGTGGCTTCTTCCCTCTGTTTTCTTAGGCAAGAGGAGCAGGGAATAAATAACCAGAACATGCAAGCATCCCTTCTCTACTCCTTCTTTCTAATCCTAATCTCCAGCTCTCATTACAACCTGAGGAAGAACAACTAGCAAATGGGGAAATGTGGTTTTACAAAAGAATCCAGCTCCCAGCAGCTGGAAGCAGCCTGCTGGGCAAAAGCTTAGCCGAGCCCTAGAGAGCCCAGATGACAAAGAGTTTGGACTTTGCTCTGGTTTCTTTATTTGGTGGCAAGAGAGTAGGTCTCTGAGACTGAAGTCCCTCCAGATCCACCTCTTGGCCTTGAGATGGTGGTCTCTACAGATAGCAGGGCTATGGAGATGGGAGCTCAGCCCCTGCTTCCACACTGGCACCTGCTCATTCTGCATGGCAGCGTCTCTTGGGATTTTTTATGACACAGGAGACTTCTGTGTTATTTGGGATTGTGGGGTTTGTGTGAGAGATAGCAGAGCCTGCTTTCCTGGTGAGGTCACTATTCCTTGAATTACTACCTTGCTTTCCTTGGCCTGAGCAAACAGCAGAAATGCCTTGGTGGTGTGTTTGTGAAATGTTGGCTCTTTGCCTGCTTAATGCCCAAGAGGCCAATTTGCCACTAGGCCCCATCCCTCACAGTGCTTCAATCCTGTGGGTACTGGGTCTGTCATCTGCCTCAGAACAGAAGGGCTAGAGCCCAGTGAGGCAGGCTGGGCAGGGGCTGGCTTCCCTTCTCTGGGCTGGGGCAGGCAGACAGGGCCTGTAGTCTCTTGGGCCACAGTACTTTGTAAGTTTCATCTTTGGATTAATTTTCTGGGAGGGAGTGCAGGCAAAAGGCCAAGGGCAGCATTTGGCAGCAAGCAGACAGCTCCTGGGGAAAGTCATTTGAATTCAAGGGAATGGTTACCATCCTTCATTTCTTGTTTGTGAGTGGAGGGCTACTGGTCTGTACTGACCTATCAGGGCATGTGGCCACCTTGGGTTAAAAGCACTGGCCCATGTGCCATACCCAGCAGCAGGTATGGTCCCTGGAGCTCAGCCAGCTGGGAGCCCCTGCCTGCCAGCCGCTGAGGAGCCTGGCCTCTGAGCCTGCTCCCTGGTCTCTGAAAACAATTCTATTTTCAGTCTCTGACTAGCTCTTCAGCCCTCACTCCTGTTTTGAGCTGCCTGAGTCACTTCTCCTCACGCCCAGCTCTGCTTCTTTCTGAATGGAGCGGATAATCATAACACCATATGTTAGAAGAACAATTCACAGTTTCCAAAGCCCTTTTATGCACCAACTCACTTCAGATCTTTCATCAGTCTGTGAGGTTGACTGGGCAGGTAATTCAATTCATGTTCACAGTTGAGGCAAAACAGAGGTATAAAGAAACTCAAGTAGCTTGACCAACAAATATTCTCTCTCTCTCTCTCTCTCTCTCTCTCTCTCTCTCTCTCTCTCTCTCT
>NW_004624744.1:24830874-24856624 GCF_000247695.1 Heterocephalus glaber
AGGCTTCTTGCCCATGACTCTGCTATTCATTCTCACTACCATACACTGCCCAGGGGGTCCATGGTTGTTGGGTTGCCTAGTGGGGTCATGCAGGACCACTGGTCAGGGCCATTTCCTACCTTCTTCATAGAAGACATGTGCTTCTGGAGAGTGTTACACTTTGAATACAAGGAATTTATAATGTTTATGGGAGATAAGCAGGGCTCTAGACCAAGTGAAAGAAGTCATTTACAGTTTCCTACCATTTAGGCTCCCAACTCTTCCCTCTCTTAGTCCTACACACCTCCTTTCATCTGGCCTTCCAGTCCCTAGGAAAACCTTGTCTCAGGCTGGGGATGTAGCTCAGCGGTAGAGTACTTGGCTAGCATGTACAAAGCCCTGGGTTCAATCCCCAGCACTGCAAAAGAAAAATATATGAAAACCTCATTTCCATTCTTCTACTTACTCTAAGCCTTAGAGCCCAACATATAAACGAGTGATGGCAATGAAAGGGGTAACACCTCCATACCTTGATCTACCTAACATTTATGTGGTTCATACTGCAGCTTACAAAATAGGGATGTTCGCATGCATCGTCTCTAGGAGGACATCTGAAGTTTTAACAGCTGGCAGAGCATGGACAAATGACCAATTAGGACAAAGCCTGGTCGCAAGGCTGAATGGGTCCTGGGACCCCTCCCCTCCACTGTCCAGACATTATCCATAGGTGCTGGTCTATGAGGAGGTTAGCACGAGTTCCCAAGGGAGGGGCTGAACAACCAGGGCCAACAGGGGGATGGGTGGGAGGGGGTTATTTGGGGGGAACTCAGGGCATCAGCCATTAGTAGGCAGTATAGAAGTGCTCTAGTGTTTTCATACCTGTGCGGTCATATTAGTGCCCATTTGGCAGTCTGATTAATTTTTTCTAGGACATTTGGAGAGAGATATGACATTTTCATTCCAACTACTGAGGAAACAGTCTTTATAAGGTGCCACAGTGTCTCAAGCTCTCATAGCCAGAGTTCAGAGCATGGGGACCCAAATTGAATGGAGGAGGTGGAAGTCCTGGGTAGCCAGAGGACACTGTGAGGGCTCAGGTCCCATCCAGGCTCAAGGTGTGGGCAAACCAGAGAAAAAGAACAGAAAGAGGTAGGGGTGTGTGTGTGTGTGTGTGTGTGTGTGTGTGTGTGTGTGTGTGTATTTGAGTGGGAAGAAAGCAGGTAGGGGAACAACACTGAGAAACTGCTCATTATCACTCATGGTTTTGTTACGGCCAGTACCGGTCCTGAGTGACACCAAGAGGCTACTTCCATAGTTTGTATTGCCTCTCATCCTTGATCTGAATATTGTCACCTGGGGAATATGATGACATCTGGAGCACTATTTATGGCATTTGTGACTTTAGAAAATGCTGTGTTTTAAAGGATCCCCCCTCCATATTCAATTGCCTGGCTGGGTAGAATCTCCAGCTCAGTGGATTCTGACACGAGCAAAAGTCAGTTAATATTAAAGTGGGCTTCTCACTGAAGAAAGCCCAGGGCCCAGGAAGATGAATACAAAATTCTATTTTCTTTTCTGTGGACAGAGCCCCAAATGTTGGTCAGCATTTGCCCAGAATTCCAGGTACTCTTGTGTATTTGAGGCTGGGTAGGACCCAGATATCCCATCCTTCTGGAAAAGCATAGGCCCCATTTTAGTTTGACAAATAAAGCCCTGGTCTCTTGGGGGGAAAGGGAATTAGTCATGGCAACTATGCCCCAAAATGGGGACTTGGCACTTGGGTCTCCAGGACTGCCTAGGTTGTGAGAAGTCTGAGGGGTGTTTAAAGGGTCTATGATGTAGGACAGGGTTAGCCTCTGAGCTTGGCTCCTCCACAGACCCAGCAAGGGGACAGGAACATGGTTGGCACAGGCTCAGCTACCCTCTCTGATATGGTGGTCCTGTCTGTCAGGTTCTTCTGCTACTGTCCCAACTTCTCTGCTGCCTCCCAACACAGTGTATTAATAGGTGTGAGTCTTGTCCCAGTCCAATATGACAAAAGAAAAAATAAATGTTCAGGCACATGGCTTGGTCTGCAGAAAAAGATCTCTTTCCCTGTGCATCCTAATGATGCATTTGACATAAACCTTGGAGAAGGATGGCATTCTGATAAGAAGTTAAAAACAAAATGTAAATTCTAATCCTTAAGAGAGTCATCTTTGCCTGTGTTTTCCCTTACTTGTCCTTCAGTCTATGCCAATTTAGTGTCAGAGACAACATGTCACATGGTTTCTTTTAAAATTGGGCCTGGCTGGTGCTGCTTTTCCTACCCACTGCCCATCTGCCAGCTCTACAGGGAACCTCAGTGCTGGGTGGGGTGGGGGAATTGCCAAAGAGTGCTCAAGTAAGAACTGAAATATTTGACTGGCCTTGGTCCTAACAGAGGTAATTTTATTACCCTAAATGTCCTGAAAACCCTGTTGCTTCTGGCACGAGAAGCCTCCAGGCTTGGTCATTTTATCTGCAGTGATCCTTGGCGTCTTCTGCAATGACTGTGACGTGAGTCACGGAGGCAGTCTCCAGTGAGGCTGAACACTAGGTGGGCACACAGGAAGATCTTCCTTCATCAGGAGTGAGAGGCCAGCAAGCTGCGGGTGGCCACTGGGCTCTCTGAGGTTTGTGGTAGGGATGGAGGGGTCACATCAGAAGGGAGGCGAGCAATCTCTGGGAGGCTAGGTAGTCCAGCCTGGGGCCTGTTAGTAGAGGCCCTGGTGTTAACTGCTGGGCAGCACTTGTAATATCAAAACCAGACATTGATTTAGGATGGAAAGAACATGCTGAATTCTCTTACCATGTCTCTCATTTCCAGAGGCAATGATATCCAGATGCACAATTCTTTCCCTTTGTGAAAATCTTTTCTCTTATTCAATGAGGGAGCCTCAGGCATACTTTTTCAGCGCTTTATTAATGTCACACACAAAACAGACTTTATTTTTATTTGAATGAGCTAAATAAAATGTTTTGTACAAGGCAAACACTTCACCATGGAATATTTAAGTTAAAATAAATAAGTTTGTTCCATCCTACATAAAGCTCCAGTTGCTACATAAAAATAAAAGATATCAATAACAAGTTAAATAAGTTAAAATAAATAGTTGTAGGAGACTCTGTGAGGTCTGGTATAGGCTGCCTGTTGTCTCCCTAGCTTAGCTCTAGACTCTACCCTCTCACCTGTTTAAGATGATGACAGTTCAGTGGGTCTAGCCGGTCACTGAACAAGCACTCGATGCCAGTCTCCAAATCATTTTTGGATAATAACATCAGGTGCTCAGAGTCTAAAAGAGTGATAAAGAGTAGGTATTATCAAGGTGAAAGCCTGAAGTCCAGGGCCCTTATACATCCCCATGCCTTCTTACAGTTCATCTGCAGATGCAGAAACAGGAAACCTAGAGAGAGGAGAAGGCAAGACATGGCCACAGAGCAGCAGTCAGGAATACCATTTGAGTCTGAGAACAAGAATGGTCATCATACTCTACTGTATACCGAGAGACGGCAACTTGCAGTACAATCTTAGGCTAAATCTTACTTTAATGGAAATTTCTAGTTTCATTATGTAGGTTGAATTAATTTAAACCTCTTAATTAGAAAACAAGCCTTCTGAGGGCAGATTTCAGGCCACAGATGCCAAATATACAAGTTCTGTTTCACTAATCCCCACCACAGGCAGGCATTACTCATTAATAATTGCACTCTTCCATCTCAGATTTCTTCTTCACAAAACACTCCAAGTAGTCTCTTCCAATCCATTAGCTCCAGTATTTGAGATGACCATTCTTCACTAACTTAAGTTCTTCTCTATGTTCTGAACAATTTTGTGTGAAGGAGTAGATATAACACAGACATTGAAGCCTGAAGTCCACATAACTTAGGTGCCTTCCCACTAATCATTTAACCTCCTTAAATTGGTGTCAAGGTATGAAGCTGGTAAGGCTACCTAACTCAGACCAGTTAGGAATATTAGGACAATTTATGCAAGGTGCCCAGTGTCACACCTGGCACACAGTAGGCATTTAATAAGTGATAGATATTATTACCATTATTAATATAATGATTTTAAGGCTACTGATGTTGAAATGAAATTGATAATGACATTTTTACTAAAAGAAGGAAATTATCATATATTAGGTTGAACCATTTGAAATGAATATTCAGTTGTTTCTGATCTATAGAAATGGCAATTTCTTCTGGTTCAATCTAATGAATTATGTATTTTATTCAAAGCACTTACTTGTTCCAACTTTATTAGATTCTTCCCTTCAAAAGTTGCCCCCTGAGACATAACCCACCATTTATAAACTTCTTCAAATCAGTTGCTAGAGTAAGCAGAGAAGGGAGTCTGCTAGAGAGAAGTTGAGGAGCTGACGACTAGTTCCATTAACTGGTCACGTAACTGACTAGTTCCTAGTACCAGTTCTACTACTAGAGACATAATCTCTGTATGCCTCATATCCCCCATCTGTCGATTGGGGGATAACTGTACTTTCTTCATCGGGGTTTTTGTGATTATAAGAGGAGATAATGGATGGGAAATCACTTTCAAAAGTTAAAATTATTGTACAAAAGCAAGGTATTATTTGTTTCACTAGATTATGCCATGTCAGAAAACATTAACATTTAACTTTTAATGTTTTTCTATAGAAAAACTGCACGTAAAAGAATATAGAATTCATGCAATCATGCCAAATGATCATCAAAATTGATCTTGATTATACTTTCAAGTAAACAGATCTATTAAGTAAGTACATAATGCTTAAAAATTGTACCTCACCAAGGTGAAATAAACATGAAATGGCAATAGAGAGAATCACTGGGTTTACAAGTGACTCAAATGTTAAGCTTTTTTTTTTTTTTTTTTTTTTTTTGTGGTACTGGGGATCAAACTCAGGACCTTGCGCTTGGGAGGCAGGCATGGCGCCACTGAGATAAATCCCCAGTCCTTCAAATGTTAAGCTTTTACACCAGAAATCTTACATTTTGTTAAAACAGACAGGCTGGGAAAGTTTGATTTTAGTACATAGTTTTGTCTAAAGATAGGGATATAAACTTTATGACCTCCCAAAGTGACTTTCAGACCAGTGACTTCAGCAGTTCTAAGGAACAGTTTTCTTTTGCCTTCCAGGCACGTTTCTGTCCTGTGCCCTAAACCAGAGTGACTTCCTGGGGAGGGAAGATGATGCATTTGGACCAGCTGCCAGGAGAGGTGAGTATGGCTCAGTCCCAGTCTTCAGATTTCTTTCCTCCCTTGTCCTGTGAACCTTGGCCAATGTAAGGAACATGAGAAGGGTCATCTTTAGTCAGCCTCAAAGGCGCTGTTGGTGGCTCCCACATATTCTGATTTTTTCTTGTGCCTGGTCCACATTTTCCGGAGGATACTGGGGACACCACAGGAAGCACTGCCTGTCAGTGGGAGGGAGGCCTCTGCTCCCTGGGGAAGGGTTGGATACTCTTCAGCCATCTTCTTGAGGTGTCTGGATCTAAAGAAAAGCCAGGGGCAGGTGGGGATGGTGGTCACTTTGCTGAGCCAGACTAAGTTTTGCCTTTAAAGTGAGTAGGCAGAATTCTCTGTCCTCTTCTGCATCTCTGTCCTGTGATCAAGCTCTGCATAGCTGGAGGCTCACTGTGGGGACCCATACAGAAATGTCCCCTAGGGGAGCTTCCCATGGGGTAAAGGAAGGTGGTGACCCTGGGCATTGTGGTTCATGGGATTTCGAGTCCTGTTCCTGGCTCCCTTTTCTAGGTCTGGCCTTGCTTAAACCTCTACTTTCTCACCACTCCCACTTTCGTGTGAGCAATCTTGCCAGAAAGAGCAGATACCCCAAAGGATCAGCCACTGAAAGAGCACAAGCTCTGGTGTAGAATTCTGCTCTTTGCTTACTGGGTAACTTCAGGCAAGTGACTTAATCATCACCAGCTTGTTTCCTCTTGCATAACATGCAGATGCTTTCATCTAATACCTAGGGCTTTTGTGAAGAGGAAAATGAGATAATAAAACATCTGGTACATTGTAGACCATCCATAAATGTTCATTTATTCCCCCCATGTGCTATTTTAAGGTGAAAAAAATGATCTTATTTTCTTTTCAACATCCAGGATCCAGGAACAAATTGACTGAGCTCAGACAGAAAGGGGCCATTGAGAATCCTCTGCAATCAGCCGTGTGAACCTGAAAGATTAGTCTCTGTCAAGTCTGTCAAGGCACAGTGAAGTTTTGCTGATCTATGCAAGGAGTCAGCTATTGGTACTAAGAGTAATTTGCTACTGGAACCTCAAAGAAGCCAAATGATTTAAAAAAAAAAACAACCTTTTCTCCAATTAAGTCCCAATGTATTGAACGACATGTGGCCTTTTTTTTTGAGGGGGGGTACCGGGGATCAAACTCAGGACCTCGTGCTTATGAGGCAGGAGTGGCACCTTGAGCTAAATCCCTGGCCCTTGTGGCTTGGTTTTTGTACTTCTTTCCAGGTGAATTTCTGTCATCCAGAAGTATTCCATTGTGCTCTCTTCAACTCCGACTCCTAGAGTGTTGGATGTGCGCCCCATGCATTGGTATTTGCTATGATTTGAATATAGCTTGTCTCCTCCAACTCATGTTGAAATATAATCCTTATTATGAGATATTAAGAGGTGGGATCAGGTGGGATCTTTAAGAGGTATATAGGGCTCTTCCCTATGAACCATTCATGCAAATAATGGATTAATGGGTTACCTTGAAAATGGGTTGGTTATAAAAGACAGTTCAGCTAGCTCTCATATGCTCCCTGTTCATCACCATGTGATACGCTGTGCCCTAGGACTCTGCCTTTCTGCTGGCATCATCAGATACACCCCTCAACATTGGATCAGAGCTGACTGTGAGCCAAGTAAACCTCTTCCTTATAACTCTGTGGTATTGTGTCATTAGCAACAGAAAATGGACTAAGATGATATATTAGCCTGTGGCTTTTCCTATGTGCATTGAACACTTTCTTAAGCACACAGCTTCCTAACTACTCGGCTAAATTTCCTGAAAAATGTTAACAATAGTTTAAGCTAAGGTCTCTAAACATGGTTTCATTCAATTCTCACAAAAACCTCTCAAGATGAGTACTCTTCTCTTTCTTATTTTTCTATTTGTTTTAAAGTAGATGAGATGTGGAGGACTAAAAAACTTCTTTGAAGTCTGAGTTGGTGGCAGTGTCAGGATAGAAAGCAGATGAGTGAGAGTTTACACCCTTTATCATCCCCTAAACCACCTGGCTGCTATGTAGTGTGGTGGGCAGTAGAGCAGGTCATAAAAGTTCATGTTGAATTGCACGTTACTACTGTCTTATTGTCTGAAGGCAGTGAGGGGGTGTTGGGGAAACTCCTGCTGTCCTAGCTGCTGGCTCTGGGCCAGAATTAACATGCATATTTGGGTTATAGCTTGGTTTGAAATGTCTGACACCACATAAATTGGAGGTTCTGAATATGGCTGGTGATGACATTCATCTAATAACTAAAATCCTCCCAAATGATATTTTTTTCCAAGCCTAAAGAATGGGGTTAATGAAGTGGAAACCATGAAAAACATTTCAGCTTAATCCTCAGGAAACAGTTGATGAGGCGCTCCTCAGACCCGGCATTATGACCCTCATTACAGGGTAATTTGCAGCTGGCATGGGTTTTGTTTTAGCGTCTTGAGTTTGGAAACCAGGCCACCTGTTGCTCTTCCGTGGCAGGGTCAGCACAGCATGGGAAACAAGGCAGGTGTTGGATATAGGGACACGGTACTTACCCTCTCCCCAGAATAGCTCCATTCTCTGAGCCTGTGGCTGCTACCTCTACTGCGGCTGGAGCTTTCACTGAGATCCGGGCCACAGGAGGAATCTGTGTTGGGAGGAAGGGGGAAGGAACTCAGGATGTCCACATTCCTACCCTGGTACTGATTAGAGCCATTTGAAAGGAGAATGACTGAACTGATCACCAAAAACCTGGGCAATAGACCTCACTCTTCAGTGGGCATCAGACGCCCCTGAGAGGTCTTGTGGGAACAGTGCTGGACCCCACCCAGTATCTGACACAGCAGGTCTGATGGGGCCTGAGCATTTGCATTGCTAACAAGGTTCCAGGTGCTGCCCATCCTGGGACCCCACTATGAGAATCACTGGCTTAAAGATACTGAGAGAATGCTACTCTTACATGAGAACTGTTACCCTTCCAACTCCAGCATCTGGGTCCAGTTGTCAAGTCCTGCAGATCCTTGCTTTGAACAGGGTGCCCACACTAGTGCCAGCTTTTCTACTTGACCCCCTGTAGGACTCAAGGAACGGTCACCCGACACGTCCTTATTTCTGACTAGACCTGCTACATTTCCCATTCCCTTCTTGGACTCTAGCATCACTAAGTCTCCTACCGCAGGACAGACTGAGGCCAACCTTGCAGCCTGCTCTTCAAGATTCTGCAGCACGGGAGTCTACCTTATCTATGCAGCTCAGCTGTCTGTTATTCCCCATGTCAGTAGATCCACTGGTGGGCTTGGCCCTGCTTTTCCTCATACTTACCCACAACTCTGCACTGTCTCCAGAAAGCCTTCCCTGAGGCCCGTGGCCCATGTTGGAGATCTTCCTCTGTTTCTGTGACCCCAGACCACTATGTGGCTATGGGACAGCCCCTCCCTCATTCTGTCTTTGTTCTCTACTTGTTTAATATGTTTGTCTAGTCTTTTGGTTCCAGAAAGATGAGGTGGAAGAGTGTGGGACTTAACCCATGTAGTAGCCCTCCTCTGCCTTCCCAAAGGAAGTGGTAAGTACTCAAGGAGCAGGTATTACATTGAAAATTAACTGATGGCTTAACCAGGGCTAAGTCCAGAGGTTACTCAGTCAATGGACACATGTGTGCTTTGTTCTTCTTTCCCAAACCCCATCAAAGGCTTCACTTCAATACATTCCTGAAATCACTGGGAAATTCCAGGTCAAGGGCACCATTATTTAGTACCTCCTCCCCTGAGGAGGCCAAAGGTTGTGGGCAGAGTTACTGTGCCACCTTGTGGCCTCTCCCAAGCACTCCCTTCCCCGTGGTGCCAATGGTCAGGTGACTATACTCCAGGGCTCCTTCGCTGGAGGTGAGGGGCCGTGGAGGGTTGTCCTCATTCATTTTCCCTTTCTTTAGTTCCATCTCAAATTCGTGTCAGCACTGAACCAGACTTAGGTGTGTGAGCTCTGGATTGCTTTCCTGCCCCAGGATAATAAAACTTTGATGAGCTGCAGGACACAGTCTGTTTCCAGGCCTAAAGGAAACACTGCCTCTTCCTCTTCTTCATTATTATTGCCTTCTCTTTGTGACCACATCCACACCAGTCCAGTTTTCTGGACTCCTGCTGCAGATGCCTCTCTGTCAAGGACAAGATGTGGGCCTCACCTACAGGTGGCACAGGGGTGGAGGTTAGGGGTGCAGGTTAATCCAAGGCCATGAGACGCTCTCTTCCCCTTAACCTTTGTCTTTGGTTTAGCCAAGACATCTGTTTGAGCTGAGTGGGCA
Source organism: Heterocephalus glaber (assembly GCF_000247695.1). The sequence goes on from NW_004624744.1 coordinate 24,840,388, forward strand.
CAGTCTTTTGACCTCTCTGTTTCCCAGCCATCCCGAGTTCCTTGAGTACAAGGTTAGGGAAGGGCCCTCCCATTCCACACTCTGTGTGTGGTTTTATTAATAGTCTAAATGAGATCACTGGATTAGATTTCCTGCCCAGACCAGGAGGGAAGCACTAGCCTTTCTGTCCAATTTGTTTCATAAGGATGAGGAGCTGGCCAAGACAACTTCTGGGTCTTTTCTACATTTCACATTGCACCATCCAGACATTTTGACAGTGGACACTGAAAGGGCCCAGGACATCTGAGCTGACATCATCTCCACCACTGCTGACCTTTTGAGGCAAGAGGGTGCCTAACATTCATGCCCAGAAGATGGTGGAGAAAACAGATCTGGAGATGTGTCACCTGATCCATCTTCAGGGAAAGGCAGGCTGCCCAGCTATGGGAGGGTGGGTAGCTGAAGGCGCTTAGCTCTGTGAAGTGTGCCTCAGCTGCAGAGGGGCCATCTCGCCCAAGGTCACATTCTTCCCAAGGCAGCCCACAAGCTGTGAAGGAATGAGGAGGAAATACAAAGCCATTTTGGCTCAGCTCAAATGGCCCTGGATAGGCAACTGTCCCCAGAGATCCCCACCAGGAAGTGTTGGGCCTACATTATGGTTCAATTGCCTGTCTCCCCAGTCTGGTCACTGGTGTTAGTCCTTAACATACATTTTGTACCTCAAACCTCAAGTCCCAGAGTTTGTTTCCAGAGAACCTGACCTGTAGTAGAAGCACTCAGAGGTGTCCCTGTCCTGAGATGACCAGTAGTAATGGATGGAATGTTTATGTACTCCCCAAACACGTATGTTGAAGCTCAAACTCCCAGTGTGATGGTATTGGGAAGTGGGGCCTTTGGGAGGTAGTAAGGTTTAGATGAAGTCATGAGGGTAGAGTGCTTGTGATGGCCCTTATAAGAAGAAAAAGATATGTCAGAGATTTCTATGTTCATGCATTCCCAGAGGAAAGGCCATGTGAATACACAGCAAAAAGTCAGCTACCTGCAAGCTGGTAAGAGAGCCTATGTGAGACACTGAATCAATCTACTTTGATCTTAGACTTCCCAACTTCCAGAACTGAGAAGATGTTGTTTTAGTCCCTGAGCCTATGTAATTTTGTTACAGAAGCCCGAGCTGCCTAAGATACTAGTGTTTTGTGTTTTCATGGTGCTTGAGGATCTTACGTCTCTTTACTCCAGAGCAGCACCAGGGAATTAGGCATTCTCGTCTGGCAGGGCCTAAGCCAGAAACCAGTTCTTTTCCCCATGAATGAGATGTCCTGTTGTTCACAGTTTCTGTATACCTAAAAGCTGAATTTCTGGCAAGAAAGAGAAAGCATCAATGATGTGTTACAAAAGCACAAAGCAGGGTTGATTGATAGCTGTTAGGAGCAAAGAACCTGGCCTGTAGTAGAAGCTCTCAGAGTTGTCCTTGCCCTGAGATGATTAATAGCAATGGATGGAATGTTTATGTGCTCCTCAAACACATGTGTTAATGCTCAAACCCCCAATGTGATGGTATTAGGAAGTGGGGCCTTTGGGAGGTAATTAGGTTTAGATGAAGTTATGCTTTTCTAATAATCCTCAGCCTGGTGCAAAGGACACTTAGTCTCTCTTTATGGTACTGGAGAAACAGACATAGAGAGAAGTTAAAAACATACCAGATACAACTAATCAAACTTATCTTACTTACCAGTGATTTTCCGTATGCTCGATTTCCACACAGATTTGATGTTTTGGGTTCAGAAATCCCCACTGTGAAATTGAACAGAGGCAATATTACTCAGTGGTACTCTGAGTTCTGCCTCCTTCTGGTTCTGCATCACTTATCTTGTTTGCTAATCATTCTCAGAAAGTAATTTCTTGGGGCCTTTGTACCAAGCAGCAAAGCCAGGCAATAGAGTCAGGCAATGGTAACTGCTAAGTTCCAGGGGGTGTACAAGGTGTACATGGGATCAGGGTGTCAATGCAGGTTCATTAACTGTGTCAACAGTATCACTCTGGAAAGGAATGTTGATAGTGGAGGAAGCTGTGTAAGTGTGGAGGTATGAGGGAAACATAAGGGAAATCTGTGTACCTTCAGCCCAATTTTGCTGTGAACCTAAAACTGCTCTAAAAATGAAGATCAGTTTTAAAAGATCACACGTGGATACATTGAGCACTGTGAGTACTCAGAAAATGTCCCCTAAATTCCTCCTTCCCAAGACCTCAGGTCACAAGAGGTTACAGAGGTTATCAGGAGTTAAGTCTTTTTAGCTGGGACCAGTTATGTAGAGGAGTACTGGATGCCCCTCTGGAAGTGAGTTGGGAAAGTGTCTGCTATGGGGAAGTGTAGGCCGTGAAGTGGAAAGATCGGAATTTATCAGATCAGGATCCCAAGACATTGGCTACATGAGAAGTGTGTGTAAAGAAACTGCTTTCTAATGCCTTTATTCTTGATACCCCAACCTACTTCTGAGTAATTTCTACCTCTGCAGCTTCTAAGGACTCAGATTTTTAGGTGAGGTAGCCAGTTGAAATGAGATAGCCAGCATTCAACATAAAACTCTCTTTAGGCAGATGTTCCAGGACAAGCTTCACCTCATACACTGCAGTGTGTAGAACTGTGCACCGCCCCCCCCCCCCCCCCCCCACACACACTGAGGAAAACATCTCAGTGCTAATAAAGAGAAAAAAATTATAACACTACTGTTAAATAAAATTTTGTGAGAGGCCGTCGATTTAGACTGCGTACCTGCATTGAGGCCAACAGACCAAACCAATATGGAGCTAAAATTGCAGTAACTGAGCTTTGACTGGTTTCAGGAGACCCTGTGGCTACTTAACTGATTAGATGGAAACAATTAACTAGTTAACCAGTAACAAATGAACTAGCTGTTGGCTAGGCTCTGGCCAGTTAAGTTGTTTCTATACCTTCTGTCTATTTTCCTATACATACTATCTGATCGTGTTATTGTTTGGAATCCCCTAAACTTGTTATTGTTTTGGGCACTCCCTAATTTCTAAATCATTTTTGTTTTATTTTGCTCAAATATATCTACTACATTTAATTAATCTGAAGGGTTCTTCTTTTAAGATTACCAAGATCAAACTATAATGAATGATGCCCTGGCAGAAGTAATAAAAGCAGGTCATATTTTTGAGTCTGTATGACAGGCACTGTGCTGAGCATAAATCACCTAATTTCAGTTGGTCCTCTGTATCTACTGGTTCTGCATCTGTGGATTCAATCAACTGAAGATTGAAAACATTTGAAAAAACTGTATGTACTGAACACGTACAGACATCTTTTCCTGTCATTATTCCCTGAGCAATACAGTATAATAATGACTAACATGGCCTTTACATTGTATTAGGTATTAAAAGCCTAGAGATGATTTAAAGTAGATGGGAGGACGTGATTAGGTTATGTGCAAGTGCCATGTCATTTTATAGAAGAAACTTGGGCATCATAGATTTTGGCATCTGAGAGGGGTCCTGGAACCAGTCCCCCATGGATACTGAAGGATGACTATATCTAATTTAATTCTTAACACAACTCTAAGAGGTAAATATCATAGTAGTTTGCACTTTCTACTTGGGGAGACTAAGGTGTTAGAGATACATAAAAATTATAATGAAGCCAGACAAGGATTATTTAGTAGTAAATGGACCTCTTTGGTGGTCTTGCTGGCCTGGGGCAGTTTGACCAATGGATTCCCTATCCCAGCCTGAGAGAAGGTAAAGTGACCCAGGGAGAGCAAAATGCAGAAAAAAAAGGCTCTGCCAAGATCCAGGGTAGCAGAATATAATGGAGCAGTTACAGAATCACAGTGCACTGCAACTCAGGGTTGTTCTGAGAATGGTGAGGACAGGGGTAGCAGAAGTCAGTATGGCCTGGAGTGCAGGTGAGAGAGGGGACATGGTGCTTAAAGGAAGGGGATGATGGGAGGCAGATTTCTGTTTAGAGGGACCACTCTGGCAGCCTTGCAGAGGAAGAAGACTATTGTCAACAATGTTCTCTGCATAGTTGAGGGGCGGGCAGTCTGAACCTGGGCAGCCCAAGGCAGGTACAAAGAGGGTGAGATGAGAAATACTTAGATGTTGGCACTGTCAGTGTTTACTGTGTGAAGGGGTGTGGAGGACATGGAGGTACTAGGAAAGAGATCCCAAGACTTGCTGCAGTGATGGACAGTGGCTCAGCTAAGAAATGAACTTTCAGCTCATTGGAACAAATTGGTTTTGAGGGCTCTATTGTCATCTCAGGGAAGAAGTCCTATAGGGAGTCATTTCCCAGGCCTAAGAGGTAGGAACTGTCCCCTTTCCAGGCACATGAGGCCTCAAAGTGACAGTTTCTCAGCCAGGTCACTGCCTTCAGCAATGCCAAAGATTCCTCATCTCTCTCCCATGCAAGAAAGCTACCAGAACCAGGAGCCTTCTCCTATGGCCCAGAAATAAAGCATGTCCCCAGATCTGAGATCCACAGAGACATACAGCTTTCTGACAGGGGAGGAGAGGCTTGAAAACCATGAGCTAGTGCCTAGCTTTTCCCTGGAGAGCACCAGGGTCTGGCTTTGGCTCAGAAATGCTCCTTCCTACCTTTTCTGGCATCTATAAGATTGGGGGAGCTGAATAAATTGAATCAATGCCCAGCTCAGTGGTTTTTTTTAAACCTGCCTGGCACATCCTTCCACAAGCTGGCTATCATGTGTTCGGCACAGTCTCTCCATTTCATAACTTACTGCTCTTATCTTTCAGTATAGAAGAGTTACTTCGGCAGTCCAAGCTGCCACAAACAGGCACAAAGATGGCCCTAAAATTAGACAATTGAGAAGCCTTTTTCTCTGGGGAAGTGTCACTGGCTAGGGAATCAGGGGTCCTAAAGTTTCATTTTGGCTTTGTGGCTAACAAGTGAGTGGTATGACATTGGGTAGGTCAAAAATTTCTATGGCTTCAGTTTCCTCTTTCCTAAATTGGCAAAGAGCAGCTGCAATAGGTCAGGGTCTCCACCTCCAGTATGGATGAAAATCACGGAGGTGAGGATGAGTGTTGGAACATGAATTGATGTATCTTAACACTGGGCTTATGATTCAATAAAATTCACATTTCCAACAAATCTCCAGGTGCTGCTGCTGCTCCCAAGACCCTACTTTGAGAATCGCTGTGTTAGATCATCCTTAAATCCTTGCTCCTCAATCTGTTATTGCCAGAGCAGTAGCATCTGGGAGCCCATTAGAAATATAAAACATAGGGGCCCATCTAGTCCATTAGAGTCTCCATAAAAACAAGATTCCTAGGTAATGTCTTTTGCACACAAAAATCTGAGAAACATGGTTCTAAATTCACTGTGATTCTGTAGCAAAGAGAGATATTCTGCTTCTTTTTCTCTTTCCATACCCATGCACCCACCCACTCACCTATACATAGATGCAAAAAAAAAAAAAATCTATCTTCTCTTAATTTGCAAGGCAGATTGTGGTCTTCCTAATGCTTTCAGTGTACATGTATACGTACGTGTAATCATTTAACTACAGAAGATAGTTTTGTGTGTTTTTATACATAGGATCATAAACAGGATCAGGTTCTTAGTGACCAAAGAAACCTCAGAGATCTTTTCTGGCACCCAAGAATGGGGAAAATGAAAAAAAAAAAAACCAAAAACATGGGGAAAACAGGACAAAAACAAACAAAAAAGGGGCTTCGTTGGGTAGGAAAAAAAGGTGGGTGAAGGAATATGCTCAATGGAGTCTTATTTCAGTTCTTGCAAAATACAAAATTGTTAACACCCCAAAGATTTAAGGACACCCTGGACTCATATATTTTTGGAGTTAAAATATGAATAACTCTGGGTTGTGGGGATAACAAAAATCTAACAAAGGCAAAATACCACCAGAGACTTCAGTGGGCTGGAGGCAGATTTCTGTTTCAATGCTAGGGGTGGAAGCCATTTTAAAAAGGTAGCATCCAAGATAAAACTATAATGTTTCCAGGTTTCGAAAACAGATTGGCTCCTGAATTCTTTCTATAGATTAAATCATTCAAATTTAGAATGGTAAGACTTTAAGACGGTAGTTTAGGAAGAGCCTGGACTATTACATGCAACTTGTAAGATAAATAACACGATCTTCCTTCACATCGAAGGCCATGGTTTTCTCTTTCCTAGAGCATCGTGATTTACATCTTCTGAGTACAGCCTGGCTCCCTGCGCAGCAAGAGGGTGGACAGCGCGTCTTTACACACATGGAGAAGCCAGAGTTTTGTAGGTAGGCGATGCCGTGGTGCGAACAGTATTTACCTGGGGAAAGCGCAGGTGCTTACTCACCTGGAGTGACTGAGGCCTCTAAGAGGACTGCACAGCCCTCTGGAAACACAACCAGGAGGCAGCCCTTACCGGGTTGTGCTGTCGCGGGCGGGGAACTGGCTCTCAGGGGGTCACTGCGCCCAGGGAGGATCGGGGACCAGGTGGGGCCAGGGCTCACGTACCAGGTCTGGTGGGGGTTTTGGCGGGATGCGCTCTGGGTGGCCGTGCGTTCTGGACCCGGCCAAACCTGCGGGCGTCGCCAGTGTCCCAGCGGTCGGTGCGGTGAGGCAGCAGCTCCAGGGGCCGTGGCGGGTACAGGTCTGACTCGATAACCACCTGCCAAGCCAAGGAAGGACAGTCAATTTCTCCTTGTCCCGGGAATTCAGGATCCCCCCTCACCCCACGCCCCGGGGTAAAGCTTTGCAGATGGATCTTGGGTTGAGAAGGGATTTAGGTAGACGTCCTTACTCCTGTGACTGCTAGGAACAGCGAGAAAACTTGGGTAGAAAACCTGCCAGAAATGGTTGACTGTTGTATTTCACTTTCGGCCTGCCAATTAGTGTCATGGTGCAAGCAAATGAAGGTTCTAGGGGATTCCTCGACAGCAGTCCCCTGGGTTGCTCCGCTGCTTCATGGGCTCTCAAGGCTATTTCAAATGAGAATGATCCTGAAAACTGGGGTCTGCTGTCTTTATAGTTAAGTGGACAACAACCCTGATCATGCCAAGAACAGCTTTTTGGATGTGCTGGTGAAGGGAAGACCTAAAGAGAAGACTCGGCCCAAATGATTCCCAAATTGGAGCAGCAGGGGCTCCCAAGTGCTGTTTCCTTCAAGATGCAGTCTGCTAGGATAAGGGTGTAGCTGGGAGATGAATTTCCTCCCTGGATGGTTGGGTAAGTGGAAATCTAGGTAAGCCAGAGCACAGTGCTGAAGGGAGGGAGCCTTCTCATGATGATCGCCTGCTGAGCGCTTATTTTGGAAAGTTCTGTAAGGGGGAAGTGCCCTCCATGTCCACCAGAATGGACCTTAAAAACTGTAATGGAAATACAGGTAGCTCCCCTTTTTATCTGTGGAAATATTTTCCAGTGGCAGGTGGAAAATATTTAGAAAAGTATTATGTCTACACTGAACATGTACAGACTTGTTTCTTGTTGTTACTGTCTGAACTATACAGTATAACAACCGTTTACCTAGCATTTCATTGCTTTTGGTAATGCAAGTAATTTAGAGATGGTTTAGGGTAATAGAAAGATGTGTCTGTTATATGCAAATATAACACCATTCTACATAAGGGACTTGAGCATTGTGAATTTTGGTATCTGTGTGTGTGTGTGTGTGTGTTCATGTGTGTGTTTCTAAAACCAGTGCCCCCAAGGGACTCATAGAGGGACTGAAGGGCCCGAAGTCACTGAAATAATTTAAATGTGAAAATTTGAGACAAACAACATCAGTCATTTTATCTTAATCTGGGGAGTCATGAAAGGAATCTTAGCAGTCTGGGCTCAGATCCTGCATATTTTATCCACATCCAGTACACTGGGGTCATTCATGCTGAATGTCCTTCCTCCTTGAAGCTCGTTAGAACCTCCAATATTCTACAGTGTAGCAGCTTTGCTGAGATTTGCATCTGCCCTTTGCTTGTTCTTTCCTTCCACAGCTGTCCCCCAAGACCATGTCTGTGGCAGATCCTGGGCTCACTATGTGTCAATGAGGTGTATGTTCTCAGTACTTAGAGCCCAGCCTTTGGCACAGCCAATTGTCAACATATAAGCTTAGAGGGGTTCCTGAAGCAAAAATGAATGGTTTCTAAAAAGTATGATAGGAGTATGGTATTTTAACTCCGTGGGAGAACACTGAGTCTTTAATACTAAATATTGTTGGAATAAACCTCAGGTCACTGGGGGAAATGGATCTCTGTTCATTTTTGGAAATGAATACCAGCTAGCTCAGAGCTGCATGTTTACAGGTAGGATATAGCTCACTCTAACATTTGTTACATATAGTAGGGAATTACCCCTATGTTCATAAAACCCTTACACACTCAATAAAGTTGAAAAAAAATAGAAAAATGAGGCAGAAAATATGACCTGGCAATTGATAATAAAAATGGCTAGAACTAAAAATGGCTAGTAAATATCACAAGATGCCGAATAACATTAATAATTAAGTGCAAATTAAAACAATAATTGTTTTTTTCTCTTATCAGATTATTAAGGAAGAAGATAATTCTATTTGGGGTCAGGCTGACCTGAGTTCAAATCCCAGTTTTGACACTTGGTAGTTATGTGGAAAGGGGATATTCATGCCTAGTCTTGCTGGACTGAGGCATAGTAAATGCCCGTCATTAGTAGAGATTTTAATAGCACACCCTTCTCTCTTTCTTCATATATTTACAGCATTTAAGAGTAGTTTTAAGTCTTTTGAAGGTCAAATTTTTATATCTCCTGAAGAGGAAAATAAAAGAAGCTGTCACTTTTTGCCGCAGCTTACCCCAAATTGTCCTTTGATTATAAAATTAACATATGTCAAATTTGGCCATAGATGGGTTAGGAAATTCACTCCTGAGAGGTCCATTTTGGGACTTAGATTCATGTATCCTCTACCTTTGGGGGAGAGCTGAGAATAATTCAGGAGCATTTAGGATTCATCATTAGCCCTGAAAATCACTTTCACCTGCTCTGGTCACTGCAGAAGATGATGAATTCATTGGGTCTCTAGCAAGCCTTTCATGCACCTGTTCACCCTAGGCCAGGAGTGCACCACCACGCCCAGCTTTTGCCATTGACTTTTATCATAACTACTCCTGATGTTATGATCATACTGTCAGCATTCCTCCAAGAGAGGAGGGGTGAGGACTGGTATGGTGTTTTTGCATCCATCATAGAAAGAGAGAGAAGGCAGGATGTGAAAGCCTAGGGAATCCATGGGAAGACACCACTGCCTTTCAGCATTTCCTCCTCTGAAAAGGAGCAAATGTTCCCTTTCAGGAACAAGAAATACCACCTCCGCAGTCCTTTCCCTGCACTTTGGGGCGGGAGAATAAGGAGGGAGAGAGTGGGGAAGCATCAGCTGACCCACTGGGCAGCTTGGTGGGTGGAGGAGGCTTCCTTGGGGGTGGGGAGGAGACCAGCTATTTCTCGGGTCACCACTTCTTAGGGTTTTCTCCACAGTACCCGAAGGGTGCCCACACCAGGTGCCTGGCAGTAAGATTTATTTTCTGGTACATGGGACACCGTCTGGGTTTGATGCTGGGAGGTCTTAGAACAAAGTGGTTGGAGGAGAGGCTCATTGCAGCCTGAGTCGAGTGGTAAGACAGGAGAGCTGGGGTGGGAGTGAGAGATGTTAAGGAGAGGTGGAAGAAAAGACAAGAGTTTAATGCTGGAATTTTCCTTTCCAAGGTCAGCAAACCATCTACTGAAGTAGGAGAATATACCAGAGCAACAAATTTTTTTTTGGTACTGGGGATTGAACTCGGCACCTTGCACTTTCCAGGCAGGCGCTGGAACCACTGAGCTAAATCCCCGGCCCCAGAGCAACAAATCTTACTACAGTGAATTGATGCTTCCCTGCTGGTCTTAGGTCAGGGACAGGAAGAATGAAGATGCAGGTTAACACATAGCCCAAGACTCTACCCTCTGACATCTTGAACCTAAATCCTGTTTATTTGCCAGCCTAGACAGCTGCTATTGAATTAGAAAAACAACCAAGACCTAGATGGTGGAGAACCATCATAATCCAGGGTTGAAGGGATCCAGAGAAATGTTTTAACCCAATTCTCTAATTTTATACATAGGGAAACTGAGGTCAAGAGGTGCTGTGGGTTTTAATTAAGATGATATTGCTGTAAGGGAAATAGCAAATGTGAAGCATTGCTTCATGCCTCCTAAGTGAATGCTCTTTGTAAATCCCACAGAATTATATCCAGACAAGAATTTTCAAGTGCAATTGATTGCTCAGCACATTTCAAAAGACCAGGAGATCCCCACACAAATCCCTCCCCCACTTAGCTTAAAATTTGGGGACAGTGTGACATTTGCAATTGAATTTCCTGATGACAGCTATTCTGCTTATGTGAAGAGGGCTTGAATCACAGTAGAAGTGGCACCATTATGTCAAAGACTTAACTGATCCACTCCTTTGTCTAAGCTTATTCCCTTGAGCTACTCCTATGATATCAGTGGACATCAGAATGATCAGGACATCAATAAAATAGCCTAAGTAACAAAGAGAAAAAAAGAAAGGAAGGAAGGAAAGAAAAGAATGAATGAATAAATAAATAAATAGGAGAGATTGTTTAGAGAAGTGTGCTGTGCCCTAGGATGGGAAGAAATGTCGTAGAGAAAGGAAATCCTGACATTAAAGATAACTCGGAAAGGAGAAACATTTGTAAAGAAAGGAAACTGACATCCATTCATATGGTAGCCCAAGAGGTTAGAAGAGATACAAATAAGAATTTCAGCCAAAGAAAGTTGTAAATATTGGTACACCTGCAAAATAAAATGCCTTTTCCCGGGCAAGATAACCAGTCACAATGGTTTACAGACCACCAAGCTAGAAAAGGTGGAAAGGGAAGCAAAAGAAAGCCAAGAGCTAGTTGCCTGAGGGAATGAGCCAAACAAGCCTTTCCTTTTTGGGATTCACTTTCCCCATTTGTAAAAGACCATCCCATCAGGAGGAAGAGTGAGTATATGAAGAGAAGGATCTCTGTTGAAAGTTTTTTTTAAAGTCTAAAGTAGTTACAAGTATTTTCCCTTTCTGTTTTTGGCAACACCTAACTTACTGTTCCTTGAAGGCCAGGAACAACGTTTTCCTTCTGGACTTTGTGCTTAAGTTTTCAGGATCCATAAGCTAGACCAGAATCTCATGCCATACAGTTAAACTTTCCATCAATTAAAAGCCCTTCTCTTTCTCATCATATAAAATGTTCTCAAAAGTCCTCACAAAGAGTATACAATTGACAGAAAAATAGGCAAAATAGAAACCTGTAGGTAAAAGAATATTGAAATGATCAGCACATCTGTGAAAAGACAAAAATCACATTAAATATTAAGAAATACAAATTAAAGCAATAAGGTATTTTCACTTATCAGATTTTTAAAGTTTGACACACTGATACCATAGAGTATTGGCTTGACTATTGTGGAAAAGATACTTTTAAACATAGTTGCTAGAAATGTGGCAATGGCTATAGGTTTTTTTTCCCACTTCTTTCAACTCGATCAGAAGCTGTAATTTTTTTTTTTCAGTGTTTGTATCCTCTGGTCCAGCATTTCACATTCTCAAACATGTGTATAAGAACATTAAAATGTTTTCAAGAATATTTCTTGTTGAATTGTCTTAATAGAAAAAATGGAGAAACCCCATTTATTGATGATTTGGTTAAATAATGAATCTAAAATACTCCAGATTTGGTTTGGGTCCATAAATAATTGTACATTCACACATTGGAATACTATACAGCTACCAAGAATGAAGTAGATCTATATGCATTAATTGGCATGGAAACATGTTCAAGATTTATTAAGTGAAAAAAGCAATTTGCAAAACAGTATATTATCAGACAACAAAGCATAACTATAGTATTTGGGAAATTTTTTACTTAAAAAACAGCAATGTATATTGAATGCTTAATATGTGTCAGTCTCTCAACTAAATACTTTCCATATATTAAATCATTTGTTCCTTCCCATGATTCTTGAGGTATATGCTCTTGATATCCTCATTTTAATGGTAAACAAGTTGAGTCCCAAAATGGTTAGGCAACTTGCTCAAGACTCATTTAACTAGAAATTGATGGAACGGGGATTTAAATGCAGGCAGATTAACCCTAAAGTCTGTGTATCTAATCGCTCTGTTCTACAGCTTCTTAGGATTTTATGGTTTTATATTTTGTATCTTTTGATGTTTAAAATTTTATAAGAGACACAATACTTTTGGAATTAAAAGCATAAAAATGTATATAAAGACAAGTAAAATCCCATCTTGTTCCCAGGATATTAAAAAAAAATTTAATGGCTTTTAAAAAGTGAGATACTTTGAAAGAAAACCATGGTATTCTATAAAAATTTGTGATAGAAATACAAACTTCGGTATAACCAAGAGGAAATGATTAGTTTCCTTTTAAAAACAAAGTGTAAAGATACATTAAAAGTTTTCACATGAAGAAGTATGTATACAGATTGAGAAATGCATAGCATTGTAGACTCTAAAGACATGTAAATTAAGGTATTATGTATGTTTGGAGGTGGATGGAAAGGCATGGCCGGAAGCCTCAAAATTGTTCAGAATTTCTGGCAGTATGTGGTAAAAATGTAAGCAGAAACCATTTTTTAAAAAATCACTCTTATGTTCTCTACATTTATCATAGTTTTTCTCACAGTAGGACTACAAATATTTACACTTGATCTTAGCCAAAAGGCCGAGAAGCGATAGGAATACAAATATTTGATGTATGGATGGCTGGATAGATGGATGAATAAAACTGTTCATATCCTTTTACCTGTTGATTCTTCTGTGAGTCCTGTGTACCAAGTAATAAAGCCAAATAGAATTATGTACAAATAAGTTCATGTCTGTGCTATTTATAATAGTGAAAAATGGAACATTACAAATGCCGACCATAGGAGAGCACTTAGGTTAGGGATACTACATCCATGATTCTGTTTAAACAAGAAAAAAAAGTGTATGCAAAGTAAGGTTTACCCTCTGTGCTTGGGAAAGATGGCAGAGTAGAAAGGAGCCATTTCAGGGTTATGTGGTGGACATTTGTCAGCTATTTTGGTTAAATAGAGAACAAAGTGCAGTAGCAGCCACATACGGCATAGAAAATCCTCCTTGTTAGGAAGGGAGAGAGAGAGAGAGTAAAGCCACTATGCTTTTGTAATGAATGAAGGTCAGTCTATGGAATTAAAATAAACCAAAGTGTCCTTACATTCTTAGTCAAGAGGTGTTGAGAACTTTTGACTCTTCTCCTGGCTGGGCTGGTCACTGCAAAGAGAGGTAAATAGTTTTTAGAAAATGCCTGTAGGCTGACATAGCTACAGTAAAAATCACTAAGAAGTTTAGACCTGGAACAGGGTAGGTGCATAGAGGAGGGGATGCGGAGAAGAGGCAGGGTCCCACTGTAATTTAAGATGTTACTTGGTTTCAGTATACCAAAGTTCATAGCAACATCAATCACATTAGCTAAAACAACCCAAATGCCCATCAACAGATGAATGCACAAACAAATTGTGGAATAGTCATACAATAGATTATTACTCAGCCATGAAAAGGAATAAAATTCTGATACAATGCTACCCATGAATGAAGCTTGAAAACGTTGAACTAGGTGAAATAAAGTGAGATACAAAAGAACATATACACTTCCACTTACAGGAGAATCCTAGAGTAGTCAGAGATGGAAAGTAGATACTAGTCACCAGAGGGTAGGGGAATTGGGAGTTATTTCCAATGGTGTCAGATGGGTGTGCCGTTGTGTGCCTATAACCCCAGCTACTGGGCAGGCTGAGGCAGAAGGATCACTGGAGCTATGGGTTCAAAGTTATCCTGGACAACATAGTGAAACCTTGTCCCCCATCTCAAGGAAGAGAAGGTTGCCCGGAGTTTAATGGCTACAGCGCTTCAGTTTAGGTAATGAAAAAGTTCTGGAGTTGGATGGTGGTGCCGACTGTACAACATTGAATTAACCGTACAGTTAAAGTGATCGATTCTGCATACTACATATTTTACCACGATTAGAAAATTTAAGGAAACCAGTTTACAAAAAAAAGTACTTGTTGGAAGTGGATTTTATTGTACGTGGAGACATACAAGCATCTATTTTTCCATATTTCTGCTAGGATGAACTACTGCAAGTGAAACCCCTCTACTTCTCTGCCCTACCTAGAATGGAAATGACTTATCACATATCAAATGAGTGACAAACGAGTGACACCCTTGTTATCTTCTTCAAAGGCGCTGCAGTGTGAAACCTGGCTGTGTGCCTGTGAAGAGCCAGGGCCGCACACCAGCCCCTTGGGTGTGAACCTCTTGTCTGTGTGTGATGGGCAAATTACCCTCCTCAGGCCTCCTCACACTCCGCCTGTGTAACACAGGGATAATAAATAATGGCATTTACATCAGCGGACGGTGCCAAGGATTAAATGAACTAATCTTCCTAAAAGCCTTGCCCAAACCGGACAAGGAGGAAATTTCCATGAAATAATGATGGTTGTTATCGTTTTCCTGCAAGATGAGAGCAGGAGGAGAGGACAGGTGATGATGTCCAGAGACTGCAGTGTTCCATTAGGATTTCTTTTCCTGTAATGTTCTCCATTTCCTCCTGTTATTCTCTGAGTCCCCTCACCACTCCCTCCCCAGTGTTCCTTTCCCCGCAAAGAATTATTTTCAGTACTGTGTGGTATGCTTACCCCAGATTTGAATCCACTGTAGTGTACCTCAGGAAATAACCTTTGGTACAATTTCTTAGTAAAACCACAGTTGTTTTTTTTTTTTGGTTATTGCTGTTATTTACTGCGAGGTATGTCTATGAAATCTTTTCCTTAAAGGCCTCTTTCTCTCTAGCAGGTAAAAATACACAGGTTTTCAGTTACAGACTTTATCCTGTGCCTTTGGAATACTTAGGGAACACCATAATATTTGCTGCTGCCATATTTTTGTGAGACAGTAAGATGGCTCAGTTGAAAAAACGTAGATATTAGGGCCGGGGATTTAGCTCAGTGGTTCTGCCACCTGCCTTGAAAGCGCAAGGACCCGAGTTTGATCCCTGGTACCAAAAAAAAAAAAAAAAAAGATGGCTCAGTTAAAAAAATGTAGATATTAGATGGAGACCAACACAGTATTGGAAAGAGGGACTCAATAGACAACAGATATAATTATAGCTTACATTGAGCTTTATGAGATGATGGTTTATTTGTCTTACCTTTAATTTCACAGATTATGGAGATAGATACTCTTCCTTAATGCCACCATATTGATGGGGATATTGAGAGAGTAGAGGAGTCACTCAGTCAGTGGTGGAACAAAGCCCACACCCAACCACTAGGGTACATTGCCCTGCTGCTGAGCTAGTACTTGGAAAGGCTTGGTTACTGCATATTAATGATCATGGGCTAAGCTGTGCGTTTTGGGGAAGGGATCCTCAGGGAGGACTACAGCCCTGGTCTGATAAAGCCAGGCCAACTTATGTTTCTGCAGTTAGAGCACGTGGGGATGTGAGGAAAGGCCATCCATCTCTCATCAGCAATGGCCTGTCAGCATCAGCTTCTCTCACCAAAAGCCCTATGCTTGAAGCTTGGAGAAGACAAGGAAGACAAAGAAAGAGAAGGAAAGGGTGGCCTCCACTCACTTTTGATCCAATATAAAACTGCAAACAGGGCCGGGGATTTAGCTCAGTGGTTTTGCTGCCTGCTGTGCAAGCGCAAGGACCCGAGTTCGATCCCTGGTACCGGAAAAAAAAAAAAAACAACCCCAAAACTGCAAACATCCCTTTTCTAGAGGACAACTTCCTGAGCAGTGAAATATGTGTGAATACCAATGAATACTTACTTGGTTTACTATCAGGATGTAGTCATGAATGAAAATGGCAAGAAAGGAATACAAGATTAAATGTTCATCTTTGAATATATTCATTGCTCCAAATGAAGAATAAAAATAGCACTTGGCAGGTGATGTATTTAATATGTGCTCACTACCTGCCAGTTACTGCTCTAGAGGCTTAATATATTAACTCATTTATTCCATATAATAACCCTGGGAGGTATATCTGTTTCTCCATTTTACAGAAGTGGAAACTCAGGGCCAGAGAGGTTAAGTACACTGTCAAAGATCACACAGGACAGAAATGACAGCCATCTCTCAATCACTTTGCTCTTGACATTTTCTGTTTATTTATTTATTTATTTATTTATTTTTGGTTTTTTGTGACAAGGTCTCACTATG
>NW_004624744.1:24857525-24878623 GCF_000247695.1 Heterocephalus glaber
CTCTCTCTCTCTCTCTCTCTCTCTCTCTCTCTCTCTCTCTCTCTCGCCCGGCAGGAGATGTCTAAAGCTTTATTTGTGTTTTGCGGGCTTTTTGTGGCCAGGGTGAATCTTGCCCTTCCCCCCTGAGCAATGGCCCTGTCAGCGGTTGACACAGAAGGAAGAAAGGAATTGTTTGAGTAGAGTCACAACACCAGCAAACACCCGGCCCACTTCATTCAAGTCTGACAATGAGACCAAGGGGCTAAACCTCAGCCAGCAAAACAGGGGGTGAGGGTCTCACAGGGGCAGCCGGAGAGAGGGCCAGCTTTGGAGCGGTGAGGAAATTGCCCTGTAACCGGACACTTGGATCTGGTGAGCCTCTCACAAAGTCCTTCCCTGGGACCTAACACTGAGACTGGGGGACCCCAGGCTTATAAAGTCAAGGTTCCCGTGGCATCACATCTTTTGCTGATGCTGGGACCAGGTCAGGTTTGTCAGGTGAGCCCAGGTTTCTGGGGGGACCAGCCTAGGGTCAGGGCACTATTTAACTGCCTCGTTGGAGTTTAGGCCACTGCTGGGAGAATTTCTCACATTTCATGGCATAGTTAGAAATCATACTTGGGAGCCAGCTGATTCATGTCTTAGATCCCACTTGATCACTGGAGGAAATGAGAGAATCGGTCTAGCTGCCCTGGGAATTTTGTTTTCATTTCTGTTTTCCTTAACAATGACTTGCTGTCACTGTCATTCAGCCTGTTGGGTTGCCGGTATTGAATTGAGTGAACAGGGAGTGTTCAACTGCCCTCATTTTCCCCTTGATAGATTGTTTCTGAATGATTGATGTTTATCCTTGTACCTTTTTTTCCAGAAAAAAAGAAATCAGATATCATCAAAACAGAGGACCCATTAGACCTCAGGACCTGAGGGTACACCCTAGTAAAGTGACACGTGATGGTCCTCACCCTCCTGCATAAAATGCCGCCGTAAGGCAATTGTACTCACCTTTGGAAGGAATCACGGTGGTGAAAACTTCTATATTTTCATCACTGCAGCTATAAATCTGATGCATCGTTTCAACCTTCTCCCCCTCAAGTGCCTGGGAAGCCGCAGCCCCTCTCTGGACCCCTAGTTGCAAGGTTTCCTAATCCAGTCTGGCTCTCGGATCATTGTGTAGGTCCACAAAAGACAGGCTGGGCTCTGGGCTGTGAGCTCATCTCATTCCACAGTCTTCACTGCAACATTTTCTAATCCCATCTGTCCGCTTTTTTTTTTTTTTTTTTTAAATTTTTATGAATCCTATTATTGCAAACCTTTGATTGAGTGTGGAGGCTTCTGTCTCCTCTCAGCTAGAATGTACTTAACATTTTACTTCTCAGTGTCTGCCGCAGTGGATTTGGAAGTCTTTTGTGAAGTGACGGTGAAGTGAAATCGCCTACTCGGTTAGCACCCAGCTTGGCTGGAGAATTTCACCAAAAAGGAAACGTGAATTTTGATACCAGTTAATTCTCCTCATTTCAGAAATAAAAGGACTTTATCCTCCGCCCCCCAAACTGGATATTCAGTTGTCATGTGTTAACTTGGCTTCCTTCAAAGTTTCTATTTTAAACAGAAGGACTGTTTCTTCAGAGCATTTTTGCCTCATGCCACAGTATGACAAGGCTGACATTTCTGGAATCATGCGTTTAGTGTCTCCTTGTACCACCCTTCAGGTGCATAGAGACATGTAACAGGCAGTGCCCCACAGTCAGGAGCCCAGTTATAATCATATTTTTATTATTTTATATATTCTATATCTTTATCCTATATACTTATTATTTTATATATCTTATTACCATATACATGTTATATACTGTTCAATATAGCCTATACAGACTCTATATTGTCCCTGTATTCTCTTTGGGTTCTCTCCATAAGGTTATAGTTGAAATGTATCACGTCAAACCCACTGCCTTTTATACACTATTACCACTTTACTTCTAAATAATACTAATGGTGATGTAATAATATTAATAACAATAGTTGCCCCTTATTGAATGCTTGCCATGAGCTAGGTAGTCTGATATATAATCTCATTTAATATCTACAACTGCCCAATGATACTAGCTATTATTTTTGCTACATGATAGGTAAGAAAATGGCATAAAGAGATGAGTAACTGTCCCTAGATTAAAATAGTTTGTGGTAGAATTAGGAAAAAGCACCTAGCTTGATTCCAAAGCTAACACACTTAACCACTAAATTATACTCTTTTTTACCTGTGAAGTCTTGTCCTTATTCCACATGCGGGTGGACCTAATCCATATCTTAGATGTGGAGCTGATGTTCATTGCAATTTCTGTAGTAGACAAATTTGGGGCTTTAACTCATCAGGTAATTATCAATGTCATATCCCATTCTCTGAGAATTACATCCCACCACAGAAGATGGTTCTGGCTTGTTCTGCCTGGACTTGGCTCTTTGGCCACATTTCACTGGACTAGGACAGACATCTAACTCAAACCGCAGCCTCCTGGAAACTGAAATTGGGCTTTGGTTTCAGTCCAGAGAAAAGGTGTGAACTCTGAATATGAGGTAAATTTGAGGGGAAACCAATAGAAATATTGTAAATACTGTACATAGGACTGGTGGTCAGGAAGGTGCCTGGGCCCTGAAGACAAATCCATGGTAAAAAGTTTTAGCTGTGGGGAGGGCTAATGCTTCCACCAAGGCCCGCATTTGGTGGGCCTATGGTCACACACACACTCGTGAGGGCCAGGGGGAGGATGGAGAGATTGAGGGTGGGGGAGTGTTGGGAGGAATGAGAGGTAGAAGAGGGAGGATTGAGATGGAGCATAAAGAGGCAGAGGAAAGAAAGAGAGAAAGTGTTGTCTATTTCCCCCTCGCTTCTCTCAGGTCTAGTGTCCTTCTTATCTAGGAGTCAATGAGGTTCTTGTCTCCATCTGACAAATTTCCTTTTGGCTTAAGTTCAAGTAGGTTTCATTTTCAACTAAAAAGCTAGGTAGAAGATTTCTTTGTGTCTATTGTCTATAAATTTTATGATCTTCACAGTGATTAAACTTTTAGATCATAGAAAACTTTCAGGAGTATCTAGTACAATAGAAGCAAAGATCCAAAATTATGTTCAAGGAGTAGAATGTTGAACTGCAAACTACAAGATGAAATTTAGCAAAACTAAATTAAACATCTGGTCTTACATTTTAAAAAAAGATAATTGATCAGGTATTGAATTAGGGTGATCTGGTTTAGTAGCTATTTGTTTGTTTATTTTTGTGTTACTGGGGATTCAAGCCAGTGTCTTCACACTGAGCTACATCTCCAGTCCTTTTTTATTTATTTTGAGGTAGAATCTTGCTAATTTGCCCAGGTGGGGCTCAAACTTGTGATCCTCCTGCCTCAGCCTACCAGAATGCTGCGATTGCAGGCATACCACCATTCCTGGCTAACAAGCAGTTTATTACAAAGAAATCTTGGAGCTGGGTGTAGTGGCTTGTGCTTGTAATCCCAGCTACTCTGGATGCTGAGGCAGAAGGATCAAGGGTTTAAGGCTAGTTTGGGTAATCCATCTCAAATTTAAAAAAAAAGAAAGAAAGAAAGAAAGAAAGAAAGAAAGAAAGAAA
This sequence comes from Heterocephalus glaber, assembly GCF_000247695.1. The sequence goes on from NW_004624744.1 coordinate 24,861,122, forward strand.
GAAAAAGAAATTTGAGGTTTTACAGATAATATTAGCCAGCTATGGTGGTGCATACCTGCAATCCCAGCACTCCAGGAGGCCAAGGCAGAAGGAGCCCTACCCAGGCAAATTAGGGAGACTCTGTCTCAAAATAAAATATAAAAAAGGGCTGGGGATGTAGCTCAGTGTGGAGACCCTGAGTTCAATGCTCAGTGCCACAATAAATAAACCATCAAACAAAAAAATGAGTAAAAAGAGAGAAAGAGAGAGAGAGAGAGACACTGTTAAAGAGCAGGTGCTAAAAGACTCAAATGAAGTTTCCAGGATTTGCTACTAAATTGAAAATAAGAACTCTTTGGGAATCTCAAAAGCCAACCAGGATTATCTGGATTTAATTTCAAGGCATCCAGATTGGTGAGGTTTTATCTAAGAAAGCCCAAAGCTAATCAATTACACTACATTGTGCTATTTCTAATTAATGAGCCTGAAACACATAACTAAATGGATGGATGTAAGGAAACACACTCAGAGAAAAATTTTCTTAAGATGTAATTTTTATCTGTTTGAGATATTTTTAAAACAATAAAAGTAATATATGGTTGTTAAAACAAATTTAAAAAATTATGGGAAGGTATGCAGAAAAAATGAAACTGAAGTTCCCCAATATAGTCTCACTTCCTGAAAGTGCAAATTGGTAGGTATATTTGTAGATTTTTATGCTTCTTCATAAATATATTTACGTATATGCATGTAGAATTTTTAAAAAACAGAAGTAGAATTATACTACATACACATGTGTGCAAACATTTATAGTTCTCATTCTTTTTTTTTTTTTTTGGTACCGGGGATTGAGCTCGGGCCCTTGCCCTTGCACAGCAGGCAGCAAAACACACTGAGCTAAATCCCCGGCCCTCATTCTTTAAATAGATAAGTAGACCTCTAAATTATAGGAATTTATGTACTCCTTTTTAATGTATCTATATCTTTTTTCTTTTTTTGGTACAGGGGATTGAACTCAGGACCTTGCGCTTGCAAGGCAGGCGCGGTGCCACTGAACTAAATCCCCAGCCCTTATTCCTATTTTTAAGAATCAGAAAATGCTGCAAAGTAAATTCTTGGATATGTGATTTTACACACATTGTCTAATATTTCTGCAGGCTATGTTACTAGCTGTGGGACTACAGGTCATAACATATGCATGTTTAAAATTCTGAGGGATTTTTCCAAATTGCCTTCCAAAAATTCTACCTGACTTAATACTTTCACCAACCGAATATGAGAGGCTTATTCCCCATGGCCTTGGTAATACTTGATATAAATCCATCTTATTTTTTTGCCAATATGATACTGTTTGGCTTTTGTGCTCAGAGTCTGGAATCTTTTTTAAAATTTTATTTTATTTTTTGGTACTGAGGATCGAACTCGAGTCCTTGAGCTTGCACAGCAGGCGGCAAAACTATTGAGCTAAATCCCTGGCCCTGGAATCTTGATTATGTTAGATAGTTTAGGTCCTCCTGGCCCTGATATTTTACAATCCATAGAGGGGGTGAATGATTGAGCCTTCATTTTGGAATAAACTGTAAAATACATACGTAATAGTAAGTATACACCACACGCATAAGAACTAGTGGCAACCCCTGTCTAGGATGAGGTTAAACATAAGGTCAAGTCTGTTCAGGTCTAGAATCCTCTTCTGCTAACTTCTGGAAATTCACTGCTGAGGGTTCCACACTGTGGCACGCAGGGACCAACTTACTGTTACATTTTTACATTTGGAGTCTATACTTAAAGGGCAGTCTGTTGATTTCAGTGGAAGACTTTCTCTTCTACAGATTGTGCAAAATCCACAAAATCCTTGCTATTTGAGAAGTAGTGAGTGATGTATTCTTTGTGTTTCTCTCTCCAACCAGAGATCTAGCTCACAAACGATGATAGAAAAACCCTTCTCTGGGGAAATTACATTTAGGCTGAGACCTAGGCTGTGCTCTAGTTTGTGAGGAGCTTTCTACAGTGAAGATTCTGGTTCCAATAGTCTCAGTTGGGGTGTTGCTTATCCCAGAGCATACTTTGGAGTTAGAGCAGAGTTCGTTTAAAGAAAGTAGAAGTTCTTGATGAAAATGCATTACAATTATGAGGAGCTCAGGTCTTTCCCTAGACTACTTATATCCAATTATAAAAATCAATCAATTAATCAGTCAATCAAATTATCTAGGGTCCAGGCATGGGTATTTAAAAACACTCTGGTAGTTAAAATATGCTAGGGTTGAGAGCCCTGGATGTGGCACAGTGGTTTTCAAATTGCCCCAGGCAGTAGCAGCAGCATCTCTGGGGAACCTTGTAAGACATGCAGATTTTCAGGCCACATCCTGCTGCCAAATCAGAAACTCTGGGGTGGAACCCAGCAATCCATTTGAATGAGTTTTCCAGGGGATTTTGGTCCCCATTGAAGTTTGAGAATCTCCAGTGAATGGAGGAAAGAAGAGAGTTCTTAATGGATCCCTCTACCAAGATTAGAATCTGTGGTTCATTTGTCCTTGGTAGCACATTGGAACCACTCAACATCTTGGTAAAACATCTGCATGCCTGGATATTCTTTCTGATTAAAAAATTCTGGAATTATTTCCACAAGTATGTGGCTTTAAAAGCACCCAGAAAGTGGTGATTTTGTCGCCTACCAGAGAGGTGGAAGATCTCAACTAGAATGGTTGCCTTCTGTCACTTTCTGGCTTGTGCTAGATAGAACTCATCCATTTTCCTTGCACGCATCAAACTGCACCCAGTGCCAGACACCATCCCAGTGGTTGAACACTGTTGAGCACCTGTAATGTGTTTGTAACATTTTAGACACAAGGTCTACAACCCTGCAAGGTGGGTCTACCATAGTTTTATTATAGAAAGTCCCTAACCTGGGTCAATCATGAATCCCAAGTTCTAGACTTCTGAACACCCTCATATACCATTTTTTGCAGACTTGGGGGACACCAGGCTGTGGGCTTCTGAAAGCTTATTTTGTGAAACTGGAGATATTTTTGTAATTTTAGCAGGTATGACATTTTCCTTTCAGTTCCTCTGAGGGAAAGAGAGATGGTTTTGATCTTTAACTTATGCAAAGTAATATTTTCTGAGTGTGAGGCCACTTTTGCTTAGAGGGCAGGTGCTTAGATAAAATATAAAATATAGAATACTGAGTTAAATTTTGCTTTATGAAAGATAGCATATAGGTTTTAAAAAGTTATAAGTATGTTCCAAATATTTCGTGGCTCATATTTACACTAAACATTGTTGTTTACTGAAATTTAAATCTCAGTGGGCATCCTGTATTGATATTTGCTAAATTAGGCAAGCTGATTGGAGTGGCTGCTCTGACCCTGGAGATGAACATGCCCAACTCTCCTTGTGGCCAGTGATGCTCATGTGTAAGAAGGTAGACAGGGCTTGAGGGCAAGCAGAAGAAAACTCACTAATTAGGATCTTAATAATTGAGATAATATAAAGAATTAATAATATTTAAAAAAATAACCACTATGCTATGAGCCTTTTGCTACCTATTTTGATTTTCACAACTCTATGAGTAAGCCAAGTAATGGCGTCACTATTTTGAGGTGGGAAAACTGAGGCCTGGAACAGCTTAGTGATGGGTCTGAGGCATGGTTTCTGAACTGCAGCACCATCAACATTGGGGGCTAATTCTTTGTTGTGGGGGCTGTCCTGAGTATTGGAGGATGTTTAGCAGCCTCCCTGGCCTTTACCTGTTAGCTGCAGGTAGAATTCTGTCAGTTGTAACAAGCAAAATCAGCACCAGATGTTACCAACTGTCCCCTGGGAGGCAAAGTTGTCCCTAGTTGAGAACAACTCATTTAAGATTGTAGGGTTAATGAAGATGTTGAGCTGGGTTGAAAACCTAAGCAGTCTGACCCAAAGCCTGTGCTCTTAAACATTCCAACAATTTCATCTGAGGAAAATTTTCAGAGGAATCTGTCACATGACATCTATTTGGAAAAAGTCTTCTGAAAATGACCTGCAGAGCTTTGGGAAGACCAGTTCTTGTAGTCACTGACTTGTAGTCTGGCTGGCACTGTAGGATGTTGCCAGAGCTCTCAGGGTTAACAGAGGACATGCCTGGGATGTCATAGGTGAGTTAAGGCATAAATGAAAGAACACCAGCTTTGCTAAGGGACTTGGTTCTCTCTGTCTTTTAAGGGTAATGTTTTTTTTCTTTGAAATGAGATCTCGATATATGCCCAAGCTTGTTTGAAACTCCTGGGCTCTAGAGATCCTTTTGTCTTAGCCTCTTGGAGTGCCTAGGACTGACTACAGGACACACCACTGTGCCTGGCTGAAGAGACTGGATTCTAACACAAATCTCAGGCTGTCACGCTGTGGCTTAGGTTAGGAACCCATAATTGTAAAGCGCTGACACAGCTGGACTTCATCTCTCTGTAACTGCTCATTCATTCATTTTTGTTTTTTTGCTTTATATTGTGATAAAATTCACAAAGCATAAAATCACTTTAATGTGTACATTTTAGTGGCATTTAGTACATTCAAAATATTGTACTACAGTCACCAGTATCTAGTTGTAAAGCATTTGTCACCCCAGTGGAAACCCATTAAGTTATCATGACCAATTCCCCTCTTCAACACCTGCTAATCTGTATTCTATAGCTAAGGATTTACTTATGTTGGATATTTCATGTAACTGGAATCATATGATAGTGATTTTTTTGTGTCTGGTTTGTTTTATTAATATAATGTTTTTGAGTTCATCCACATTCTATTCATTCATTTTTGTCAACAGGTATTTATTGAATACATACTGTGCTGAAAGAACTGGGGCTGATAAGATGTACATTCTGCTGAAAGAGACAGATGATAAAAAAACACATAAGTAAAACATGGAGCATATTAGATAGAGATAAAGTTAAAAAGCAGAAAAAGTAAAACAAAGAAAAGAAGATATGAGGGGTTAGGGTGGAGAGCTGAAATTTATAGAGTGGCCAGGGAAGACTCATTAAAAAAGGGATCTTGAGCCAGATTCAGTGCCTATAGTCTCAGTTATTTGGGAGGCTAAGGTAGGAGGATTGCCTGAGCCCATGGATTAGAAACCAGCTCAAGCAATGTAGTGAGACCTGCATAATATACAGACAGATAGACAGACAGACAGACAATCTTGAGTAAAGGTGTAATGGAAAGAGGGAGCCTACAGATATCGGGGGGAACAGCATTTCAAGCAGAGTAACAGCAGATGCAAATATGCTGAGGTAGGAATTTGTCTGCCTGTTTGAAGACTCTTCTGGAGTGCCTGGAATAGAGTGGGGAGAAGGTAAGTAGGAGATGAAGTCCAAGAGGTAGCAGGAAGCTACTTCATGTAGGGCCTTATATAGAAATGTTCCCCCAAAGGCCTATATACTCAAGGCTTGTTCACCAGTCTGTGGCACTTTTGGTAAGTGATGGAACCTTTAGGAGGTGTGACCTAGTGGAAGAAAGTTAGGGCAAAGGGCATGTGCCCTTGAAGAGGATATCAGGACCCTGGACCCTTCCTCTCTCTCTGTTTCCCAATCACCATGCCATTAGAAGTTCCACTCCATGCACTTCCTGACATAATGTACTGTGCTGCAATTGACTCAAAGCAATGTGGCAAGGGACAATGGATCGAAACTCCTGAAACTATGAGCCAAAATAAACTTTTCCTCTGTTGAAGTTGATTTTCTCAGGTATTTTGTTACAGTGACGGAAAGCTGACTAATGTAGTAACTGTATAGCTTATAACCCAAAGTGAGCTACTTTTAAGTAGAGTTCACTAATTAAAATTATGCTAGGACAACATATATGAACTAGGATTTCTCAGGCATGCTAGGTATTAGCAAGGATTTAGCTTTTTCTCTGGATGACATGGGAAGTCACTGGTAATGGGCTTTGAGCAGAGCTGCTGTATGACCTGACTTGAGACCTTTATTCTGGTTGCTCTGTTAAGAGGGACTAAAGAGAAACTAGGAACAGAAGCAAGGAGAACAGCTGGGAGATATGTTAGCCAGCTTTCCCTTGCTGTGACAAAATACCTGCAAAAATCAACTTGAGGATTTATTTGGCTCACAGTTCCAGAGATTTTAGTCCATGGTTGGTTGGTTCACTGCTGTGGGCCTGAGGTGAGCAGAATGTCATGGTGGAAGAGTATGGTAAAGCAAAACTGCTGAGCTTGTGGCAGCCAGGAAGCAGAGACAGAGAAAAGGGCCAGAGAGGAGGGGCTGAGGACTGGAGATAGTTCTCAGGGTCACACCTCCATGATCTTCTCTCTGTAACAAGGCCTCACTTACTGTTTCCATCATGTCTCAATAATGCCAACAGATTATGATCTCTTATTGGGTTAATCCACTGATGAATCAAAGCCCTCATACCCAATCACCTTTCAAAAGTGCCACTTCTGAAAATTGCTGCACTGGGGATCAAGCCCTCAATACATAAGTCTTTGGAGGGCACTTCATATTTAAACTGTAGCAGGAGGTCCTCATGATACCCCAGGTGAGAGATGAGGATCTTGGATCTGGAAGGCAGTGAGGGATTGAGAGCTGGTTAAATTCTGGACATCACTTGAAAATAGAACTAATGGGATTTCTGACTGAAAGGCTGTGAGTGTGAAAGGAAAAAAGGAATTAAAGATCAAGTTTCCAGGAAACTATCTCTAAGATAAAATTAGTGTGCAGAAAGTTTGCTGGCCAGCCGTCTCACAATCATCTCCTGGGGAAGTGCTGCAAACAGTATCAGAGGAAGAAAGTTGCCGAGTGACCACTTGGTCCCAACAAGGGATGAAACCAACCCCATGGCAGAACTCTGTAGTGGGAGAGGCTCTTCAGAGTTAACTTAATTTGAAGCAAGGTAGTTGGGCCTCCTACTTGACCTAATCTACTGTCCCTGAGTGGAGGTGGCTCTGGAAAGGACTGGGACCTTGGACAAGGTGCTTCTTCCTAGTGGTGGGCAATCTGGGGCTTGGGGCTGGGCTGTGGGCTATTAGTCACCAGCACTCTCGGGAGCATGGGGAAGGAGTGCAGTGGTCCTGGAGAGGCTGGGTACTGACTACAGTATCCACTGTAGAGCAGGAGCTGTTTTAGACCTGTGAAGTTTGAGATGGCTACTAGGTATTCAGAGGAGGTCTTAAGTGACTCTTGTCTTTTTCCTGCTGACTTCAGGGCCAGCACAACCTCCGAGTTCCTTCAAGGCAGCTCCCAACTTACACTGTTTTGTAGCTCATGCAGAACCACTACAGCAGTGTGTTCTATAGAAATACAATGCTAGGGCCGGGGATTTAGCTCAGTGGTTCCGCCGCCTGCCTCGCAAGCACAAGGTCCCAAGTTTGATCCCCGGTTCCCAAAACAAAAACAAAAACAAAAAAAGAAATACCATGCTAGACACGAACCTAACTTAAAATTTATAATAGTCATGCTTAAAAAGTCCAAAGACTTTGGAAAGCTGAGGCAGGAGGATTGCAAGTTCAAGCCTAGTCTGGAAAATTTAGCAAGACCTTGTCTCAAAAAATAAAGAAAAGTTGAGGATGCAGCTCAGTTTAAAGATCTTGAGTTCAACCTCCAGTATCCCTCTATGAAAGTTCAAAGAAACAGGTAAAATTAACTTTAATGATATTTTATGTGATTTAATAAATTTACTTTATTATTATGAATCAGTTTGTAGTGGATTTCTGTTACTTGTAGAAACAGGTAGAAGTAAATATACTTCTTTTTATTTTTTGCTAGATATTTTAATTGTTTTTTCCATTAAGTTTATTGGTACATTTCAGGTATACAATACAGTTACATTCATTATTGGGATCTTGTACCTTTACAAGATGTATTTTGGTTCGTATTTTTTCCCCATTCCCCTGCCCCTCCACCCTTCCCTATTTACAGAGACTTTGTTTCCATTTTTTCCTCTTCTCATATTTTTTCTTTTCCCTTCTTTCCTTTCCCCTGCCCCTCCTATACCCTTTATTTACTTGTTTTGAGATGGGGTCTCATGATGTTACTCTGGCTGGTCTCAAGCTTGCCAGCTCAAGTCATCCTCTCACCTCAGCCTCCTGAGTAGCCAGGGCTACAGGTTCACATCACCACACCTGGCTTCTCCCTCATTCGCTTTAATGGACTCCGTATGAACACATCACAATAATGCTTGATAGTTAGGATTATTCCAGTCATCTCCAGTACTACAATAAATATCCATAATATATGTCCTCACACACATGTTCAAAATCTATCAGTAGGATAAATTCTTAGAAGTCAAATTGGAGATCTGGGAATAAAATTTAGAGATATGTTTATTTTTATTTTGATAGACTATGCTGGGAAATACAAAGAATTTGAATTTCCTCCAGAGCAGGAAATTTGGTGATTGGTATTCTCTGTACATTCTTTAAAAAAATAAGTGTATAAATTTTTTCAAAGAAAGGGTTGACAGTAGACAAATATACAGTATGTAGAATTCAAAGCTCCATATATTAAATATAAAATTTTCTAAAATTATGTAAAGTGGGCTGGGGATATAGCTTAGTGGTAGAACACTTGCCTAACATGCTAAAGGCCCTGGGCTTTATTCCCAGCACTGAAAAATTTAAAAATTATGTACAGTACACAATAGGTGGGTTAAATAGTAAGACAGACATAGCCAACTATAAATTAAAAGGCTGGATGCTCAAGGCTGGGACGCAGCTCAGCAGTAGAGTGCTTGCCTAACGTGTGCAAGATCCTGGGTTTACGCTCTAGTTCTGCAAAAGAAAAAAAGGCTAAAAGTTCATGTGGAAGATCATATGTATTTTATTTATAATCAAATATAGCCAAAATATTATCATTTAAAATGCAGTCAATATGAAAAATAATTTTTAAAAGTTTTAATGAAAAGTTCATTTTGGCTTGTGGAATTTTCCTTTTTTAATGCCAAGTCTAGGAGATGTGGTGTGTATTTTTCACTGACAGCATATTTCAATTTGGACTAGTAACATTTCAACAACTCAATAGTTTTGCATGGCATGTGACTATCATACTGGTGGAGTTCTAAAAGTTCTTCAGCTGGCCCAGTCTCTCCATTGGCTGCTGGACTTTTTCAGTGGTAGCATCACTTCCTAAGATAAGGGCAGACCTCATTATAACTCTCACACTGAATAGTGATTGCTTAACAATTTGTCATCTGCTTGGCAAAATGCTGTGTGCTCTGTTCAGTGTGGGACCCCTTAAGCCCTGCAGTGTTAGGCAGAGTAGGTATTTGGTGCTTTTACCTTAAGTAAATTATAGAATTGACACCATGTTTATATAATTTTGAGGGGTGGTGGAAGGTGGTCTCCTAGGGGCATAGATTTCTCTTTCTTCCTTTTAGGCTTTCAATCACTATCAGTATTAATGAAAGACATACCTAGAACTTCTTCTGGGGAATCCAGCTGAACCTGAAACAAGGTGCCCTGGTGGCATTCACAGGATTGACCTAGCAAAAGACAACTGAACAGGCCCTTGCACAAAACATTGCCACTTCCTTTTTGTGTTTTCCCTTTCCTTTGTTCTTTCATTTTGCATTTTTTAAAAAAATGTAGTCATGATTTACTTAGAGAGCTGTTCACTGAGCGCTTAGAATGTGCTGGCTCTGGGATCCAGAAGGCAAAAGAAATGATTGTCTCTTTCACCCAAGTCTGACGTCAGCCTGAAAAATAAGCAACTGCTTGAGGGTGGGGTGGGGTGGGGGGTGTCCAAGCCCCATCTGATCTGGCCATTTCCAGGAGGAATTGACGTCAGAGGCAATCAGGAGCCCAGACCCTATGGCACCAGAAGGGACTCATTTTGCATTTTTTTGACAACCCATAAATTAAAACGCCTAAGAAGAGCACCTGTGAAAAGGTGGAACAAAGTACAGAAGTGGTGACAGGATAACTTACCCCAGTGGTAAATAAAAAGGGGATGAAAAATTAAGAGTGTCTTTAGGCTTTTTGTGCAGGCTAATCTTCTGGCCTTAGGGCTGGGGCTGGGAATGATAAGTGGGTGCCCCCCAAATTGCAGCAGGCGTTACCTGATCATCTTCCTGTGAAATGCACTCCTGTTTGCTAATGATGGCTTCTTTGCATTGTTAGGTGTTTGAACTGTTATGTAAGCTGTGTTTTTCTTTTTCTTTCTTTCTTTTTTTTTGGGGGGGGTACTGGGGATTGAACTCGGGTCCTTGCACTTGCGCAGCAAGCGGTGAAACCACTGAGCTAAATCCCCGGCCCTCTTTTTCTTTGATAAAAGACAAAATTGGGCAAAAATGCTTATGTCAAACAATGGAAGCTCCCATTTTATAGTTTAAAATATTTTTATTTTCTACTCTTGCTAATGAAGAATTGTGAAGATATGCAAAAGTGGAGAATATGGTATAATGAACACGTATGTACCAACCATTTAACTGTAAGAATGATCAATTCATGACCAATCTTTTTTCATTTATCCATTCACCATTTTAATTTGAAACCAATTCCAGAAATCATTTAGTTTCATCTGCAGATATTTGAGTGTGCATATAAAAAAATTTTTAAACTTAGAATAATTTGGGGCTGCCTTTACTACCAGTGGTTTTTTGGTGAGATCAGAATTGCAAGTCAGGTCTTTAGGCTGTTATGGTAAATTCTTAGGTATTTAAATGGATGGCTTGTTAATGACATGAGCAACCAAAGTTGGTATTAGCTCTTGATTTATGAAGCCACATGTTCAGCTTGTATGACGGATGTCATTACCATCACGTGTGGCAGGCTCATTCATCTGTCTGTGCCCAGCGCTCTTCAGTCATGAATGCACTCAACAGATGGGGAACTTCATGGCCACAAATGGAATTGTTTATCCTCTCATTGTTCTTGTGTCAGCAATCAAACTAAATCCATTACCTCCTAATAAAAAGATCAGCCTGCTGACAGTTCGGCTGTGGAAGGAGCTGAAGCTATGTTGAAGGGATTTAGAGTTTTAGAAGGGATAAAAAAGTAATAAGAAGCCACATAAAAATTTAGATCCTAGAGTTTGAATCTCTTGTTCTGAAGCTGAAGGGCTTAAGGGATTTAAAAGGGAAGGCCTAGTAACTCAATATTTTCTTTAACATAAAATATACTCCAGATACCCGATTATAAATATTTCCAAGCTTTTACTTTGTATTGATGGCTTTATTATTTCATTTCAAAAAAAGTCACAAGCACTTAAATTGGGCTTTGAAGAAAGAAATGTCAGACTCATAATGGAAAAGCTGCTAAGATGTTAATGGTATTACTGATGGTAGGAAGACTTTTGTGTAGATAAATAGTTGTATGTTCTTTATAAAGTTGTTCCTAACTGACTCAGCTCTTGGGTTCGCTACAATGATCTGTAAAAGGAAACTCATAAATTCATGAATCTCCAGGCTGCCCACGTATTTTCAATGGACCATGGACCAGGACTGTAAAAAGTGAATTCTAAAACATTTCTTGCTTTTTTCCAGGTTGTTCTCATATCAGGATATTATAGGCAAGAAATATTGGTTCCTCCATTCATTCATTACAGTTGAGGATCTGGGACACACAGGCTTCACGTTTGAGTTTGGTCAATGAAAAACTGTCTGAGTGAGAAAAATGAGATGGATCGGTTCAGTCTCTCTTTTCCATTCTATTCTTCAAGTATCTATTGATGACTACTTCTATATATGCCAGCTATTATGTGAGATGATAAGGATCCGTGATCAAGACAACCTTTATTAACAGGTTAGAGCGGGGGAGGTACAGAAGAAAATAAATGATTGTGCAGTGTAAGTAGAGACACATGGAAGATGTTATGGGAGTTTAGAAGAGGCCTCAAATTAGAGTTCTTTGGTTTTCCTATGGAGAAGGATGGTGGGGTTATGATAGGGCTGAGTGAAGATTGGGCAATAGTTTGTTTGTGGCTTGGAGGGATTCAGGGACAGGGAATAGCCTGTCCAAAGCTATGGAGACCTGAGACAGTTCCTGAGTATGTGTAAATTTGGGGAGATTAAGGTGACTGTGGTGAAGCCCTTATAGCAGACAGGAGGATAGACAGGAAGACAGGGACAAGGTCATGATGGACCTTCCTGTCTGCTATGAGGTGTGTGCCTTCTCTTGAAAGCTGTGAGAAGCCACTGAGAGATTTTAATTAAACGAAAGCTTTGGTTTGCAATTTGTATTTTATCGAAGCCATTATAGATGCAGGGTATTAAGAAATGGAAAGCTAAGCACGGTGGCACATGTAATCCTGACATTCTGGGATACTGAGGCAGGAGAATCACAAATTCAAATCCAGCCTGGGCACTTCAGCAACTTTGTAAGGGCCTATCCCAAAATAAAAAATAAAAAGGGCGGGGGATGTAAGTCAGTGTGAAGGTCCTGGGTTTAATCCCTGGTGCTATAAGAAGAGAGAGAGAGAGGAGAGAGAGGGAGAGAGACAGAGAGAGACAGAGAAAGAAAGAAAAAAGAGAGAAAGAAATGGAGCCAGAAAAAACATTAGGAAGGTGACTACAACAATCCGGGGGCAGGGGGATGTTTAAAAAAAGTGTGTGTGTGCTTGGGTGATGTAAAAAGTGTAATAAGCATACAGTTGTTGAAATGACAACATTGAAAGATATGTAAAGTGCTTAGAATAGAAACTGCATAATCTACACTTAATGTAAACACATATTTTTCTTTTTTTTCTCTTTGGGATTGTTGTATGCAGCTTGGACTGTGATAGCTAACTATCACAGCCTGGTGGATTAACATCCATTTCTTATAGTGGAGGCTGGGAAGTCCAAGATTCTAGCTGATTCAGTTCTCTCCCTTGTTGATAGGCGGCCAACTTACTATTGTGTGTTCATGTGTGAGAAATGGAGAACTCCGATCCCATCCTCTCCTTTTAAGGGCACTAATCCTATCATCAAGATCCTGATCTTTATGACTTCATCTAAGCCTAATAACCTCCCAAAAGATCCCCCTTCAAATACCAAAATATTGAGGATCAGGGCTTCAACGTATGAATTTGGGAGAGACATAAGCATACAATCCACAACAGGGACTAAGCAGTCATAGCAGGATGAAAGGCAGGAGAGAAGTGAAAGGAGAGGAATGGTTAGAGACTAGAGGGAAGAGGACCCAGTGGGGAGGGGAGAGCATCCTTCACAATGTCTCCTGGAGTCTCTGCCCTGCAGGAAGGCTTCCTGAGGATGAGATTCTTTGAAAAAAGGAAGTGAACTTGGTTATGGAGGTCTTGTGAGATGGTGGGAGTTTGGAGAGCAAGGAAGTCATAGGTACTGAGACAGCAATACTTGCTCTGGGCAGCAGCTGAGGCTGAGCCTGACTATTTACTCCATGCAGCTGTGGGGAAGCTGCTCTTCCTTTTGGATGCCAGTTTCTATTATCTTTTCTGTCTTAGTAGCTCATAATATGGCAGATCCCCTTTTTTTCTTTTTTCTTTTTTGGTACCGGGGATGGAACTCGAGTCCTTGCGCTTGCCCAGTGGGCGGCGAAACCACTGAGCTAAATCCCCAGCCAGATCCCTTCTTTACATTCAATAGTTTTCAGTTATTTTTGCCCAGCACAGCTGTACAAACTGTTTAGGATGATTGGAGGCCAGTGGATAATTAGGTTTAAGGAAGTCTTTCTGCTTCTAGAAAGTAGAAAGTATTTTCTACTACAAGGAACTCCCTACTACACAAGGCACAACAAATAGATTTGTCAAGGAAATCAGGATAATGGGTTCCTCCTTCCTCCCTTCTTTGCTTCCACTTAACCATCCAATCAACAACTGTCACTGAAGGCTTCTATATTGGTAAGGCAGCTTACCAATTGGGGCTGCTTCTTCTTCAGGAATCAAATTGTGGTCTGTGAGGATCTATTTCCTCTGATGGATTATGAGCCTTCTAAAGGGAAGGACTGTGTTTTATTCATCTTTGTAGTCCAGAACTCGGCACAGTAGTTGGCACTGGGTGATTGTCAAGACCAAGATCTGTATCTGGGATCAAGTCAAGTCACTTGTTACCACTTGCTAGCAGTGTGGCCTTGGGCAAGTTATGTGACTTTTCTAAGGCTTGGTTTTATCACCTATAAAATGGGGATAATAGTAATATCTGCCTCATGATGAAAAAGTGATAAGTTGCTTCTCATCAAATTAGGAACTTTGTTCCCTGTAAGACCCTATAAGAGAGTGAAGAGATAAAGAACAGAGAGTAAATATTTTCAAGCCATGTGTCTGACGAAAGGCTTGTACCTAGAATCTATAAACTATTTTTAAAACTCAACAATAAAATCCATTTAGAAAGGGGGTAAAAGACATAACCAGAAAAGATATTCACAAGCCAGTACAGATATACAAATTGAACCCACAACAAGAGCTCACTATTAACCTGGTAGAGTGACAAAATAAAATGTAGATTTGCTTCCATCTTCCCCCTCATGTTCATTGCATGGTATAAAGCTCACATTGGTCTCCAGTAAATTTTACCAAAGCCACCATGGGCTCTTGTGCACAACTGCCAATCTTCCAGAAGTTTCTGATTAGAGGAGAAACAGACTCTTGGAAGAGGCCTGGGTGGGTCTCATTCACTTCTCTCATAGTGCAGCAATTCTTTCACTCATAGGGCTGGATAGTTTATAGAAAAGAATGGTTTTTTGGGAAAGGAACATGTGCAGTATATGCTGCTTTCTTGTTTTTTTTTTTCCCTTGGCCAGCAAAACTGAGGACCTTGATTGTAATAATACAGGGCTGTAGTCTTAGGGGTCCAGAGAAGGTCCAAAAAAGGGAAAAAAATGTAGAGGGGGGAAAAGTAGACTTAGTAGTTCTACTTAAGAGTCAAAAATATAATACTAAAGTAATTTGCCAAGTTTATTTTAAAATTTTAATCTCTTCATATGAGCTAAAATATATAGTCAGCTATCCACATCTGTGCATTCTGCTTCTGTGGATTTAGCCAACTATGGATTAAAAATATTCAAGGGAAAAATTACACTGAACACAAATACACATATGCTGCCTGTAGTGCCACGTGATGCCCTGTGCCCTCTGAGGACTCTGACAGCAAGAAGGCCATAAGCAGATGCAGTCCTAGCTAGTCCTTGTAACTCCAGATTCCCACTGCAGCCACCTCTAGCCTCAGTCACTCCAGCTTACTGAATGACAGCTAAAGAGCAGTGGGGTGGTAAGAAAGTTTTCTGTACTGTGGCTCATTCCAAGTTGACTGCCTGCAAATTGGCCAGTGGGAGAAGAAACCTTAACATTTCAGGGCTGGTATTATGACACTTCTTGAAGTAAGACATTGTCAGAAGTCCACTGAACTATTTTGCAAACGCCTCCTCCATTATCTAGCATGAGAATTTGTATAGAACTTTAACACTGATCTTCAAGCTTCTAGAGTGTAGCTACCAGTACTTTGCAGTGTTAAATTAAGCCAAATTGGCCTGAGAGGGCCTTTGTGTACACACACACACACACACACACACACACACACACATTGTATCTGTATTGAATATGTACGGACTTTTTTCTTGTCATTATTCCCTAAACAATACAGTAGAACCACTATTTACATTGTATTAGGTATTATAGGTCATCTAGAGATTTAAAGTATATGACAGGATGTATATAGGATATTTACTATGCCATTTTTTTTTTTTTTTGATACCAGGGATCAAACTTGGGACCTTGTATTTGCGAGGCAGGTGGCGGCACCACTGAGATAAATCCCCAGTTCCTACTATGACATTTTAGATTTTTAAAGTTGAGTATCTTCAGATTTTGGTTTCCAAGGAGTGTCCTAGAACCAATACCCCACAGATGCCAAAGCCTGATTGTGCTAACATAGAGGAAATATTACAGTTGCCCTTTCTGGGTTTGCACACATAGGCTAACCCTGTCCATCATGTAAATGAACTTTGTTTCATTTCTTGTACTTTGTACTGGTACTTATTTTGAAGAGAAATAAGATTGAGGGAGAGGGGAAGTAACACTCAAAACAATGGTGAAATACCATATACAATTTGAAAATATGAATCAGGAGCTATAGAAATTAGAACAGGGAAAAGCCACAAATGCATTATTTATTTACTTATTGTTATGTTATAGATGGGTGTAAAAATTTGGAGGTAATCAATTGCCTATAATTAGAATAAATTATTAAAACACTATTCTATAAATTATTGTGTACTTTTAAAAATACAATAATGAGGGGCAACCCACTTTCCAGTCCCCCTTCTGTCTCTCTTAGGCAGAAGCTTTCTTTCTCTCAATAAATTTTTCCTACTCTTTGTCAGGTAAAAGGGCCAAAGACCAAGACCAGACCAGGCCACAGCAAGCCTTTATTAGGGGAATAGATCTGCCGGGCTGTCTCTGAACAAAGGAGAGACAAAAGCAATATGGCTGGGGCAGGGAGAGTCTTTTATAGAGACTGGGGTGGGGTTTGTAGGGGCTGAGGTGAGGTTGAGTGACTTAGTGACTAGGGAATGGAGGAGCCCATGATGTCACTAGGTGGTAGGAGGTGAGCGAGTATTAGGTTACTCTCTAGGCGGGAACAGGGGCATGCTGGGAAGAAGGGTTTATTCTTTGGTGGGAGCAACCATCTTGGCATGATGTCACACAGGGGAGGGGGCAAGGCATGATAGGAAGAGGGCAGCTACTATACGTAATAGCTGCTGAGGTGGTGGGAGACCTATCACTCTTAATCTCCATGGTTCCTAGAATTCATTCTTCAATTTTAGAGAACACGAACTCAGGTTTCGGATATCTAGTAGGTTTGGGAGTTACATCTCTTTCCCCCTATATCATTTTGGAGGTCTTCCACCGATATTACTGGTCAGAGGTACTTCCCTTTTCTGTGGCTGCTGGATTTCAAGACAAAGCTTCCAGAATGTTTGGAGACCAAAACTAAAAAGGTAACTGGGCTATGAGGACAGTCAATATTTTGGCCCTGGCCCCTCAAGGTCAACAAAGATCCAGGACACAAAGGAACCTTTCCTACAGGATCCTACATCTTTTGACTCAAAGCTATATGGCTTCATCGGGGCCTTTAGATAGACTCTGTAGAGTAACTCTTAACTGCTGATCACAACTACAACCCTCTTCAGCTGGAGGTAGCCAGAACTGTCTTTGCCCTTTCCCCCCTCACAGCAGTTAGGGGCACTTCTTCAGAGGGGGAAATATTATAGACAGGTAACTTAATTAGATATCTTGTAGGCAGGTAGACAGGGCCTTCCTTAAGTCACCAGCCCTCCAAGGAGCCAACACAGCAAGGAACCAACATGGAAAACAATTGAGGCACATTCACTGGTTAGCATTATAAAAAGGAAAAGAAGTACTACTTCCCCTAGAGATAGATAGCAGTGATTGATATTCTAAATGGGAAATTCCTTGTATGTGACTTGTCTTCCCATTTGATCCCCATTTAATCAATATTACCTGGGTGACTGTACTTGTAATCTTATTGATTTGTCATGGTTTTGTCCCACCTCATAAATTTCCATTGATTCTTATAGTTTTGTCCCACTTTGTACCCGCCTCACCACATAGCTTTGCTGTATAAAAATCTTTA
>NW_004624744.1:24878953-24926500 GCF_000247695.1 Heterocephalus glaber
AAAAAAAAAAAGAAAAAAAAGAAAAGAAAAGAAATATATCAAACGTTAACAGCTGTGTTTGGGTAACTGGAATGATTAGTAGGTTTTTTCTTCCTTTTTTCTCCTGATATTTTAATCGGTTTCCAAAAGCTAATTAAAAGGACCCAAATTAAAAAGTCAGTATTTAAAGACAGAAAGAATAAAATGGGGTTACTTTGAAGTTAGCTGTCATGCATGCACATAGCTTCATAAAGGATTTTACACAGGACAAAAATCTCAAATTATTGCAGTTTGTAGAAAGATTGCATTTCTCTGAGAGTGAGTGGAGTGGTTGGAAAACCAGTGGGATAATAGCAGGAGAAACTAGACCCTCCCATCCCCAGCTGCCAGTAATTCAACATAGGGCTTCAAGAAACAATTTCTGTTCATTCATTGTGGCTTGGCTCCGGAGTCGGTCTCCCCCGGGCTATTGTGATGATGATGGCCCGGTCCCCTAACGGCTCCCAGAGGACTGGGCGCTTAATGGCAGAGCCCTGGCAGCTGTCTGGCTTGGGGTTGCTGGTCATCAGAGACTTAAAGCCTGTGCAATGTTGACCCAGAGGTGAATAGTCCTTTCTCTCACCTACTCCCCAGATGCAACAAGGCCTCATTAGGATACAGTTTCTAATACAAACAACCATTAATCTTTCTCAGGGTTAAAAGGCCAGAAAAGCAATTTTTGTGTTTGCCCTCTCTCTATTTTGATACTGTACTTGTCGGTATTTTACAGACTTACTTCACTGACCACTTGAAAACATCCCACAGCTGTGTCTACAGCCATACAAACAATGCCAAGCCCAACACACAGTCCTTCTTGCACGCGGAGAAAGGACAGGAGCACAAAAACAAGTCAGCTATTGAGTGTGGCACTTGACAATAAATCATGGCCTACTTGGAGCAAATTAGTGTTTTATATTGTGAGATAAATTACAGATGTCTATGTATTTTAAGTGAAAATGCTGCTATAGATGGTAGTTTTATGAAAGTAGTCATATACAGATTTTTGAATGTCTTTCTTTTAATTTTCCTTGTTAGTGGTGCTGTGACTCTTAAGAATTTTTTTTTTAAAGGAAACCAATAGAAAACTAGGATGTGACATTAGAAAAATGT
The DNA here is from genome assembly GCF_000247695.1 of Heterocephalus glaber. Next base: position 24,880,082 of record NW_004624744.1, read on the forward strand.
ACTTAATTATTGTCTCTGCGGCATGAAAGTGTTTGGTTAATAGAAATGATCTAATTGCCTATCTCACAATTTAAAAATAGTAAGTCAGGAAATATCTTCACCATATTTTCAAAATGCAAGGACCAAAACGATGGTATCAAGATAAAAAACATTATGGCTTCCTAAATCTGTTTCTTCATGCTTGACCTTTAAATTCTTCCTCTATAAAGTCATCATCAATAGGAACACCAAACGCTTCTAGTGAGTCACATTAGACGTCTGGCTACTGCTAGGCAAGGAATCAGAGAGACAGATTTCATTTTTGTCTCTCAAATTATTTTACATTAATTTTCCCTGATTCAAAATCTCACATTAAGGGGAGGGTAAATACATCAGATCTAATCATGGCATTTTCAAGCTGGAAGTGGCCTTGGTTAAGTAAAGTAAGACTCAGATAAGACTGGAGCAAAACCCGGGGCCCTTGGTCCCTAGTCTAATGTGCTCCTAAGATGTCATATTATATTGCAGAATATAGAGCTAACTCTCAGTGTATGTGAGTTCCACATCTGTGATTCAACCAACTACAAATTGAAAATATTGGAGACAAAGATTTTTTAGAAAGTTCCAAGCAGTAAAATCGGAATTTGCCGTGCACTGTGCACTATTCCAGATCATGCAAATGAAGTGGTGTGTAGGCACACTTTACTGTAGCCTCCTACTATTTCATAGATCCTCATTTCTCTCCAACACTAGTTTTTGAGCACTTCTTGCTTTGAGTCTTGCTTGCATACTAGTATTTAGGCCTATAATGATTGCGTCTGTACTAAACACATATAGAAATTTTTCTTGTCATTATTCCAGAAAAATACAGCATAACGAATACTTACACAGTCTTTACATTTTGTTAGGTACTATAAGAAATCTAGACATGATTTAATTTATATGGGAGGGAGGATGTTTATAGATTATATAAGAGACTTGAGTGCATATATATATATTTGAACATATGGATATATATATATAAAAACTTCATATATATATATGTATATATATGAAGTTTTTGCTATGCCAGTGTCTTTTGGAATATTCATTAAAAACTTGTACTGAAATTTCCAGGATCTTAGACTGGCAAAGAGTTTTATTTTTCTTTCTTGTTTACACTTGGCTTCTGCATTCACATTCCATAATTGTCCTGAAAAGCTAGAAGGAATTTTAGCTGGATGTAGTCCGCAAGGTGTAGTTGAAATTCTGTTCATATGGTCTTAGGCTTGCCTTTTGGGCAATTTCAATTTCAATGCTGGCATACACAATTTCAATGCTTTGTAGGAATTATTATTTTTTATGGTACTGGGAATTGAATCCAGGGCCTAACACAAGTGTGCATTCTATAACTGATCTACATCCCTTCCCAGTCCAAGTTTTTTTGTTTTTCTTTTTTTACCCTGTAAGAATTTACCTTAACAATGCTGCCTCTAATAAAAAATGTATCCACATGTAGCTATCTATAAATACTTATGTATACAGAATTACTGAAAGAACATTTACAATATTTCACATTAGTTATCTTTCAGATGGTGCAAAAGAAACAATTATTTTGTCTTTATCATTGCACTGTATTAGTGTATTTTATATTTGTAATTTGAGAAGACCTCCAATAAACATTATTTTGAAATCTCAACAGAATTAAAAAAAAAAAAAACAGAGAGGGCCTGGGCAGGTCAAATGGTACATTATCACTTGCCCTATCTTTTTTTTAAATCCTGATATAATTATACATACATTACCCATGTATAAGATTAAAATTTCAATTTTTTTTTTTTTTGGTACCGGGGATCGAACTCAGGTTCTTGTGCTTGCACAGCAGGTGGCGAAACCACTGAGCTAAATCCCCAGCCCTAAAATTTCAATTAAATTAATACATGAGAAAATCTGCAGGAACACTGAGCTCTACACTGCAAAAGCTTAAGCTGGCGAACTTCAGTGTGGCAATCTTTCTGAGAAAAAATGAGCCATGAGATTTCTGTAGTCTGGGACTATCAGGGAGGAAGATTATCATGATACTTGGATCCTAATTGCAAGACTGAAATCTGTAAACTACAGGACTGCTTGCTTTTGAATCAACTTACTCTGAGCACTAGATACATTTTCCCAAAGAGATTTATTATGTAGGATGTTAATGTTTTTCTCAAATGAATAATTTATTCAGTATGGGACTGGTCTTCAATATTTTACCCTTCAGATTTGATTTTGCCTTCTGAATATTAGTTACCAGTATTTTTATAAAATTAGATGAATCTGACATGAAACATTAAAATGATCTTTTTCTTCTCCTTTTATTATTTTACTTTTTGTGGTGCTAAGATTGAACTCAGGGCCTTGGTTATACTAGGCAAATGCTCCACACCAAGCTATATCCCCAATCCCTCTGTCTTTTTAAAAATTAGCAAATCGCCAGGGATTTAGCTCAGTGGTTCCACCGCCTGCCTCACAAGCTAAGGACCTGAGTTTGATCCCCGGTACCCACAAAAAATAAATAAATAAATAAAAATAAAAATTAGCAAATAGCTTGTTTTAACCAATCCAAATGATATAGATATCTACAAAATATAAAGTAAAATACAAAGTGAACATAAAATATAAAATAAAATACAAAGTGAAAATTTTCTCTTAATTCTCCAAACTCCAAATTATATCTCTCCAGTGATAACTTTGAATATTTTGATGGGCATCTTTCTTTTCTATAGGTAGACATATATTTATATATAGTAGAAAAATAAAAGCGGGGCATGGTGGCACACAATTGTAACCCCAGCATTTGGGAGGCTAAGGCAGGAGGATTGCCAAGAGTTCTAGGCCAACCTGGGTTACATAGTGAGTTCAGGGCCAGCCTGAACTATAAAGTGAGACCCTGTCTCAACACGCCCTCCCTCAAAAAGTAAAAATCAGACCATGTTAACATACAATTTTTTGGCCAACATTCATTATATAGTTGACATATTTCCAACAGAGTTACTTCATCCTTATCAATGACATCATAGCAATCCACTGTTTAATATATTGATTTATTTTTCCAAATGCTATTATTGAATAAAGGTTGCTTCAATTTTTATTATTTGAAAAAGTACTTGTTATGTTTCTTTACATACTTATGCTAGTATTTCTATAAATTTCTAGATATGCATTTACTGGGTATAGAACATGAACATTTACGTATTTGATGGATACTAGGTTTTTGCCCATTTGATAGATGCAGAGCAGAGGCAGAGTATTCTGCGGGGTTCTGTGGAGGAACACTGACCCCTGACATCTGGCCCATGGGTCTGACATAGTGGGCATTTGTCTAGCCTGTTTTATGGAAATAGTTTGACTTCGAACATCAGGAAAACTCCTACAGGATAAATTTATATCTCATTCAAACTAGTAACAGGAAAGTTGTGTGTGAAGGTTTGAAAAGACAGAGCTGTAGCCAGATCAACTTTTTTTCTCAAAATTACAATGGTCCTTAATTCCTTAAGTTAAAATGGCAATTAATACAGTTTCATTGAAGCTTCAAACAGTGCAGACAGGTCCTCTTCTGACTGGGGGCGGGGTGCAAGCTTGGTGACCCGCTCCTGAAATGGTAAAAAAATGTCGTTACCCAGGGCTTGCAAAAACACTGTTCATAAAAGGTAGTGGGTTATGTAAATTAACTTGGTCATAAGAAACAATGACTTGATAATGGTCACATCTTTAATAATCATATTTTTTTTATGCTTTGTGCTACCTAATTCCCAACTCAAAGGTTTATCAAGTAAGATCTCTTTCCCATGAAGCTTTCAAAAGTCATTGCCCTTAGATCTCTGCACCAACAGTAGCCTTCTGGTCAGGATACAGAACCAATCAGCTGCTGGGAAAACACCTTCAACAACCTCTGTCAGTTCTCCGAGGGCAGAGAGCCTGTTCCAGGCACAGTCGGTACTGCCAAGGAAAACACAACTGACCGTACTTGACATCTAAGAGCACTTTTGCAACTAAAGGTATATTCAGAAGGACTTCTGTAGACATGAGCTTTCAGGCTACATGAAACAACTGTCCCTCTCCCATTAACTAAAGCTTTATTTCTACTTACTAATAGAAACTAAACTACTTCAGTGATTGGCTTAATTTCTTCGACAATTATTATGAGTCAAATCAGTGAAGACAGCCTGCACATCCTATGGCTATTTATCCAATGGTTCTCTTGTCTTCTGGGAACGAAAAGATATGGTGTCTGTCTTGTAGACTAATTAAGAAGCATGCTGGGCGGGGGATTTAGCTCAGTGGTTTCACCGCCTGCTGCGCAAGCGCAAGGACGCGAGTTTGATCCCCGGTACAAAAAAAAAAAAAAAAAGAAGCATGCCACTTTGGGGGCTCCGCTTTCCAAGGTCTCTGGGTCTGCTCTCTGGTAGTAAGCGTATGTTTGCAGCGTGCCTGGTAAACAGGGAGACTCAGGAGGACAGAGGCTTGGACTGCTCTGGGTCCCTGTGTATTAGTGCTTCATACACCGTAAATATGTGCAGGACATTTAGTCGCTGAGTTAATGAACTGGGCATAGAGATATTGGTATCTCAAGGTCACATACACAAATGGGACTCTGACTCTGCCTGCTCCTCTCATTTTTATGTCAGAAACGACACCCAGTAGCTCAGACAAAAATCTAAGAGGCATTCTTGAGTTCCCATTGCCCTACTGTGCAAGTCCAACCCATCAGCAAGTCTGCCAGACACTCCCCCAAATGAATTTCTAATCTCGAGCTCTTCTCACCTCTGATTGTTCCACCACCCACCACTGGCTCCCTCAAGCCCCTGCTTCCCGCATTGGCTGTTTCCACTTTTGCTCCGCTATCGCCCTCTAGAGGTCGTTCTCTCCAAAGCGGCAGCAGTAACCCCCATTCCCCCGCATAAATCTGCCCTTTCTAGGCTTGGGCTTAACGATCTTGTATGAGTTCCTCGCTGCAATGAGAACAAAGTCAAGATCCCTGACGCTGCCCCGATCTGGCCCCACCTTCCACCCCAACTCTCTTCTCTCCCACTGGTTGGTCTCACTCAGTCCCACTGTCCCTGCTAAATTTTATGCCTTTCCCCTTTGTGCGCCCTGGAAAACTTCGCCCGGTCTTCGCAAGGCTAACATGTCCAGGCAGAAGACCTCTCATAAAAGAACTTTGTTGGAACTCTTTCCACGGTTGTCCCAAGATTATTCTCTATCTCATTACCCAGATTTTTTCTTCACACCATTAATCATTATCTGAAACGATTTCTTTCTTTCTTTTCCTTTCTTTGTTCATTGTTCATTGCCTGCCTCCCCTCACTTTAGAAAAGTTCCAACAGGAAGGAAAGGGATTTTTTTTCTCCTCACTACATCTCATACAATGGTGTATGGTAGATCTCAGTCAGAATCAGTAAGGTAAACCGGGTGTGGTGGGGCACACCTATAATCCAAACACTCCATAGGCTGAGGCAGGAGGACACCGTGAGTCGAGGCCAGCCTAAACTACATAGTGAGTTTAAGGCCAGCCTGAACTGCACAGCCAGACCCTGTCTCAAAAAACAACAACAACAACAAAGTAAGAAAGTAAATAAATAAAATATTTTTAAAAATTTGTCCGGTAAAAGGAAGAATGAAAAGAAGGAAGGACACATAAAAACTAATTCAAAATAGGTGAAAATCTAACTGTAAGAGCATTAAATCCTAAAACTCTTAGATGAACACAAAGGGGAAAATCAATAATGACACCAAAAACACACGCAGCAAATGAAGAGATAACCTGGACTAGATAAAAATTAAAGAATTTTGTGCATCAAAAGACACTAGCAAGAGAATTGAAACAACTCATAAAATGGGATATAACATTTGCAAATCATATATCTGGTAGGGGATTAATGTCCATAATCTAAAAATTATTTCTACAATTTAACAACAACAACAATAACAACAAACTCCAAACAATACAGAGCAAAAGACTTGAATAGATATTTCTCTAAAGAAAATATATAAATAGCCAATAAACATATGACAAGATAGCTAACATTATTATTCATTAGGGAAATGCAAATCAAGGCCTCAACTAGGTATCACTTTATATCCCATTAGGATGGCTATTATTTAAAAAATGGAAAGTAACAAGTGTTGCTGAAGATGTGGGGAAATTGGAGCCTTGTGTATTAATGGAATTATAAAAATGGTGCAGTCATTTATGGAAAAAAGTCACTTATGGAAAAAAGTTTGTCAGCTCCTCAAAATATTAAAACATAGAATTGCTGTATGATCTAACATGTCTATTCCTAAGAATATACCCAAAGGGCCGGGGATTTAGCTCAGTGGTTCCGCCTCCTGCCTCGCAAGTGCAAGGACCTGAGTTCGATCCCTGGTGCCAAAAAAAAAAAAAGAGTATACCCAAAATAATTAAAAGCAGGGAATAATAAAATGCTTGTGTGCCTATGTTCATAGCACAATTATTCTTAATAGTCAAAAGGTAGAAACAACCCAAGTGGGTATTAGCATATGAATGGATCAACAAAATGTGGTGTGTCCATATAATGAAATATTATTCAGCCATAAACAGGAATGTGATTCTGACACATGCTAAAATATAGATGAACACTGAAGACATTATGGTAGGCAAAATAAACCAGTTACAAAAGGACAGATATTGTGATTCCACTTACATGAGGTACTTAGGATAGGCAAATTCAGAGACAGAAAGTAGAATAGAGGTTACTAGAGGCTACCAGGGGTTACCAAGAGAAGGGCAAATGGGGAGTTATTGTTTAATATGGAGTTGTTTGGGATGATTTTAGAAAGTTCTGGAAAAGGGTAGTGGAAATGGCTGTAAGACATTGTGAATATTCTTAATAACACTGTATTATACACATAAAAGTAGTTAAAGTGGCAAATTTTATATTGTATATATTTTACTACAATTAAAAAATTAACTCCATTAGATATGGTGGCACATGTGTGTAGTCCCAGTTACTCAGGAGGCTGAGGCAGAAGCATGGCTTCAGCCCAGAAGTTCAAGACCAGGCTGGGCAACACAGCAAGACTCTATATCTAAATAAGTAAATAAGTAAAATCACAAGTACGGATAGATGCACATTTAGGAGAAGGCAGGAGACTATACTAATGAATATGGTGAGACAAAGGTAAAAATTGACATCCCAGTAGATTCTTTACACCATCCCTGCAGAATTTTGCAAATTCATAGCAAGGCAGAGAGATTCATTCATGGTTACACATACAGAGACCCACACACATTTGTGTAAGGGTCAAGAGCTAAAGTTCAGTGTTTGCTATGGCCACAGATGATGATAATGATCTTTACATTATTCTGTTCTAATGAGAAAGAATCTTATCTTATTGGCTATTAAATATATTCACAATGTCATACAGCCATCACCACTGATCCTGTTTATCTTTGGTGAAGTAGTTCAGGACTCTCAGAAGTACCTGAGGCCAAACCTGAGCTGAATTTTTCTTTCACATTTCTAACCTCCAGTGGCTGGTTAAAGACGTTAAATTTGTGGCATTTCAATAGACATACATATCAGCTTTGTCATAGAAAAGTGAAACTCTAAGAATAAAGCTGTGCTAAGTAATGTGTTATTATTTATAGACATGTAAAACCCAAGAAAACTGATTAATATGGGCACTGAAATAAATTCAGACTTCTACTTTTAGCACATTCATAAAATAACATTTCAGCTGGCCTGTCTACGAGGGAGTGGAAGTGCTCATTTGGGTAGACACCTCTCCTCAGTAACGAAATGTTTAGATTTGGAATGTTTTGATTTCCAGAGGTTTCCGAAATCCAGTTTGTGAGATTAATTTATTCTTGCCAATTCACCTTGCAGCCTGGCTATGGCAGTTGGGAGCCTCTGACACAGGAGTGCTATTTGCTGCCCCTAGTATGGGCTGTGGGGTTTGGTCAAGAATACTGGCCTGGTTGTTCCTTCCAGAGAAATCCAATCCCTGATTGCTGCACATAAAGAACCTTTCTCAAGCATCAACTGTATGAAAAAAACCTTTCTAGCAATGTTCTCTGCAGGAACCAATATAACCTTTTTACTACTTTAAGTGCTATAATATTAATAAGTGAAGATTAGCCAACTGTTTGTGTAAACTTCTGAAATTGCCATGGGATTCCTGTAAAATGTTCACTTCTGCCAAAAAACAAAACAAAAACCCCTATAGTAGTTCTTCTCTACAGAATAGAGAAGCTTATTTCTAAGATTCTCTGCCCCAAAGACCTAGGAGTCTGTGAATATATATATATCTCAATCATATCAACTCCAAAATGGAGTTAGTGCTGGTTAATAAAATTAACTATGTTTTTATTGATTATAAAAACATGGCCAAAGGGAAAAAGTGTATGCCTTAGGACAGCTTTATGAATATGGCCTGAGGAAAATGTGGGTTCCTACTTTAAAACATGACTTATGTTCAAAACGTTGCATTTACCTCTCATCTTCTGTGAAACTAAGAAGTTTATTTTGTGTAATTAAGGTTTTGCTTCTGTGATTTCCCATTATGTCATGTACATGGAGGTATTCAGAATGATAGCTAATTAACTTGCTATTATAGCGGATGGTCTCACATATTAGTTTGGATCTCTTGCTGTATAGAATGGCATTGAAAGTGAAGGTCTGAGCACAGCAGAATTAGAATAGTAAACATTTGCCAGTGTGTGCTAATGGCTGGGTCATGCATGGCCATGTCAACAGCAATTAATTAAATGGCCAAGAATACCATGCAGTTTCATGTTAAAATCCTCAATGCTATTCTTGGAAGTTGACAAACATATACACCTGAACATGTCCCCCCAGATTTATAAGCAGAGTTTTTAGAGAGCTCCTTGCAGAATGGATAGTATCACTGAAACCATGCTATAAAGCCAGAAGCCAAATTAAAATTGTGTTGATCACAAAGTCTATGGTATCCTTGGTCAGGCTTTATGGCTCCTCCATCTCTGGCTAAGTTCTAGTTCGTCCAAGGAAACATCTCAAAAAGTTTTCATCAACCAATCATTAGGCTCATGTGGACAGAGGATTTAGGAGGAGAGGGCTGCAAGTATGTGTTGATTTAACATACTTATTAGCCTGTACTGAATGCAAGACAGGATGGATGAACAAAGCAAAGTCTTGCTCTCATGGAACTTATATTCTAGTAGGTCTGAATAAAATAAATTATAGTCTTAGAAGGGTTTTTTTTCCATTTAGTCTCTTGGACTTACAGGTTAGAATAAAGGTTTGTGGCTTGTACAGCATAGCAGGGGCTATGCTGTACTTTGAGGCTCTTGTTTCTTATTCACTTGTTATTATTATTTTTTTTGGTACCAGGGATCAAACTCAGGACCTTGCACTTGCTAGGCAGGCGCGGTGCCACTGAGCTAAATCCCTAGCCCTTCAACTTAAATTCTTTAGGAACATTAAATAAATGAAATAAGCCCAAAGGGACACACACATATATACAATATACAATGACCTAAATTCATTCAAAAGCAATTTTAATAGTTTTAACTTAAAAACTATGCCTGTTCTTCACAAAATAGTAGGAATTTATAATTCTTTATAATGGAAAATAGTATTAATGGTCCTTTTGGAATAGTTTTGCAGGGTTTTATAGGGGATTTTTAAAAGAGTAGAAATGGGGAAAAGGGAAATTTGACATAGTTCAAGATCAACTTGGTTCTTTTTGCCTTTAATTTTCATAAAGAATCCTTTCAGTTCTGCCATAAAAGCTTCACTTCAACCACAGTCCTATAGAAAGACATAAAAGTGAAGGAACCTGGGCCCTTTTCTCCCACGAAGAGAACTGTTGTGTGGTCTGGAGAAGACCTGAGAACCACTAGAGGACCCTTGGGTTTCCATTCCCTCTAATGCTCACCAAATGGAAATTCTGTGCTTCTTATTCTTAGCAGGAGTGAGGGCTGCTCTACACCTCTTACCTGGGGTAGGGTTCCTTTCACTAATGCAGGGATATCTGCCTTGGAGTAGCCAATGGCAGCCAGGCCATTGTCAACATTTAGATCAAATAGGAATTTCCGGAGCGTATCTGCCAACACAGGTCCAGCATCTTGGATCTTGGCAGTGTGGGTGTCAGCTCCTAGAAAACATAAAGTACAGACTAGAGAGACAGAAAGAGAAGACACAGGCTCTGGGTGTTGTTTGGTTACAAGAGCAGCAGAGTACAGAATGTGTACTCACTGCCATCTCCAAACATTGAGTACAAGGACACCATTGTGCCTCCCCTAACAATAGCCTTTTAAAGGTCCATGGTCAACCCCATAGAAGACACTTCAGCAAGGTCAGACTGAGGAACCAAGAGCTTCCACAAGAGAAGTAGGCTAGGGCAGCTAACTTTTCCTACATTTCCTACATTTCTACTTCCTATCTGGTCACTCTGTGCGGAGGAGGAGGAGGAAGAGGAGGAGGAGGAGAAGGAAGAGGAAGAGGAGAGCCAGGAAAAGAAGCTCAGTCAGACAGGAGACCAGGAAAGAAGGCTGGTGTTGGGATGAGGAGGAAGGAGCTTCAGTAAGAGAAACGCAGCTATTTTATTTTCAAGCCTTGGAATTTGCTGACATCTAGAGGTGTGCATGTTCAACATCTTTTCTTATAGTAACATCTTAGAAAAAGAGAAGTCCTTTGTAAACACCTTGTGAGACAAAGTTAAAGAAGTACAAAAACTCCCACTTAAATCACCCAAAAGAAAGAAAATAAGTATGACAAAAAATGGACTATGTGTGATCAGAGAAGGAAATATTTCCTCACTCTAGCTATAAAACTTTATTTTGAACTCTATTGCCAACTGGCAGGGAAGGTTCCTCTCAATAAGTATTACAGTGCCAAGAGCACTAAGACTTTCAGCACACAGTGTTTCATGTGTAGATAATAACGATACAGGAGAAGAGACAAGGTTGCCAAGGTTTGGAGAGTTTTAAGGTAGCATTTTGATGTAGTAATTAATACATATAATCATAGAGATATCAATCTGGAAGAGATGTTGGGTTCTGTCTACAGGCAGAAAATGTTCAGAAGAAAGGAACTTATTTGTCAACTCCTAGCACCCACCCCATTCCCCATTTATATGAGTGAGACACCTTCATGCCAAGAAGCAAAGCACTCTGCAAATGGAATGCATTGTATGAGGTCTACTCAAAATGCCTCTGAAGGAGACCAGGGCCTCACAATTCCCCTCCATAGTGGAGCACTTGTTTAAATTGGTTTTGAGCTTTCTTTTCTATGACAGTGAGAACTGTTTCAGTAATCCAGGAAAAATGGTATAAATAGAACCAGATACAGGGCCAGTTGGAGAGCAGCTGGATGAAGGTAAACCTTGCCTGACAAGACAAGTCTGTGTTGCCCAGTGGCAGCAAAAACATGCATTAGATAGAAAGGTGACACACGATACAGGGTTTATGATGCTTTTATGTTCCTGGGATGGCTGCCACAAAACACACCATCAGAACCTCTAAGTTTTCCTATTAAGTATTTTTAGGGGGAAAAATGATAGGAAAGAGAATTGATTGGCCTAAAGCTAAAAAAAATCTAAGTTTATACATAGAATTAAAATACTGTATTTAATGACAAAATACGAGATAATATTAAAATTCCCTATGCAAGAAAAGAACTGGTTGGTTCTTCCAGCTTGAATTTTTGTCTAACAGAAGAACTGTTTTCTTAGTAATGTCGATGGCTGCCTGGCATGTAAACTTTATGTAAGTTATATAAGATTTTTTCCCATATACCATAAATGTAACCTAAAATTTTCCCCTTCCACCCCCATTTACATAGTTTGCCTATTTACAAAGGCAACTACATCCCAAAATATGACTGAAGGACGTCTCGCCTCCAAAAGGGACTCAAGATCTTGGTAAAGTTGCAGCAAACGCTGGGAAATCAAAAGGGGGTGGGGTGGGGTAGGTGTCGCTCGGTGCCAGGCCCCCCCCATTATCCGGGCACAGCGCCCAGAACTGGGCCCGCTGGTGCACAAATGGCGAGGGTGAGGGCAAAGCGGCGGGGAAGTCGCGCTCACAGAAGGTCTGCGGTCGGCCCTGCCTCCTTGGAAAACAGTCCCACAAACGGCTGGAGCTCCAAGAGCATAATGAAGTTTTCTTTTGAGCCGTTCCCTTCCTACCAAACACAGCTAGGGGAATGAGATGCTTCCCAAATTAGATATCCAAGTCTACTCAAAAAAGTTCTCATTTCAGAAAAACACCAACATTTTACTTCCCACTACAGCTCCCTGGAATGTAATTTTATTTCTGGTAAGATTCAAACAGCACCGTATCTTAATATAGGCATTATTTATTTTACAGTATGGAAGACAGATTGCTCATTTGGGATTTTTTAAAAATAAAAATTCTTGTTTAGATTCTCTATGGCTGTGAATTTACTTTTTCTTCCTGAATTATTAGTTCAATGGAGCAAAGGTCAATTATAACATTAATTGGATACATGAAGTTATAATTTCTTTGGAGATACAAGCAGAGGAGAGAGTACCAAAAATTTAATAGAATCAATATTTGGTTCTGTTTCATTAACTGACTCTTTTTTTTTTTTTTTTTTTTTTTGGTACCGGGAATCAAACTCGGGTCCTTGCACTTGCGCAGCAGTCGGTGAAACCATTGAGCTAAATCCCCGGCCCAACTGACTCTTTAAAACATAAAATTACAGTGTTTTAGAGTTAGCTAGGGCTTTCAGGAATTCATTGACATGTTATTATTCAGCTACTTCAGAGCAACATTTTTTGATATTATCCCTTATGGTTACCTTCAGAAACAACCAACAACCTTAGGAAACATTCCACCTGTGTGAGTCACAGATTTCTGAGTAATGGTCCATACCCAATATTTCTGCTGTCTCCAGGTGCCGTTCTGGAAACATCTTTGCCGTGAACGTGAACACCGCTGGGGATGTGAGCACCACAGAAAGGCCATGGGGCTAGGGAGAGACAGATAGCAAAGCTGCTCTTCCTCCTGCTTAGTCTGTTATTACTTTACCTTGTAGTCAAGCAGTAAAAAAAAAAAAATTTTTTTTTTTGAGACAGGGTCTCCCTATGCAGTTCAGGCTGGCCTTGAATTTCCTATGTTGCCCAGGCTGGCCTTGAACTCACAGTGATCCTCCTGCCTCAGGCTTCCCAGTGCTGGGATTACAGGAATGAGCCACCATGCCAAGAGCAAAAATTAACAACTATAGGCTGGGGCTGTAACTCAGTGGTAACGCAGTTGCCTAATACATATAAAGCTATGGGTTTGATCCCCAGCACTGGGAGAAAAACAAATGGACTTAATGGAAATTATGAGGTATATAAAATTTAAGTAATATATTATTAATTATTTTTACCACTAGTGGGTGATCCACACTGTAGTCCTTTGCTTTATATGTTTTCACTAAACCTGAAATTGGGTAAGACATCCCATGGCTAGAAGAGAAAAAAAATATTTTTGGTTGACATACAGACATCAGAATTCAAATCAATAATGCAAAGATAGCATTATAGGAGAGCCCTCCACAGTCTCTGGACAGTACAATTGCCTCAAAGAATTATGGGTTCTGTTTTCTTGGATATAGGGATATATACTATGATGCACTCCATGTTGAGTGTATTCATTAATAAGACCTCTGAAATGTTCAAATTCAAATGATCTTAGAACTATATGTCATTTGGTGACATGTAAGCTGGACTTGTCAGTGATGTGTCCCACCAATAATTGATATACCTTTTCAAATGTTATATATATTAATGGTATTTGAAACATAATAAATTATTCTACCCTGATGGGCTATATTAATCTATTCTAGTTTAACTGATTCCTCTTGCCTGAATTCTACCTTACGGCTTTATTTAGATTTAGTTGTCATCAAAAAAAGGCATCATGGTTTTTGTTTTTATTTTTTAATTAGTTACTTAATTAACAAATTTTTAAAATGAAACTTGAAAAATGTAGTTGAGTTTGGCCTTGGGCTCCTGGTGATCCTCCTGCCTTAGGCTCCCAAGTGCTGGGATTAAAGGCATGTGCTACCACACCCAGCAGTTTTTGTTTTTATTGAAAAAATCTTTGTATCCCTTTGAATTCTTAGTGAACAAATAGGATAATATAATTTAATAGATGATTCAGAAGATACTGTGACAAGTTAATATATTTACAAGTAAGATAGTGGAAATGAAGTTTTTGCATGAGTAAAATGGTCAGTGGTTCTTGTAATATGTGTTATTGGAGCAAGAGTTACATTTCATGGAAAGAAGTATTTTGGTGAACTATATGAATATTTATTAAAAAAAGGATCCCTCAGCCCATCCTTGAAAAAACAAATGGAAAGCTATTGGTTCTATGAGTTGTTGGATTGTGCTTTACCCATCTTGGGCTCAGATAATTATTGTTTAGTGTGCTTTCATAATGTGATAGGATTCATGTGGCTTTCAAAGGTATTTTTCTAACTGTAGTTAAAATGTTAGGTTGATTGTTCTTATTTTAGCAGTTGTTTATGTTCTTTGTAGAAGATAAACATTACACATAATCCTATTTCCTTCTAGTCATTTAATGCACATATTTATCATTATATTGTATATATAGTATTTAGGATTATACTGTGTATATAGTCATACATTGCTTTTGTTACTTAATATCCTTTGTAAACATTTTTTTTTTTTGGTACGGGGGATCGAACTTAGGACCTTGCGCTTGCGCAGCAGGCGGCGAAACCACTGAGCTAAATCCCCAACACTGTAAACATTTTTTAATAAAAATTTGTTCTAAATCATCTTTAATGACCCTATTTTATTCTTTAAACATTGTAATTTAGTTAACCTTTAACTGTTGGAAATTTAGGTTGCATTCCAAATTTTCAATTATAAATAACACTTAGGTGAATATGAATATAAGGAAATTCATTGATCATATCATGAATTTTTTTTTCTTGCAGTACCCTTCACACTGAGCTACATTTCCAGTCCTTTTTTTTCTCTCTTTTTAAAATTTTGAGACAAGGTCTTGTTAAGTTGCTAACTTGCCTAGGCTGAGCTTGAACTTGTGATTCTCTTGCCTTAGTCTCCTAGTTTGCTGGAATTACAAGCATACCACAATGGCTGGTTCATAGATACTTCCTTAGGTTAGATTCCTAGAAGTGAATTAGTGGACCAAGCGGTATAAGTATTTTTCAGGTTCTGAGTACATTTTATTCACTCGCCTTTTGGAAAAGTGTACCAGTGTTTACTCTTATTAGTAGCAGAGTCTGAGGATTACCATTTCAGTGCATTCACCCCAGGAAAGGCCTATTCTTAGTTCTCAAAGTTCACTGGTTTTCAATTTTAATATAACATGCTAATAAAGTTCTTATCAAACAGATTAATTCTGGACTATTGACAAAGATTCTGATCCTTTCTCTTTTTGTGAGGGATTAGGGGGGGAAATCCTGCCTTTGAGGTTTTAAGACTCCATACCCAAGTGGTAAAGGCTGTGAAGACAGCAGACTGTCATCCACTGGTGGTGTGAATGTAAAATGGCACAGACACTGTGGGAAAGAGTCTGGTACACTCAAAAATTTAAACACATATAACCATATGATTAACAATTCCATGTCTATGAATAAAATAAGAGAATTTAAAACTGTGTGTACACAAAAAACTGGAATAGGGATTTTCATAGTAATATTATTTATATTGACCAAAATTATAACAATTCAAATGTCCATCAACTGATGAATGAAAAAGTAAAATTTGCTATATCTGTACAATAAAATGTTATTTGGCAAAAAAGAGGAAAAAAGTTCTAATGCATGGATGAACCTTGGAAACATCATGCTAGATAGAACAAGCCAGACACAAAAGACCACATATTATATGATTTCATTGATATGAAATGCTCAGGATGGGGAATCTGCAGGAATAGAGTAGATTAATAGTCACTGAGTACTGTGAGAGGTGGGAGGGTCGGTGGGTGGCAGATAAGGGGAATGGGATTTCTTTCGGGGTTAAAAAATGTTCTAAAATTGATGATTGTAGAATTATGTATTATTAAAAACCATTTAATTAGACATTTTAAATGAGTGAATTGGATAGTATATGAATTACAGTTTAAAAGGCTCTTATAAAAAAAAGTCCATGAGCCAATAAATTGCTCTCAAATTAAGGAAATTTTTAAGTACCTTAAATTAAATTTCTTCCTTCTATAACATATTTAAATTTTTACCATTTGTCCTAAATTATAAATTTTTAAAAAATATTAAAAGCAATAGCTTGAATAAAGAAATAAAATCTCATATGCACTCACCACAAATGAACACCAGCATTTCCAAAGCCAATGCCAGCAAAAGCACTTGCCAAGTGCATATTAGACCTTGCTTCAAGATCATCAGGATTTCTGACAGCCCTGTGAATTATATAAATACAGAACAATAACACATCAACATTGATATTTCCTATTGAATAAAAAGCTGCCTTAGGGAAAGATCTGGGGGAAAAAATGCCACTCAGTAGGAAGAAAATTAGGCAAGTTATTCAAACCATGCCTTGTCTTCTAAATGAAAACCGAAGGGAAACATATTTTCTCATCAGTGGTTTCACCAAAGGCATAATAAATACACTGTCAGCTGCTCATATGATATAAAAATGCCAGGGGAAGCAGAGGCCTGGTCCTTGGACTATGAGAGCTGTTCAAGGGCAATGCCCTAAGACTCATTCTTCATTTGTCAATGACCTTGATGGCAGCTATGAATGGACTTAGAAGAAACATATTCTCAGAGTTGCACCATGAACCCCTGTCATGTGGGGCCGACTGCCCAGCCATCTTTCTTCATGGGACACTGACCCAAATCAGACCCACCAGGGGCCTCTTGGTACCTGTGTAAACTGCACATCTATTCTCATACTGTTATTGGGGAAATGAGATGTTATTGTAGGACCAGCCTTTGTTTGCTCTGTGTGTCTCCAGTGACACTTCAGAAAGGCAAATTCTCAAAGGCCCCTTTGATATTTGGCTTAGCTTTTCTGCGTATGCTCCTTGGAAGCCTTGCCCTACTTTGTGTTTTGCAATTTTGCCTCAAGGAAGTGTTCCTGTTATACATAAAAGTGCTATAGCCTTCTTATTCCTTTCATTTGGGATGGTTAGGCATTTGTGCCTCCCTTCCAAAGTCCAATGTCAGTTCTTTATTTCCTGAATAAATAACATGGTGAAATAGCCAATGATGAAGCTTTCAGCCCTCCCTTTGTCCACCTCATCCCTCACCTTCACTGTGGCTTTGTTAACCCTCCTGTTCCTCTCAGATCAAGTGGCTTCCCTATGGGTCTCCCATGAGCCGGGAACAGCTCTGTGTCCCTTCCCTCTTCCCCCTGCTCCACTACAAAATGTAATTCCAAGGCCTCCTCTTCAGTGGAGGTGCTAGATCCAGGCCAGAGGAAGTACTGTATCTACGTCTAGGCCTAGCCTGTGGTGCCCTTTCTCTCTATAACAAATAAATACAAAAGCAAGTTGGGCTTTGCATATATTTTTATCTTCAATACCTAGCTCTCTGTATCCATTGGTTCTGTATCTACAAATTCAACCAACAGTGGATTGAAAATATTCAGAAAAAATTTGCATCTGAATGGAACATGTACAGACGTTTTCCTGTCATTATTCCCTCAACAATGTAGTACAATACTTACATAGCATCTGCATTGTATTAGGTATTATAAATAATAGAGAGAGAGTTAAAGTATATGAGAGGATATGTGTATATGATAAACACACACACACACATATATACACCTACATACATACATATAAACAGTACCTCAATTCATGAATTTAATTCTTTCCACGATTCTGGTCGCAAACCGAATCGGACAAGAACTGAATCAAATTTCCCCTGAAGGTCAACACCGAACCTAACCATTTCATTGAATTTGATTTGGTTCTCTTCTAATTCAGTTTGCAATGAGAACTCATTGCCTCACACATGTTAGTTAAGTACTCTATCATTGAGTAATGTCCTCAGCCCTAAGTTTTTAAAAATAATTAATGGGGTTATTATATTCCCCAGGCTGGCTTCAAACTCCTGGGGTCAAGAAACCTTCCTGGGATTATAGGCATGTGCCAGTGTGCCTATTTTTTTGAGACCAGGTCTTGTATTCTAGGCTGGTCTTGAACTCATTATGTAGCCCAAGCTGGCCTCAAACTCATAGCAATCTTCCTGCCTCAGTCTCCTGAATTGTACTTGTATCTTTAAATATTTCAAAACTTCTCTAGGGATCCATTTACATTTTTTGCCTCTTACATCTCCTAGGTCAGTAATCTGTACACATTTCTTTCTTAAATTTAGTTCGTGTGTGTTGCTCAGTGGTGGCTTCTCTGAATGGCTGCGGGAACTTAGAGGTTGGTTCTCATTTCTGTCCTGGGGAGCCCAATCTCAAAGGATGTCTCCCTTCATCCTAGCTTTGGTTTTGAGACTTTGATGAACAAACCTCCATTTACTTAATCTGCATCCTTCATAAATTAGGGCCTTCCATTTGTTCCTTGGCTAAAGGGGACTGAAGGATCTGGCTTTCCTATGCAGATTCAGGACCCAGTTTTCACCTGCCAGCCCCTGGATTCCTTCAGAGGTTGCTGGTGTCTGTTGCTTCATGTCCATGGGCTGATCTGGTGAACAGACCTGCTCAGGATGATTTTGGATCAGGCATGTCACGTGCCATGTGTCTGTCTGTCCTCTCGGGATGACATACCTCTTCAGATACTTAGCAACGATCCGCAGTGCTTGGACTGACCAAATGTCGCTGATTGGGTTGCTGCCCTGGTACGCTGGTCGAGAGATGGGGTTGGAAGGGCAGGGGCTCCGCATGTGGTAGGGCAAGGCAGTATATGACTCCAGGGCATGGCTAAAGTGAAATATTTAAAATACACAGAATGAAAACCTTGTCTTTCTCCTTTCCCTTATTCAACTACAAACTGGCACTCACTCCCTGTGGGTATGATATTTGGCATTGATGATTACAACACAGTGCACTAGTCAGCCTCTTGTCCATGATGGTAATTGCTTAGTATAGAAATTAATACTGTCAAGTTTATATCAGGAGCACTACAGTATTTTTGACCAGTATGTATAAGGTTGATCAATGGGTACTAAATTGCAGTCAGATGGGAGTGAGTTCTAGTGTGCTATTTTATAGTAGGGAGATTATAGATAGTGATTGTGTACTGCACATCTCAAAAATCTAGAGGAAAGGATTTTGAATGTTTTTACCATAAAGAAGTGATACATGGGGCTGGGGATTTAGCTCAGTGGTTTCGCCGCCTGCTGCGCAAGCACAAGGACTCGAGTTTTATCCCCGGTACCAAAAAAAAAAAAAAAAGTGATATATGTTTGAGAAGACAGATATGTTTAACTGTATAACACAATGTGTACAGGTGTATTGTCTACTTGCCTGCTGCTGGGACAAAATACTTGACACCTTCAATTTAAAGGAGGAGAGATTTATTTTGGCTCATGGCTTCAGGACATGGTCAGCTGGTGCAAAAGCAGAATCAGGATGGCAGAGGGGCATGGAGGAGGAAAAGGTACTCAACCCATGGCAGGCAGCAAGTGAACTGAGAGAGAGTGAGAAAGGAGAAGTTGGGCACAAGAATACACTCTTCCAGGTCATGCCCTTAGTGAACGACCTCCAACCAGGCCCTACCTCCTAACAGTACTCTCAGCTACATTATTACTCGGACTCATTGATGAATCAACTGATGAGTGTAGTGCTCCCATGATCCAATCACCTTCCAAACACATGAGAATCTGGGGGGACATTTTAGATCTAAACCATAATAACATGTAACAAAATATTGCATGGTATCCTAAATTAAAGTGTATAATTTTTGTGTTTCACGTGTCAACTGAAAAATTAATTTTAAAAACTACATATGGCTCTTTCCCATTGTAAAAATCTTTATGATGCTGAGTTATTAAACATTTGAACTATGAAAAAAAGCACTGATTTAAAAAATGACTTCTTTGTAGAAGATATTTGCTATTTTATACCTAGCATTGATCAAATACCGTATTACTAAAGGAAGGTCATAGTTACACAGACTCCTATTCTACTGAGTATATCTGGGTCAGCAGCCCACCTGTAAATCCTGGCACTGGACCTTCCCACTGCAAGCCTGAGGTGAGGCGCTACCCTTCCTGTGGCTCAAAGACAAGGATAAATAATAGTAGGGCTGTATGATGCAGCTGGGAAAAGCTAAATGAGTTGACACATATAAAGTACTTAGAATAGTGCAGGCACATTGTAAAACTTAACAATTACTATTAATTCTTGTCTGGAAAAAAATCTGATTTTTTTTCTTATGTGTCCCAGTCTCAGGGTTAGCTATTTTAAGAACTAGGCTTAAGAGCTGCCCCCACTGACTGGCCTGCCAAGGGGTCTAGCTCCTCAACTGCAGATTAGACTGCACAAAAGCATACAGATCAGTGATGGACTGGGAGATAATGTAACATGAGCTATGTTTTGCATGAATTATAATTTTCAGTCTTAGAGTGGAGGAGCATATCAGAAGCAGGAAACTATCTTTTGAACAAAGCATTAGAAATTTTTTAAAAAGTCAGTTGGTAGATGGATGATATGGCTTTGTGTTCTACCTAGGAAACATGTGAGCAATGCAAGAATGAAGTATACACATAGGGAGGATGAGGAGGCAGTGATCCACATGGCTCAGAATCTTACCTCTGCTTTGCAGCATGTCTAGTTTCCAGTCTAAGAGCAGGCCTGTTTCTCAGAGACAGGCTCACTCATTGAGCTGAGCTCATAGAATCTATGTGTAAATCCTGGAAGTTAGATTATTGATATACAATGAGAAATGAAACTGGAGAGGTGGACAGACATCTAGTCTTCCAGCACCTTCCTTTCTACAGGTACCCTCTGTATGTCTAACTTATGATCAGAGGCCCATGGAGTCCTAACAAGAATTACCTGTAGGGTTTAATGCATGGCTATGTTCATCTTTAAAATAGGCCTAAAAGTCCCAGGGACAGATTCCTTGGGCCAAGTTTTGTTGTTTGGACTGTCTTTGGAAGAGCAATGTTGTAGCTGGGATCTTGAATGTACCCCTGTCCCCCAAATCCTCTGTGCTGAAGGATGATCATCAGACCATGGCACTTAGGGGAGGTGGGAGAACCTTTAAGTAGGTGGGGCTGAGTGGAAGAAAGCTAGGTTATTGGCACATGTCTTTGAAGGGGATACTGAGACCCTGGCCTCTTCCTATCTCTCCTTGCTTTCTGGCCACCATGAGGTGAATGGTCCTTCTCGGCCACATGCTCCTGTCATGCATGACATACTGTGCTACCACATAGTACAACAGGGTCAAGTGAACATGGAAACCTCTGAAACTGTGAGCCAAAACAAACCTCTCTTTTGTGTTGATTGTTTTAGGTATTTTGTCACAGTGGCAGGAAGCTGAGTAACACTATCATTCTCTTTCTTTCTAGCCCACTTTCCTTTTGACTGACAGTGAAATCTCGGGGCCTGTGAGTCACTCCCTTAAAGATGATTGCTTTGAGCCATGATATATTTATTATGCACTTTAAAGTTAAGAAGAGTTGGGAGGGAGCTTATTAAAATTGTAACAATAATGGCCAGAATAGAATTGGACACAATTTTTTAGTGTCTTGGCAGGCAGTAGAACACACTGAGAAAAGCAGGGATATGAATAGACCTAGCTGTAGATTCTAACTCTGTACATTCCTCCCCATATGAATGTCATTCAACAGCAATTAATTCAGTCAGTACCTGTGATGTGACATTCACTATGCCAGGGTCAGAGCTAGAGAGGAGATCAAATGGCCCTGTCCTCATCGAGCTCACAGTGCATTGGGCAGATGTAAGTGAGGGAGGTTCTCAGAAGCAATGAGCAGGCCACTCATGGGGTACAGCAAAGGATGAGTGGCTGGTTGTATCTGAGGAAAAGGGAGGAGGGCAAGGTTCAGCAAGGGCTTCATCAGAGGGTGAATATCCCCATGGAATTGAAAATGTCTCCTCAAAACAGATAAAGAGTTGAGCTCTAGGGATATGCTAGGACCTACAGAGTGTGGCCTTCAGGTAATAGGTATGGAAAGATGTGTGAGGTGGACAAGTGTATGCACATAAATGTGCATGTTCCTATGTGTGTGATGGACATATTACAATCTGGAAGCTTGTTGAAGCCATGATAGAGGACAGAAGAAAGGACTTGGGATGGAGTCAGGGAAGCCAATGAGCTGACTACTGGAATGGTCCAGGCAAGAGCTGGGGCACACTTGAACCAAGGTAGAAACAATAAAGCTTGAGAAGATGGAGAAGACACATAAGAGAGTCAGTGTCAAAATGAAACAAGCTGTTCTGTATAATGTGCACTAATGAGAGAGAGAGAAGAGAGAGAGAAGCAGGATAAGAGACAGGATACTGAGTCCCACTACCTGCTGAGCTAGTGGACTCAGGAGAAGTGGGATTAACAAGAGAATTACCACATTTTATCAAATTTAAGATGTCATGCATTATAAGATACATCATTTTTAAATTGTACTGTTGAGGATAAAAAAAATACTATCATCCATAGATTTTAAGCTATGTCCTGACTTCAGAGATGGAACAATGTGACAAAATGTGCACATGCAAATGGATGAACTAGAGTGGCCTGGGACTTGCTAAGTCTGAAGTACCCATGGGTCTTGCTCAAGGCCGCTGGAACTAATGGACTGGAGGTCAGAAGTGAGGTCTGGCATAGAAATACTGTTGGGAGCCACTGGCACATTGCAACCAAAGCCAAGGGAACTTAGAGTGAGACTGAGTTAAGTCGCCAAACATCTGAACTCTAGTTTTATTTTTATATCTATGAAACCATCGCATTGCACAGTGCTTTAGGGAAGTGATGATGTGTGTCAAGTACTGACATAGTACCTACATCTAGGGTGAGATTTTGGAAATACCAGCTCCCTTCCCTGCCCTTTTCTGAGGTACAGGCCTAGGCCTTCCCTAGTTTGTGTGGCAATAAAGACAGATGGTGTGGTCACCTTAAACTGCTCCTTTATCAGTGACCCTGTAGCCATGGCCAAGGCTAGGGCGGTCCATTTCAAACAGCTGGTTTGTTTGTAGCTCATACCAGGCTGTACCCAGCCACCAGCCTTTACAGTTGTAATGCTGTCATCTAGGAAAGAGGGTGATCAGAGCCAGTGCAAAACATGCTGTGGAGCATTAATCAGTGGCTTATCATTGTCACTGGGAACTTGGGAAATCAAATACTTTCCATAGACCTGGTACTGAAAAAGTCCCTCCAGGAGGCACAGGTACTTACCAAAGCACATCAAAACCACTGTTGGCAACCACCTGGCCAGGCATGTGGAGGGTGTGCAGAGGATCAACTAGTCCCAGTGTGGGTTTGATGGCTCGAGAGGCAATGCCTAAAACATAAGAATTTTTCAGTAGATGTTAATGTGATGGGCACCATTAAAAAAAATTAAATAATTTACCCTAAAAAAAGCACAAGAAAGGATTCATTCTCATGTAGGAAGGCAGCAGGGAGCAGTGAAAAGAGATGTGGAGTCAGAACTCTGGGCTTTTCAGTGGTGTGCTGGAGCTGCTCCTACCAGATCCCAAGAGCCAAGTGCACACATCTCTTCCCAACTCCTGGAAGAGTGACACCACAGGTCAAGATGGAAGCATTTACATCAGAGACACTGGCACACACTACAAATCAGGGCTTAGCTGTTTTTTATTATTAAATTCCACTGGTCCTTGCTCTGCAACTTATTTTGTGTTTTTGGAGTAGTCAATTAGTTTAAGTTCTCTGTAAAATAATAAGATGGGGCTCCATCCCTCCGAGAGTTGTTGTATGGATCAAATGAGATACTATTATCTAAGTCTTTTAAATAAAATTTAAGTATTGATTACTATTATCTTTAACAATGCCAAAAATAAAATAATTTTAAAAAAGTTAGCCTTAGTTTGCAATTGAATATCAGTTTATTCTGCTGCAAAGGGCTGGAACTCTGGAAGCAAGATCTAGGACATTCCTACCACATTAGCCAAGAGTCAGTCAGTGGCAGATACAGAAAACTGATTTAAAAGACTAAGAAAGCAGAACAGAACAGAGGTGACCTGGGAACTGGGCTGGAAGGATTGGCTAACATGGAGCATGATGCAACTATCTGGAGTGATGGAAAAGTTTAATATCTTGATTGGGGCGGTGGTAACATGGGCATATATATTTGTCAAAACTTATCAAGTCAGACTCTTAAATGTGTGCATTTTACTGTATAAGAAGCACATCTCAATAAAATTGATTTAAAATATAAAGAAGATGTCAAAGAAAGGGAGCACCCATTTATCATTGATATATAGTCACTAACATGGGCAGATGAATGGTTAATTAAAATTCATGATATTTCAATATAATTTCTTAGGTAATTCTCAGAAGTTTATTAGACTATTTTATATGAAAATGTGTACGTACATATACATATATATGTGTACATACATATATGTGTTCATTAACCCTACAACTCCTTGATTTCTAAGTAATAGGGTTAAAGAAAAAGGGTTGAAAGGTAAGAGAGAGACTATTTTAAAAATTAAGAGCAAAGTTCTTACCAGTTTTGACTTTCAAGTGTTCATAGTCAAAAATGGCAACCCCAGTAGTTTCACTCCCAGTTCCTGAGGTAGTTGGGACTTGAATAAAATAATAATAATTTTAATAAGACATCTAAATAAAGGTCAGTGCATATATTTAGTTCAACCTTAGAGATAAGAATCAGAGAAGGAAGCTTTGCTAACCCTATTGTTTGCCTGATACCTGT
Source organism: Heterocephalus glaber (assembly GCF_000247695.1). The sequence continues at coordinate 24,904,864 of NW_004624744.1, forward strand.
ATCAAGAAAACATGCATGTAGGCCTAACCTGCATTTTATCTGTTTGCATTAGTATGCACGATGCCTGAACAAGCATTAACAGGTAAGTATGAGGCATGTATCTGTATTACCGTGTATATATGTTTAACATGCTTGTTGGTGTATTCATTAATACACATGCATGTTTAAATGTATCATGCCTGTATCTGCTGCATGAATATATATGCCATTAATAAGTATAGTGTCTGTTTCTATATTAACATGCATGTATATATGTACCATGCTTGTGTGGCTTCTGTAATCTGTGTTAACAGGTGTGTATGATGTCTATATCTGCATTAAAGTGCATGCATAATATGTTTAATATGTATGCTGTCTGTATCTGCGTAGTGTATACTTAATACATGTTTTCTGAGTTTGCAATGACATGGATGTGTGTTGAATATGTTACCTCTGCATCTGTACTAACATACATGCGTGATGTCTGTGGCTATTAACAGGCATGTGTGTTAATCACATGTGTGTGATGTCTCTGTCTGTACTAACAGCAATGAGCTCTGGAAACCTCAGACTCCTTTAGCTCCAGGGCTCATGCAGCTGCAGCTATGTATTCAAATGCAGCAGCTCAGCACCTCGGTAAGAACACTCATATTTGCTGTCTTTAAAAGACATCTTTATTCTCTCTTGGCAGCAAGCATAGGAATGCTCTGCCTTTGCTGGGCTGTGGTTTTGTAGTTCTGTCGTTTCTAAATTTTATTAATCATCCCTCTGTGTGATAGTGACATAGTTTCACCAGAGGGTTCCATTTGCCAGACCCCAATTATGCTGCTCCCTGCTTAATCTTCATTCACATCAAAGCAGTTCATCTGTCACCAACTAACTTGTGTCCCATTACAGGGACCATGCACAATAGGAGCAGAAGAGAGGGAGAACAGAGGACAAAACTTATACTGAGGATATTTCTCAGGTACTAGTTAATATATTTTAGCTACAAAACATTAAATAGCAATATGCTAGCAGCCGTTAAAATGGAAGAGAAAAAAAGACTGGAAAACCCCAGGGTCCCCTATGGAATATATAAACTATTTTGATATGGATTTGTGTGTCTGTGTCCTGGGCAGCCATGGAGCAGATGTCATCTAGAATGATGTGGCCGTTGGCCACGTGTCCCAGGGAGAAGACAAAGCCTGGGGTCAGCTGAAGAGCCATTATGTGGGAGAAAGGGTTGAGTCATTGAAAAATAACAGCAAATGTTCTCCTTAAACTGCACGGTGGCTGGCAAAATGGGACAAAACAGATGGGTTTGGAGGACTGGCCTGCCCATAGAGGGATCTACTCAAATGTCAGCCGGGACCTTCCCCTCCTCCACACAGTGACTCCACAGCCTAAATCAGCAAACTTCCTCCCACTGACTCAAATTGTCTCTCTCTGTGCAATAATGAAGATCAGAATTTTAAAATGAATGAATTGTTATCTATTTTGGTCTCAAACACAGCATTGATTTGAAATGAACAAATCAGAAAGTTTCAGAAACATATACTCTACAATTAAGAGCTGGTATCTTTTGTAATTTTTACCAGTTACAAAATGAAACAAAACAAGAATTGTTACCTGCGATCAAAGGCTTAAGTGGTGAACACACAGGCTTTCCCTTCCCAATGGGGGCATTAACATAATCGAGGAACTCAGACTGAGGGCTGGATGCATACAGATTAGCAGCTTTACAGGTGTCCATGGTGGAGCCACCACCCACGGCAACATAGGCATCAAAAGCTCCCTTTTTGGCAAACTCAATGGCATCCATGAAGCTTGGAGAAGAGAAAATAAAAACCATTATGTTATATGTGTCATAAATAAATTTTCATACCATTAAATAAGGCTTAGGGCAAGTTTTCAACAAGCAATATATGTTGGCTTCTGCTTAAAGTAAATAACAATACAAAAGTACCTTGTGTCTGTTGGTTCCACCCTCACATTATCATAAACTTGAAAATTGATGCCATTCTTCACAAGGGAATCCATAACTATTTTTACGGGAGGGAGCTGGGAGAGGTTCTTGTCTGTCATCAAGCAAACATTTTTAGCCCCCATGTTTTGTAGATCCTAAAAAAATCCATAAATTGGGTTTGACTGAACTAGAATTGTGATAGACCTCATGGGCAAACTTAACATTGTACATCTTTAAAATAAGACTTGGTTGTCGTCTACTACCACTTGTTTCACAGGACATGCAACAGTTATAGGAGGCTGTAGACATCTCAAATACTTGCCATGCCTACTTCGTTTGTAACTCCTGCTCCATACCTAATATTTGAGACAGCCATCTGAAAAAAAGGGAAAAAAACTTAGGCATGAGACATATTAGAGAACTGGCTGCACATTTCCATTTGTCTGAAATGGTCCCTCACTGTTGAGAGAATAGGTCTTCAAGGTCAACCACCATCTGGTCTCACAATTTAAGTCAACCTTGCTCCAGTCCATTGGAAATATGTATTTATCATTTCCCCAAAACATAAATTCTCAGTTGTTCCTTCAGCTTCATATGCCTGCCTTGTCCCACCTCCACACCTAAATTAACTTTCAATTACTTTCCAATTTAAATGTTACTATCTCCTCCATGTATTTTTTCCATTCTATTCATCCGTCCATCCATCCGTCCATCCATCTATCCATCCATCCATCCACCTTTGCATGCATGCTCGCATCCATTTATACTCATCTATCCTCCCACTCATCCACTGCTACCAAGTGTTGGCTATGTTCCAGGCACTGTGCCAGGATCTGGTAGCACAACTATGAATAAGAGAAACATGGTTTCTAAATTTTACACATGAAAGAAGAGTTTTCATACTGGTGGGTGATGGGTCATTTTTGGTGTGAAGACATATCTGTTTGATCCATGTTTAAATTTTTTCTCCTTTTTTTAAAAAAAATTGACTAATAACTCCTAAAATTATGGTTAGAAAGGGATTGGGGATTTAGCTTAGTGGTTTTGCTGCCTGCTGTGTAAGCGCAAGGACCTGAGTTTGATCCCCAGTACCAAAAAAAAAAAAAAATTATGGTTAGAAAAATCCAATCAGACCACTTGGATTGCATCTTTCTTAAATAACCTGGCAGTACTGGGACTGCATTTCCATGTGGTAGCAATCATTGTGGGGCTGAGTGAAGGCTCCTCCCTAACATGGGGCCTTGCTCAGTGAGCCCTTGGGACAGACATTTCAATTTATGACATTTGGGTTAAAAGGAGGCAGGAATTTAAATGAATAATTACAAGCAATTATATAATTACAGTGTGATAAAAATACACCAGAATTAATAATTCTTTTACTCTTGTTTCAGTAGGTTACTTAGACTTCTTTTGGCATTGATATCTACAAAAGTTTAAACATAGAGGGGCAGGAATGTTGGCACATGCCTGTAATCCCAGCACTGGGGGCTGAGGCAAGAGGACTGCCGAGAGTTTGAGGCCAGCCTGAACTCTATATAGCAAGACCCTGGCTCAAAAAACCAAAAAACAAACAAATAAAAAAAGCAAAAACAACAAAAAAGACATCATAGAATACATAATTTGGAGAATGTATAAAATTGGGAATTTGTCCTATTTTAATGGCTGTATAGATGAGAGCCATGAAACATTTCTTTGCTCAGAAGATTCATATTCCATTATCCTTACAAGACACTTTGGTAAATAGGACCTAATCATATGAAGATTATGAAATATTAAATAATAACAGATTTCAAAAGAAGTTTTTTCCCCCGGGCCATTAATAAAAGATACAACAGACTGATAAAAATCTACCTCAAAGGCATAATCTGTTGTTTTCCCAGAAGATGGAAGTCCAGGAGCTGGAAATGTAGAAATTAGCATCAGAGTAGGCCTCAAAAATAAAGCATCAAAAAACAAAAAGCATCAATATTATTCTTTCAATAGTAAAACCTAGCAGTGAACATAAGCATTGCCCTTATCTAAAAATATTTTTTAAGCTTCATGATTGCACATAAAATTAAAATCAATAATTGCATTTTGAAATAAAATGTAATGCTAACTTGCTTCTGACTTTGTGAAAGTAGAGTAATTTGAAATATTTCTTCCATTAAGATTACAAAACAGGGCTGGGATGTAGCTCAGTAGTAGAGCACTTGTATGACTTGTGCATACAAGTCTAGTGGGTTCTTGACTTGTGGGTTCATGACTTGTGGGTTCTATCTCCTATACAGCCAAAAACATTTTTAAAAAAACTATAATGTTAAAAAAAAATTCTCTAGAGTCTAGAGTTGAAGGCACAACTACTAGCAAATTCTTTAGAGTCCTGCTTATACTTTTAATAGCACCTGTGTAATTTGTTTGAACTAAGATTTTTTTCTACAGAGGTAACTTATCACAGTAAGATCTTTACATTTTGTAAGCTTATACATATAAAGAAAATCAGGCCTCTACCTTGTTGATGGTGGTTAGTGACTAGGAGGCTTGTCCTGAGGGATGAGCCACTCCTTGGGCAGGAAAAGGCCTGGGTTAGTACTATCTTTGTTCTACACTTCACCAGGCTTCTCTGTAGGCTTCTGCTTAGCATCCTGCATGGTCAGCCCACTCCCCTTTGTCTCTGTAAGATTTGACCTTTCCTTCTGTGAGGCAAAATCAGTTTTTGTATCAGTAATTCATGTGACACTCTGAGGACATGCTAAAGCTACAATGAGCTTCCTGCTGTTCTGTGGACAATGGTGTTTGGTAACGATTTTAAGACACTGGTGAGAGCTGAAATCTTTTGTCATTATTTTTAATTGCTGAGTCATAAAATGTTATTTTAAAAATGGATACAAACAAATGTTTCCTTCTGAGAACAATGAACAAATTTTTCCTTCTAGGAACCACCTTATTCTTTAACCTTTTGCTTTTAGCGATGTCTGAGAACCTTCCATCGACTCCACCTTGATTAGTTCTGTTTGATAAACCTAGGAACTCCTAAAATCCTGTCAGTGCATCTTTAGCTTTGGCAAATATTCTATTTAAAACAGAAAAGCATATAAATAGTATTAAATATATATCTGATCCAAACACAAAATCAATACCATATAATCAGCATTCACTTTGGATAGCCGGAGTTATACACAACCAATTTCATAGTGAAAAGGTAGCTGTTGTCATCAACTTTCACAGGCCTTCATTCTCTTGCTTTACACTTTGCCCAAATATATTATAAATGTCAAATGTAGAAACCAAAATGGTGGCTAGTGTAAAAACACAACATGTATTACCTTGGGAGTAGGTGTGAGAATGAGTAGGGCACTGGCATCTAGTGAAAAGAAAAAAGGAAAATGTTAAGTACAAATGGAAACTAAAAAATGCTAAGTCTTAAAGTAATTCACACCGCATTCCAGTCTCAGACTATCAAACTGTATAGTTATGTTGGCAGACACTTTACAATAGAAAAATCCTCTTTAGTCACAAAATTCAAGGGTCCATCCTACTCTCTCCAAAGTCTTTCCAGCCCTACAGGATCATTCTTTGATCGATTCGTTTATTCTAGCAGCGCCTCTGCAGGCAGCTGAGATAAGTACTCTGGGGGTACACACAGGTTTCAGAACATCAGTCCAGCCCACTCCTGACCAAGCCACGTCAGCCGCCTGTACACACAGGTTTCAGATGGGGTCCTTGGTTTCCTTGGGGACCCAGCTCTTACAAGTTTAGGAGCTTTGACCAAATCATGTCCCTACTCCTGAGCCGCAGGGTTGCAGCTCCAGGCTCTGCACTACTCAAGCCCCAGGGAAACCCCAGGGGCCTCACACACCGGGCACACCCTGGTCCTGGAAGCCCATCATCTCTGCTCACTTCTCAGTCGGCTTTCTCACAGATTTTCCACATCCTCAGTTTGGGAAACTTTCCCTCCCTTCTTTGCTCTGGTCGTCTCCTATTTCTTGGACAGTCCTTCCACTGGCTTCTTTTTCTTCCTGCTCAGTTTTGTTTCTTTTTATAGCCGGTAGGACCTTGTCATACTGAGGTCTCAGTAGATTCTTGAATGCATGACCTCTTTCCCCCATTCTGCCGAAATTAAAATTTGGAATTAAAACATCGGAGGTGGTGGATGGGAAAAGATGGATTCTAGGGGCCCTCAAGATCTCAAAACTTCCGGAGAATTGGGAGTCAAAACACGTGGGAAGCGAGGAGTGAGATACCACAAGTCAAGTCTGCCACCTAGCGGTCTCAGCTGACCGCGGGCGCTCGCAGGGGACAGCAAGTAGGCCAAGGCGGATAGTTTGGTCCCTCGCGGGTGGGCTTTACTTTCCAGGACTTGCACTGAGTGAAGCCCTGCAAGGACAAGCAAAGCAAGGGGAAGAAAAACATCTAGGCACAAAGCTTTCCAACGCGAAGCTCCTAGGGGCACATGCTTCCTTCTCCTACCCCCTTCTTTTATTTCAAGCTCTGAGACTACCTCAGTTCACATTGTAAAAAACTTTTTGAATTTTTATTAGTACATATTTACAGTACATAATGATTACATTCATCGTGGGGAGCTGGCACATGTACATAACACATCTTAATTCTTTTTACATCTCCTCCCTCCTTTCCCTCTGCCTCAGTTCACCATTTTCTTTACCTGAGGCTCCTATTCTGTGCTTGCCTTCTCAGCACTCCATCTGTATTGCATTTTCTAGAACTCTCCATTACTTAATCCTTCTCATCATATTTAAGAATTTTCATGCCTGAAATTCTCAGGATCACTTATTGTCTGGTTCTCCCCTACTGGCCTACAAATGCTGGCTCCTTTTTCTCACCTCCAGGATATTTCTTGGTCCATCAAACCAGGCTGCTGCCTCTACAAGTCTCAGTGTTCAGGCTGGCTCCTCAATTCTCAGACCTCTGAGCTCCTCCCTGGCAGCACTGATCCCCGTGAGCTACCCCTTGCTTGGTGGGGGAACTCTTTTCCTTCGGTTCCAGGTCGCCCTGCCTGTCTGGGTTTCCTCTCATTTTTTTCTCTAACTTCACCCCTCTACCCATTCCTTAAATGTCAGGTTCTGACTGGTGCTGCCTTCAGCTGTTCTGATCCTCCCTTTTCCCTTGCCCTTTATCATGCATCAAAGCTCCAAATATTTCTCCACTCTCTGACTGCCCTGTTCTCTCATCCATATTTCTACTAACTTTGAAACTGGCTTCTTGTGGCTCCACATTTGCCACCTCTATTCCTCACATTATGGTCAGAAGCCTATGTCCAGTGATATTTAAAGTTGCTTCTATGGCAGTTAAATAAAGTTCAAGGCTGGCCTGGCTGATCTCTCCAGCTTAGCCCTTCATCTTGCTCCATCCGTGGGTTCTGACTTCTGGAAAATTCCTTTTTTTTTTTCTTGAATGAGCCACAATCTTTCTCTTCCTCCTCTCTCCAAAATGTTGCCCTTATTATGTCCCTCCCTCTTCAGGATAACCTTTGTTCTTTTCCATCAGCCCTCCTGGCAGTCTTTAATGAGGCCTAAGGTCTAACCCTGGGATCTGCAGTACTGTGCCTCCCTCCCCAAACCACACCTGTGGCGTTTCCTCTCCACTCCATACTGTCGCTATAAGGTGCTGACATCATTCTACTCATGCCACACTCCCGGCCCATGCAACTGGTCCAAAAACATTCTGGGTAACACTGGTTCCAAGGGAAATGAGTTGCATGATAAACAGTTGTATGAAGACACAGGGTTTAGAACAAAGAAATTAAACACAGCTAATGAACTTCCCCTTCTTCAGGCCTTCTCAGAGCCCCTTTATGTATTAATGTATATCCTGATTTTCCAAGAGGGCAATTCAGGGGAAAGTGGTTTCCCAAATTGACTTGGCCATGGAATTCCTTTATTATGGGGTATCTCGAGGTATAAACATTTCAGGGTGAGAAGTACTGCTTAATAGTGAACACAATTTAAACTCCTTAGCAGAGGCCTGAGAATGGCGGCTGTGAAGGCAAAACATCTAGGTTCAAATTATGGCTGGGTCATTTGCTTAGCTACGTGACACTAGACAAATTATTTTTCTCCATGCCTTTCTTTATCTACAACAGAGGCTAAGAATACAGTATGCCACAGGCTTGTTATAAGGTTAGTGCTTTTGTTGCTGAGTTAGTGCTAACAGCACATATAAAGTGTGTGGGTAGTACCCGCCACATGAGAGGTGTTCCATAAGGGTCAGATATTTTATTCACGGGCTTTCACCACTGTCTTCTCTATCCTTACCTCCCTCTATGAGTGGGGCTCAGGCTTTACTTTTGGATCCTGGAACTGTATCTCTTTCTGTATCTGTTTTCAGTCTGCTTGAAATTCCTTTCTAATCCTTCTTTCTTCCCCCTATCTATCTCTACCATTAACCCCAAACTTTCCCATCTCTTTCTAGGCTGATTTGTGCACCTGGAATTCAACAATTACATATTTGTCGGGCAACTACTATTTCTGTACTGGCATTTCTGGAGGCAGTCAGACAGGTCCTGACATTTAATACTCAGACTCCCCGTACATGTCAAGGAGTGTAACTCCTTGATTTTTTCCCTATCTCTGCTGGGATCTGCAACAGGCCAGGTTAGGTTTGCCCCCAACTCGGATGCCCCACTAAACTTGGAACTGCTAGTCTTTCTTCCTTGTATACTCAGAATTTATACAGAAGTTTTGGGCACATAACACCCAGTAAATGTGTCATTGGATGCATCAGTCTGTCTTGGCCACCGCACCAAGTTCTATACCACCTGCCAGCGTGGACCTGGCCCTGTTTTGTTTTGACTGAGCCTATTTCCTTAGCATAGTTAAGCATGGCAAAACCTGTTATACCGCACCACTCGACAGCACCGCATTTTGTGACAACGCTGTTGCACCCGAGGGCGTGGTCCAGCACATACTTGGGCACCTATTTCCCTAAATTCTTGAAAGCAACCGGGTAAGAGTGGCCCGGGCTCTCCGACCCCTTCCCCCCGCCGGCCTGCACTCACGCTGCACGCTGCAGTTGCCTCAGCAAATGAGCGACCCGGGCCCGGGCTGCCGCGGCCATGGCTGCACAGGGTCCTTCTGGCCACCCGCTCCGCCCCGGCTGCCGACCAATCCCGGCAGCTGCACTCCGCCCGCCCCCTCGGCTGCAAGGTCGCCGGGCCTAGCTTTAGGAAGCTGCGGTTCTGAACCCTAAGACCATTCTCCCACGAGGAGTCAGACAAAACCAGGGCCACCACTGCCCGCTGCCAAGCACCGCATCCAGCTCTGAAACTGCCACAGAAGGCAACTGCACCTCAGGGTCCTGGATGCCGCCTTACATGTTTGTACATGAAAGCTTCTGTTCTTTACAGGTTAGGGATTTGGAAAAGGGAGAGCCAGGCACGCTTCCTCCTCTTTGAATTCATTAAAATACTACTCTGACTTCTGAAGCTATTTTTAGAATAAATTATCAAGGGCCTGCATTTAAATCTTCAACGGTAAACCAGGAATCTTAAAAAAAAAAAAAAAGTCCTAGACTCCTTGTATGTTTTTGTAACAGGTTCAGTGTTGTATCCACTGCTGAATCAAGAAAGCCTAAAAACAAACTGGCAACCACAAAACGTCAGAATTTCAAAGTTGTGTTTTGTAAAGCTGTTCCAGTGCCATTAATGGTTTTGTGGATAATCAGAATTTGCTATGATTACACTACTATGCTGTAGGATGGCTTGGCAGTGTTCAATATTCACATTAATAATGTTATAACATAGGAACTATCTTTTCATTGCAATTTCCAAAAGACCTTATACTGTACAAATGGGACAGCACTTTAAAAAGGGGATGACAAAGCTACTTTCCGATTTTAATTTCCTATCAACTGTCAGACCAAAAAGAATAGGCTGACTTTCACTCTAGAGCAGTGGAAAAGCCTCCCAGATTCTGGATCTACCATGAATCATTTCCCAGACATACTTTATTGTACAGAGATGAGATTACTAAAGTCAAAACAAGAGATTCATACAGAAGATGACCCAAGGCAGCCACAGACATTTCATCTCCTAATTACACCGACATAGGTCAATTTAACAAATTAATCAAAAGATAGTGACATTCCAATTAAGATTTTCTGGATCTCTTTCTCTTCTCAAAACAGATGGGTTATAAATATTGAGAAATCATTAAGTACTGTCTAGAAAAATAAGTTCCCATTATTTTTAGTGTAGCCCAAATGTATCACTTATGCCAGTGTGTACAGTGCTGGCAGTCGTTTTTTATACACATCAGTTATACTAGGCTTTTAATTTTATATTTAATACCAAAGGAAGCTGGGGTTTTCTAATAAAAATGATCTCAGTGAAAGCATTATAATTTAACTACTTTCTGTTTTTAAGGAACAAAAATAATCTGTAATGGATATCCGGGTCAGTGGCTTCATGTACATTCTACCAATAGCCAAAAAGTTAGCACTAAATAGACACATTTCTATTAAATAATATTTATAACATTTATTTGTAAATCCACTTAGAAAATAATTTTTCCTCTTCCTCTTTGCTTTGATAATTATACAAACTTGTTATAAAAATAATGCAGGAACGTGTAAATCAACCTACTCTTAACTTTCTGAAATATGACCAACTCTTAAACCCATATCCAAAATAAAAATGAAAGATGATGACTTTTATAGAATCCATTCCTGGTTTCAACCAAATTATTTCCCTAATTCTTATGTCCTCAAATACACCCTTATCTCAGCTAAGTTCTCGGTTAATTAGTACAACAGTGGGAAAAACAATTTGTACAGTCCAGTTGTGAAGGCAATTTTGTCCAACACCAAGTTCAATGAAGGCAACAGTCACCTCATTCTGCACCCCCAGAACTCAACATTTTATATGTACACAGCACAGTTCTTCCTTTACAGAACATAGCTGAGGATGAAAAGTATCACTTCCTCCTCTTTCCTCCTTGGTGCTGCCCTGCTTTCCTCTTGCTACCCAAACCAGGCGGCCTGGATTGCTTCTTGCCCCCTAAACCTCCTTTTCTCTTCCCTCCCTGGCTGGGCGGGCCACCTTTCCTCTTGCCTCCAGTACCCTGCCAGCCCCCCCTTCTCTTGCCCTTCTGGCTCATTTTCCTCTTCTTGGCGGCCTCCTCTTGATCCTCCTCTCTCATTTGCTTATTGGTGGCCCTTGTCACGTCCAGCTTAGACTTCTTGCTGTTCATGATACGAAGTAGCTCCAACTGGTTCTTTTTCTCAGCTGCAAAGTCCCCGAAAAGGGGCTGGAACTTCCTCTTCTTACCCGAGCCCCGGGGTGCCTTCTCCTTGGGGAGGCGCTCCTGGAAGCGCCCCACAGAGGCGGTGGAGACCTTGGCCACCTGCATGGCGCGACCCAGCTCCTCCTTACTCTGGTGTCCGGTGGGGTGCATGCCAGCTGTACTGGGCAGCTGGGTCTTATGCGCCCGGGCCAGGTTACGCAGTCGGTTCAGCTCGTTCTTGGCCACGCGCTCCTTCTTGGCCTGGATCCTCTTGGCAAACTGGTCTTCCAGGGGGTCGGCACCATCGGGCACTTCGATCAGCCATTCCGTAGTGTCATCCCGGGCGCGCTTGTAGCCCCAGCGCCGCCGCCACTGCCCGCTAACCTCGTCCCACACCAGGTTAGTCTTTTTCTTAGGATGGATGCCCTTGAGGCGCGCGAACTGCTGCCAGCGTGTAAGAGGCCGCGGTTTGGGCACTGGTTTCTCACGTGGCAGGCGGGTAGTGGGCTCCGGCAGACGCGCCACCAGCGCCTCTTCCACGCGCTCCGTGGGCAGCTGCCACAGCTGGTTGATGAGCAGCTGCGTGTTGTCGCGCGCCAGGGCCCGCAGCTCGGCCTCTGGCACGGGTCCCGCCTGCCGCAGCGCTGTTGGGGGATTCCGGTCTGAAGCCAGCAGGTTTCCCAGGTCAAACTCCAGCTCTAGCTCCTTGCTCACCGTGATGCGCTGTAGCTTCTCTGCCTCGTCCTGCTCCGCCTTTGCCAGTAGCTCTTCCACACTGGGGCCCTCCATGGCTCCAGCTCAGCTCCCTCGCTGTAGTGCAGCCGTTGAAGTTACTTTTCCGAGAGCAGTGGACTGGGTACCGGCAATGCAACCACGTGCAGAGACACAGACGCTCGACCGGAAGAGAAGAGTTAACTTCCGGGGCACCCGGAAGTTGCTCCGGACTCGGGCGAGCAAAGGAAAGGCCGGCAGAGGGCGGTATTGGAGAGCTGATGGCGTTAGAGGCGGAAGCCCGGATGTAGGCGGTATTATGTGTTTCAGGACTTGCTTGGGACTTCGATTCCCAGAATGCAGCGGGCTGGAGGCCGCCGGGATTGGCCACGGGGTGTTCGAGTTTCTGGGCTGCATTTGGCGTGGGTTCCAGGTCAAGTGAGCGTCCAATCTAAGTGTAAAGTAGTTTAAGTAACCAGCCCTTCTTGGGGGGAGACAAATTATTTTAAGAGTCTTGGCCCACGTGTGAACGGAGAGACACAGATCTACAGAAAGGTAGGTGTAGTGCTCAGGTATGCGGTACCCCAGCGGACTGACCTCACTCTTGGGTTGCATCCTCTCGAGACAAGAGCCTGCTCGCCTCTTCAGTTATACCGCTTTTGCCTTTAAAATCATGCAGTTGGCTCAGTTATATTTTCCATTGTCACTGAAGCAAGTTGCAATGCGTGACTCGTATCATTTATGCTTGTTTTAAAAATATTTCTAACCCCCTCTTTTTCATCTAGGTATCTCTCCAGAGCTTTAAAAACATTCCTCAGTGGGCTGGGGATTTAGCCCAGTGGTTTCGCCGCTTGCCGCGCAAGCGCAAGGACCGGAGTTCGATCCCCAGCACCAAAAACAAAACAAAACCAAAAACATTCCACATATGGAGGGTTGGAGATTAGCTCAGTGGCACCGCCTGCCTCGCAAGTGCAAGGTCCTGAGTTCGATCCCCAGTAAGCCCTCCAACCCCCAAAACAAAAACATTCCTCATAAAGGCAACAAAATGAGATGCGGGCAGAAAAAGCAGCAATTGTATTTTTGTAGCAACTGTTGTGAAATCTCTAACAAAAGTGAACTTGTAGGGAGAGATTTTTTTTCCCCAAATAGTGATAAGAAGGTAAAAGACATGAAAGTTTTCCTCAATACGTAGCTACTTTGGTCAATAAAAATTGCTTTTTATTTTATTTTTAGTTTTTTGTTGTTGCTGTTATTTGTTTTTGAGACAGGGTCTCGCTCTGTAGTTCAGGCTGGCCTTGAACTCACAGCGATCCTCCTGCCTCAGCCTCCCGAGTGCTGGAATTATGAGCGTGTGCTACCATGCCTGGTAAAGTTTGCTTTTTTAAAAAACAATTTCTTGATGAGAAATGGAAAAAATGGAAATAAAGTCTTTGTAAATAGGGAAGGGTGGAGGGCGTGAAGGGAGGGCTAGGAATGGGGAAAAAATGAGAACCAAGATGCATTATATAAAGGTACAATTCCCAATGAGAAATGTAATTGTGTTGTATACCTACAATGTACCAAGAAAAGAATTTAATAAAAAAACAAAACAAAACAATTTCTTAGTTCTTTGGATACCGAATTGTGGGGAAAGATGGGCCCCTAGACATGGGCCTTTTAAAAAGTAGGAAAAAAATACCCACTCTGTACTGAGACCTTGAGCAGCAGGTAGTTTTGTGGTTTTACCCCTGAAGCAGGCAGTCTGGTTTTACTTTTGCCTTTATTCCGGCAACACTCTACCCTGGTTCCACCTTGTTCAAGTGGCCGTGCCTACCCAAGTTTTCCTGTTAGCCCAGAAAACCCAAACTCTAAGCAACAAGCTGACCACCCAATCAAGTGCAGCTACCCTCAGAAAAAAGGGGTCCCCAGACTCCTACCCTGTAAAACAAGGCCGCTGACCCATAGTCAATGGTTACCCAGCTCTGAGGCCTCCACTTCTTGGAGTGGCTTTGTACTGCTTCCTTCTGCAAATAAACTTTACCTTTTCTTCACACCGTTTTCTGACTCCTCTTTGTCTTTCTACATTGGAGAGAGAAAAGCCCAGGAAAGTTCAAGGGTGGGCTCTTGACCCCAGACCCACAGGATGTGACATTTTTGGGGACTCATCCAGTATTACGAGCAGACCATAAAGACCACCGGTCATGATTAGTATAACCTATCCTAAGTAGGAGTCAACACAGGATACTCCATTGAGAATGGAGAACATTCAATTCTCTTCTCATCTCACTTTCTGGAGATCTCCTTGAGGACCTCAGCACCTTACATGGCTTTCTGGCAGTCTGCAAGGAACAAACAGAAGTCTGTAACTCATGGCCAAGTGGTGATTTGTGTTAAGGATCCTGGCAGATGAAAGTCTGGCTTGCTCTTCCTCAGGCAGCCGTATTAGGGGATTATACTGACACGCCTATGCCAAGAGGACTGACACCCTCTTTTGCAATGTAGTCTGTGCCTGTACTGGGGTTCATACAGACCTGTCTATTGCTAAGAGACCAGGGCCCTACTCCATGAAGGGCTTAAACTGACCTGCCTATTGCCAAGAGGGGACTTTCCTTGGTTTGGTTAGTGGCAAGACCCTGTCCGGTTTGGAGGTGGGGGGAAGATCTATCAGCCAAAATGACGCCCCAACCCAGTCATCTCCTGGCATCAGACGCAAGTGAGACTTGTATTTGATACTTATATCCCCAGGGAGATGCCCAGTTCGTCACTTGAAAGGCATTACAGAGTTCAGTAACCCTTTTGTGCTGGGAGGTCTTACAGAGGTGTCCCCTGTTCAGAGCAATGTCCTTTCTGTTTTTGCTTCTGGAATTGAGTAGAACAAGTCCATCACATTGAGTGGACACAATATTACCATTTCACGTGCCACTTTGCACTCTACCCCGCCCCCCCAGTAAGAAACATTTCTAGGTGAGGAGCAAGATGGGAAGGGGTTACGGTGTCCATTGCCTACCACCTGAAGTGGATATATGGGAGACTGCCACTGAGCTCCAGGTTCCACCTAAATGGAGATTTTCTGTTCAAAGGTAGTGCAGGAGAGGTAGGAAAAGATATACAATAGATGATGCTACAGGGCCCCAAGCTGCTGAAGTCCTCACATTACAAACTGAGGCACTCCAGGTAATTAAACCCCTTTTTGGTGGTCAGGTACACCATCCTGGCCTGCCATAATTGGCAAGTTCCAAAGCAGAAGGCCTATCTCCATTGCTCCTATTGGGGCCCCAGACCCTGTCCTCCAGACTAATGGGCCCAATCCCCCCCGAATTAAGAATGAATCCTTGGCTTAAGACACTCCCTGAACATCACCTCAAAGAGGGGGCAGACAACTCCCCTTGGGGTGAGCAATAGGGAACTGGCAAATCTTTTAGGCATTTTGGGTGGCCCCAGGTCATGCACAGGTGTAGTATGGACAAATTCCTAACGGGGGGATGGGCCACTTACAGAGGTCTCTAGGCCATAATATAACCCCTTTAACAGAATACTTTCTGAGAGGGGTATCCCCCATTCTGGGAGACTTTGTTACATTGCCCTTTCTCTTTCCCCAGATAGGACCTAGATCTTTAGCTGTTCCATCTTGCTCACCCTTGGAATGCCTCCTAAGACGTTAGAAGGAATTAGACTCCAAAATGCTAAAGAAAAAGGCTTTAATTTTTTATTGTACTGATGTTTGGATTAGATATCTGCTGGGGGACCAGGAGAGATGGCCAGAGGGAAGGACCCTAAGCTGTAATACCATTCTCCAGTAAGACCTGTTCTGCAAGAAGGAGGATAAATGGAACAAGGTACCCTATGTGCAGCTGTTTTTTGTCCTTAGGGATCACCCTGAGTGGGGATCACCCTGAGTGGGCATCTCAGTGTTCCAGTGACGCCCCCCCCACCCCGGCTGCTATGGAACCACGATTCATATGAGGCCAGGAGCCAAAATGACAAGAGGGGCACCCTGCAGGCAGGGGGGTGCCAGGGCCTGGCTCCTCCTTACTCTGAGACAACCCCCTCAGCTCTTCCTGCTGGATTATTGCCCCTTAGAAACAATTTGAGAGAGAAACTAGACCAGGTCCCCTTCACTTACTTGGAGCCAAGGTAGATCAGGTGAGACATGGGGGAAGTTTTACTGATGACCATAATGGATACATTAGGGCCTTTGAGACAGTGAACTCACCATTGAGACTTATCTGGGAGGATGTGATATTCCTCCTGAGTGCCACCTTAAACCCAGGAGAAAAAGGAAGGGTCTTAGGAGCTTCAGTGAGGGCTGGAAACTCATGTTTTGAAATCCATAGGGGAAATGTGTTCATAGTGCTGAATGGAAAAGACCTCCCATATGACCCCATAGGGGGAGAAGCACGCCCATTCTCCAGGCCCCCATGGTAATATCAGACTGCAAGAGGGGAAGAGGGTTGACTCCATTTCCTATATTGCATCAAAGAAGGACTAAAGACAGCTAGAGTTAAACCAGTAAATGATGCCTTTAGGACAGATTTACCCAGAGGAAAAAAAGAGCCTCTGTCAGTGTTATTACAAAGACTTAAGGATGCTATGGCAGAGCATACTCTCATAGATCCTGAGAGTCGTGAGGGAGAGGTCCTCATGAAAGATAAATTCCTGATCCAATCAGCCCCTGGCATTTTCCATAAGCTCCTAAAGTTGGCAGGGGACTCAGAATTTTGCTAACACTGGATGACTGTCTCAAAGAGGCCACTAAAGTCTTTTACAACCAGGACAAGGAGATCCAATAGGAGAAAAGAGGGATCAGAAACTAATGGCTGTCCTTTGAGGGCATTTCAAGGGTATAACATTGGAGGGTGAATGACCCTCTAGTCACCAGTGTAAGAAGCCAGGGTGTTTCAGACAAGACTGTCCTCAGTGACAAGGGGGCCCACACAAGCCTCCTTGACCTTGTCTCATCTGCCTGGGAAACCATTGGAAAAAAAATTAATTGCCCTTACCGAGGCCTTCAGGCTGGCCAAGGGCTGGAGAGTAAACATTTATACTGACTCCAAGAATGCCTTTCATGTTGTCTATGCCCGTTCTGCTATTTGGAGGGAACTTCAAGGAGGTCTCCTATTAAATATGCTTCAGAGATCTTACAACTGATTGAGGCCGTACACCTGTCTCGTGAAGTAGCAGTTGTACATTGACTAGGACTCCAAAGGGGACAAGATCCTGTTACCATGGGCAATAAAAGAGCTAATAAGGCAGCAAGGTGGCTGCTTCCTGACATTTAGAATGTTCTTTTCCATGGTCAGCCAGTCTGTTCCCCACTAGCCCATCTGTGTACTCTGATCAAGAAGCCTTACAAGCCCAGGATCAGGGATGAACCCTTAACTCTGACAGGTAGTGGGTTTCCCCTACTGGGTGCCTCTTTGTACCTGACTGCCTGGCCTAGGAGATAATGAAGGGCATCCATGACACTTGCCAACTCAGGTAGAAAAAATACTCTCACCCTAGTTATTAAGGTTCGACAGGGAAATATGTTAAAAACCATAGTATAGCAAGTAGTCAAGGGCTGTGAGATATTCTTTAGAATAAACCTACAAAATGCGTGATTAACCACTGGGAGAATAGTAACAAGATGCTTATCCTGGAGAGGACTGACAGCTTGATTTTATTCATACACCAGAAGAATGAGACAGCCAGTTTCTCCTGCTTCTGGTAGACACACACACAGGGTGGGTCGAGGCCTACCTTACCAGATCAGAACAGGCAAGAGAGGTGGCCAGAGTTCTTGTCATTTGGGGTCCCTCGTAGCCTCCAAAGCAACAATGGCCTTTTGCTTTATGGTTGCTCAAGGCATCTCCAAGGCCCTCTGTGTTGATTACCATCTGTGTGGCATCTGGTGACCACAGTCATCAGGACAGGCAGAACAGGCTATTGGGATACTCAAAAGGCACTTGCTTAAGCTGGCACAGGAATGTAAGACCCCTTGGAAACAGCTCCTACCTGTGGCCCTTTAAGGTCAGATATACATCCAAGTTTCAGGGGCTGTCTCCCTGTGAATTCCTGTAGGGGAGATCTTCCTCAGGAATGACATCCTAGTCTTTGAGGAAACTGAGGGAGCCTTGAGGCAAATGAGGTCCTTAGCCTAGTTCCAGCAAATCCTGTCAGCCTTGAGGCAAACAAAGTCCAGCCTCATTCCACCTAGTGAGCTTTTTTTCTGCCCAGAAACTCTGGTACTACAGTCAAAGCTTTAGACACAGGACATAAACACACAGGACCCATGAGAGTCCCTACATGGTGATTCTTTCTACTCCTACTTTAGTTAAGGTGACAGGATACAACCATTTCCAGGTGAAATTGTGGACTGCTTCTGGGGACTTGGAGAGTGACTCCCCTCCGGTACAACTGAGGCAACACCTGAGTCCACTTACACCTGTGAGCTCATGGAAGATCTCAAATTTCTCTTCAGAGGACCATAAGATAAATAGAATCAAAGCTGTAAAAATGCAAATGTTCCTCCACATGGAGGCAACCATGGAGTTTCTTTCTTCTTTGTACTGTGCCCCATTAGCTAGATTGAACTCCTGATGGACATCATCCATTGCCCCAGTCGACCCCCCACCCCCTTCAGCTGGAAGTAGCCAGAGCAGTTGTCCTCTTGATTCCAGAGGAGGAATTGTAGGGAAATATCAAATGCCTAGGTAGGATTAGAATAGGGACCTAAACCCTTTAAACAATAGGAGAAAAATAGCCTCTGAACTGACACTGTGAGTAGCAGGTAGTTTTGTGGTTTTACTCATGAAGTCTGTGGTTTTAGTTTTGCCTCTGTGAAGGCAACACTCTATCCTGGTTCCTCCATGTGCAGGTGGCTGTGTCTACCCAAATTTTCCTGTTAGCCAACAAAATCCAAACTCCTAGCAACAAGCTGACCACCCAGTTAAGTGCAGCTACTTTTGGAGGGAAGGGGTCCCCAGACCCCTACCCCGCAAAACAGGACCGCTGCCCCATATTCAGTGGTTACTCAGCTCTGAGGCCCCTACTACTTGGAGTGGCTTTGTACTGCTCCCTTCTCAAAATAAACTTTTGCTTTACACCATCTTCTGACCCCTCTTCATCTTTCTACGGAGAAAGAGATAAGCCCAGGAAAGTTTGACAGTGGACTGGTAACCCCAGACCCATAGGATGTGACAACATTAACTTACGTTTACTTTTCTAAATGTTTCTCAGTTGCCTCTTTTTTTTGGTACCGGGGATCAAACTTGGGACCTTGCGCTTGAGAGGCAGGCGCCGGAACCACTGAGCTAAATCCCTGGCCCCTGGTTGCCTCTTTATGACAGGGGAAATCATTAAGGATGATTCATTTCTTTAATTATACAGTGAACATAGTTTTTTTTTTTTTGAGTGTTTTTTATCTAAGGGATTCAATGTGCTACTAATTTGATAAAATAGCAGAAAAGGCCTCTTGAAACACATTATTTCAACAATGGATCATCTTTACTGATTTCTAATTTTATTTTGGAAGTACTTCAGTGAAAAATTGTAATTTTGAAATTTTTGTAATCATAGGCAATTTTTGTGTCCAAGTGCTTCATTTCAGTTAGAAATCTATACTAAAAATCCATTATTTTATTTTTAAAATGAAGAAGATGTAGAGTTAAAATTTTGTGTAGTGTAGAAACAATAAACTACCAAACATTGTACATTTGCCAATGAAGAACTTTGGAATTTAGCATAGTAAAAACTATGTTAGTCTTTTAGAATTGATTCAAGTTGTATTGCTCTCTGTAAATTGTGTTGCTCTCTCTATGTCTTTTACAGAGATCATAGCACCTTATTTTTTAAAAAAATGATAAATAAAGTTTCTGCATTTGCACAATCTTACCACCTATAATAGGTAAGCATCACTGCCTGATGGCTTTTATTACTCATTTCTGTGTCCCAAGAGAATGAAATTGGTCAATTCATGGATGAAAGTTTTATGTAAACAGGCAAACTGGAGTTGGAGAATTTTAGGGGTATTTACATCCAAATTATTTCATTCATTTAATCATTATTTTAATTACATTTTAATTTATGAATGTAAAGTTCTAGTAAGAAGTACTTTTATGTAAAGTATGAGCAATTTTTGTAAATTAGTTTAGAGAAGATTTGTCTAATATACAATTAAGTCCTGAATAATTTTCTCTTAAGGAAAGCAGACTCATTGCTACACAGACTTCAGTTTATCTTTGCAGTCATCGACCATGTATGCACAGATATTAATCTTTTCCATATGAAATACCCGATTTTTCTTCTAAATTTCCCACATAAACAACATTAAGGCTGGGGATTTACCTCAGTGGCACTGTGACTGCCTTGCAAGAGCAAGGTCCTGAGTTTGATCCCTGGTACCAAACACACACACAAAAAGAATATACAGAGAAGTTATGTCTATACCCCATTGTAGTGGATTAACCAATAGTTAACTTGGAACACCCAGCTGAACTGAGTCAGTGTGGTTCTGGGCATGGATGACCAACCTGAGGATTGTTGCCAATGGCATAAAAAGAGAACTGGAGGGGAAAATTGTATGCTGTTGATTTTCTTGGAGAAGCTTCCCTTGGATGGTTTTCCTGATACAAAAACTTGGCTGTTCTCATTGTCAGAGGAGCTTGTGTCCTCATCGTTGCTGGGGATGACTGCTGTTCTCAGAGGAGCTCTTGTCTTTGCCTTGAGTGTCATTTCCTGGCTCCAGTGCAGATCTCTTAGCTTGGTGGCACAAATCCTTCACCCACTGGCACAGACTTTCTAGCTTCCACCACTGGCCTTTAGGCCTTTCCAGTGCAGATCCTTGATACCAGCTTGCATGAGACATTGCCGTGGGCTCTAGTATATGGCTAAACTCATGGAGGACATTGGGTCGGTCTCTTGTCCTTTAGGTGGACTTGTGCAGGACATTTCCGTGAGATCCAAGCCCTTAGCTGGATTCTTTAGGTCTCTAATATGTGGACAGATCTCTTGCACTCCTTTGCATTTCACTTTTTGGGTGAACATTATAAAATAATCCCATAAATTATGTGTCCTATTAAATCTATTCCCTTGTAAAACCCTGACTACAACACCAATAAATATTAATTCTTAGCTCCTCTTAACTACAAATTGTTTCTAAAGATTATTCACCCATTTTATTTTGAAGAACACATTTATGAAAAATGAAAATAATGGATAGAAAAACTTAAACCATGACCACATATGTATATAGTAAATTCTGTAGCATATGCTTTTCTTTTTCTAGGTGTTTTGCTTGATAAAGGATGAAAGCAAAGAAAGGACCTCTTAGTGGCAGGTAGGTGTCACTGTATCCTTGTCAGTATCTCCGAGTGCACTGCAGTCTCATTCAGCTCCCTGACCAGTGTGGGGATGTGAAAGACCTGGTGGCTCACAGTGTATATATTTACCCCAAGGCCTGCACGGGACTTATTACTTAGAGTGTATAAATAATGATCCTGACCTTTCCCAATATTTATTTCCCTTGTCTTATTGTATGAGATAGTGTGAATTTTCAGCATGGGAAGCTGACTTATGGTGGGGCTTAGATTCCCTTCCCTGGAAAGAAAAGATTTGAGTGGAAACACAGCTTAGGTCTCAGGCTTCAGCTTATTCATCTGAAAAGTGTAGGTTCATTTTTTTTTCCTAGTTGACTTTTACAGTTCATTTGACCTACATTGTTCAGGTGCATTTATTTATTTATTTAATTAATTTATTTTTTGTATTAAATTCTTTTATTGGTACATTGTAGGTATACAACACAATTACATTTCTCATTGGG
>NW_004624744.1:24932223-24955768 GCF_000247695.1 Heterocephalus glaber
ACCTTGGTCTGCTGGTCTGGTGTCCTCTGCGTCTTTGTAATGTGGAACCAGGTGGCTGCCTGTCTGCAGCGGGGTGATTCGGTGTCTTCCGCGTGACTCAGGACCTCGGTAGGGCATGCACAGACCTGCCTATCTGTAGCAGGCTGATTCAGCGTGTTCTGTGCGACTCAGGACCTCGGTAGGGCATGGGCAGACCTGCCTGTCTGCAGTGGGGTGATTCGGCGTCTTCCGCATGACTCCGGTGCATTTATTTATTTAAAGAAGGTACTTTCTTTCCTTGTTCTTCATTAACGTTTTTGAGCAATAGGTTGAAGGCAGAGCAGTGGGTTGAGGGAGGGCAGGAGAATGGGGAAAAAAATAAGAACCAAGATATACAACATAAGGGTACAATCTCCCAATGATGAATGTCACCATATTTTATACCTAAAATGTACCAATAAACTTAATAAAAAAAAGTTTTTGAGCAATATACCTCATTTCACAAACCTCTCCTCCCTTAAGTCTTAATAATATGAACTTTCCTCCTGCTGTGTGAGGTGATCTGTGAATCTCACTTTAAAAATCTCACTTCTTTCTTTGGGGGTGAGAGTGCTTGTCTCATGGGAAAGAACAACTTAAAGAACTTCCCTGAATATCTCAGTCCTTTTATGAGTTTTTTCATTACCTACAAACTTAAAATTATTAATTAAGCCTGACACTGCATAAGATCCCTGATTTATGCTAATCATTTGAAAATCTGTTCCTCTGTAATAGCTCACCATGTAAAGAAGCCAACTATCACTACTATCATAGCATTTATTATGGTCTGTCCTTTCTCACTTTCCTATAGTACCAGGGACTATAGAATAGGAACTTTGTCATGTTCACTGCAGTAGCTGTAGTGCCTTGAACATTCTAGGATAGTGCCAGAAATATTTGACCAATGGTCAATAAATGCCTATTGAATGAATATGAAAGGCCTTCCTCTTTACTTATCAAATATGTATTTTTCTGGCAGGAAAATGATGAAGCGTCAAGCCACCATAAAGCAGTAGAGTGGTTCTGAGTTTAGGTTCTGAAGTCACAGTCCTAGGTTCAAGGTCTTGTTCTGCCACAGGTATGGCTGTATTGTGTCATTCCTCATCCCCTCATTCATAGGCTGACATCCTGACAATCAGTATCTCAGAATGTGACTCTAGGCCTGTACTTTTTTGGAAGTGGGGATGATACTAGGGATTGAAGCACTCTACCATCCCAGATTGTTCTTTATTTTTGTTTTGAGACAAGGTCTTGCTAAGTTGCCCAGGCTGGCCTCAAACTTGCCTTCCTTCTGTTTCAGCTACCCACGTAGCTCAGATACAGGTGTGAATCACCATGCCTGGCTCCTATAGCATCTTTATAGCATTAATTACATTAAAATAATGTCATGGATGTGGGCCCTAGTCAAATTTGACTGGTGTTTTTATAAGAGGAACTTCAGACACACACATGACAGAGGGAAGATGATGTGAAGACACAGAAAAGACTTAACTACAAGCCAAGGAGAGAGGCCTATTTAAAATATAGTAAGTCCCTGACTAATGAATGAGTTCCTTTCTGGGAGACTGTTCCTAAGTTGGATTAATTTGACAAAGTGAGTCTTATACAGTACACCTGTGAAAATTTGCAACTTGGGGACTTACTGTAGAATCCTCACAAAGAACTAACTCTGCTGACTTTGGATTTCTAGACTCTATAATCATGAGAAAATTTCTATTGTTTAAGCCACTCACTTTGTTGACTCTGTTATGGCAGCCCTTGCAAACTACTAGATTGACCAGTTTAACTTGTATAGACTTCAATGTTCTTATCTGTAAAGTGAAGAAACACTGCAGTATCTTCATCTTGTTGTGAGAATTCAATGTGGTAATGTACACAATGTCTGGTTCATAGAAAGCATTTGTTAACATATTTATTACTAGTATTGAACACAGTATTCAACGTGCTTGCTATTAACAGCTGATTGGTTTATTTTTTTAATGTTTTGGAGGTCTCTTCAGCATTCACATTTCCCTTCATTTTGAAGTATCATAGTCTCAATAGAACTGCAGTTTTTTAATAATTCAAACTATTTAAAAATATCTCATGCAAATGATCACAAGAAAAATGTTTTTAAAAGTAGTCAAAAGATTATTAGCTTAACTCCATGGAAGTCCATATACAGAAAAAGACCTAACAGAGAATGTGAATTATTTTTTAAGTCGTATAGGAAGAACTTGAGGTAAAAGTGATGGTAGATGACTGATAAAATGCAGTGGTGAATTTCAAATCCCATAATACATCTATGTGTAGGCAAAATATTAAACAGCCACATGCCTTTTGTAGATAAAGAAAAAACTTGTCCATTTACTTTGTGCAAACCTTCTTTTGTAGGAGTAAATGATGTCACAGACCTTTTAATCTATAAAAGGGTACAGCAGAAAACCTAGTAGAAAAGTACTTTAGAATGAAGTGTTAAAAGAATCAGTGGGAAGCATTAGCATCACCAGAAATGAATGCTTTAGGAAAGAATTACATTCTCTTCAATTTATTCTCATTGTTCAAAGAATCCATCATCAGAGATCTCAACCCTTGTTTAATCATGAATGTTGGAAGTTAGACTAAGATTCTCTCTGATGGTCGGGTATAATTTTGTTCATAACATAATGAAATTGGATTTTAACTCTCAGTCTAATTAATTTGCCAGTTTCAGGCACTTTCAGAAGATTGATGCTAACAATAAACTTGCTGTCAGGTAACAGCACTAATAGTGCATTTCCCACACAGCACCATTGGAAAGGCCATCATTTGGGATTCCCAGGTTGAAGAGCTATCCTCCTTAGCAGCTGTAGCCTTTCTCCTCTCTAATGTGAGGAAGGGAGGAGGGTAGAAAGGAGGCATTAGTGGGCATGATGCATGTGAAATGTTGGAGATTTGAAAGCGATCCTAGATTATATTTCAGAAATAATTGATTTTTTCTTAAGAAAATACTTAATTGCATAAGTAATACACAAATGTAGGCTTTTAAAAAATTCAAGCAAATGTAAAAGCACAGAATCCCATTATTATCTTCTCTTCTTGAGATCCTGCTTCCCCTTATCAGAGATAAAAATTGTTGATCCTTGATAAATTTACTTTCATATATAAAAAAACAAATATAGTTTAAAAAAACATTTGTAGGATAGTACTCTTAAGTTCTGCTCTGTAACTTGTCTTTATAATCGCATTTAATGATGAATATTAAATAATATTGGCTAGGCTGCATCACAGTAATAAATAAATGCCATATACTTGAATCTCTTAACTCCTTTGGCTGTCACTGTAGCTGGCTTAGATTCCTAGATACACCACTCCTGACACAAGGTCTGGGATCCTGGAACATTTCAAGCTTTTGATCTACCAAATGAATACTCCTGCAAGCCAATCGAAGATTAATAGCTCTTGTACAAAAGAGAACTACACCTCCAGACAAGTAACTTTGGTGTGCTACCTCTTGTTATTTTCTTTTCTTTTCTTTTTTTTTAAGAGTAGGAAAAATTTATTGGGAGAAAGAAAGCTTCTACCTAAGAGAGACAGAAGGGGGATCAGAAAGTAGGTTGCCCGCCCACCCCACTTTTCAAAGATGTTTAATATAGCAAAGCCATGTGGTGAGGCGGGTACAAAGTGGACAAAACTTTAAGAACCAATGGAAATTTACAAGGTGGGCATGAGCAATCAAAAAGATTACAAGTACAGTCACTCGGGTAATATTGATTAAATGGGGTCAAATGGGAAGACAAGTCACACACAAGGAATTTTCCATTTAGAATATCAATCACTGCTATCTATCTCTAGGGGAAGTAGTACTTCTTTTCCTTTTTATAATGCTAACCAGTGAATGTGCCTCAGTTGTTCTCCATGTTGGTTCCTTGGTGTGTCAGCTCCTGGAGGGCTGGCGCCTTAAGGGAGGCCCTGTCTACCTGCCTACAAGGTATCTAATTAACTTACCTATCTATAATATTCCCCCCTCTGAAGGAGTGCCCCTAACTGCTGTGAGGGGGCAAAGGGCGAAGACTGTTCTGGCTACTTCCAGCTGAAGAGGGTCATAGTTGTGATCAGCAGTCAGAGTTACTCTACAGAGTCTATCTAAAGGCCCTTGATAGGTGCCAAGCATTGTCATCGTGGTAGCCGTATAGCTCTGAGTCTGGAGGAGACAAAAGTGAAAGAAACAGTTAAGAATATATGGGCTAAATAATAAGGTCAGCAAGACTGCTATGAATATAGCCAACAAAGGTTTGCACTGGGAGGAACTAGTAATGGCCTCCCACAAAGAGGATAAGGAGAAGGTCCAGGGCACTTCAGAATCCAACATAGGAGTCATATTGTATAGTTTAGCAGTTATGAGCTGTTTACAAGGTTGATCTTATGGATCCTGGTAAAAGAAGTCTAGCATATTTGTCATTGGTTCCATTTGTATGACTGCTTGGAGTTTGGCAGCCTCTAGGCAAGAATAAACAAACCTTTTAAGAAATTACAGCATGTATAATCTAAGCATGAGCACATTAAAATGGAAGGTCAGGTTGGGGAGAAAGTTACATTTAGACATAGTAATAGTGATTGTTACCTGCTGACTTAGATTTTTTCATTGATAGAGGTTATGTATAAGTCTGATACTTTGTCATAAATCTCTCTAGTTTTAGCTGTAAGAAGATAAGAGACAATTTGGAGAACAAATCTCCCTAAGAAATTTAAAACTCTACTGAGCTCTTATAGATTTTACCATAGTTTTTTCCCTAATGATCCATAACTGTGGTCAGCTACTAGTGTAGCTAGGAACTGCCAGAAGGGGAAAGTGATTGGAGCCCCTTTTTATATCTAGCTTTATTACTATGGCATTATTTATACCTCTTTTGGTTATTCTTTTCTGCTGGGTGTTTAAGATCAAGTTAAAGTGAGACCTGTGTCAATCAGTATGAACCTCTTGCTATCTATCAAGATCAGTTAAGTCTCCTCAGGCATTACTTTGGAATCATGCATAGAGCCTTTCAGCTCCTCTGTCAGTGTCAACCATCAGGATGGGTCATGGCCTTGCTTGACCATGTTGCTCAGTGAAAGTGTGGGAGATTTTTCCCTCTTTGTTACCCTCCTTTGGCACATGGTACATTTGTCCTCTGGTGCCCAACAATCTCCCTGCACAGGAGGTTGAGTGACTTAACCAAAAATGTAGGATCCTGCAGGAAAGGTTCCTTTGGGTCCTGGATCTTTGTTGACTTTGAGGGGCCAGGGGCAAAATATTGACTGTCCTCATAGCCCAGTTACCTTTTTAGTTTTGGTCTCCAAACTTTAGTTGTTGAACACCCAGAAGAGAAGATCAGTGACATAAGTGTTTCAGTAGGAGGAGTGTGCTTAACTATTATAATTTCATCTGGACATTAAGCACTTTTAAAATATATTTTATCAACCACGGTCATTTTAGTAGTTGAATTCCTCCAGAATGTTAACAGACAACAGTTACACATTATATAAAAAAACTTAAGATCAAGAGCCACATGTAGTATTTTAGCATTACAATCATGATGACATCTTTGTAACACTTACATATCCATCTTAGTATGGAATAGTCTTTCAGTGAAACACCTCCATCTGATCCCAAGACATTAAATGACATAAAGAAAACTCTTATTTGTTATCCTTTAGTAGGATGCATCTAAAGAGATGCATACATATTGGCCTATAAATGCACCTTAGGAGTTCATAATATTTAGCCTCTAATTTTAGTATGTGACATTGTGTCAACTGTTTGGCAACTGAACACCCCTAAGTGTGGTGACACATGTAACATACATCACATAAGTTTTTTTTTTTTTGGTACTGGGGATTGAACTTGGGTCCTTGTGCTTGTGAGGCAGGCGAAGGAACCACTGATCTAAATCCCCAGCCCCATCAGATAAGTTTTTAAGAAAACTATGATTTGACTGGTTTTCTCATGCTGATTTGACATGTACCTCGTATCACAAGTAGCTGGAGTGCAAGAGAAAGGCAGATACCTGAGTCAAAGATCATCACCATAAACAATACCTTAGAAGACCTGTACACCCAGAAGGTGTGAATGATACTTAGTACACCATGAAATAACAATGAGTATCAGTTACATGAAACCCCTTGTCTTTTAATTTTGTTTTGTACCAAGAACATTTTAAATAAAACCTTGTTTTCCCACAGAAAACTTAGACCATGACCAATGTATACCTATCACAATAATATGTTTAGCAATGTATTTCCCACAAGGCTATGGAAATTATTGGGGTCCCCTTTGTGAACAAAGGCTGGAATAAATTATTTTCTAGACAGCCGCTCCTTTATTTACCAAGAGGAGTCCTGTCCAGTAGTTTTCCTAAGCCCAAGAGTCTTTATTATTATCTTAACAATTTTTTAGATGACCTGTGAGAGCCAGATCATAACAATTAACACAGTATTTTTTACCAATGAAAGATTCCTGAGTTATTATATATAGACAACAATATGTACTGTATTAGTAAAACTAGTTGACATTATTTGGATAATCTGGCAACCTGGGAGAAGCATGTCTTTAGTAACATTTATCTATAGTTACAGGCAAACATCTTAAAAAATCCAAAATGCAAGAAGAAAAATGCTCAAACACAGCAGCCATACATGTTGTAACAAATTGAACACACAGACAGACTCACACATAAGACAATTTGTTTATAAACCAGAGTGCACTCAGATGTATTTGGCCAAGTTGAATTATAATAGCTTTTACAATTTTTAGGTTTATAACTATAAAAAAGACTAATCAGAATTTTGTAAATCAATTAACAGAGATCTCTTATAATATGAATCAAAAGGAATAAAAATCTTCTACACCTGTGAAAGCAAAGACCATTTTAAGATGGGCCCTAAGCTGATGGTTTATCTCACTGGAATACCAAGCTACACAGGCTTCTCATGGTTGCTTTTAGCCACATATAACTGTTCCCTCTAAAGGGACAGACTGTTAAAGGTAATTTAAACTGTCTCCAGTGGGGGTCTTCTCAGGCCAGGTTTGCATGTAGAAGAGACTAGGTGACCCTCTTTGGAGCTAAGTATGAATTTCAAACAGTGAGGGAAGAAGGCCTGCCAAGGCCCCAACCTGCAGTGCTGCAGATGTCTCCCTAGGACAGTTTTTCCCATTTTGAAAAGAAACAAAGGGAAAGAAGGTATCTCTGTGTGTCTCTCTTGTTCTGTGCCCAATCTAAGGTGCCCCTTAGACTTTATCTCATCCAGTGCCAGTGGCGGCAGACTAGAGGTTCAAGGAAGTGGCCAGAGCCAAGTTAGCTGTTCTTACCATTCTCTAATTTTGCCTGAGGGCTGAAAGACAGATAAATCTGGACTAAGACTTTTACATTTATCTTTTGAGTGTTTCAGGATTAAACCTAGACCAGTTTTCTATATGGCCCAGTGATAAATGAAGGTCAGCTTTACACTGGAAGGATTCCAAGGAGGGGAAACTCACCATTCTGGAAGCTTTGTCTTGAAATCCAGCAGCCACAGAAAAGGGAAGTGCCTTGCTATTTCTCAGGGGCAGGGCACTGGAGATGGGACAGAAGAATGCCTTTAAGTATGGCACAAGAACTAAATCTTAATCATCTCAGGTGTAGAAGGACAATTACGATCAGGAGCTTTTCCAGAGTGGATCTGCAATCCTTAGCAAAACATGTCTCCAGAGACAAAAGCTATGTTTGACTCCAACTGAATTGCCAAGCAGAAAATCGAACCAGTAATCAAAGAACCAAGAACTCAGATGGCTGCTTTTTGCCTCTCGAAAGAGAATGAAAATGTTCTAACTATATTGTTGAGGTCTTACCCTTTTAATGAATTCCTCTGAATCTATAATATCTAATTTATGATTGAAATACCCTACAGGCTGTTGAGCAGGTCCCTGATGTTGTAGAAACACTGCTCAAACCGTGTCTCACCTTTTATTAACAAACTGAAATGGTGTCCTGCAGTTAGGCACTTAGAAGTGCTTGTTTGAGCTTCTAGAGTGTGTCAGGTAAAAGGCCAAAAACCAAGACCAGACCAGGGCACAACAAGCCTTTATTGTAGGGACAATCTGCCAGGCTGTCTCTGAAGAAAAGAGAGAGAAAAGCAATATGGCCAGGATAGGAAGTGCCTTTTATAGGAGTGGGGGTGGGGCTTGTAGGAGCGTGGGATTGAGTGAGGTAGTGGCTAGGGACTGGAGGATCCTGTGATGTCACTAGTTGCTAGGAGGAGAGCAAGTATTAGTTTACTCTTTTGGTGGGAGTAGGGGCATGTTGGAAAGAAGGTAGCTATTATATACAGCAGCCACCCTAAATTGGAGGGAAATTTATCAGAGTATAGTCTGGGAATGAGGTCCCCAGGTGTCTGTGTCTTGAATTTTTCTATAAGCTAATAGAGGGGTCACACAATCTCACTATATCCTGCTATCTGAAGGCCCCCAAAGCCTGTAATTTCCGGGAATCTCCTTAGCTCTTTTAGAGTCTTGGGCTGTGGAAAGGAAAGAATTGGTTTAATTCTTTTTTCCCCCAGTCTTTGGGTTCCCTTAGATATAAGGCCGAAATATTTTTCCTCAAGGCTGTAAAGTTGTGCCTTAGATCTAGAACTATCATAACCCCTGTCTGTTAGAAAATTCAGCAGAGCAGATGTCTTGGCTAGAAAGCTCTGAGGGGGCACATAACAGCATACCATCTATATACTGCAAGACTGTGACTTGGGAAAAACTATAGTATTTCCTTTTATCACATCAGGATGTCAGGATGTCCTATTTTTCCTGATAAATAGTTGACAATTTAAAATAATTGAAGGACTTAGTTCTCATGTTTCTTAGACCTTCAAGAATACATGCCTGAAAATGTCTTCTATTTAATCTCCTATCTGATTGGCAGGCCAGTGGGGGTCTTGTATAGGAACTGCTTGTGTTCCAGTAGGAACCAGTTGTTCCCCTGGCTGCCTGTCTTTTGAGCTTCCAAAAATTAAGATAATATCTGTCTCTATATGTAGTAGCAGCTTGTAATACTACTTGTCTCTCATTAGAAATCAATGTTTGATTTAAGAGCAACATTACATCTTTTTAATCTAGTCCACAGGTATGAGTAAGTCCTCTAAAGACCTCAATGTACATATCAGGGTCATCTGCAAACTTTTAAGTCTCATTTGATCTGTCTAAGATTGCTGAGAGAAAAAGACACATGAATACAGGCAGTCCCATATTTGCCATTTACTTCCTGCAAGGGATACTGTCTTTGAGGAACCTCAACAACTTAGCTAAGGGGCTGGGGATTTAGCTCAGTGGTTCTGCCACCTGCCTTGCAAGCACAAGGTCCTGAGTTCGATTCCCAGTACCAAACAAAACAAAACAAAACAAAAACCAACAACTTAGCTAAGGATGGATATAGCCTCATGGAGATTAAGTATAGCTGGCCTAGAAATTCCACCCTCAGCATGTGGTGATTAGGGTGAGGAGAAGCCTTAGGTTTAGAGGTACTGAATGCCTTAAGGGTGAGTTGTCTCTCATTTTTCTGTGAGCCACATTTATATTTGAACACAAGCAAGAATTACTTCTCAATGTAAAGAAAATCTCAACATAAGTTTATTTTGACCATTTTCTGTCTTCTACAGTATAATTCTAATTGTGAGATAGCATCATAGTACTTTGCTCTGTGAACTTGGCTTTAGGAGGTAGGCACACCACATGCGAGTGTAGAGAAATATTAAATTGCTCCTTAATATATTCCAAAGGAGTTAGAGGTTCAGATATAGAGTCCCAATTTGAAATAAGAGGAACAAATATGGCATCCCATAAGTCTCTGCTTGATTCCTATGCCCCCTAGGGTGTCCCCCAAGGTTTATACCACTCCAGGGTAGGTAGCTACTGTCTGGAGAGAGAACTAGAAAATAAAACTGGACTGGACTATCTACCCTTTACCAGCACACGATCTTATCTGCCTCCTTACTCCAGTAGGTAATCTTAAAGCGCAAGTTACAATTGACTCAGCCATAACAATCATGTTTAGAGAAAGAATTACTGCTTGCAAACCAAGAAATTTAAACCACTGCTATCTAGTTTCTTGAAAGAGAGAAAGGAAAATAAGTCACCCAGTCAAATTAGGGGACTTTTCCTGCAAAAGAGATCACCTCTAGAGATGGTAAGTCAGAGATTCTGCCCTGGGCCCTAGGGCAGAGAAAGCTCTGAGAAATTTCTGTTGTCTATCCAGTGATTTAGGCAACTTTTATTAGCAGCAATACAAGGCTACTCCCTTAAGGTCCATTTTAAATTCACCAAGTATTTGAAACTCATAGGTCTTTTTAGCAGCCACCATCTACATAGTAAAGGCACTGTTATCCACTTCCTATGCATGCATGAATGAAGAGAAAGGCTGGCTAAAATAGTCCCATGTAATAGTTAGAATGTAAAAACACAAATGCAATTTACTGATTACTATTTTCCCTAGTTTAAGATGAAACAGTTGTTGAGAGTTGCCTCAGTCTGACTTTCTGGAAGGAGGACAGGTCTGATTACAAGGGATATTCAAATGATCTCCCAACAAGTTGGAGAAAAGTTTAAGTTGAGTTTTTAACTCACTAGCAGAGAGAAAAAGCCCAAATAAAGCTCAAGCTGGTTAAACATACCAAAAAATTACCATACAGCATTTTATAAGTCCACAGTCAATGTTCCAAAGTCCATAACCTATCAGAAAAGGCATTTTTCTCCTCTACACACATAAATGATGAAGACCATGCCTGGGGTGGGGGATAAAAGGTTCAGGCATTTTTACTCTATCAAAGATTTGCTTTGTACATTTGTCTAGAGGTGTTACTAGTAGTAGAGAAAGCAGTCCAAACTTGTAGCTCAACTCTTAATGGACGGCATCATTTCAGATCACTCTGAGACAGAGGACATCTGATGATCACTGACAGAGTTCCTTCCCCTTTCACCTCACTGAGGAGTCCAGATAGGGACAAGATGTGGAGATTTTCTGCTGATTCCCCAGATGGGCTGTCGGGAGCTAGTTTCTTCTGAGGGACCTTTGGGTATCTGCCAGAGAGTAGCCCTGGCCATGGCCCCTCAGTTGTCACCTCAGTTTCTGCTAGTTCCACACAATCAGAGATCTGTCTCCGAAAGGAACCCAATTGCCTATCTTGTCAACATTCCACCCACCATTGGTGTGAATGGGAGTGGGGATTCACCAGAGGGCAACTGGAGAAACCTGTCCTCTGCTTTGACAGTGGCAGCTGCCCTAAAGGCAATTACTAGCTGGCAGAGTAACCACCATTTGGCATTCTATAAGGAACAGATAAAAGCCTGAACTCTTTATTTGAGATGATTTCATAAGAGACCCATTTTACAACATTTTTAAGCAACTAAGTCCAAATGCAACACACAAAACAAGAATAAAATGTAATTTTAACAAAAGACAAAGCATAAGAAAAAAAAGAAATTTTCAAACACAACTTAAAATGAAGACACTTTTTGAAACAAAAGCCAAAACAAAGGCCAGAATTTATGAAACAGAAACCAGAATCTATGAAACAAATGGAGCCTGTGAAACAAAAAGTTACATTCTATGAAGCAAAAAGACCAAAGTTAGAACCTATGGAACAAAAGCAAACTCTTACCTCCAATCAGTAATCTGGGTGGAAGACCTCCAAAATGATATAGGGGGAAGAGATGTAACTCTTAAATCTACTAAATATCCGAAATGCGAGTTCATGTTGTCTAAAATCGAAGAATGAATTCTAGGAACAGCAGAGGTTAAGAGTAGGAAAAGTTTATTGGGAGAAAGAAAGCTTCTGCCTAAGAGAGACAGAAGGGGGACCGGAAAGTGGGTTGCCCCACCTCTTGTTATTTTCATGATCATGCTTATCCTGTCAGAGAGGGAAGTGTTAAATTCCTTGTTGGTATGGGCCTAAGAATATGCTGAGTTGGCACAACAACAAGCATGCTGGATCTGTGGGCTACTTCACTTGTCCAGTGCCTCAGGGCTCCCCTGGTGTGTATCCCCCTTCCAGGGTGATGAGTGGAACAAGCTACAGGATCTCATTAATTAAATGGAGAAAGTTTATATGTATATTCCTGACTTTTTGAGCAATGTCTCTCCAGTCCTTTGAGATTTTCACCAGCACATCAATACCACATTAAGCCCTGAGGTCCCTGGATGAATTCCCTATGGGAAGTGATTAGTGGCTCACATTGGTGGAGGAAAATATTGGGTTTTGGAGTACTTATCCTCCTGGGACTGTTATTTAGACTTGTACACTAAATTGCTTAATAAGCTTTGTTTCTTTCAGACTCAAGGCTGTTTGTCTACTGGGAAAAAGAACACTGACATCTATTGAGGGCCTTTAGATAGACACCCTGGAGAGTGTCCCTGACTGCCAACTACCACACCAACTCCCTGTAGCAGGAAGAAGCTAGAGCAGTCATTGCCCAGCTTTCCCTAAGGGCAGTCAGGATCACTTCTTCAGAGGAGTGGATCTTGTAGTGGACAGGAGGGTTAAGAGGCAGCTAAGAGGGCCGGGGATTTGGCTCAGTGGTTCTGCCACCTGCCTCACAAGTGCGAGGTCCCAAGTTTGATCCCCAGGACCAAAAAACAAAAACAAAAACAAAAACAAAAACAAGAGGCAGCTAAGAAAAATCTAGGCCTAAGATGGAATTGGGATGACCCAGTGGAGGTCAAGATAAAATGAAGCTTGAGACCAAGGGCTAACAAAAACCAGGTTCCAAGATAGAGACATGATGACCAGAGCTGTCTGTGGCTCTGGCAGTCTGATAAGCAGGAGACCCACGTTAAACATTAGCAAGATCCATCTGACACAATAAGCCCAGGAATGTGGCCTCTATCCCTGTCTCCTGTAGAGAATGTCTATTTTCTGCCTGAACTGGTAATTTTAGATAAGTTACAATTATTGGTGCTTGGGAAAGTGCACTTGCTACCTGCCCTGAGTTTCTAACTTTCATTGAACTATCCTGCTTATAACTCCATAGGTTGACCTCATCTTGCTTCAGAGTGGTCTGAGAGGTGGTTATTTCCTTGTATAAAAATCCCTAGACAAAGAGTCCTTGTGGCTACCTACTTTTAGATGCCCATTTGCTTTCAGGAGGTTTCCTCTAATAAACTTTCCTTTTGCATTCTTCAGTCCATTCTTTGGCATAGTGAGAAAAGAACTTGGGTTTGTGCATATACCCTGTAACAATAGTTTCTTTGTGTTGATTTTTGATTGTTTAGAAGCTAAATACTTTTTCTTTTCAAAGTTTCTTCTGGACTTTTTACATTTATATTTAATTTAACAAAGTCAGTTTAATTAATAACTTACCACTCCCTCCTGAACAGTAGAAGACACTGAATTTTGGTCATCTTCCATCAAATTATTTGTCATTGTTGCCTAGTGTTTTAGTTTTATCTTTTTAAAACTCCAAATGAGATAGAATTACATATGAATGTTTCAGTTTATCCATTTGGTTAGATGTTTATTAATATCTTTGCTCATTTTTCATTTTTGTTCTTCAGAAACTTTTAGGTTCATTTTCTTTCTTCCTGAAGTACATTCTTTTTTTTTTTTTTTTGGTACTGGGGAATGAACTCAGGACCTTGCACTTGCAAGGCAGGCGCTGGAACCACTGAGCTAAATCCCCAGCCCCTGAACTACATTCTTACAAAATTCTTTCATTAAGCTTGGTAGATGGTAAACTCTTACAATTTTTTTTTTTTTTTTGGTACCGGGGATCCAACTCAGGTCCTTAACCCTTGCGCATCAGGTTGTGAAACCACTGAGCTAAATCCCTGGGCCTCTTACAGTTTTTATTTATCTTAGAATATCTTTAGTTCAACCTAGTTAATGAAAAATTATTTAATTGAACATTCAGGCTTAGACTGACGGTTCCCTCAGCACATTTAAGGCAATATTTTTTTGGTTTCTATTTCTGTTCTTGATGAGTGTGCCCTTTTTTCCTAAATTATTTATACATAATACCACCATATAGTTAGATATATGTATTTACTAGGTTCCTGGATCTTCATTATTTCTTACATGCTTTATCTTATCCTACAATGAATTTATTAATTTTCTGTTGACCAAGATGTGTCTTGAATGAATTCTTGCATAGGTGATACAAATTTTGAGTACTTTTATTTTGAAAATGTTTTTTTTTTGACTTCTTTCATGATTTGAACCTGGCCATTTTTTTTTTTTTTTTTTTATTTTGGTACCAGGGATTGAACTCCAGACCTTGCACTTGCAAGGCAGGCACTGGAACCACTGAGCTAAATCCCCAACCCATTGAACCTGGCCATTTTTTGACTGTGTTGTCACTTCCCTTGAAATATATCCATGTCAAGACACATCGCGTGGGAGCCACAATTGCAAGATATCCAAATATTATTGCTTACTTAGGTATAGGCATAGTGGGGGAAGTGCAGGGGAAAGGGATCCATCAATAAGAGGGCACTTTGACTTCCATATGAATAGTATTCT
The DNA here is from genome assembly GCF_000247695.1 of Heterocephalus glaber. The sequence goes on from NW_004624744.1 coordinate 24,946,717, forward strand.
GGCCAGGCATAGAATTCTTGGATCATAATTGTCTTCTTTCAAAAGTTTCTAACTAGCAGTTTCTTTCTTTCTGGCTTCTAATACTATCAATGAGAAATATAACTGTTCTGATTCTGTTTCCTTTGTAAGTAACTGAAACTTGAGCTCTTTTGAGATGTTTACATGAATTTTCCCTCATCTTTGGAGTACAGAGATTTCACCAGAATGGATCTAGATTTTTCACCAATCTTGCCTTGCACATCATGTGCCCCTGCAATTTGAAATGTCATGTCTTTTTCAGCTTGGAGAAGGAAAAGAAAAGTCTTCTTTTATTCCTTCTTTCTTGAATTTCTTTATGTTTACTTGCATATTAGTTTTGTTGAAATTGCCACCCACATTTCTTTTCACTTTTTTCCTTTTATTTATATTTCTTTGTTGTGTAATTTAAACTGTTCCATTTTCAAGATAAAGTATTCAACTGTGATTAGAAAGCTACTGGTAGACAAAATTGCCTACTTGTCTTGGGATGTGACTGAGGTCATGCACCTGAAAGGTCCCTAAATAGAAGAGGAAGGGATAGTCAATAAAGTATGGGTTTACTGCCCTAAATTTAATTGGAAAAGTACTGGCAGTTGCCTACCTGTGGCTTATTTGCCTTTAAACTGATAAAATGTTTGCAGAGGGAATGGGGCAAAGGTATATCCTAATAAAATCTAGGTAGCATCTGGAAATATTGTACCCCTTATAGTACTCAAACCAGTGAGGAACTGAAAGAAAGGACTTTCATGCTGGGGGAAAATTGCTCACTGTAACCATCCCAGGAGTGCCTGCCTGCCAGGTAGGCTGGCACTTACTCTTGCAAGATTGAGAAATAAAGTCTCACTTTTGCTGCACTCCCAATCCTCAGTCTGTTCTCATAATCAAAGGTGGTGGTGGGGTTGTTCCTCACAATACTATCACCCCAGAATGTCTGTCCACTACAGTTTTGAAACAAATATGGAAACCAAATCTTGTTTAAAGTTTCATAGCTTCTTATTGTTAATATTAGGAGATGATGGAACATTAATCTTGACAGAAATTGTTACAGGACACTTAGGTTTATATATTCAAGTTCATCAGCTTGCTGCTGACCAAATCAAAGCATGTCGTATATTTGAGTAGAAAGGAAAAGATTTTTTCAAAGCTAGCTCTGAGGAGATGAAAGGGCCTATTTGTCTGAAATCACCACATCACCATATACAGGTGTGTTAGGGTCTTTTATAACATGGAACAGTGTGGGAGGGAATACAATGGAACAATAGATATTTTCAGGGTAGTTCCATCCCTTCTTGGACCGACATGTCTATTGCTTGCCTAAAGGAAATTGGGTTTGACCTACACCAGGATCTGTGTATTCTGCCCATTGTTCTTGGTGGAGGAGAGGTGGGAGAGCCATTTATACCCTAAGCCTGAGGAAGTTTGGAAGCCACTTGACACCAAAGAAAAAATATCTAACTTTTAATGTTCCATTTGGCAGTGCCAGTTACAGGAGACAGACTGGGAGAATGTTTTGATGAGGAAGACTTGCCAATAAAATGCAGGAATAGAGGCAGCCACTATGGGAAAATTGTTAGTTTGTTCATTCATCAAATGTGTATGAGTCTGAACTACCAGATTAAATGGGAGGTGAAACAATAGAAATAGATGAAGACTACTTTATTTTTTTCTCATTACTCTCTTTTAAAATTTGTTTATTAATGTGGTACATAATTTCCTTGTGGAAAGTTAATTCTTTTTCATCTCCTTTCTCTCCCCTCCCTTCTACTCATTGCTTAATCACCTTCCTTTCTATTTTTTTGTCTATGTCCATATATAGTACAAAATGATTATATTCCTTCTGAGGAGCTGGTACATGTATTGCCATGTGGTGGATCCAACAGATAGATTCCAGGCTCTTGTACAAAGCATACATCCAATGATAAATGAAAAGCAGCTATATTTATTGAAAATCACAGGAAAATGTGCTCAGGGAAGGTCTATGTTGACAATAATGTGGCATGAACAGGAAAAATAGTGTCAAGGTGGCATGGAAATAAGAACCACAGAAAGCACACAGATAGGTAGGTTTTCAGATTTTTAAAGGAAGTGCATTCCAGCCTGTGTGCCTCTCCCTGGGTCTAGGAATGATTGAGAGGATGCTGAGTCATCTTGGGTGCTTACAATGTTCATGTGTATCCCAGAATTCAATCTGATTAGGATTGTGTTAAATCTTATACCAGTTTTGGAGGTATGGCCATTTTGACTATTTTGGTTCTATTCAGGAACAGGGGATATCTTTCCATTTTCTGATATCCTCTTCAATTTCCTTTTTCAGAGTACCATAGTTTTCATTATAGATGTCTTTGACTTCCATAGTTAGGTTAGTTCTAAGTGTTTTATTTTTCTTGATGCTATTGTGAGTGGTATTTTCACCCTAATTTCTTTCTCAGTGGGTTCATTACTAGTGTACAGGAAAGCTATTGATTTTTGTAGATTGATTTTCTATCCTATTGCATTACTGAATTTGATTATTAATTCTAAGTGTCTTTTGGGGGATCTTCAACATAGAGGATCATGTCCTCTGCAAATAATGACAATTTGACTACTTCCTTTCCTACACATATCCCTTTCATTTTTTTTCTTACCTAATTGCTCTTTCTAATGTTTTGAGTAGTCTGTTGAACAGAAGTGGTGATAAGAGGACATCCTTGTCTCATTCCTGATTTCAGAGGAAAAGCTTTCAGTTTTTTCCTATTTAGTATGATGTTGTCCGTAGGTTTGTCATAAATGGCTTTTATCAGATTGAGATAAGGTCCTTCTATACCTATTTTCTTCAGTGTTCTTATCATGAAAGGATGTTGGATTTTGTTAAAGGCTTTTTCTGCATCAAAAGAATCATGAGATTCTTTTCCTTGTTTCTATTTATGTAATATATACTACATTTATTGACTTGCATATGTTGAGCTATCCTTGGATCCCTGGGATGAAACCTACTTGGTCAGGATGTTTGATCTTTTGGATGATTCATTGCATTCTTGTTGGCAGTATTTTATTGAGGATTTTTGCCTCTATATTCATTAATTACATTGATGTGTAGTTACTTCTTATACTAGCTTTGGATTTGGATTCTTCTTGTTTTTCTAGGACCTTCAAGTACATTTTTTGGGGGGCTTGCTCTGTTTTTGTGATATGGGCATTCATAGCTATAAGCTTCTCCCTTAGAACTGCTTTCATTGTATCCCATAAATTTTGGTATGTTTTAGTGGCATTATTATTTAATTCTAGACTGTTTTATTTATTTTTTGATTTCTTCTGTAGCCCATTGCTTAGTTAAGAGTGAAATTGCTTAATTTCCATGAAGTCATAATTTCTGTGTTTTCTTTTGTCATTGATTTCTTCTTTTTTTTTTTTTGACAGGGTCTTGCTATGTGGTTCAGGCTGGCCTTGAACTCACTATGGAGCCCATGCTAGCCTTGAACTCAAGGCGATCTTCCTGCTTCAGCTTCCCAAGTGCTGGGATTACAGGCATGTGCCACCATGCCAAGCTTGTCATTGATTTCTAACTTTATTGTGCAGTATAATTTCAATTCTTTTACATTTACTTAAGGCTGATTTATTGGTTAGTAGGTAGTCTATTTTGGAGAAAGTTCCCTGTGGTACTGAAAAGAATATGTATTCTGTTGTTGTTGGGTGAAACACTGTAGATAGCTATTAAGTCCCATTTCTTTGAAGATTTTGTTCAACTCTGATATTTCTTTATTGATTCTTTTTTGTCTATTTGATCTGTCAGTTTCTGATAGTGGGATATTGAAGTCCCCCACTATGATTATCTACTCTTATGTCCAGTACTTATTTTATGAAGTTGGGTGCATCATTGCTTGATGTATATATGTTAATAATTGTTAATTCCTGCTGGTAGAGTGTTCCCTTAACTAATATGTTGTAGGTGGTCTCTCTAAAGGGAGACCTGAAACCCTGGAGAGCACCGACCTTTAAAGAAAGAAAAGGAGACAGCCTGGGGGATGAACAGCAATTTATTCCTCTGACACTGTTTGACAATCAAAAGGAAAGAAGTAAGGGTTTTATACATGTAGGAAAGCAGCTTAGCTATTCTGGCTATTGTCTTTCTGATTTTAACCTCTGGAGTTAACCAGTGACTTTAAGTGACTCATAAAACTACAGGCGAATTTACAAGTCCCTCATTTTCCATTCACCAATCCCACACATCTAAGAGCACACCGCAGCCCTCTTCTTATCAGATGGTATCAAGAAAGTAGGGCGACTTCAGCAGAAGTCAAGCCCACCGGCCCACCGCAAACATCACAGATGTAGTGAGTTGTATCTCTCTCACCACCCGTAGAGTCATTGGGTTACAGTCCTCTGACCCTGGACAATGGTTACTAAGAAAACTAGGAAAACCTGTTTTTCTCCTGTGAAACTTTTACAACATCTCTTAAAGTTTCCTGGCATTTTTTTTAACAAACAGACTCGTAGAAATTTCCCAGAAATGACTTCTTAATTTTCTCAGTTAACAAACTTCTTGTGATCAATTCTTATAACTAGATAACTAAATTCTACAATTTCCCACAATATATATTGACCTTTTTTGCCTCTTTTCATCAGTTTTGGCTTCAAGTCTACTTTGTCTGAATATAAGATAGTCACACCTGCTTTTTTGTGTTCCTGTTACATGGAATATGGTTTTCAGTCCTTGATTTTTAGTCTGTGAGTTTCTTTTTGGATTGAATATGTGTTTTTTTTTGGTACCAGGGATCAAACTTGGGTCCTTAGCTTGCGAGGCAGGCAGTGGAACCACTGAGCTAAATCCCCGGCCCTGAATATGTGTTTTGTATACTGAATAATGTTGGGTTTTGTTTCTTGATTCATTGTGCTAGTCTGTGTCTTTTGATTTGGCAATTTAGACCATTCACTAATAACTCATTAGAGAGTTATTACTGATAGGTTTTGACTTATTAAACTTGTTCCTGTCATTGCCTTATTTTCCTGTTGATTTTCTATCCTTCCCTTCTACTTAACTGCTCATCTTATATCGTGTATTCATTCTATTGGACCTTTTGTTACTGTTATCTTCATTGTCTATTTGTAAGGTATACTTTGGAATTTTTTGGAGCACTGTCTTCATGGTCATGAATTTCTTTAGGTGCTCTTTATCATGAAAGTAAGCAAAATCTTAGATTGCAAGTAACTTGTTCTGTGAGTGTTCCACAAGATAAGCAAACATGTCTAATAAATTTTACCTTGATAAGTGAGCAATATCTTGCAATGTGAGTAGCACATGATATTGATCATATGATCACAACTGAGCCAGTGGTTCTTTTCTCTCTCTCTCTCTCTCTCTCTGACTCTCTCTGCAGGTTTGTGGGTGATCATCTCCCAACAGGAAGAGGTTATGGAGAAGATCTTGTCTGCAGAGGAAGAGAAGAAAAAGGCAGAGGAATCCCTCACTTCAAATGAGATTAGGGAGATGTGTAAAATGTAGGAAACCGCAAAATTTTGTAGAAGAACACTACTCAAATAAGGCTGTAGCAGTGTGAGCAATGAATCTTTTTAAAGACAATACAATGTCACAGCTCCATGAAATACCCAAAAGGAGGCAAGAGCAAGTGTCATTGGATAGGTTCCTTATTAAAGTTGCATGAAAAGAAAAAGGCTCCTTGAGCCATAGATAGCAGTGATTACATTAGTGATGGAAAGTTGTCCTATGCAATAACTCTCCTCTCTTGTCTCCCTCACATCAGCCACAGAGATTTTCAACAGTAACTGCTGGCTAATTTGTTTATTTTTCTTTATTATTTTGTATTTTTAAAAATTTTGTATTATGTTACAGTATTACAGTATTATAATCATTTTTATATAATATTTTTAGGTTGTGGAATGAATCACCTGAGTTTCCATTATTGCTTATGGGGAAATTCACTTTCATATACAAGTGATTTGGATTACATGCATCTTTTCAGAGGATTTTACTTACAAACCAAGGTTTTACTATATCCTACTTCCCCATCAATTTTGAATGATAATTGCAGGGTATGTCAGCCTGGATTAGAAAATGTTTTCTTTTGGGTCTTGAAACCCTTTACTCCAAGCTCTCCTGGCCTTTAAGGTGTGTGTTGAGAAGTCTACTGTAATTCTAATCAGTTTTCACTTATAAGTGATTGATTGCTTTTCTCTTTAACTGCTTTTAAGATTCTGTTTTTGGGTTACATTTCTGAGAGTTTGACTATGATGTGTCATGGAGAGGTTCTATTCTGATTGTGGTTATTTGGGGTCCTGTATGCCTCACTTACCTGAATGTTAAATTCTATTACCTATTTAGAAAATTTTCAGCTTTTACTTCAGTAAACAGGTTTTTTTTTTTTTATAACATTAGTGCTATCTTTTGATTTTTCACTATCTTCATTTACTCTTGAATTAGTTTTCTTTGCATTACCTGGGAGCTCTTTGATCCATTTTTCATGTTCTCTTGTTGTTTTTAAGGTATCTCTCATTAGTTGATCACTGACAACTGCTCTTCTTCTAGTTTTAGGACTCTGTCCTCACATTGGTCATTTCTGATGCCCACCCACACTTTCAATAGTATTTCCAGTCTCCTGAATTTCTATCTGGAGCCCTTCTATAAACTCTAATTCTCATCTCTGCAGGTCATGCTGTTTTGGATCATTTTGTTTAGTTCTTCTATGTTTATTAATGTCTTCTTTAGACTCTGTGATGATATTGTTCAATTGGCCCAATATGTTACCACTTACATCTGTGAGCTTGCCAATTGCCTTATTGAACTGTGTTGTTATCCCCCCAAAACCATTTCAAATAATCCCAGTGTAAAGCCTTTGATTTCTTCCTCTTCAATGCCTCATTGATCACCTTTGTGGGAGTTGGGTGGTTTTGGAGGCATTTCGTTGGCTTGTCTTCTCATGTTTCTATTTTTCTTAATTTGTTTGTTTGATTTGTATTGAGGCTTGTGGGTTTATTGTAGTGGAGAGTTTTGTTTTAGTATGGAGACCTCCTTAGTTAATATCTACTTTTCAGTAGTGTCCTCTGGGCATGGCTGACTACTGGCTTTTTGGATCCGGCCACCTCTGTTTACTTGAGATGAGAGGTTGCAACATGTTTGGCCCAGTTCCTGGTTCTCCTAGAATGGGTCACAGTATTGTTAATGATCCCAGGATAATTTAGATGTTGGCATCTTAAGAAAACCAATTAACAGCCACAGCTATGTCATCTTGGTTATAGTAATAAAATCAGCATTTATTATAGCACCAAATACAAACTGAATATTGACAAACTCTAAGGACCAATTAACTCCCACCCTTTTCCATAGAAAAGAGATCTATAGTTATAGTATGAACTCTAAGACAAACTAAATATTGAGCTACTATTTTCCTGCAAATAACATAAGTTCATTCTTCTTTATGGCTGAAATATATACATATCTTGGCTATTGTGAATTGTGCCACAATATACATGGATATGTATGTATCTTTATAGTATGCTGACTTTAATTCCTTTGGATATATGCCAAGGGGTCGCATAATTGGATCACATAGTAGTTCTACTTTTAGTGTTTTGAGGAAACTGTGCTGATTTCCATAGTGGGTGTATTAATGTGCCTTCCCATTAACGGTGTAGAGAGGTTCTCCTCTTGCCCTCAACATCCTTGGCAGCAGTTACTGTTTTTTTGTATTTTTGATGATAGCCATACAGACTGGAATGAGATGGAATTTCAGTGTAGTTTTGATTTGCATTTCTCTATTGGGTAAGGATGTTGAACATCTTTTTATATACTTATTGCCTATTTGTACTTCTTTTGAGAAGTGTCTGTTCCCATTGATTGATTGGGTTGTTTATCTGGTGTTAACTTTCTGAGTTCTTATGTATTTTAGACATTAATCCTTTTAGAGAAAATTAGCTCGCAAAGATAGTCTCCCATTATGAAGTCTATCTGTTAATTCTTTTGATTGTTTCCTTTGATGGGTAAAAGCTTTTTAATTTGATATAGTCCCATTTGTTGATTCTTGGTATTATTTTGTGTGCTATTGGAGTCCTATTCAGGAACTCTTTGCCCATACATATGACTTCAAGTGTTTCCTCTATATTTTCTTTCAGGAGATTCAAAATTTCTTATACCTGAATGTGTCTTTGACACATTTTGAATTGATTTTGTACATTGAGAGAATGGGATCTAATTTTAATCTCTACATATGAATATCTAGTTTCCCCAGAACCATTTGTTGAAGAGGCTTTCTTTTCTCCAATGTATGTTTTTGGTCCCTTTGTTAAGAATCATATAGCTGTAATTGTGTGGGTTTGTTTCTGTGACCTCAGTTCCATAGCCCACATTTTTTTTGTGTGTGTGCCAACACCATGCTGTGTTTGTTACAATTGCTTTGTGTATTTTGAAATTGGCTATTGTGATGGCTCTAGCATTGCTCCTTTTGCTCAGGATTGCTTTGGGGATTCTGGATCTTTTATGTTTCTATGTAAATTTTAGGATTGTTTTTTGTAGATATGTGAAATATGTCATTGGTATTTTGATATATGATATTTTTGACACTATAGATCACTTTTGGTAATAAGGCCATTTAAACATTATTAATTCTGCCAATCCATGAACATGTAAGATATTGTCATCTTTTAGTGTTTTCTCCAATTTATCTTTTTAGTGTTCTGTAATTTTTTTTTTGGTACTGGAGATTGAATTCGGGGACTTGTACTTGTGAGGCAGGAGTCAGAACCACTGAGCTAAATCCTGGGCCAAGTGTTCTGTAATTTTTACCATAGTGGTCTTTTACATACTTGGTTAGGTTGATTCCTAGGTATTCTTTTTCTTAAATTCTTTTATTGGTACATTTTAGGTATACAACACAATTACACTTCTCATTGGGAACTTGTACCTTTACATCATGCATCTTGGTTCTTATTTTTTCCCCATTCCTAGCCTTCCCTTTACCCCCTCCACCCTTCCCTATTTCCAAAGACTTTATTTCCATTTTTTCCATTTCTCAGCATTTTTCCTTTCCCTTCTTTCCTTTCCCCT
>NW_004624744.1:24960308-24974625 GCF_000247695.1 Heterocephalus glaber
TGTTCCTGAGCTCCTCTCTAGATTTATTAATCATGTCTTGCACTAGGGGCACAATTTCTCCTGTTATCTGAGAAATTGTTTCTGATTTCTTTTTTTCCAGATCCCCTTTTGTTGCCAGTTCAGTGGGTCTAGGTGTTTGAGTATCAGAGTGTTCCATCTCATTTCCCTTTGGGTTTGCTGTAGGTGATCTGGAAGTCTGGTTTTGGGACTTATTTACGTGTTTTCTCATTTTGACTGGGGGGCAGGGGGGTGCTGTTGGTGCCTGCGTGGCTCACCTCCTCTTAGCTGGGAGAGGTGGGACAGGTGCTGGAATCAGTGGTAGGGATGGTGGCCCAGATGCCCGTTTCTCTGGCCTGGGAGCAGTGGGACAGAAGGTGGCCCCAAAGCCCTTTCCTCTGGGCTGGGTGCGGTGGGAGGGATGGTGCCTGGGAAGCCCCTTCCTCTGGATCAGGAGCAGTGGCATGGTGGCTCAGAAGCCCCTACCTCTGGGCCGGGAGCAGCGGGAGGGATGGTGGCCTGAAAGTCCCTTCCTCTGGGCTGGGAGCGGTGGGACGGATGGTGGCCCAAAAGCCCTTTCCTCTGGGCTGGAAGTGGCAGGAGTGATGGTGCCCTAAAAGCCCTTTCCTCTGGGCTGGGAGTGGTGGGAGGGATGGTGGCCTGGAAGCTCCTTCCTCTGGACCAGGAGCAGTGGGATGGAGTCTCAGAAGCCCCTTCCTCTGGGCCAGGAGTGGTGGGACAGTGATATATTTTTTTGAAGGTATTTTAAGTGGAATTATTTTCCTGATTGCCTTCTCAGCTAGTTCATTATTGGTATATAGAAGAATTACTGATTTTTTAAATGCTGATTTTGTATCCTACTACTTTGCTGAACTTAACAGATCCAACGGGCTCTTGGTGGAGTTAAGATGGCCTTTTAATTATGGGATTACATAATCTGCAAATAAGGAAATTTAACTCCTTTTCCTTTTTTTCTTTTCTTTTTTTGGTACCAGGGATTGAACTCGGGACCTTGCACTTGTGAGGCAGGTGGTGGAACCACTGAGCTAAATCCCTGGCCTCCTTTTCTTTTTTGTATCCCTTTTATTTCTTTCTCTTGCCAAATGGCTCTGGCTAAAATTTCAAGCACTATACTGAACAAGAGCAGTGTGGGTGAGCATTCTTATCTCATTCTTGAGTTTAGAGAACATACTTTCAGTTCTTTCCCATTCATTATAATGTTGATTATGGGTTTGTCATAGATAGCCTTTATTATGTTAAGTTATGATCCTTTTATACCTTGTTTCTTCAGAATTTTTATCATGAAACAATGTTGAATTTTGTCACAGGCTTTTTCTACAACAATTGAGATGGTCATATGATTTTTATCTTTGATTCTGTGTATGTAGTGTGTTACATTTATTGATCTATGTGTGTTAAACCATTCTTGTATCCTTTGGGATGAAACCAGCTTGAGCATACTGTATGATCATTTTAATCTCCTGTTGAATTTGGTTTGTACATATTTCATTAGGTATTTTTCCATCTATATTTATCAAGAATATTGGTCTATAGTTTTATTCTTTTGTTGTATCTATCTGGTGTTGGTATTAGGGTGATATTGGCCTCATAGAATGAGTTTGAAAGTGTTCCTTTCCTTTCTGTTTCATGGAACAGTTTGAGGACATTGAGTTTTGTTCTTTAAAGATGTGGTAACAATCAATAGTGAATATGTCTGGTTCTGGGCTTTTCTTTGTTGAGAGGGTGTTTCTTTTTCTTTTGGGTACCAGGGATCAAACTCGAGTGCTTGTGCTTGTGCAGCAGGTGGCGAAACCACTGAGCTAAATCCCTGGTTCTGTTGGGAGGCTTTTTATTGCTGCTTCAATCTTGTTGCTTGTTATTAATATGTTTAGTTTTTAAATATCATCTTGGTTCAATTAGGTAGATCATGGGTGTCTAGAAATTTATTCATTTTTTTCTAGGTTTTCCAATTTCTTGAAATATGAGTTTTCAGAGTAGTTCCTAATGATTCTTTTTCTTTCTTTCTTTCTTTCTTTCTTTCTTTCTTTCTTTCTTTCTTTCTTTCTTTCTCTCTTTCTTTCTTTTTTTTGGACCAGGGATTGAACTCAGGTCTCTGTGCTTGTGAGGCAGGTGGTGGCACTACAGAGCTAAATCCCTGGCAATTCTTTTTATTTCAATCATGTCTATTGTAATTAATACAATTAGAGATTTTTTTTTTTTTAGTACCAGGGATCGAACTCAGGTACTTGCGCTTGCCAGGCAGGCATGGCACCACTGAGCTATATTCCTGGCCCTACAATTACAGATTTTTAAAGGCAATGTTACAATAGACACCACTGATATCAAGAAGATCCACTTTAAAAATCTGTAATTGTATTAATTTAGATCTTTTCTCTCTTTTTTTCTTATTTTACCTAAGGATTTATGTCTTTTCCATGAAGAATCTCTGTTTCACTGATTACCTGCTACCCTGCCCGCAGCACAGAACTTTACATTTCTCTACTGCCTACTACCCTCAGTCCTTGGGGGACTTGCTGTGTCTTGGCTTTTTCCCTGCCCCTAGGACATACAGTCTAAAATGTTTTGGAGAGAATCTATGCCTGGTCCTCCCAGCATCCTCACTGTCTCTTTCCAGCATACAGTATAGATCAGAGGAATTTCAACTAACTTCAGCCTCCAGTCACTCCCACTAGAAATGGCAGGGATGACAACTGAAAGAATTGATAGGTGAAAAACCCCTGGCTGTCAGTCTGCCCATGGAATATGCAGTCTAAGACCTGGAGAGAACCTTTACTTAGCATAAGTGCATGCTCATCTGAGCACCTGGGCTGGAAGGAAATTTTTTGTCCTTATTTTTAATGAAAATTAAAAATTTTTAATTACAAATTAAATTTAATTAAAAAATTGCCTTTTAAAAAAACCTATTTTTTCTCTTCTTTCCTTTTCTGTTATTGTTGCTAATTAGGGTTATTTAGATTTATTTTTACTTATGTCATTTTATTGCAGTGCTGAAAATCAAGCCCAGGGTCTCATGCAGGCTGGGTGGGTGCTGTAAGGAATTGTGAACAGCTCCAGTTACAACATGGTGTTTCTTGAACCGTTGAAGACAATTAAACTTAAAAAATAGGGGAACAAAAGCTCTCAGTTGATGATTTATCCTTAAACTAGTGGGTGTCTGAGGTTTCACTCCATGGCAGTCATTTCTACAGTAGCAGGAGAGAAGAAGAACATAACTTTTGCTGACATCATACATACGTGGATCTCCTATATTTGTTGTGCCAATACTCATCAGATTGTTCATTGTTGACAAGACTAAATGGAGTGCCACAGAGGAAGAGCTGTAATCCTAGCCCCCACCTCTCTGTGAGACATCAGAGTCTGCATCAGTGTCTAATTAGAAGACAGGAGCTTTAGGCCCTTCACTGCAACCACAACAAATAGTATCCAGAGTTGCTTTCAAATAGCAGACCGACTATCAACAAGTGCCTTTTGAAAACCGCATCATGTGATAGGGACCACAATTCCCATTAAAGGAGTAACCACAGAAGGTTACATACTCTACTATCTATACTACAACTTCCTGAATTACCAGAGCACATCCATTCATGTGAGAGCTGTGGAAACTGTGGGTATCTCAGTCTCTCATATAGTATACAGTGTGCCCAAACCCACTAATCACAGCAAAGAAGTTATAGGGAGATTACACTATAATGTTCAGTTGTAAATAAACTCAACAAACATACCTCAAGACACATAGGAGAAAACTCTTACCACGATAGCCATCACATAAAAGCAAAATAGATACCCATTCTAACAGATGTGCGAATCTCAACACAGAAACACAAGAAATATGAAAAAACAAGGTAACATAAGTCCTCCTAAAGTACGTAACTTTATAGTAACAGATTATAAAGATTGTAGATGCAATCTTGATAAAGAATTCAAAAGAGTGTTATTGAAAATGATCAGTAAAGTAAAAGAGGATACAAATAAACAGCTGAGTGAATTAAAGAAAACTCTGCAGGATGTGAATGATGCATTCAACATGGAGCTAGAGTATTGAGAAAGAGCCAAACAGAAATCTTGGAATTGAAAAGGTCAAGTCAGTTTTTAAAAAATCAGTTTAAAACTTCAGCAACAGACATGAATGAGTAAAAGGAAGCATTTTGGAGCTTGAGGATAGGTATGTTCAATGTCACACGCAGCCAGAAATGAAGCAGAAAAAATAAGAAACCAATTGGCTGCTTCAACGTCTCTTTGATGCCATGAAACATTCAAACATTCACATAGTTGGCATACCCGAGGGAGAAGAAACAAAGGTTAAGAGTATTAAAAACCTGCTTAATGAAATAATAACAAAGGTCCCAAACTTTAGGAAAGACATGGATGTCCAGATAGTGGAAACCTTTAGAACATCAAGTGGATAAAAGGAAAGAACTGCTCCCTGACATGTTATAGTAAAACTATCAAAAGTATAGGACAAGGAAAGGATATTAAAATCTGCAAGAGAGATGCTCCAACTCACATTTAAAGGTAAACCCATCAGACTAACAGTAGATTTCTTAGAAGATATGTTTTTTTTCTGGTACCGGGGATTGAACTCAGGACCTTGTGCTTGTGAGGCAGGTGCAGTGGCCACTGAGCTAAATCCCCAGGCCTTTTAGAAGAAATGTTAAAAGCCAGGAAAACATGGAATGATGTTTTTCAGGCCCTAAAAGAAAATAATTGCCAACCGATGTTCATATACCTAGCAAGGCTATCCTTCAGAATTGAAGTAGAAATAAAGAACTTTCAAGATGAGTATAAACTAAAACAATTCATGACCAGTAGTCCCTCATTACAAAAGATGCTTAAGGGACTCCTACACCTAGAAGAGAAAGAATAACCACCACTCTGAAAGCTTATGAAAGGATAAATCCCACTAGAAAAGTAGATAGGCAAAAACAAGACTCAATAATGCTTACAAGAAACTTACCTTGCCTTTTAACATGCGTATACACAGACTGAAATTGAAAGGATAGAAAACAAGATATCAAGCAAATGGAATGCAACAGCAAGCAAGAATAGCTATACTTATATCTGATGAAATAGACTTTATGACCAAAACAGTAAGAAGAGATCAAGAAATCAATCCATCAAGAAGATATAAAATTATAAATCTATATGCAATGAAAGTTGGGACATCTAGTTTTATAAACACTACTAGCACCAAAGGGGGAGATCAGCCCTAATAAATGATAGGAACTTGAGTACCCGCTTCACACCAATAGATCATTGTGTTAGTTACTTTTCTCATTGCTGAGACAAAATATCCCATGTCCAAAATTAAAAGAAGAAAGGTTTATTTAGCTCATGGTTTGTAGATGTTTCAGTCCATAATTGGTTGGCTCCAAGGCAGAGTGGGATCGCAGATGGGTATTGCAGAGGAGAAACAGTTCATGCTGGGCAAAAGGTAACAAAACAAACAAAGAAGGGAGAGACAAGCCTCTTTCTGTCCTTTATATTTTATCTAGGCTACCTAGGGAGGGTAGCACTCACACCCTTAATCCTAGTGCCTTGAGCCCAAGTTGAACCATGAATCAATCCCAGTGTCACACATCTAGATCCAGCCACCTCTGAAAAAGTCCCACCTATGACTGCAGAAAGCTTTGGGTGGACATCTAGACATAACCCATAACAATCATCCAAAAAAAAAATCAACATTGAATTACACTATAGATCAAATGGGGTTAACAGACATAGACCTAAAGATTCTACCAAAGACTGTCAGAACTGGAAAACAAATTCAGTAAAGTACCAGGATACAAAATCAACATACAAAAATCAGTAGATTTTCTATATATATATATACAAGTGTTGAACTCACTGAAGAAGAAATGAGGAAAATAATCCCATTCACAATAGCTACAGAAGAATTAAAGTAACTAGAGTAAACTCAACTAAAGATGTGAATGATGTCTGTAATGAAAATTACAAAACACTAAAAGAAATTGGAGACATTAAAAGTTGGGAAGAAGCTAGGGAAGGTGGTGCATGTCTGTTATACCAGCACTCTGGGGGGCTGAGGCAAGTGGATCACAAGTTCAAGACCAGCCTGGGCAATTTAGGAATTTAGTTAGAACTTGTCTTTAAAAAAACAGAGTGGGGGTGGGGATGTAGCTCAGCAGTGCAGTGTCTGTCTGGCAAGTGTGAGGTCCTGAGTTTGATTCCTGCTACCAAAAAAAGGGGTGGGGAGGCTAGAATGTAGCTAACTGCAAAGGCTCTGCATTCAATTCCCAGTACTAAACAAAACAAAGAAGCAGGTGGAAAGACCTCTCATGTTCATGAATTAGAAGAATTCGTATTGTTAAAATGTCCATGATGCCCAAAGTAATCTACAGATTTGATGCAATCCTCATCTAATTTCCAATGATATTCTCTATAGAACTAGAAAAAACAACCCTAAAGTTATGTGGAAGCATAAAAGATCCTGAATAGCCAAAGCTTTCTTACACAAAATGAGCAAAGCTGGAGGGATTACAATACCTGATTTCAATACATACTACAGAGCACAAGAATTCAAAAAATGTAATAAAACCCCCCAAGTAGTCCAATTAAAATATAGGTAAATGATCTGAATAGACACTTCTCGAAAGAATACAAATGGCCAATAAATATGTGAAAAAATGCTCGATATCATTAGGCATCGGGGAAATGTAGGACAAAAGTCCAAGAAAATTTCATCTCACTCCTGTTAGAATAGCTATTACCAAACAAAAATAACATGCTGACAAGGATATGGAGAAAAACACTGTTGTTAGGAATGTAAGTTAGTAAAGCCACTATGGGATATACTATGGGGATTCCTTAAACTATTAAGAAAAATAAAATCCTGTCATTTACAACAAAATGGATAGAACTATATGTCATGTTAAACAAAGTAAGCCTGACACAGACAAATATTGCATATTTTCTTTCGTATGTAGAAACCAAAAACCAAATTAACCTGAAAGTAGAAGAGGGATTATTAGGGACTGAACAGTGACTGGAAGGAAAGGGAGGAAGGAGGAAAGAGAAGGTAGAAGGATGGATGGACATGATCAGTGAACAATATATGGCATGTATGGAAATATCACTGTGAATCCTCCTGTACAATATGTTAATAAAAAGAGGAATGTGAAAGTACATTATGTGTTTAAGGCCCAAACAATTCAGAACTGCTTTATCATTTGGCAGGGCTCTGAAAATTGAGGCTACAATGACAAGATGGGGGCCAGAATGTGAAGTAGTTTGTATGTCATGTCTTGTTCTCTATTCAACTCCCATTATAGGAGTAACCATAGAAGGTTACATACTCTACTGTCTGCACTACAACTTCCTAAATTACCAGAGCATATACATTCTTGTGAAAGCTGCAGAAACTCTCAGTCTCCGATACAGTATACACTGTGCCAGGCACTGGGGAGGTAAAAGTGAGAAAGGCAGTGTTCCTGCTCTCCAGCAGCTGCAGGCATTAGGGAGTTGGTAGAATGAAGTAAATCAAGTGTGATACTGGTGGAAAGCTAATCTAGCGGCAGTCAAGGGGAATGAGACTGGAAGGAGAAAGTCTAAACAGAAGATGGTTGCTTTAGTTCAAAGGAGGAGGGTTGCAACCTGGGCCATGGAGGAGGATGGCAGCAGAGCAGATGTAATAGACTTGTTGGCTTGGGACAAGGTTGAGGAGATTGGCTCTACAGAGGGAGGTAGATCAGTCACCTTTAGTCACATCTCTCCTTGTTTGGCCTAATGATAATGGTTATGATGTTGCACTCCATCTATTGTTTTTTGCTGCTTCTTGGAAATTGACAATCTTACTGTCTGCCTTGCCCCCATTGTTTAAGTAGCATATCAATATTTCCACTATACACAGGTATACCAGGAAGCTGTTCTATGCTCAGTCAGGTTAGATTTTATAATAATTGACTTATTGGAAATGCTCCTGTAGAGAAATTATTTTTCTAAGATTTTATTAAAACAGAGATCCTTTGAGGAAATTCAGTAAATTCCATCTAGGTTGTGAAAAGAATTACTAAGTAAGACAATATTACATCCTTGAATTAAAGTAGTATATATAGTTTAAAATACTTAGGGACTATTAGTTTTTGTTGCCTTCATTGTCTTCTAATAGATATAGATATTAAAACAAAACAGCAAGTGCCATTTTAATACACGATTTAAACAATATCCTTTCCCCTCACTACTCTTGGTATTTGGTTTAAAGCTGTTTTTGTTTTGTTTTGCTTTTTTATAATGTGCAACACAAGAGTTTATTCCCTTGACAATATATTTAATAACAGACAATTTAGCAGACACTGTCAATACCTTCCAAATCACAGTTTTTCAGTTTCTCCTAAGTAAATAAGTGTGAGAACATCTTGTTACATTATATTTTTGCTCCCTGTTTATGGCTCCCAGTCCAGTCATATATGTAAAGTGCATACTGCAGCTTTTCTACCAACCCTCCATCACTTTTTTTCTTCTTCTGGCTTGTAACAGTCATGAGGCAACAAATACTTGGTGAATGTTTAATGCAACAGAATACCATGTGCCACACAAAGACAAGAGAACTAACTGCATTATAGAGACTGTTAATCTCACCAAAAAGACAAAATGTCACCATATTTTATGAAAAGTTAGCAGAATGTACCAGGCATTGTAATGAACTTTGGCACATGTATTTAATCTCTTCCCATTATACCCCAGTCTTGCTCCTCACTGGCCATGTATGCCAATCCATCATGTATAAAACAAACAAACAAAAGAATGGAAATCAATTGCTTTAATATTTTAAGAAAAAACTCAGGGCCTTCTAGGGCGAAACAATATCTCATGAAGTAACCTTTAAATAAAGCGTGTGTGTGTGGGGGGGGGGTAAAAGTTTGAAAGGATATGCCGATCTTTTTTGTAATATTTTCTGACATGCTTAATGGTAACCAGTAGGAAATAAAAAATGATATACTTTGTGTATTTGATTTCCATTGCTGTTATAAAATATCAGAAGCTGGGTAATATATAAAGAAGGAGAAATTTATTTAGATCAATTTATTTAGATCATTTATTTGGTTTTAGAGGTTCAAGAACATCGTTCTGGCATCTGCTTGGCTCTGGTGAGGGTTTCCATGACTGTGTCACATCATGATGTGTAGCATCATACTTTTTACAAAAGTTGGCCTTTTTCCAATTCAGATAGTCTGCAGACTCCGTTTTGAGACACTTTGAAATGAAAGAATGGAAAGTGTCAGAGGGTGAGATTTTGATACATTTCCTTGATAAATGATCTTCTTCACCCTCTTTGGAAAATATCTCTTCACCCACAAATATTAACATTTCTTGAAGAAAGGAAAACATTTTATATTTATTTATTTTTTTGGTACCAAGGATCGAACTTGGGTCCTTGTGCTTGCGAGGCAGGCAGCAGAACCACTGAGCTAAATCCCCGGCCCAAGGAAAACATTTTAAACATTGTTCAGAGCCTTTATTCATCTGTTCATGACACCAAGTTTATACTGCTTTTTTTTTTCCTCCCAAAGTCTATACTCTTAACCCAGAATTTCTGTTTGTACTCCCAATTTATATCCACCTGCCTGCTGGACACTTCTGCTGGAATGTCTGAGAGACACCTGGCATTTCATGTTGCCGTACTAAAGTCTTCCCCCAAACCTACTCCACCTGCAGATTTCTCTGTTTTAGTGAATGGCAACACCATTCTTCTAGCTGCCCAGGGCAAAAATCTTGGAGTTGTCCTTGATTCTTTTTTTCATACCAGGGATTGCACTTGGGTCCTTGCGCTTGCGCAGCAGGCGACAAAACCACTGAGCTAAATCCCTGGTCCTTTGATTCTTTTTTTGTACCTCGTGTTCAATTGGCTAAAACATTCCTTTGCTTTCCTAGAATCTGATTGTTTCTGTCCACTCTTCACTACATCTTGGTCCAAGCTTTTAACCATCTGATTATTGAAGTTCTAATGTGTCTCTCTTTTTCCATTCTTATTTCTTTAAAGTATGTTTCTCACATAGCAGCAAGAGTGTTCTAGAATTCATAACCTACTCATCTTCTGCTCCAAGGCCTGCAGTGACTCCTCAAGTATTTCAAAATCATAGTCAAAGAATGGAAATTGACCTACAAGGTTCAAGATTTCTCTGACTTCTTACACCTCCCTCCTGCTTGTTCACTCTTGTTCAGGCCTGCTGTCCTCTTCATTGTTCCTTGAAGCCAGAGGGCCTTTTTACTAGCTGTACCCTCATTGTATTAGCTGCCTGGAATATCCTTTACTGGGATTTATGAATGTTACCTTCCTTACCACCTTCAAGATTTTGCTTGAACAAAGCCTTTTGCCTTCTATAAGGGAAATTCTTACTCTTTTATTAAAATTTAACCCCTTCCCTTCCCATCTTTCTCTATAGTGATCTCTCAATCCCCTTTTCCATGCTCTGATTTTCTGTAGCATCTCTCTTCTGCTAGCATACTGGATTACATAAATTCTCATTAATTGATGGGCTGGTTTTATATTTATTGTTTATTTTTGTTTCTCCCACTCTAGAATGTAAGTGCCACCAGGAAGTGATTTTTATCTATTTTGTTCACTGATTTGTCCCTAGTACCCATAAAGGCACCTGGAACATACTAGATGCTTTAAAAATATTTACCAAGTAAAGCAGATGAAATATTTATGAAGTAGTTATTAGATGTCAGGCATCATTCTAAATTTTAGGAGTATAGCTGTGAACTCCATTGTCATTGTCTTCTTGGATCTGGCATTCCTATTGGGAATTAACTATAAAACAACAGAACTATGGAGTGGGCAGTGTTTACTGTAGACTGTTGCATGATAGGTTGATAGAGTAGCCACAGAAGCCAGAGATAGAGAACACCTAGTATCAACATAAATAAAAAGCAGAGTGGCTTGCAGAAGGCTAGAGAAGGCAGAAGGCTTGCAGAAAGCTAAAGCCTCCAGTAAACAATGTATCACAGTGTACAGAAATACAGGAATTACAGGAAAAAGAAAGTGA
Organism: Heterocephalus glaber; assembly: GCF_000247695.1. Next base: position 24,971,333 of record NW_004624744.1, read on the forward strand.
GCACAAAGAAGAAATAATAAGCAGGAGAAAGAGAAAGAAAGTTTATATGAATAACATAACAAAACTCCAAACGCCAGTGGCTCAACCACAGAATACATAGTTTTTTGTTTTTCACGTAATCCACAGGAAAGAGCCATGTCTGGGATGGAAGCCCTGGATTCTACTAGGACTCAGCCTCCTCTCTCTATGTGCCACCATCTTCAACACATGCCTTCAGTCTTTCAAATCACCTTCCAAAAGGAGACAAAGGGAAAGGCAAAGAAATGTATCTTCTAGCTGAGGAATCTTCCAGAAAGTGACACAACAATTCTCATTGAGTAGAACATAATTGTATGACCAAGTTGGCTGCAAAGGAGTTTGTGAAAACTAGACTTTTCAACTGAGTTATTACCACTACAATTATCATAGGAATATATGGATAATTACAATTCATCAGAGGAAGATCCAAGATTAAAACAGTATAAATGAGTTAGACCAAGACCTTGACATAATCACACCTGAGAATGATTGATAGTTAAAATTGTACTGTTTGCATAATTTGGTATCAGTAGTTCTTTATATTTAATTAACTGTTTAATAAGTATGCTGATAATTCATCCTTGGTGTAGTTGTTTTTCAATTTCTTTTCTATTTCAAGCCTAAGTATGAGAGTGTCAGTGATATATTATGTGAAACAGCAATACTCATATTTGATCCCTGACTGGTGGGAAATACTGTAAGTATTTGTGGTGATTAACAGGGAGGCAGATGTGGTAGTTAATAAAATCGATGTCCCTGAAAGGAATGGATAGAATTCCAGAGTGAATTTGGAAGTCATCTGATTAATGATTCTGATAAGAAATATTGTCTTTATATCCTTTGAATAAAGGAAGTACAGGAAATTAAATTTTGCTCTATCTTTAAAAGTAAATTTTTAGAATCTTTGCAAAGAAGATTAGGAGTTATTTATTTTAACATTTACTTTAATACTAATATTTTAAACAAAAAGATAAATAAAGGTACAGTGAAAAGTAAATCTTTTCCCATCCTAGGTTGTCGGATCTCTAAACTTCCACACATCGAGTGCCTCTACCCAGACCAAACAATCTTACCAGCTTTTTTTTTTTTTTGGTTCTGGAATTTGAACTCGGATCCTTGTGCTTGTGCAGCAGGGGGCAAAACCACTGAGCTAAATCCCCGGCCCTTTTCCAGCTTTTTGTGTAGGGTTGTATAAAGATGTTGATCCATGTAAAAATAAACATTTACTTCTTATGGTTAACAATGGAAACTTTGACCCTCAGGCATTAAAAGGAAGAACAAGCTCAAATGAGACCAGGAACTTAGGCAAATGTTTTCACTAACTCCCAAATTCCTCTATGGCTTTTGAGAAGAAACTGTAGTAAAATATACATAATACATTTGCCATTCTAACTATTTTAAAGTGCTTAGTTCAGTGGATGTTTACATTGTACAACCAGCACTATTACCCATTTCCAGAAACTTTTTCATCATTCCAAACAGAAACTGCAGTTAATCAGTAACTCCATATTGCCCTCCCTTGAAGCCCTCCCAACCACCATTCTACTTTCTGTCCCTATAAATTTGATTATTTTAGGTCCTTCATATAAGTGGAATCATACAATATATATCATTTTGTGCCTGGTTTATTTAACTTAGCATAATATTCTCAATGTAGTAGCATGTGTCAGAAGTCCCTTCCTTTTTAAGGCTGAATAATAGTCCACTATGGACACATGGGTTGTTCCCACTTTTTGACTATTGTGAATAATAGTGTTGCTATTAACAATGATGTACAAGTATCTGTTTGAGTTCCAGCTTTAAATTCTTTGTTGTCCTTCCTGTTTTCTATGACTTACTATCATTTATTGTAGTTGATACATGAATGCCCAGATCCCTTAAATTTCCTATTATATTCTTATAGATAGATAATCTATCTATATTCTTCAGAGCAGGTCAATGGTTAAGTCTTTCCACTTACCCACTCACATATTTGTTCATCTAATAGTTATATAGTGAACACTTCTGAGTACTAGGCACCATGCTAGACTTGAGAAATAGTGTGCAGTGATGAACATGAGCTCTATACTCTTGTGGCATGGGTCTAATGAGGGATTGTTAAAGTTTTAAAAAATTTTATTTATACATATTTGCAGTATATAGTGATTGCATTCATCTTGGGGAGTTGGTGCATGTATGTAACACATCTTAATTCTCCATCTCTTGTCCCCTTCCCATTTGCAAAAGATCTATCTCTAGTGAGAGACATTTTTATTTGTCATTGCATCTAGTACAATATCATGTACATTGTAAATATTCAATAAATACTTGTTGACTTATTGGTTGACTTCTAGTATTCTGTAAGTGTTGTATCAATTATAGGGCATCAGTAAAGATATTTTGAACAAATGTAGCCTTTGTGAAATTATAAATCATGCCTTTTAAATTACTGTATTTGTTGCAAATAAGATGGTGCTTAGCACCTAGTATGGGCTCAATTGTTTTTAAATGAATGTTGATGATATAATTCATTCTAATGAAATCTGACAAAAGCCAGGCATTAATACCCATATATTGAGAATGGAAAAAAACTAAAACATTTAAGAAAAGCCAGAAAAGTAGTGGCCAACTTGAGAATAGAACCTGGTTCTCCTCATTTGTAATCTGATGCTTTGTGTCCTTGATCACACTAGTGTGTAAAATTAGAACTGATGTCCCACCCTTCTGCGAAAGATGTGAACTTTAATTAGGTGTAATCACACGTGGGATGGAGAAGGTTTAAGGCCATTAAATTTCCTAAAATGATAATGAATCAGCTTCTAAAATAAGCTTGTTAAAAGCTATTCTTAAATTAAAAAGATAGTAGCATAAGATGATGAATTGGTTTTTTGCTGTGAGGATTGAAGTGTTACTGTGCTGCCTGCGTGGGAAGGCCTCATCAGTCTGTTTTTGACTTCATATATCACTTCACTGCTCATTTAGCTCAACTCCATTCTTGGAGGTTGGAAATGATACCCAATTCTTTTTTTTTTTTTTTGGTACTTGGGATCAAACTTGGGACCTTGAGCTTGGGAGGCAGGTGCTGGAACCACTGAACTAAATCCCTGGCCCATTGATACCCAATTCTTGACTGTCAGTGAATTGCTTAGGCTTTCTATATATATATTTTTTTCTCCTTTTCTTTTTTTTTATTAAATTCTTTTATTGGTGCAATGTAGGTATACAACACAATTACATTTCTCATTGGGAATTGTACCTTTACATAATGCATCTTGGTTCTTATTTTTTCCCCATTC
>NW_004624744.1:24985341-24999254 GCF_000247695.1 Heterocephalus glaber
AAGATGAGATCCCAGTTGTTGATTCTTTGTGCTAGTTCCCATGCTACTGAGGATTTGTTCATAAAGTCCTTTCCTATGCCAATGTCTTTGAGAGTTCTACCTAATTTGTCTTCCAGCAAGTTTAGTTTTTCTGTTTTAATATTTAGATCTTTAATCCACTTTGATTTTAGTTTAGTGCATGGTGAGAGATATAGGTCTCATTTTAATCTTTGGCAAGTTGAAATCCAGTTTTTCCAACAGCATTTATTAAAGATGCTATCATTCCTTCAGTAAGGATGGTCGTCTCCTTTGTCAAAGATGAGGTAGCTGAGTATGTAGCTGAGTATGTCTGGAATTGTTTCTGTATTTTCTTATCAATTCCACTGATTGTAAGGTCTGTTTCTTTGTCAGTACCATGCTGTTTTTTTTTTTTTTTTTTTGGTACTTGGGATTGAACTCAGGTCTTTGTGCTAGCAAGGTAGGTGGTATAACCACTGAGCTAAATTCCCGGCCCCATCCATGCTGTTTTTTTTTTTTTTTTTTTAATCACAGTGGCTTTGTAGCACAGTTTCAAGTTGGGAAGTGTAATACCCCCTGCCATGACTCTGTTGCCTAGAAATGCTTTTGCTATTCTAGGTCTCTTCTGGTTCCAGATGAACTTTAGTATTGTTTTCTCTAGTTCTGTGAAATATGCTATTGGGATTTCAATCGGGATTGCATTGAATCTGTATGGCAGTTTTGGAAGTATGGCCATTTTCACTATATTGGTTTTTCCTACTCAGGAACAGGGGGTGTCTTTCCATTTCCTTATATCCTCTTAGATCTCTTTTTTCAGAGTCACAGCAATTATTTTTGATAAAGCACTTTTAAACAAGCCATTAAAGGATTATGATTTCTATTTAAAATATTGGGGCAGGTCTGGGTCTATTGTGGGTGGTCGTAACATAACCTCTGCTATGTTACAGGATCGGGAACATATATCTTCCAGGACTAAGGAGAGGGGTCGGATGGGGACTAAACACAACAACATGACTATTTAGCAATGAAACCAGCTGCCTTGTAATACAGAATAAATGCAGCAGCTACAGTAGAGGGAACCCTGCATTGGGGAAGAAAAGGAGGTCACATGCCATTAGGTATCCCTTCCAAATCACAGTATCTTTTATTTTAAAAATGAAGTGCTGCTGGTATGATTTTATTTATCCATTGGTTAACTGAAAAGTGTCTCACCACACTTCTCAATACTCCTTACCTTGACCCTCTCATGGCTCCTCAGAGGCTTTCCCACCCTTTCCCCAAACATTTGCCACAGTAGCCACAGGTGGACCAAGATCCCAAATACAGTAGTCTGTGAAAGACTGATAGCCCCGCTCCAACAGTCAAACCCTCTGATCTTTGTGCAGTCCAATATATCCTGGATAGGGGAACATCCTCTCTCTGGTAAGTTTCACAAGGGCAAAGATTACCCTTGCTATTGCTTCCTGCTGCATTCCTAGAACTAGTTCCAGAGCCTGAGTATATAGTTAAATAAATGACTGGAGACTGATGAATCAATGAATGAGTGAAGGAGTAATAAGCATAGTTGCCTAAGACTTGGGAAAAGAAAGTGTTATTTCCAGGATAATTATCCTATTCAAGAAGCTTCTTGAATCTCAAAAACAAACAAACAAACAACCATTTCTCATTTGGCTAATGTTAAGAACTGGGAGAAAATAAGCAAGATATTATACCTAGGCACTCCTTACCCCAGTTCCCTCCGTTGTGTGAACTGGTCTCCAGGCATTAACCTTGTGATTTAGCATCTAGCACAGTCCCTTGGACATAGAATCTACTCTACAAATGTCTGTGATGGTCATGAAGAACCGAAATTCTTTGCAGTAAAGCAGTTTCATGTATTCAGTAGTTTCCTGCACAGACCTTGAAAACATGATATAATAAAGCCCTAAGATTTATTGAGATTGCAAATCCTGAAGACTTATTCTATGCTCTTGTGGAGTATAAAATCTCCACCAAGGGGTACTGCCACTGTGGCTTTTGTATTTTTTACCAAGTAGTTTGGATCTTTAAACAGAACCTTTCTCAGGATCCTTTTGAAAATTTTTAGATGTCCATTCAAATGGTCTTTTTGTGACCTACCTTTTTCTAAGATTATTGTAGGGCAAATTAGTACATGCACATATGTGTAATTTTTAAAAACCAGAAAGAAAAAAAGAAACTCTAATCTTGCTTCTGAGGTCATCAACCCACTGAAAAATTTAAGATCATCAATGACCTCCAGTCACTTAATAAGGTGTTGAATTCTCCACTCAAGAAAATGCTTTTCCCTTTAACTTCTGTACCACTACTTCCTGGTTTTCCTTTTATTGTGTAGCTTCTCTCTTCTCAGTTCCTTTGCAGTGCATATTTCTGTACTCAGTGTTTAAATAATGGGGTCCGGAGAATTTAATTTTTCTTTCCCAATTCTATACTTGATTCATACCCAGGACTTCAGTTGGATTCCACACACCAGTGAATTTTTAATTATTTCACTCCAGCTCAGATCTTTTGTCTAAACTCCAGACCCATTTATTGCTGTGATATCTCCATTTGGTATTATGGAAGCATCTCTGACTTAATCTGTCCAGAATTGAACTGTAAGCTTTCTCCTTAACTGACTGTCTTCCAGTGTTTTCTATATGGGTCATCACCTTTGATAATTCCTTTTTCCTATGCTCCATCACCAAGTCCTATTGTTTTTACCACCCGCTATGGTTTGAATGATGGTTCTTCCTCCAAAACTCATGCTGAACTTAATCTTCACAGCAGCAGCATTAAGAGGTGTGGCTCTAGGAAGTGACTGAATCATGAAGTCTCTGTCCTCATGAATAGATTAGATGCTCTTGTGAAAGTTTTACAGAGGGAGTTAGCCCCTCTCTTGTTCTTTTACTCCTTCAGCCATGTGAGGACACCACAACAACCCTGTCTTCTGGAGGATACAAGATACTGTTGTGGAAGTGGAGACCAGGCCATTACCAGACACCGAGTATACTGCTGCCTTGATCTTCAATTCTCAGCCTCTAGAACTGTGAGAAATTAATTTATGTTCTTTATAAATTAGCCAGCCTCAGGTTTCATCCTCTTATCCTGCAATGAGGTAACAGACTAAGGGATATGAAACGGTCTGCTGAAGGTCAAAGCAGTCTCTTATCTTCCAGGTAAGTATTTTTTTTTTATCACTCCACACATCCTGCATTACTTTGGTTCATATTATCCTATTCTGATGTAGCCAAGAGTGTCCTTTAGAAAAGAAGAAAACAAATAGTGAGTGACTTATTATTCAACTCCAATAAAACCATTGATTTAAATTAATTAAGTTCTTTTTAAAAATTCAGGATATATTCACAGTTGGGTAAAGCTAATTATAGTGCCTTTTTCTGCAGATGAAAAGTCTTTAGAACATCTTTGGTACATGAAGTCACACTTGAAAAATGCCTGTGTATTATCCTTGGTTAATGATAGGATAATAATGTGAAATAAAGATTAAAGGTCAGTTGTCAAATGTAACTTTTAGCCAAAAAGTCTACCTGGCATTGTTTTCTGAAATCTTTTGTGCCTTGATATGGCTGATGGACAGAGTTAAGTACAGCTGCAAATTATGAAAGTCCCCTGTTGGACAGTGGCTTCCTTGGATAGTAGCCCGAATGTGTTCAAATCCTGAGCTGTAGGTTATTCCTTTGTTAAATTGCTTCAAAGTGTACCTTGTCATTCTATTGTTGATGGTAGGTCAAAATGACAGTGTTCATTGTGAACAGTTTGGGGGCTATTATGGGAAAGAGCTTATTTCATGAATTAATTTCCTTCACTGCCACGGAGGCCCAAGTTGTACTTTCACTTGGTTGGGAAGATATGGATAGTCTCTAAGAATGATCTAGTGGTTACAGATGATAAAGTGATCATTGTCAGAAGTCTAATGGATCTCATGTTGTGAAGAGCTGTGATATATTCACTGTGTCTGTGATTAGGCATTGAAGAGGAAAGCATTTTTAGTCTCTTTGTCCTCCAGGACTTTTAAAAGTTCTAGAATTTTAGAAACAAGCATTAGGTCATTTGGATGACCCATCCAAAGTATTTTCAAGTTTACCAAAGATTACCATGGCAACTAAATTACAGCATCACTAAAGCAAGTGCATTTAATGGTTTTTTTTGGCTTATGTGCAAGTTACTGTTTATTAAGAGAATATGTCAGGGGTTAAGATTATCATGCTTTTTGTAAAGGAAGGGAATGAATGTTCTCTAGAAGGGGTGTATATGCTTAACAATGTAAAGGAAGTGTGTCAAAAGCCTGCACGTGCATCTTCACATAAGTGCCTGGTGACACTGACAGAATGAAACTGTTCAAAAGGACACCATTGTTCTTTGTGCAAGACAGTCAGAAAAGTAGTTTTACTGAGTACAGTTTTGGGATGATTTGCTGGTAGCTTCTTTATTGTATATATTTTTGTGTCTACCTTTTGATCGGTTTCCCACTACCTCAGTGGCTATTATGTATAGTAGCTGCCCTCTTCCTATTGGTGCCTTGCCCCTTCCCCTGTGTGACGTCACGCCAAGATGGTTGCTCCCACCAAAGAAGAAACCTTTCTTCCCAGCATGCCCCTGTTCCCGCCTAGAGAGTAACCTAATACTCGCTCACCTCCTACCAACTAGTGACATCACTGGCTCCTCCATTCCCTAGTCACTACCCCACTCAACCCCACCTCAGCTCCTACAAACCCCACCCCAGTCTCTATAAAAGACACTCCCTGCCCCAGCCATATTGCCTTTGTCTCTCCTTTGTTCAGAGAAAGTGCAGCAGATCTGTTCCCCTAATAAAGGCTTGTTGTGGCCTGGTCTGGTCTTGGTTTTTGGCCTTTTTACCTGACACCTATGTTCTGTGTATTAAATTTCATGCCCTAAATGGATGATTTTTTTCTTCGTTATCTGAAAGTGGAAGCAAGTATCAATGTTAAGCCTTGGTAAATATTTTTGGAGGATGTTTATGTAATTGGTACCCTGAAATTTCCCTTGAAGTTTTTTTTTAAATGAGAAATTTTTCTTTGCTTATTTGTCATTTATTTGTGTATTCTTAGAAAACCTATTTCCTTGTAATATATTGAAAGCATTTATTGTTTCACAGTAGTGGGAAGTTCCATAACTTGATCTCTAATAGCAACATTACATGAAATTTAAGTTTTCTTTTCTTTTCTAAGTTAAAGAGATTATAGCATGTGCAGGTGTATTATATCATCTCAACCTGGATCCATTTAGTTCTATATCCAGGTAATTTTATCCTTTGATATGATGAGAAGTTACTATACCACTGTATTCTTAGAAGGATAGATTTTTGTGGTTGGAAGAGACTTTCACAGTAATCAGGTTTGATCCTTCCACATCCACCCATCTTCACTTCTAGTATTTTCACTGACAATGCCATTACTATCCCCAGAGGCAGCTCATTTTGATTGAATAGTAATAGGGTTAAAAAATTCTTTCTTTGAAGGTTAGGGATGTAGCTTGGTGGTAGAGCTCATGTTAAAAAATATGAGAGGTCCTGGGTTAAATCCCCAGCACTGAAAAAAAAGTTTTATTGAACTAAAAGCTGCTACCATCAAACTTCTACTTACAGATTTTTATTTTATTCTCTGGGTCAATGAAAGTACATTATGCCAACAACAGCAAAAATTATAGATTTCCAATTGACTATTTAAGTGCCACTGGGCCAGAAATTAAAGTTAAAGGGAATTGGGCTTTGTTTGGACTGCACATTAAAGAAGATGATGGTCTTGTTTTGGGTACAGCCTACCAGTTTTCCCCCAAGTGAGTTTCATGTTTGTCTAGATCAGTTTGTAAGAGCAAACAACAATCAGCCAGGGAACATAGAAAGGTTTGGAACTTGGAGATACAGAATTTTGGTGTTTAGTCTTTTGCAACATTGAAGTAACTGCTAAATTGATTAATACATTTACAAAGAGACTTCATAGTGTAAGATCATTGGAGGATTTTAAGGTCATTATAGAACTTCCCACTGCTGTGAAACTTAGCACTTCCTGTGGCAGCAACTTGGATTTTGAACTCCCCATTGAACAGTTCTTACTAGGTTTAGTTGAAAAAAAGTCTGTCTCCCTGTAATTTTGACTTGTTAGTACTACTTCTTTTATCTATGTAACAACCTTTAAATATTTGAACACAGTAACTCCAAGTTCTTTCCACAATAACTCTTCTCACAACTAACCCTTCTTGTTGTTAATAATCTTATATGAAGTGAGTCCACAAAAAGTTCATTGCCTTTTGTTCTTCATTGTAGTTGCTTAAAATATTTTTTCTTTGGGAATCTTATCTTTGCTAAGCATTGTATTTGACACTTTGCCTTCAGTAAATTACCAGGTATTTTAAATTTAATTTTATAACAATCTCATGAGATATGTGAGATTAATAAATTGTCTTTATTTGGTAGATAAGCTAAAGCCCAGAGTGGTGGACAATGTGCCTGAGTTGTTGGAACTGATATTCCAATTTCTTTCTTTTGGATTCTAAATTCCATGATTTTAATTACCACAATATTATTGTTTGAAGTTATCTAGGAGTCTATTAGAGGGCCTTATCTGGAAGCAAATACATGACTTTATGTATGATCCCATCTGCATGCAGCAAAAGCAGAACTCCTCTCATGTTGGAGATTTTACTATTGATATTGTATTTGAGTTCTTCTTAGTTCTTTGGCAGGTACAAGGCAGGCACAGTGCCACTGAGCTAAATCCTAGGCCCTCTTTGGCAGTTATAATACTGTTGCTAAACAAACTTCATTCTTTTTTTTTGTTTTTTGTTTTTGGTACCGGGGATCCAACTCAGGACCTTATGCTTGCAAGGCAGGCGGTGGCACCACTGAGCTAAATCCCTGGCCTCCCTTTGTTCTTCATAAACATATTGTATCAGTATATGTCTTTCCAGTTATACTCTTATGATTTACTTTTTGGATGAAGGTATAGAGATTTCCAGTTATATTTATAACTTTTATCTTATTATTGGTGGCTATTCATTTAAAATCTAAATTGAGACACCAACATCATTAGCTTTTTTCCTGTCTTCCCATCACAACCTGGTGTTCTCTGAAGTTTTGGTGGTTAGTTCTTGATTATATTTTCATTTTGATAGTAACTTAAAAAATGACAAAAATGTTTTCTGGCTTGTCTGTATCACTATCTTATTATCAAATACAGATGCAAAATTTTAGAGCCTACTTTTGGGATAATACTTTGTTATCAGCTGATAAGAATCAAATAGAGGAAAACAATGCACAAATCATGTATTTAACTTCAGCAAAAAGTTCATATGCCATCACAGAACAATGGACAAATACAGTTCCCCGCTGTAGGAATGTATTGGATAGGTTGAGTTATCATACAGGTGGTAGGTTGATGGGTTTGCAGTACCATATTTACCTTGGATGTTTTTAGTAAAATATCATGTGTCATGTTATATCAATTTAATCTACCTTTTATTTGGTCTTGTGATAATAAAAGTAAACCCTATGACTAATATTAACTATCTATGCAATACTTTATATGAATTATTTAATTTAATCCTGAAGTGACTTACATAAGGGGGAGTATTAATATCTCTGTTTTATAGATGAGGAAACCAAAGCCTAAAGAGTTTAAATAACTTCAGAAAGACATAATAAATGATGGAACTAGGGCTTGAGCTCACGGTGATCCTCCTGCTTCAGCCTCCTGAGTGCTGGGATTACAGGCATGTACCACCATGCCCAGCCAAATATTCTGATTTTAGTGCAAAATTTCTTAGCTATCCTGTTTTACTTATTTTGCAAATTTATTGTAAAAAATAAATACCTAGAAATGAAGACACATATAGTCTGTTTTATATTTGTTTATATTTAAGTAATGTCTGATAAAAATTTGTTAGCTTTAAGCATTAAAATACTTTTATTTTTTCAAAAGAGGTTATTACATATATTTGATAAACTTTGTCAAGGTATATTTTATCAAAATCTCTGATAAGCAGAGACCAATGTGTAACTTTGGTGAGGGATAGAAATTGCTGTCATGTACTGGGGGAAACTGACATGGCTGTGCCTGCAGTTTATTCACTGTACTATAAGCTGCTTGAGGCCAGCACAGTGACATCAGCACACATAGGCATGTTTATGATAGTGGCCCCATGAGATTATGATAGAGTTGAAAATCTCCTATTGCCTACTGATGTTGTAGCCATCATAGTATTCTAGCACAATGCATTCCCTGTGTTTGTGGTGATGCTGGTGTAAGCACACCTACTGTGCTGCTAGCTAGGTAAAGCATTTATAGTTATGCATAGTATCTAATAATTGATAATAGTAAAAAATAACTATTAGTGGTTTATGTACATTACTGTGCTATATGTCCATCATAATTTTAGACTATATCCCTTCTACTTATAAAAAAGTTTACTACTAAAGTATTACTGTATTATGCTGGCAAAAGCCTCATAGATCTTGTTTACCATATCTCTTGATTACATCAAGAGGCCAGGTCAAGTGAATGATCTGTACCATTTAAGTTTGTATAAGTGCATTCTGTGTTGTTCACATACAAATGAAATTGCCTAAAGATGCATTTCTCAAGTAGTATCCCTGTTACTAAGCAGTGCATGACAATACGTCATTCTCCATAAGAAAAATGCTTAGCAACAATTTTTTCCAAGATCTTCAATTTATCAGACAATATATTAGTTCCACCCCACCCCCCATTCAAGGATTCTCTTCCACAGTCCTCTTGCTTCATAGTAGAGGAAGGAATCTGGAGATCAGCCCATCTGTCCAGGTTTTTAAGGTATCTTTCTGTTTTCCGGTGCTCTCCCTCAACCCCTAACCCTTACTTTTAAGTGCTGAACTTCTCAGTGACTGTGCAAGGCACAGAACTCTTATCTAGCTTGAATTCTCTTTTTGCAGATGAGGGGTTGGAACATGATCCACTCTTTTTTTTTTTCTTTCAAATCATTTTTCTTTTCTTTTCTGGATGAGAATACATCTACATATGATTCTATAGAAATGACATGCTTGACTGACAACCATGTTTTGTTGTTTAGTACTCGGTCCTATGCCCCAAAATACAGAAAGGAGTCAAAAGTGGGGAGGGCGGGGAAGAATACTTCTGTATCCCTTCACAGTGCAGTACTTCCTGTAAATTACACTATATCAAAATCACAAAGTATAATCCTTTTATTTTATTCTTTTCCAAAATTTTTAAATATACTAATTTCTTTACATTTCCATCTAAATTTTGATGTCAGATTCCCTGTGCCCATATACTGCTAGAGTTTTTGATTGGAATTGTATTAAATCTATAAATCAAATTGGGGAGGACTGACAGTTTTTATATGAACATAGTATATTTCTACATTTAGGTCTGTTTTGATTTCCTTCAGTACTATTTAGATTTCAGCATACAGATCAAGTGTACATGTATGATATATTTATACCTAAGTGCTCCTTTGGAACTACTATAAATAGTACTTATTATTCCATGTTCCTATTGTACATTGCTAGACAGTGGTTTTTCAGTATCCACAAGAGACTGGTTCCAGGAAATTCCACAAATACCAAAATCCACAGATACTCAAGTTCCTTTGAAAATGGCATAGTATTTGTATACAACCTATACACATCCTCTTGTATATTTTAACTCATCTCCATATTAGTTATAATACCTAAGACAATATAAATGCTATATAAATAATTGTTATATTATATTCCCCAGGGAATATGACAACAAAGGGCTTAGTTCAGACATATGCTTAGTTCAGCCACAATTTTTTTCACATACTTTTAATCCATGGTTAGTTGAATCTGCAGACAATGAACCTGAAGAAATGGAGGGCCAAATGTACAGAGAATTAAGACTGGGATGGGGATGGGGGTGTGTGTATGTATCTTATATCCTGTGACCTTGCTAAACTCTAGGTTTTTGAAGATTCTTTGGGACAATCATGTTGTCTGTCAATGGAAATAGTTTTATTTCTTCTTTCCCAATCTCCTCCTCTTTTATTTCCTTTTGTTGCCATATTAATGCTGACCAGGATTTTCTAGTAAAATACTGAACTGGAGAGAGGTTAAAAGTAGACATTCTTGCTTTGTTCTTGTTCATGGAAGAAAACTTTCATTCCTTCACCATTAAGTATGATGTTAGCTGTAGTTTGTTTTGATTATGATTTTCATTTTATGAACAGTGGAATTTAATTTGCTTTTGATGATTTCTGCAATATGTTCATGGCGTAAATTGGTCCATAGTTTTCTTTTCCTTTGTCCCTCCTTTATTGTTTACTGTTTGTCTGGTTTACATAACCAGGTTAATTCTGGCTTCATAAAGAAAGGTGGAAAGTGTTTCATCATCTTCTAAGTTTCAAATATCTCTATAAATCCAAAGATGAATTATTTAACAGAAAACACAGGGCTGGGGATTTAGCTCAGTGGTGCTGCTGCCTGCCTCACAAGCACAAGGTCCTGATTCACTGAACAGACTGCTTCCCAGTGTCGTTGGTCTGGTTTTTTCACTATTAACAGATGGGGAAAACATCGCACTGAAGTCCAGTAGGTCGCTCAGCTCCTTGTCCATCCCTGTCTTGGCCATGCGCTGTTCTTGGGGATTCATCTTTGGCCACTTTTTGCAGGTCCAGCCTTGGGCGAAAGTTCCTTCCGGCCATGTGTGGGTGGGCTTGGGGGCCACCTTCCTCCGGGAGCGCTGCGGTCCCCACACAGAACTTGTGGGTCTCCTCAGGTGGACATTTTTTTCACTGCGGTCCACTCCTTTAAGAGAGTTAACTTCTACCCAGTTCCATCTTCTAAAACATATGTTGAAATTTCTCCAATGCTATTGTCATCCTTCCAGTTAGATACTACTTTAGTTATTTAAAAAAAATTATGTTACCCATGTTCTGTACCTTGTTGAATTATTGCTAGTGTGAATATTTGATGCTGAGACATGGAGCATTGACTTGTTTCTCACCAAAGAACCTCTGTGGGTCTGGATTCATTCTCTTCCAATAGTGAACAGAACCAGCTATGGGCTCCTTGTTATCGAGGAGACAGAAACCCCAAATGACTTGTATGAACTTTCCTGGTGACCTATCAAGAAGATACTAGCATTTTCTAGTAATTATTTTCCTACTTGCATTATTAGTAAAAATATTAGAAATATAGACTCAAAGAAATACACATATATTAAAGGATTAGTACTTTGGAGGGTTTCACCAATACACTCTATCTTAAACACAGATTTTTGTTCATTGACATCCATTAGATTTTGAGAGGCCATGTTGGGGCTTTACCTAGGTCATAAGAGCTTGTGATATTAGGAAAACTATGGAAACTTCTAGGCTCTGCTTATCCTTTTAGCTTTTGTTTCTAAGATGCCCCATTAATATATTAAAGGAAGGCAAAGTGAGATGAATTACCTATTGTTTCCTTTTCATGCTAGCATTTTTCTACAAAAGGTTTAAAATTATTCAAATAAAAACACTTGAGTTGAATATCAGTCTTTTAGAGTGAGAGGAAACCTTATAATTTATCAGCATGCCTACATTTAGTCCACACTAAGAAGTAGGTATTATACAATGAACAGAAGGGGAGAAAACACTATAGATTGGGGGTTGAATTAAAACTTAATTGTAGGGTGCCGCAGCTCCCAGTGCAGAGGAGGCTTCTGAGTTGGCATGCCACAGCTCCAAATGCAGAGGAGGCTTCCTGGTCAATGTGCCACAGCTCCTAGCACAGAAGAGGCTTCCAGATCAATGTTCCACAGCTCCCAGTGCAGAGTAGGAGACTTCCAGGCCAACCTACCACTGCTCCAAGAACAGAGGAGGTGAGCATGTGGGCACCAGCAACAACCCGCCCCCCCGCCCCCCCGTCGAAATTAGAAGACATGTAACCAAGCCTCAGAATCAGACTTCCAGATCACCTACAGTAACTTCAAAGGGAAATGGGATGGAACACTCTGATACTCAACTACCTGGACTTCCTGAACTATCAATGAAAGAGGATCTGGAAAAAATGAAATCAGAAATAATTTCTCACATAACAGCAGAGATTGTGCCCAATGTGGAAGATATGATTAATAAATCTAGAGGACAAAGATAAAAAATGGATCTGAGGAACATGATGGAATCCCCACATAGGAAACAAATGGAATCCATAAAACAGATGCAAACAGATTTCCAGGAGATTAAAAACTCCATTGAAAGTCTAAGCAGCAGAATGAGCCAATCTGAGGACAGAATTTCAGATATAGAAGATAAGATTGCAGTTAGTGACAAGGAAAAGAAATATTTTGTTAAAATTGTAAGGGACCATGAGAAATCAATCTAGCAGCTGCTAGACAATGCAAAGAAGAAAAACATAAGACTGATTGGAGTCAAAGAAGAAACAGGAGAGAGTTCAAATGACATAAAAAAACTGTTCACAGAAGTGATGGCAGAAAATTTCCCAAGCAGGGGAAAAGAAGTTGACATACAGATAAGTGAGCCATATAGGACTCCAAATAGCCTTGATAAAAAAAATCTACACATAGGCATATAATTTCTAAGATTCCAGAAACCCAACAGAAGAACAAAGTTCTACAAGCAGTTAGAGAAAAGAAACAAATCACATACAAAGGAAAGCCCATCAGAATCACAGCAGACTTCTCAACACAAACCCTCAAGGCAAGAAGAAGTTGGAGTGATATATCCCGGAGCCCTGAAGGAAAATAGCCTCCAACCCAGATTGATGTACCTTGCAAAACTATCTTTCAAAATTGATGGAGAAATAAGACACTTTCATGCACCTTAGGAACTTCGTGAATACCAAACCAGCACTCCAAAAAATTTTAGGCAAAATCCTAGGAAAAGACAACGAGAATCACAACCCCAGGAAGCCCAGCAGAATGAATCCACCAGGCACGATAAGAAATTAAAAGCAAAGGGGTAGAATCCAACAAAAAGAAAAAGTCATGACAATGATAACTCAATACATATCAGTTATAACCATCAATGTTAATGGTATCAACTCACCAATCAAAGAAATAGAGTGGCAGAATGGGTCAAGAAGCAAGATCTAACAATATGCTGCATACAAGAAACACACTTAATTAAAAATGGAACTCATAGAGTGAAAGTTAAAGGCTGGAAAACAATACTCCATGGGACAAGAATCCCCCCAAAAGCAGGAGTAGTTGTCCTCTTTGAAGACCAAGTGGATTTCATACCCACACTTATTAAGAGAGACAAAGGACACTACATCCTTGTAAAGGGAACAATCCAAGAGGAAGAGATGACAATCATAAATATCTATGCAACAAACACTACTGCACCCAACTACATAAAACAAATACAAACAAACAAGAAAAATCATATAAGCACTAATACAATAGTAGTGGGGGACCTCAATACTCCATTGTCACAAATAGATAGATCAACTAGACAAAATGAAGCAACAAAATACTAGAACTCAATCAAACTCTTGAACAAATGAAGTTAACAGATGTTTAGAGAGTGTTCCATGCCACAAAATCAGAATACACATTCTTTTAAGCTGCACATGGGTCGGTCTCCAAAATAGACCACATACTTGCTCATAGAAATTGTTTAAATAAGTGCAAAAGAATTGCAGTTATCCCTTGTATATTATTGGACCATAGTATGATGAAATTGGAGATCTATAGCAAAAGAAACCTCAAAAATTTCATAAACACATGGAAATTGAACAACACATTTCTGAATAATCAATGAGTCACTGAGGAAATTAAAGAAGAAATCAGACAGTTCCTTCAATTAAATGACAATGACAATACAACATATCGGAACCTATGTGACACAATGAAAGCAGTCTTAAGAGGGAAATTCATAGCAGTGAATACTCATATTACAAAAACAGAGCGAGCCCAATTAAA
>NW_004624744.1:25003017-25014244 GCF_000247695.1 Heterocephalus glaber
TAGCACTCTGAAAAGAGAGATTGAAAATGATATCAGAAAATATAAAGACATTCCTTGCTCCTGGGTAGGAAGGATCACCATAGTGAAAATGGCCATACTTCCAAAACTGCTATATAGATTCAATGCAATCCCAGTTGAAATCCCACCAGCATAATTCAGGGACCTTAAGAAAACAATCCAAAAATTCATTTGGAACAAGAAGAGACTCAGAATAGCAAAAGCAATTCTAGGTAACAGAGACATGGCAGAGGGTATTACAACCCCGAACTTGAAACTATACTACAAAGCTACTGTGATAAAACAGCATGGTACTGGCAAAGAAACAGACCTGAGCACCAGTAGAACAGATTAGAAGATGCAGAAAGAACTCCAGACACACTCAGCTGCCTCATCTTTGACAAAGGAGCCAAACACCCTCACTGGAGGAAAGATAGCCTCTTAGTAAATGGTGCTGGAAAAATTGGATTTCAACTTGCCAAAGATTAAGACTAGACCTATGTCTCTCACCATGCACTAAACTAAAATCAAAATGGATTAAAAATCTAAATATTAAAATAGAAACGCAGAGTTTAGGTGGAACTCTTGAAGACATTGATGTAGGAAAAGATTTTATGAACAAAACCTCAGTTCCCCATGAACAAGCACAAACAATCAACAAATGGGATCTCTTCTTACTAAAAAACTTCTGCACAGCAAGAGAAACTACCAGCAATGTGAAGAGACAACCCACAATGTGGAAAAAAATTTTCACCATCTGTCCCTCAGACAAAGGTCAACTCTCTTGAGTCAATAAAGAACTTAAAAAAAATCAGACCTCTCAAATTTAAAGACCCAATCCAAAAAGGCCCAATCCAAATGTGGGCATCTGAATTGAACAGACATTTGTCAGACAAAGAAGTAGAAATGGCAAATAAACATATGAAAAAAATGTTCAACATCACTGGTCATTCGAGAGATGCAAATGAAAACAACACTAAGATTCCACCTCAACCCAGAAGGAATGGCTGCTGTCAAGAAGACAACCAATAAGAAATGCTGTTGGGGCTGTGGGGAAAGAAGAACACTGCTCCACTGCTGGTGGAAGTGTAGACTGGTGCAACCACTGTGAAAATCAGTATGGAGATACCTCAAAGAATTAGGACTGGAAGTCCTATTTGACCCTGCTATTGCCCTGCCGGTTATCTTCCCTAAAGAATTAAAAGAATCATACCACAGTGATATATGTGTACCCATGTTCATAGTAGCACAGTTTGTAATGGGGAAAGATTGGAAACAGCCCAGTTGCTCATCAACTAGAGAATGGATAAAGCAAATGTGTTTTTTTTTTTTTATGAAATGGAGTGCCACTCAGCCATAAAAAATGAGAAATTAGAGACATTTATTGCTAAATGGATGCACATTGAGGCAGTACTCTTGAGTAAAGTAAATGGGACATACATGTGAATACTTAATATTTTCTCTAGTGTGAAAAACTGAAAGTGTAAATAAGGATTAAAAGGTCTAATAGATAATGTGAAATAGGAAGAAAAGGGGCAAAGGGGAAGGGGAAGTGGGAGGGGTAGGGGAATGGAAAGAAGTAAATGGGAGTAACATGAGAAAATGAAAAAAAAGGAAATAAAGTCTTTGTAAACAGGGAAGGATGGAGGGGTTGAAGGAGGGCAGGGGAAGGGGGAAAAATAAGAACCAAGAGAGTATAAAATTTAATGATATTCATCATTGGCATTTTGCACCTAAAATGTACCAATGAAAGGATATACAGTTTAAAAAAAAGACTTAATTGTAGCTCAGTGGTTCCACTGCCTGTCTCAAAAGCGCAAGGTCCCAAGTTCGATCCCCAGTACAAAACAAAAAGTCTTAATTGTGGAATTAAGAATAATAAGTAAGTGTATCTCAGGATTCTACAAGTGCAGAAAACTATATTTTGGAGGCTCATTTTGTCAGAGCAGTGACGATCTCAGAGGTTTTTTATTTTTCTTTCCCCAGATTTTTAGCTAAAGCGTGGCACAATGTGGCTTATGCTTAGCAGTGCTAACAAATGTTTAGTATAAGCAGATGCAGAAATGATTCGCTAAGGCTTTAGACTTACGTATGGATTTCTTTTGTCTGTCCTTCTATCTAGGAAACCAGTAGCAAGTTCAGAGGGAGGGCTATGGATTCAGATGATTTGGTTCCAATCCTGATGTCATGGGCTGAGGTCTTTTGGCATGCAAAGAATCTATCAAGCCTAGTGTACAGGGAACAAAAGAAGCAGGCTGGGCAGGGGGAGGAATAGAACTGCAGGATAAGTCCAGCAAAACCTTGGCCCACTCCATGCAGAACCCTAGAGCACATATATAACACATGATAGCCGTCTCTCAGAGAGCTCCACTCCCCCTGCTACAGTAGTTCATTTAGTAGAGAAAGGTTGTAGCATTTTCAGACTTCATAAGATATATTTCACACTCTGAGGAGAAGGTCATTACAGCCCTTTTTAAAAAGAAAGAAATCATAATTGGGATACTTCATGTACTCCCCTTGTCACTTGATATAATGTGATCTATACTGCTAGCAGGATGTGCTAATGACCTCTGAGTAATAGAATAATAACAACTTCTAATAAGCCGAAATCATAGAGAGCTATTTCAAAGTGATTTGTAAATTACATAATTCCATTCTTAATGCTTGTGCATTCCCCTCATGAAATAAGTTTAAAGATTGATAATTAGGGGACTTGGTCTTTAACCCTGTAGTGATTCATAAATGCTCATCTCTACTCTTTTATGAGTATCAGTGGAAGTTTAGGGTCCATCGGAGTTTTTCAGTTTCTATAGCTTTGAAAATTTCAAGTTTTCTTTGAAAACCATCGAACATATCAAAATAAAGCCCTTTAAATTCCATTCATGACTGAATTTGAAAGGACTATGCTTTCATCTGAGAAGTGACAAATTACCAATGCTGCTGCTGCTGCTATTGAATTATCAACAAGGGAGAAATATTGAAGAAAATGGGTGGGGATGGAAAAAGGAGAACCTGCTGGAAATGAGACAAATTCTTCCTATTTGTTCATTGAAAATATATAATTTGGTACCCACTGTACCTGAGTGCCAGGTGCTGAGATAAATAGACATGAATCCTTCATTTGAAGAACTTATGGTCAGTTAAGGGTCACAATGGGTCATGAGGATGGAGTGTAGTGGGACACGAGTGTATATCAGCACAATACTATAAATAACATGACAAAGATAGAGGGTGATGTTGAGGTGAGAGCTTCGCTTTGGGAAAGGCAAAGAAGGAAGTAATATAAGATACTGCTGATGAAGACTAGGAACTACTTTCCCATCAGTTCACTGAGGAAGCCAGACAGGAATGCTCCACGAGACTGAGAGGTTCAAGCCCAGCTGGTTAGGTTAATGGGAATATCCTTGGGAGACAGTGGATATTCTGGAAGATGAAAGATTTGCCTTCAGACACGCTAGCTTTTATTCCATTGGAACTTCCAGGTAGAAATACCTATCAGGCAGGAATGCAGGACTGTGAGAGAATTCATGAAGCAGAAGAGAAAATGCCAGACATGCATGGTGGCCTACACCTTAATCCTAGCACCTGGGGGCTGAGGCAGGAGGATCACCATTAGTTTGAGGCCAGAGCTACATAGCAAGTTCAAGGCCAACCTGGGGTACATAGTGAGACCCTGTATCAAAGGAAAAGAAGAGAAAATAAAATTAAGGTTGTGCCAATAGGTTGAAAATCATGTGTGTATTTATTAAATTAAACATTTTAAGATCAAATGGGTAATATGAATCTCAAATTAAAGTACAATATTCATAATTCTATTACTTATTAAATTGCGTCTTATTCTGCTGAAAAGGCTGAAATGAAACAACTTCATGCTTAAAGCTTCACTTACAATGTGTCTATATGTAGTTTGCTTAATTTTCTCTGAGTGGCTAACTTCAAAAATACAAGATTAACTAATCTTAAAATTTTAAAATACTGCTTGTTAAAATTCCACTAAAGGACAGTGGCATCCCACCTGCCTCTCATGCGCAAGGTCCTGAGTTCAATCCCCGGTACCAAAAACCAAAACAACAAAAATTCCACTAAAGAAGAACTACGTACAGTAAAGAGTGAAAGACTATTCTTCCCCAGCCCCAGCCCCATCCCACTCCCCAGAATTACTGCTACCAATTTGATGTATATCATTTTGATCTTTTAGTTGCAAGTATAATTATGCACAGTATCTGCATAGTTTTTATAAATGTGATTATGCTGTATATATTGCATCGCCTCCTACTTTTTTGCACAGTAGTGGCTTCAGACTTTTTCCAGTTGAAACATATAGATCATATTGTTTTTACTCATGGACTAATATGCATCATTGTATAGATGAGTCATAATTCATTTAACTATTCCTTTAATGATACATGTTTATTTATTCTTTTCTGAATTTCAAATTACAAAATGTGTCTGCAAACATCCTTGCATATATATTTGTATGCATGTTATAGTAAGTATTTGAGAAGTGAAACCACTAGGTCAGAAAAGGAACCCATTTTTTCCTTTTCTCGTGTTTTTTTCCTTTTCCTTCTTTCCTTTCCCCTACCCCTCCCACTTCCCCTACTACCCCTTTAGACCTTGAGACTTAACTTGATGATAGTGATGAAATTACATGTCAAACTTACACTTTAAATAGAGACAGATCATTGTTATGTCAATAAACCCATTTTTCAAAAACTAAAAAAAAGAAACCCACATTTTAAATTTTGATGACTTTTACAAACTGCACCCAAAGAGACTGTACCAATTTATACTCTCTAACAGGCTTCTTTTAAATTAGTTAGTCATTTCTTAGTATCTGTCACTTTCCAGGGCATCTTGTCTTATGGCTTCTTGAGAGAAGCCACAAATTGAAGAACTTTAATTGAGTCAGTTTCCTAGAGAAGCAAGTTCCTTCAGGGGCAGCAGCTCAGACCATTGTTGGCTGCATTTTCTGTGACTGTGTTCAGTATCTGCTGATGTAGCATAGCCTGTGGTCATTACATTGATGTGACAGGTTGTCTGGGCAAAGGGGACAGAGGAGAGGAACAGGGCAAAGACCCAATGGTTCTCCTTGTGAATATTTAAAAGCCATTTAAATAGATTTCTTTTTATCCCATTTCCTATTGATGACAGCACTGAAACTGCTTGTCTCATTTTCAAATCAAAGCTTCCTAAAGCAAAATGGCTTTGACACTGAACAGCCCTTGAAGCTCTGTTAATCACTGGTGAGAGTGAGAGCTAGATGCATTGTTCACAGAGTGGAAAAGTACTTCAGACTTAAGACCACCCCTTCTTTTTGCCTACTTTTTTAGAGGATGTGACTCTGAGATGGCATCATAGTGCACCCTGAGAGCCATGGTCTCCCTTAGCTTCAGCAACCAGAGAGATGGGGGTTGAAACCCTGCCTCAGCTGTTGTTACCTTAATGACATTGGGTGGCAACTTTTCCATAAAACCTTTGGTATCCCCATTGGAGTAATACCTGTCTGCCAGGGTTGTTTATAGGATGAATGATAATCTTTGTGGCTGTCTTTGCAAATCCTGTGTCAGCTCTAGTCTTCATCTATTGCAGAAGCTGCTTTACCTGGGGTGATCCTTTCCACAAAGCAGTAGCTGGGATGATCGTATGGTGATGTGTTGATTTGGCAGGTATTAAAAATTTGAAGCTGCACTCCAGGGCTCTTTACATAAGGCGAAGACAACATCCACTACTCATTTCAAAGCTTGGGGTGATAGATACTGCATGGGGTTGGGGTTCCGAATCCTCTAAAGACCACCTTGGTATATCCATTGCTTACTTCCTTTAGCTCCATAAAACTTGAGCAAGTTGCTCAGTCTCTCTCTCTCTCTCAACTTTTATTGTAAAAATAAGATAATTTCTGTATGCTGTGAGGATTATTGAGAGTCATAGTCTCCTTCCCTCCTTTATTTTTCTTTTTTGTGCCACCGTTCACCATTTCACTTCCTTTACAATTTCCTTGTTTATTTTTGTAATTGCCTTCCTCAATGAAAGTTTCATGAAGCCAGGAATTTGTCTGTTGCTCTGTTGACTCAACTGCACATGGCTCTAGTAGATACTAAATATTTGATAACTGCATAAATGTAGGAAGCATAGAACAGTGCCTAAAAACTAATAAGTATTCCACAAATGTGACCTACCCCCCAATCATTAACTATGTTTGAGGAAATAATGTTTGAGGTATCATATGATTTGTGGAGGTATATTATTTTGTTTAATTTCCTTTAATAACTGGTAGTTTAGTGGCTAAATATCTAGAGGGCGAGTCTCTTTAACCTTTCTTTGCAGTTTAGTAATAGGCAATTTTTAATGAAAAAACGCCATGCAAATAGCCATCTTATATATGAGAATCTTTATTAAAAAGAAGAATGGTATAAGAAAAATAATTAAATATTACCTATAAATTGAGGATAACAAAATATCCCTCATAGAATAGAATAAAAGATCATATAAATAGCATACCTGACATGGCACATAGTAAGTTCTCTGTAAATGGCAAATGGATTATGTATAAATGATTATCAGTTCTTTTCAGCAATGTATTTTTTTATATTACTGTGCTAAGGATCAAACCCAGGGCCTCACATGTGCTAGGCTAGTGCTGTCTTATTGAGCTATACCCCAAGCCCCCAGCTACAGTAGTTTGTGAAGAAAGTACTTGTAGTAGTATAACTCTGGTTTGGAGCTCCTCATTCTTTTACAGCCTGGCTTTATCCATGTGTAGGAAGTTAGGAAAAGGTTATAGGGTACATCTGAATAAGGTGTGGGTGTTAGTTAGAAATTCAGTTCATGCATCCAAAATGTATTTGGTCAATTCTCAGTGGTGTTCCTAACACTGTGCTGGACATGAAGGTAATGAAAAATAAAGAGGAAAAATGGATTCTTTCATCAAGAATCAGCAGTTTTCAAAGCTGAAGCGTCAGTTCTCATGGGAAGTTTGTAGAAGTGTCCTTTCTGGAAGGCCTGAAATGCCTAGAAGTTTTCATCTAGGAATTTATGATCTAAATTCCATCAGTGGTAGTACAAAAACATATATGCAAACATGCGCACAAACTGATATTCATCCTAGCATTTAAAAATATTTAAATTGAGCTGGGCCTAAAGGTATACACCTGTAATTCCAGCACTCTGGAGGCCGAGTCAGGAAGAATGCAAGTTTAATCCTGGGTAACATAGAGTCTCAGTGAAATCCTGTCTCAAAAAGAAAAATTGATGGAGGGGGTGTGTGTGTGCTGGGAATGTAGCTCAGTGCAAAGGCCTTGGGTTCAATCTTCAGTACCACATTTTTTTTTTTTGCTGTGGTTTGAATATGGTTTATTTCCCTCTGAAACTCATATTTGTTAAAATGTAATCCTTGTTTTGAGATATTAAGGGGTGATTAGGGCCCTGCCTTCACAAATGGATTAATTTTTCATACAATTACCAGATTAATGGATTATCTTAAGAATGCGTGTGCTATAAAAGCCAGTTGGGTTAGGTCTTTTCACACCTCCTGTCTCCCACCACATGATGCCCAGTGCTGACTTGGGACTTTGTCAGTAAGACCATCACCTTGGCCTTGGACCAGAATCCTGTGCTAGAGTAAAACCTCTTTTCTTTGCAATTTATGTAGTCTGTGATATTGTGTTATTAGCAAGAGAAAATGGTCCAAGACACCAATCCAAATATCTCACAGGGAGGGGTTAATATTATGTTCCAATAATGGAATACCATTCTACTATGAAAGATAACATGTTGAAGTATCTTTATTAATATGGAAAGATATTTACAACGTATTTACTTGATGGGATCTAAATTTTCTTTTTGTTGGTGGGGATAGAACCCAGGGGTTCACACATGCTAAGCATGTGATTTACCACTAAGTTATACCCCTAGACCAGTGGTGGTGAACCCATGGCATGTGTGTTGTTTGTTTTTCTTTTAAGACAAAAAATGTTAATGTATGAGTTGATTTTTCTAAACTAAAACCTCAGTATTCAGGTTTAATTGCAGTGTTGGCACTTTGTGATAAATAAGTGGGTTTTGAGTTGCAGTTTGGACACTTATCTCTAAAAGATTCATCATTACTGCCCTAGAGCCTTAAAAATCTACATTTTGAAAAAGGATATTTGTAAACAATTGATAAGAATAAGCATTAATTTAAGCATATAAAATCTGAAACAACACACAGCAAAATAATAGTATCTATTGTCTTTTTTAGTAGTTATTTGCATTGTCTAAAATTTCTAAAATAAATATTGACTTATTGTGTAAAACATTTATAAAAATTCTTCCTCCATATTTGTTTCTAGAAAGTTATATAAGAAACTGGGAATATTTGTTACCTTGGGGGAGGAGAGCTGAGTGATTGGGGAATAGAGGAGGTATGAGGAGTATTCAGTATACTTCTTGTTCTTTGGGGTGTTAAAATATGTGAATATAATACCTGTTAAGCAAAAATTAAATTACAAATGGTAAATTGAGAAATGGTGGTAGGCGCCATGGTTGGATTTCCCACGGATTGGGTGGGGGCAGTGGTTGAGACCATGGAACTGCCTCAGGGGAGAACGTACAGGCTCCTTGTAGGGAAGAGTGACCAGGCATATGAGGCAGAGCAAGTGACCTCAGTCAAGCTATGCTGTTTACTGTGCTCATCATTTTCTGCCTGAAGAATCATCCAGAACTTGGCTGAGAGCAAGATTTTCACTTACTAAATTTATTAGATTTTTCTTAATACAAAAGTGATATATGTTCACTGTACAAAATATAGTAAGTATAGACAATGAAAGAAAATCATTTGAAAGCTACTGTATCAAGATACAATTTACATCTTAGTGGAAGTCCTTGATTATTCATCAACATGTATAAATATTTGTGTTTGTTTACAGGAGATTATGTAATGTATACTACTTCACAACTTGCATTTTTACAGGGAAGATAGCTTTTTGGAAGAGCTTGACAGGCAACAATGACAGAAAATCTTGTAAGATTTCTTCCTTTTGGATTTGGAAAAGATGTAGGATCTGAAGAGTAGAGTTAAGAACTGTGATCATTGAACAGGCTCATTCACTTAGACATGTAGATCCAGTGTCCTCTCCATCCTCCAGTATCTGTGGTCTAAGGTCTCCTTTCCTTCATGACACCGAACCCCACAAGAGTCAAGGTGGTAGACAGCCTAGACTACAACCCTGGGGCCCACTAAGAGTTGACTCTTCTCTCTAAATCTGCTGTCTCTTTCTACTGCCTCATTCCCATCCGCATTCAGTGTTCAAGCCTTTTCATCTTCTCATTAGCCTCCTAACCCTGCTCTTCCTCCCAACATTTTCCATTTCAGTAAATGGCAAATGCAGTGTTAATGTCAAAAAATGGGAGCCAGTCTCAATTCCTGTCTTCTTTTTCCCTTCAACATTCAATCCATTAAGAAGTTTGGTGGGCCTTTTTGGGAAAATATATCCCTGATTCAGGTACTTTTTCCCATCTTCACTGTTACCACTCTAGAATAAGCACCATAGTTTTGTGCCTGTATATGGGAATAACCTTTCTAACTCACCTTTTCAATATATTCTCCATGCAGCAGCCAGAAAGCTCTTACAAACCCAAATCCAATATGTCTTACCTCTACATGTAGCCTGTTGATGGTTTTCATCACATTGAGATGAAAACCCTATTCCTTATCATGGTCTACAAGGACCTTCATAGGCTGCCCCTGGCCAAATCCCTGACATTTTTCCTATCTACTTTCCCCATCAGTCTGTTCCCCCTGCCACCCCAGCTCCCTGAAGACTCTTGTTTTTTGTTTTGTTTTGTTTTCTGCAAAAGAAGTTTCAGCAGGGCAGAGACTGTGACTATCTTCTTTATTACTGGATCTTCAGTGTCTGTCTCAGTTCCTCGAGCATAGTAAAACATTCTGTATATATTTCTGTACAAATACATGAATTTACAAATCAGTCAGGATGATAAAAAAAGCAAGTGCACAAGCTTAGAAAATACAAAGCCGCAGGTGATAAATTCTTTTAAAAAGCTTGAACTAAGTGGTTTGGAAGTTCACGGAAAGGGGTATTTACTTTGCCTGAGTAAGTCACTGAGGACTTATGGGTAAGGCAATATTTGAAGTGGATATCAAGGATACATAAAACTCCCCAGGCTTGAGTAAAGGAGAGAATCTGGAGAAAATGACAAGTAGTCTAGTTGAATTGGGATGTAAAGTATATTTCATGACCTGTACAAGGCTGGAAAGATAATTCTGGATCTGATTGTGAGGAGCCTGTGATGCCATTTTAAAGTATTTAGAAAACTCATCTGATAAAGGGCATGCCTCCTTGTCCTGCAGGTAGCAGAACAACACAGTCATAGGAAGAAATAGTGATACATTGTCTCAGGTAGTCAGTAGTGAAGATGAATGAAACGAAAACAGATGTGAGGATTATCCTAGAGAAACCATCAGCAGGAGTTAATGACTGCTCAGAAGGAACTGAGTATGAGATGAGGAACCAAATATGGATTTGAACTTTGGTGACTCAGAAAATGGTAGTAACATTGTAGAAATGGAAAATCATGAAAAGTGAATATTCTTGAGGGTGATGATGGATTTGTTTGTAATTTACTAAGTTTAAGGTAAACAAATGGAATGAATGTCCAATGGTGGTGGAGTTGAGACTAGAGAATTACAGATGTAGTTTTCCCTCATTCACCCATTTGACCAGTTAATATTTATTGAGTATCTAGCATATGCCATATCAGCATTGGGAATACAAAAATAAAAAGCACAAACTCTGTCTCTAAGAATTCCCTTTTGCTCTATCTAGATGTTTGACCCAGGAAAACATGCCTCTGTCAATATCAGCTAATCAAGATCAGCAATATAATTATTTTAATGTACATGAATATTTATACTTTTAACTATACTGTGATGACATGACATTAGAAGGAATTTCATCATACACACGTAATTGTTTATTACTTATAAGTTAGAATTAAAGGAAATCCTGACTTGATCATCACAAATAATAGTTTGAATATAGCGGCACAGTTCGTAATAGCTAAAGCTTGAAAACAGCCCAAGGAAACTGCTGCCACGTCTCTGGATGACATCGTCCCTGTGCCAAAGGTGTTATTGTTTCAACTGTCAGTGGGACATCCCAAACTAAGCCTCTGCTAAACTGTCTCAAAGAGGAATTAAATATTGTTCAGTTTTAAAGCTTGGAACCAGGAG
>NW_004624744.1:25026538-25045232 GCF_000247695.1 Heterocephalus glaber
CTCACTCTCTTTCTCTATGTGAGACAGGGTCTGGCTCTGTAGTCCAGGTTGGCCTTGAACTAATTTGTGGCGATCCTCCTGCCTCAGCCTCTTGAGCGCTGGGATTATAGGTGGGCACCACTACACCCAGCCTGCTTTACTCTTTGAAAATTCTTGCCCTTGATTGAAAAAACAGCTTCATGTGTATATATTGATCTTTTTCTAGCGTTGCTATTCTGTTCTGTTGACTTATTTATGTATCCCCAGTCTGTTGATTATTGTAGCTTTGAGGTAAGTTTTAAAATCAGATTGTATGAGTCATCCAACTTTGTTTTTTAAAAAGATTATTGTGTTCTGCTGGGAGCTTATCATTTGCATGTAAGTTTTTAAAAATTCAGTTGCAATTTTGATTTAGATTGTATTCAATCTTGACTCTGAAATTTGTCATCTGTAGATATTAGGTTAGTGTTCTTCATTATACTGAGGAAGTTTCATTTCCCCCCAATTTGTCGAATGTTTTATTTTCAAGTGTGTATTAATTTTGTCAAGAGCTGTAACTGAATCTAGTGAGATGATCATATGGTTTCTCCTTTGCTCTGTGAGTCATATTAATTGATTTTCAAATGTTAAACCAACATTGTGTTCCTGGGATAAGCCAAACTATTTATGGTGTATTAACATTTTAATATAATGCTATAATCAATTTGTTAACATTTTCTTAAGGAATTTTATATCTCTATTCACAGGAAATGTCGGTCTGTAGTTTGCTTTTCTTACACTGTCTTTGTCAGGTTTCGGTATCAGAATACCTTTTCTAACTTTCTGAATTAGAAAGTGTTCGTTTTTTCTGTATTTTCTGAAGGAGTTTGTATAAGATTATAATTATTTATTCCATAGGTGTTTAGTTGGATTCTTGGATACATAAGTGAGAAGATTTTTTTTTTAAGTGAGAAGAATTTTTTGTACAAAATTCAATTCCTTTAAGGGATGTGGAACCATTCAAGGTTTTCTGTTTTTCTTTAGTTTTAGTATGTTGTAGTGAACATCCTTGTATGTTTACCTCATAAACTCCTGTGAGCATGTCTCTGCCATTCATTTCTCTGAGAACTTCTGGATCCTGGGATTTATATGTATTTAAATTTTTTTTTTGTACCAGGGATCAAACTCAGGACCTTGCACTTGTGAGGCAGGTGCGATGCCACTGAGCTAAATCCCCGGCCCATATATGTATTTAACTAAGTGATTCCAAATTGCTTTCCAGAATGGCAATCGCCTATGCTCCTATGAGAAGTACATATTCTTGCACACATTTGGCATTATTCAGTTTTTAAATTTTTGCTAATCTACAGGAGTAAAATAAGCATGACTGCTGTTTTATTTTATCCTTCTCTTATTGGCAATAAATTAGAAAGCTTTTCTATATATGCTCCTTTTTCAGTTTTCTCTTTGGTAAATTGTCTATTCATAACCTTTGCCCAATTTCCCCTACTTGGTTTATTTTCTTTATCTTACTGATTTGCAGGAATCTTATATTGTATTCCTTATTTAAGAAATAGGAAATATTTTAATCTTTTTTGTAATTTACTAATCTTATTCTTGGCATCATCTGTTTAAAAGAAAAATTAATTTTGAGGTAATAAAAGCCATCATTTGTATTTAGATCACAAAGATATTTTCTTAAGTTTTATCTTGTTAACTTTTTATTTTATCTCAATGTAGGTATATAATCAATTTGGAGTCTACCTTTGGCTAATGTGTTAGGTAAGGATCCACTTTTATTTTTCTCCACATGATTAACTATTTTCTTAAATAGGGAACTAAGTACCTTATCTTTTCTCAGTGAAGGTGGTACCATTTTTATTGTATGTTAGGTTCCTGACTATCCAAGTTTCTCATTCTATTCCTTTGGTTTTGTGTTTTTCTTGTGATAAAAATCACCATATTTTTATTAATATGATTTTATACCCTACCCTATTACATGATGAGCTCTCTTATTAACCCTTTTTTCAGTTGCTATTTTTGGACTTTTCTGTTTTAGTATAAACTTGGAGTTGATTTAAATTTCTTTTAAAAATTAACTTGAGGGCCGGGGATTTAGCTCAGTGGTTCCAGTGCCTGCCTCGCAAGTGCAAGGTCCCAAGTTCGATCCCTGGTACCAAAAAAAAAAAAAAAAAAATACTTTGGCCAGGGATTTAGCTCAGTGGTTTCACCACCTGCTGTGCAAGCGCAAGGACCCGAGTTCGATCCCTGGTACAAAAAAACAAACAAAAAAACTTCAATTTTCACTGAATTACATAAAATTTGCAATTTTGCTCATCTTTATAATATTACATTATTATATTCAAGTCTATGGAAGTGCTTTGTATTTATACAGTTGGTCTTTTTATGTTTAATTAGAATTTTAAGGTTTTCTTTGTGTGTGTGTGTGTGTGTGTGTGTGTGTGTGTGTGTTTTGTGGTACTGGGGATTGAAACCAGGACCTCATTCATGCCAAACAATCACTCTACCACTGACGTATATCACCAGGCCTGTAGTGTTCTGGTATATGATTTTTTTTGGTACCGGGGATCGAACTTGGGTCTTTGCGCTTGCGCAGCAGGCGGTGAAACCACTGAGCTAAATCCCTGGCCCCTGGTATATGATTTTTAAGTGAAATCCTAGATAATTTAGAGTTGTGTTACTCTACTGAATGGTAGAAAATTGGTAGTGAAAGTTACTATTGAGTTTTATTGTTGACATTGTATTTAATTTTGCTGTACTCTTTTCTGATACATTCTTTTATTTACTGTTTGTTAATGCACTTGTATTTTCTAGATGTATGATATCAGTCACATATTTTCATTTCTTCCCATTCCATCCTATCCCTTTTATTTCTTTCTCTTTCCTTTTAATGTAGACCACAAACTATAGGACCATGTTAAACCATAGTAACAACATGGCCTTATTCTTTATTTTAAAGTGAATATGTATACTTTTATTCCATTAAATGTATGCTACCTCTGGAGTTCATATTTATCCTTTACCAAGTTAAGAAAGTTCTATTTGATTCTTAGTGTTACCTAGGATTTTAAATATTCAAAAAGATTGTATTATTTAAATTCTTTCATAATTTAAAAAAATCATTAAAATACACATAAAATTTAACATCTTAACTATTTGTAAGTGCGTAGTAGTTCAGTGCATTAATTATATTCACACATGGTTGTGTAACCATCATCACCATTGGGCCGGGGATTTAGCTCAGTGGTTTCACCGCCTGCTGCGCAAGCTCAAGGACCTGAGTTCGATCCCCGGTACCAAAACAAAACAAACAAACAAACAAAAAACCATCATCACCATCCATGTTAGCAATGAATCTCTACTCATATCATTATTGTCTTATATATTCTTTGAAAATAGTTTTTAAAAATTTTCCTTTAATACAAATGCATATATTTTGAATTGATTATTTTGGTGTATGATATAAAATAAGAGATCCAATTTTATTATTTCCTTATAATCATTTGTTCTAGCCCTATTTATTTAAAAGTCTACCTTTCCTCAATAACCTGAGATGCCATCTTTATCACCTATCACTTTTGGAAGGAGCTGCTGTTATTTATTTGTTTGTTTGTTTGTTTGTGGTAAAACAAACTTAACACAAAATTTACCATTATAACTATTTTAAGTTCAATTGTGCTCAGTGTATTCACACTGTTACCCAACCAACTTCCAGAACTTTAGCATTCTGCAAAGAGGCAACTCTGTACCCATTCAATAATTCCCTAACCCCTCTTCTTTCTAGCCCCTGGCAATCTCCATTCTACTTTCTGTCTCTACTACTTTGGATACCACATATAAGTGGAACAATGTGGTCTTCGTCTTTTTGTAACCAGTTTATTTCATTTACTATAATATTCTCAGAGTACATCCATGTTGTAGTATGTGTCACACTTTCTTTCCTTTCAAAGGTTGCATAATATTTCATTGTATGGATGTTTTGTATTGTATGGATGTTTCATGCATATTCTATTTATCCACTTATCCACTGATGGATAGTTGGGTTACTTGTACATCTTGGCTATTATGAGTAATATTGCTATGGAAACAGGTATACAATTATCTCTTTGAGACCCTGCTTTCAATTTTTGGGGGTATATACACTCAAATGCCTTAAAGTTTTTTGACTTATTTAATCATATGACTTTTTTTCAACCTAATCTATAATGTGATGAATTGCATGAATAGATTTCTTTTCATCCTGGTTAGGGAAGGAAAATGTCTTTTTCTCTACCCATTCTGGGTTCATGGCTGAGGGCTCCATAATGAAAGACAGATTCACAAGAGAAAAGCATACAAGTTTGTTTAATATCAGTTTTATGTGACATAGGAACCTTCATGAGGAAATGAAGACACAAAGAAACAGGTAAACCTGTGTATTTTAGTGCTAGGTATGATTAAGAGTGGTCGTGATAGAGTTAAAGGGATATGAGCTAATAGTAACAAACTGAGAAATAGGAAGGGCTATTTGTTCTGATTCTTCTCTGTGATACTTGATCTTCAGAAATAAGGATGTTTCTCTCATATGTGGGTCTTGTGACCTACTTCAAGGATAGGTCAGAAAATCCTTCCTAGGTTTCATAAAACCTCCTTATGGAAGAGAGTGGGGAAGGTCAGAGAAATCATCCTGTCTCCCAAATTCTTTCAGTTCAAAATATTCACTATGTCCAAGTTCCAATTTGGGGATAGTGAATCCTGAATCCCTTATCTAGGATACAATCTCCTTGATTATGTTGCATTGAAAACACTGCTGGGTTTAGTACACTGCTGGGTTTAGTTGGGTAATGGTTTAAGTGTGATATTTGCAACTATGTTTGTAATTGAAACTGCCCTATAATTTCCCTTTCTCCTATTGTTCTTATCTGCTTTTGAGTAAAAAATTTATTCTAGTGCTACAGAATGCTGAACATCTTTTACTCTGTTTCTATTCTCTGGATCAACTTATACCAGATAGTTTTTACAAGACAATTTGGTAGAATATACCTGTAAAGGCACCTGGGCTGCAATTTTTTGGATTCAGTGTCTTTTTTACTTATTTTTATATTCAAATTCATTACAGTATTTCTTCTTGTACCAAATTTGGCAGTTTACATTTTTCTTGGTACTTTCTCACTTTATCTAGGTTTTTACTTTTGTTAACATATAACTGCTCATGATTCTCTTTTAACAAAATCTCTGTTTAGATTTTTTGTATTTTTTTCTGTATTTTGCATTTCGCTTTGTATTTTGTGTTTCCGTATTTTTAATTTTCATTTCTCTCTTTTTCTTTTGGTCAGTATTGCCAAAAATCTATTTCATTAATCTTACAACACTTAATTTTTGGTTTGCTAATCGTCTTTTAATTTTTTCTAAATTATTTTTTCCTTTTGGTTTTACTTTTTGCTTTCTTCTTGTCTCTTTGAGCTTACTCTATAACTCTCGACTTTTTGAGTTGAATCCCTAACTCATCTATTTTTGATATTAGTTTCCTGATAAATATACTTAAAGCTATGAAATTTCTTCAGGTGTAGATCTGCTAACATTAATATAATTCATGGATAAACATTAACATAATTTTGTGTATGACAAAATTTGGACTTGTAGTATCTTCACTGTCATTCAGTTTAAAATATTTCTTTATTTTTGCTTTAACTAAAGAGTGCTTCTGTAATACACTAGCTTCTAATTATATGAGATTTTTTTTAAAAGGTACCCTTTTATTTTTTTATTTAAAATTTTATTGGATTATGAACAGAGCCAAATCTGTAAGGTATTGATTATTTTAAATTTGTTTTTGCTTTATAGTCTATCATAGCTTCAATTTTTGTTAATATTCTAAGCGTGCAAAGAAAGAATATATGTTTGCCTCTTTTTTTTTTATAAATGATTTTAGGATAAGGAGTTGTATGTAATTCATACAAATTCTTAACATCTTGAAACAGGTTACTTTCATTTTTATACATTTTAAATGCCTATTCAATTAGTAAAATGAAATTTTGAACCATTACAGGATGTTCTCAATGAAGTAAGCACATAGTTGTAGATATCAAATGTATTGTTTCTTCAGTTTTCCTAAGGATATTGGTCTTTGGGAAAATTCCAGGACAGTGTGGCAACAAATACATGGTTTAGTTTATTGGGCCTATCTTTTGGGAAGGACTTTACCCCTCCCTGTCTCTGCACTCTGCTTCTCACTTCTCCTCACCAGCCACACACAGCAGAAACTGGGTTGTATCCACATAACTTCTTATTTTAACCTAAATGACTTTTACAGGTACTAAAAATGATGTGACTACTTTGGGGTGTTTGAATTCTATTAACTGAGATAACCCTTGTTCAACAGAACCTGAGATGGATTAGGGTACACAAATTTGGTAGTAGAAACTGAAATTTAGTTGAATTGTTTTCATGATTGTGGAGAAAGACACTGAATCATAGGAAAATGGAATTGAAATAGTTGGCTGGGAAGAGGGACTTGGGGAAAACTGAAATATCAAATGGAGCATTTAAAAAAGTTTATTTTTATTAATATTTTTGACTGACAAATCATAACTTACACTTATGGGGTACAATGTGGTATTTTGATATATGTAAACAATGTGGAATAATTGAAACAAGCTAATTAACAAGTCCATCATCTCAATTACTTAAGTTTTGCGGTGGAACATTTGACAATTACACTCAGTTATTTTGAAATATGCAGTACATTGTTATTTACTATAGCCATACTGCTGTGCAATTGATCTCAAAACTTATTCTTCTTATCTATCAAAAACATTTGTACCCTTTGACCAATAACTCCCATTTTCCCCTTCTCCCTTTGCTAACTCTCTAGCTCCTAGTAACCACCATTCTACTCAGTCCTCTATGAGTTAAACTTCTTTAGATTTCCCATATAAATGAGATCATGTAATATTTGTCTTTCTATGCCTGGGTTATTTTTCTTAAGCATAGTGCTCTTCAGGTTCATCTATGTTGTCATCACAAATAACAGAATTTTCTGGGGGTTGAACCAGGAAATGCTGATCTACCCCTGCTCCCTTTTACATTTTACTTTTGAGACGGGATTTTGGCAAGTTGCCCAGGCTGGACTTGAACTTGGGATCCTCCTGCCTTGGCTTCCTGGGTAGCTGTGATAATAGCTCTATGCCACTATACCCAAATAGGATTTCCTTTTGTCTTTAAAGGCTGAATAGTATTCCATTGTGTGTGTGTGTGTGTGTGTGTGTGTGTGTGTGTGTGTGTGTATATTTAAATGTCCTAATGCAGATTTTTCAGTTGAATCCCTAGGGTATATAGTGAAATTTTCTCAGTTTCTCCTTTGAAATCTTAAACTCTACATAAAAGAGTGCACAAGAGCCAGAGGGGGTGAGTGACATTTATTACACCACTGATACATTTTACAGTCATTAAGTCCCTGTACATCTTGTAGGTGTTCTCTTGGTAAGAGTCCCTCAAGGATTTAGACCCTTGCCTTTTTTAAACCCAAGGCAATCTGATGTGTGCAGCTGTCCCAGACCCTCTATCCCTTTCTTACATCAGTTTCCCTAAGGAGTCAAAATTAAAAGCAGAAGAACAAAGTTATAAAAAAGAACTCCACAAGTTCTGGAAAACCTAATTACATAAATTCAACCTGTCTTTTTGGAAATTACTGAATTTTTTTAAAGTGATGTAAAAATCAGTTTCTAAATGAAAGTTGTGTTCACTGCTCTGCATCACTGTCTCCCTTCTCCAGTGCTTCCCCATTTAAATTCCATCATGGCACAGAGTCAGGACACCATCTTAGTTTTAGCTCCCATGGAATATTAGAAAATCCATGCTTCCCTGTGACCTGAAGGGTATTTTGAATCTCCAAGCTTTTATATCAACTAATTATTGGTGAAGGAAGTGAGGAAGGAAACACAGGTCAATGGTTCATTAACTTATGTGCCCCAGCTTGGACCAAAGTCTGGGGCTCTAGGAAGGCTTCCTTGTCAGTTATGAGCTGGAGAAACAATTACAATTGGGACAAAGATTGCTTGATGGCACCTGGGCTGAGCCCCTGTCCTTAACAGGAGAGAGGTTCTACTGCTTCCCAATGTGCAGAGACAAAGTAGAGTCAACAGCTACATCCTCACTTTCTTTCTGTCCTTAAAACTCAGTTCACTGTTTATATCACTTCTCCTACCAGCTGTGAGGGCAGGAAGAAAAGCAATTAAGGGCATTATTAATCACCAAGTTCCTGCTGAGAAGGGTCAGACTGCAGCAGGATTTGACAAAGCAACAATTCTATCACCAACAGAGTTAACAAAAGTAGATAGCTCAATATCTTAGAGCTTTATTTGCGCTTATTCTTTCTTAGCCCTAAAAATCCTTACAGAGAGTGAACATCTCAGAGGTGATTAAAAACTAGCCTTCCTTTGAATTTTGCACTTGTTTGAGTTCTAATAATATTTGAGTTTGGTGAGCTTTGAGTCCTCTTTGGGAGGCTGCAGCAACGATGAATTAGAAAATGTACCTGTACTTTACGGAAGAGAAGAGAAAGAGCTTCATTACTTTGTATTATTAGGTATATAGTAGAATTTCCTGAGTTTCACTGACATCCAAGGAAAATCAGAAAACTTTTTGCATAATTATGTAATGCTGTTATGGTTTATATCTAAATGTCTCCCCAAAGTCTCATGTGCTCACAGGTGAGGCTTTTAGGAAGTGACTGGATCTTGGGGGTGTCATTAGTCCACTGATAAATTTATAACTAAATGTGATGGTGGAAGGTGAAGCCTGGATGGAGGAAGTGGGTCACTGGGAGTGTGGCCTAGAAGGGTGTATCTCCCTCTCCTCCCTGGATCTCTTTCTGCTTTCTGTCTGCCATGCCATGTGCAACCTGCCTCTACCATGTTTCTCTGCCATACTGTGTTTCCTTGAAGCCAGCTAACTCTGGACTGAAAACTCTACAAACTGTGAGTCAAAATAAACCCTTTCTCCTTTAAGTTATGAGTGTTGAATATTGTGTTCCAGTGACAAGAAAGTAACTAAGACAAATGCCCTTTGGGCAATCTTTAAGCTTAATCTGTTAGTGGGATGTGGGTGGGGATGGGACGAAGGAGTCGGGCCCTATGCCAGCACAATGTCTACTGAGCAACTCCCGTGTCAGTTTGGTGACTTGTCCAGGAAAAGCAAAGACTTTGAGGGAACTCAATGTCACTACCATTAGAAACCAAATGAGAAGTAGTAATTTCTAAATGGAATTCTTTCAGTAAAAAGTATTTAAAATTCCATTTCACCTGATATTTCGTGGGCAGCAGACTTAAGATTTTTCATCTCAGGAGCACTTTACATTTTAAAAATTACTATCCTCCCTGCTTTCATTGATATAGGTTGTATCTATCAATATTTATCACATTAGAAATTAACACTGAAAAATTTCAAAAGTTGTAAGTTAATTTATTTCAAAATAATACTAGACTCACTGCAAATTAATATACTTAACATATTTTAATGAAAGCTAACTATAGTTTCCAAAATAAAAAAAGACTCATTTTGTTTAACTTTTTTGGCAGTTTTTAAAAATATTTTGACTTACTAGAAGACAGTTGAGTTTTTTTTTATATTTGCTCTGCCATCAATCTGTTGTGATATATCACAATTTGAAACAGCTACCCTGTGATAATTTCAAATCCTGTGTGCCTTGAAGATAATATAGCACCATTAAAATGCTAGACAAGCCTGCTGAATCAGAAAGCAATAGGACATTCCTCCTTTGAGGCTCATCACTTCTCTCTGACTCAGACACACCCAGAACTTGGCCCACCCAAAAATAAAGTATTTGTTTCCCCACACAAAGTTTCAGAAATAATATTCTTACAGAAACATATATAAAAAGGTTCATAATTTCACCAAATATCAAAACAAACCTGGCTCCATGCTTGACAGCATTTCATAGTCTTCTATAGAATTCAGAATTAGCTGGGAACACTGAAGATGATTCTATGCTACATTTAAAAAGAATTTTTATTACACTCCTAAAATTTAATCTTTGTATCTTTGAGAAGTAAATATTCTCATGTTCATAGAAATTAATGGACAAATGCCTGCCAAATGTCACACAGGTCAATAAGTGATGAAACTGCGGACCCAGTTCAGGCTTTCTGGCCCTAAGTGTTATAGCTTTGTTTTTTGCTGTATCATTGGGTGGCCTATCTCACACTCATGGGACTCTAAAGACGTGTCTGATATGGAGTTAAGGGAAGAGAAAATGTCATGTTGGGAAAAGTTTTAACTTATTTGCCAGCCAGCATAGCTATGGTAACTGAAGTAGAAGAAATAAAGATAAGTAGAAAGGTGCCAGGAAACTCAATATTTTTATCTCCATTATTACCTTAATACTTTGGGACAGCTCAGCTCTGCACATAGGTATGCTAATCATTCAGGGAGTGTCTGTATTATAAGGTTTATTAACCCTAAATTTAACTATTCTATCTTACCTGCCTTCAAGATTGAGGTCATCAAGATAAGAGTAACTATAGTAATTTTCAGGACTCTCAATTGCCAGCTTGCACAGTGTTCAGTTCCAGACCTCCCTGGAGTGATGTCTGGAAGTCTTCAAACCTACAGTCACCTCAGATTCCAGGAAAAGTAGAGCCTTGCAGACTACCCCATGAGATCACTTGGTATGATGGTAACCAAGGTAGCCCACCTTCCAAGCAAAGACAATCATGGGAATTGAATTGTCCTTTGAGCCATAAGGATGCCTCTGGAGCTGCAAAACCAGGATAGAGATATTGATCAACCAAATCCTGGTCCATCTCAGCTAATCCTTAAAAGCTGGCCTTGGGTTTTTGTCAGTGGGCCAGTCAGAACCCCTGCATCAGAGTGAGCCCCTTCCAGTTACTCAAGTTGGAGTTTTGTTCTACTCTCTCTCACTTTCTAACTTTGTCCAATAAATCTTTCTATGCCTCACTCTGATGAATCATGAAATTCTTTTTCTGTGACTGTAGTCAGCAAGCCTACTACCTACTCTGTGAGGGGAGCAAATTGAGGGCCCATTTCCTCTTTGTGGCATCTCCCTCAGACCCAGTCCAGAGACAGGAACTATTGCCTTTAGGGATAAATAATGTCCTGGAAGATGGAATGGGAAAATGCAGGACACTAGAGGGTTGATAGGGGTGGAAGATAAGGATCCTTGAGTCAAGTTTTCTACTTTAAATTTGATTCAACTTTGTCCCTGACTATAATGTGGTTCCTTCAGAAACCTCTGACAAAGAACCCAAGATAGAAATTTAACATTAG
Organism: Heterocephalus glaber; assembly: GCF_000247695.1. The sequence continues at coordinate 25,037,804 of NW_004624744.1, forward strand.
ATTCTGTGAATGCCTCCAAATAAAGTTGAAGGTTTTTCTTTGTGTAAAGTGTCACCCAAGGTCATCATAAGTGATTCATTTAGTATAGTTGCTAGCAAGTTCCAGAATGCTGAAGACACAAGCATCATTTACTGAATTTTTCATTTCTATTCAGATGGCTCTCTGTTGTTTTCCTAAACAACACTCAGAAACAGGCAGTTTGCTTTTCCAGTGTGGCTTAACCAGATGGATTAAACTTTCTGGCCTGTTCTCTGGGGAAGTACAATACCTATAAGAGGGCTGCATGAGTCCTGATGACTTTCAGGTCATGACCAGCATGATTGTGATAATTGACAATTCCATTTATGTGAATAAATGGCAGCAGGTATAGAGAATAGGATAGGTTTGAAGGGACCAACACAGGTGGGCTTTGTATCTGAGCCTGACAGACTTTGGAATTATTTCTGACAGTGGGAAGAACAACTTGCCCTTTGTCTAAATTCTTGTCATACTGTCTGATGGTAGTGTTGACATGTTTGGGATAGCTCATTTCATTTACCGAGGAAAGCACTAATATCCATAATTAGCCTTTAATTATTCAACATGCAGCTTATCTCCCTTTGTCTCTCTTACTGTCCAGCTTTTGATAGTTTCCATACTGAGTAGCCAAAATCAAATATGTCCATCTCACTACTCCCTAATAACCTTGGGGGGGGGGCCCAGTTCATATACCGAGGAAAGCACAAATGTCTATAATTAGCCTCTAATTATTCAACATGTGGCTTATCTTTCTTTATCTCTCCTACTGTCCAGCTTTTGATAGCTTCCATACTGTGTAGCCAAAATCAAATATGTCCATCTCACTACTCCCTAATAGGCCCTGCAAAAAAGGACTTTTAGGTCAGGAAACTACATCTATTGCACAAAATAAAGAGTTAGGTCTACTGTTGTGTTATACTATAGGTTGAATTTTGTCCCCTGCCAAAGAAAACATTATTCAGGGATACAGTACTTGTTAAAGCATAAGAAGGAAGATTTTATTCAGACACATCATGATAAGTAGAAGGATCACTGCAATGAGATTTTTTTTTTTTTTTTTTGGTGTCAGGGATCGAACTCGGGACCTTGTGCTTGCAAGGCAGGCGCCGGAACCACTGACCTAAATCCCCGGCCCTGCAATGAGATTTTTGCAGTCAGGGATAGAATGGGCTCAGCTGTGAGTACAGTATGGGTAAGTGAGAATTTATAGCAAAGGAACAGGGTGTGGATCAATGGACAGAAGTTACTAAGGGAAACATCCTGGATGTTAAGGTAAGAGGAGATTCTGGGAGATTCTGGAGAATCTAACAGATTATTGCTAAAAATAGGCCAGAAGGTCAGCTGGGGTATGGAAGAGGATGAGGAACCTGATCAGGTATCTAGGGTGACCAGATATCAAAAGTGGGGGGTTCTTACTAAAATGACTTAGCAGGAATTTTTGCTAAAAGTGAATTTTATGAGGGAGTACACAGATGGTCCTAGAAGGTTCAGAAGAGTGACTACAATTTGTCAAGAGGAGAATCTTTGTCACCCCCCCCCCCGCACACTTTTTCATTGAGTTGCTCATCTTTGTAGAAGTTTGCTCTCTTTTCAGTGCTGATGATTAATGGGGTTACTCAGTTTTCTTTTCTTCCTATGCACTAAAACTTATCTGGGCAGCTTGGACTTCTGCATTCCTTACTTAACAAATGGAAATAGTGAGGGCTGTATTGGCCAGCCTGACAACTGTTCCCCACTCCCACCATTTTACCCCATCTCATGCTGTAATACTTTTGCTGCAGTTTTCTTTGGAGTCCTGCTTACCTCCATCTCTCCCTTCTGAGACCTGAGGCTGGTTTATTGGAAAGAGTCCAAATTCTGTGTCATATGATACAAATAGGCAGCATTAATGCAAGTGATATTTTTGGAATAATAATCTGTCATCAGAAACTAAAGGCAGGATGTAAATTAGCAGCCAATTAGACCAGTTTGGTACTATATTGGCCTCAATTCAGAAGGGATTGTGCCAAGACTATTATTTAGAGAGAATTTGAACAAGGAATACACACTGAAAGCCTGTTAGGAGCCAAGCCCTGTGCTAAGTGCTTTACACACATGATTTCATTTATGACTAAAGTAATTCTCTTTCTAGGAGCCTTTCATAGTGCCCGTACTGTCCTGTTTTAGCATTTCTCACAACTGGTCACTACATAGTTATTTTTGAGATTACTTGTTTTGATATCGGCCTCTATACACTGTTTTCAACTATGTACCGGGCACATAGCAGATGCTCAAAAATTTTGTTAAATGAATAAATGACTATGTTCTAGTTAGGTTAATAAAAAGAAAACTGTGGAATTCTAGGAAAACCCAAATAACCAGGATACAGGAAAAGGCTAACAGGGCAGCTCCTGGAACCTTGGCAACTCTATTATCACTTGAGAGCCTGGTCTTTAATGTGAATCAATTCCTGGTGATTCTGTGCTATGGCTCTCTGTCTAGATTGTTAAGAGAAACTATGATTGGTCAGTTTAGGTTAGGTGTCTACTTTTGGCCCAATCACCTATGATGAGAAGGATGAAGTCATATAGTAGGTAAATGCAGAGTTCCTCCCTTGTGAGTGGTGCTCAGAAAAGGGGTTTTACTGAAGGCCAAGAATGTAAACCAAATGTAGTTTACAGTAATACAGGACTGGAAGGAAGACTGTGACATTATGTGCAGATATATTTTGAAAAAATATGCAATGTGGCATGGTATCTGGATGCCAGGGTTCAAGTCCCAAATTTAACACTTCCTGTGTGATCTGGGCAGAATAATCTCTCTGTCATTCAATATTCTCACCTGCAAAGTGAGGACTATAACAGTATTAGCTACTTAGATTTACTATGAGCTTTAAAAGAGACAATGCACATAAATCACTTAACACAGTGCCTGACGTTGAAAACCCTCAACTGATTGTTAGCCAACATCATTTAGCAATGGAAGATAAAGAAGTTCCATTCAGAATATCTTTGTCTTCTTAGTAAAATAAAGAATCTCACTGCGACTCTGTTAGGACAGTTAACTTGAGAGGGAGGAGAGGAAAGGAAAAGCAAAGGTGGGAGAAGGAGAGGGAGAGAGTGAGGAAAAAGAGAGGGAGAAGATGGCTTAGTATAGTGAAAAATTTCAGATTTGGGGAGATATGATTTCACTAAGTCAAAAGTGTTTGTAGAATAATTTGATCCTCAATTTTGACCATTTTAAAATTAAGATGGCAAAGTAAAGCAAATTTGACATCAATCTCCAGATAAACCTTTAAAAATCACCTTTTCTGTATTTGTTAATTCCACTGGCTTTGAGGTCCAGAAATTCCATTTTCAAGGTCAGTATCTCTTCACCTAGACTCAGTGTTAGAGCTCAGAACCTATAGGTCTGTGCTAATAGGGAAGTGATGAGTTAAACCATTTAGCTGTTCAAGGATCCCGACCTCTAACTCTACTATGATTTTTAAAATGATAAGTTGAAACCCTTGTAATCTTCAGCCTCTGTAGCTGGCAGAGCAGGCAACTGGATATGCTTATGGATTTAAATCAAAGGTCATTGATTTTTTCCACATTTAGCAACACATTATAACCTGAAACACATATGACAAATTGGTGCTGATTATAAGCTCCCAAAACACAATTATGAATGCCATAATCTCAAATATTGAAATCTCAAAAGATCCAAAACCCTAAAGTCTAAAATACTGAAAATCACAATCCTGAAATATTAAAATCCTGAATGTTGAAACCCTAAAGTAAAAATCCTCAAAGTATAATTTTCACTGGGAAAAAGGCTATAAAAAAGGGATAGAAAACTAAATTCTGGGAAAAAGGATTAATGTACTTTCAGTTATATGCAAATTAATTACATCATCTTAGGTGGGATATAATGGTGAAAGAAAAACTAATTATTATCGATTCTGCAGAAACAGAAAATCACTTAATTGTAGCAGCTGAGCTACAAGTGGACAACACATGCTTACAAAATTTGTAGTTCATGGTCATTCTTCCAATACCAATGCAGTGACTGTCTTGAAGATTTTGCAAGTGAAAACATAGATGAAAAATTCTTACTGTAAATTAGTATCCTTTATATGTCTAGTGGTGCTATGTATTTTCATTTGATGTTTTGTGTTGGTGATTTCCCTGTTTTAAAAAAAAGCCCTCAAGCATGGTGCTAACCTGTCCAGTGTTCCTCAGCACAAGACGGTAGGATGTGCCTTAGAAGAGAACAGATGTGTTAGATAAGCATTGTTCAGGCAGGAATTTTAATGCCTTTGGCTGTGAGTTCAAGGTTTATGAAGCAACAATATCTATTAAATAAGGTGGCTTTCAACAGAACCACATGTAAAATGAGGTTATGTTTGAGTGATGAAAAAGTGAACAAAAAGCTTGCAAGAATCTAACCTTGTATTTCTCAGGAGCAATGGTTTAGTGTTGGCTAACTCTGTGTTTGTGGCAACTTTTTAGAACATAACTACTGCAAATAATAAAAACAACTACATTTGGAGATTTATATTCCTACGAGTAATGCAGGAGATTTTCCAAGGAGGCATCTTCTTGAAAACAATTATTAATGTTGGATTTTTAAAAATTACCTTTCTGGTAAATGTTCAATAATATTCCATTATTTTTTGCATTTTTCTCCTTACTCATTATGTCTCATTAAGTATCATACTGAGCTACATTTCCCAGCTTACCCCAGCCCCTGCCCTTTTTTTTTCTTTTTTTGGAGACAGGGTCTTGCTAAATGGATAAATTGTCTAGGCTGGGGGTGAGTTCTGATCTTCTTGCCTCAGCCTCCCAGAGTGCTGAGATTACAGGTGTGTACCACCATACCTAGCTTGAATATTATTTTTTCTGAATTACTCACTTGAAGTCTTTGGCACATTTTCAATGAATTGCCTGTTTATTGATTTTCAGAAGTTCTAAAAAATTATAATCTGAATACTAGACCTTTGTCAGTTATATGTGTTCTAAATGCCTTTGTGGGTTTATTTTTTCATTTTCTTTAAGGTTGATATTGATAAGTAGAAACTTTTAATTTACAGTACTATTTAATGTATTAAAATTCATTTATCATTGCAATTATGTTCATTCTTTTTATATTTTAAGAAATCCTCTCCTAGCAAAAAAATAATGAAGATAGTTTCCTGTGTTCTTTACTTTTCATATTTAGATCCAACTCATGGATAAGGTGTAAGATAGTGGTCAGGGACCCCTGCCCAAATGGATAGTCAATTGACCCAGCATGACTTACTGAAAAGTCTATTTCTCCCACTATTTTACATGGTTACCTTCGTCAGAAAATAAGCAGCCATGTACCTAGGTTTTGAGACTATTTATCCTATCCTATTTGCCATTTTCCTATCCTCATTTTAATACTACATGGTTTTAATTTTTAGTGTTTCTCTTTATAATAAATATTGTATGTAAGACTTTAACTTTGCTCTCCCTACCACTAAAATAGAAAAGGATTTATTATGGGCTGTTGGTCATTTACAGAATTATTGAGAGGATTGAAGAAACAGAGGCTAGCTTGAACTTCTAGGGATGACTCCCAAAGCCACAACCAAGGATTGGGCCATGAAGAAACTACCACTTTTCTCTTCAGGAGAAAACTGTGTTTTGAAATAAAAAGCTTCTGATACAGTTCTAGCTCCAAAGCCATAATGCCTTGTGTGCGAGTAGACATCCACTTCAGCTAAATCAGGAAGCATGTTTAGGCTTGCTGGCCCTGCATCCAAACTTCAGCTCTGAAACCACTTTTTTTAAAATTTAAAAATAACTTTATTATCAAACACACACACATACAGAAATTAAAACCATTCAAAGAAGAACAATACAAGGGGAAAAAAACTACAATGATATTCAAATACAGTAGAACTCAACCAAAACAAAACTGAAAAGCACTTAAACATTTTTCCGTATAACTTTAAAAAAATCTCAGGCACCACCAAGACACCAGAGGATGTGATTTGTTTCAGAAAGATCCCCCAAACCAACAATGAACAAATAGTGGTCTGGAGAAAAAACTCCAGTTAGTTAGCAGACTCCACATAAGCCAAACTTCTGCTTATTTAAATTTCAATACAGTCATATGACACACGATGGAAACACAATCTGAGAAATATGTTATTAGGCCATTTCATCCGTGTATATCCTTAATTACACTTTCAGTTTCTCATACTAGAGAAACTATTCGGTATTTACACATGTGTTTCCTATTTATTTCACTTAAGAGGATGGCCTCAATATGCATCCACTTAGCTATAAATGTCTCTAGTTTCTGGTTCTTTATGGCTGAGTAGTACTCCATTTTATAAAAAACCCACATCTTCTTTATCCATTCTCCAATTGATGGGCACTTGGGTTGTCTGAAACTACTTTTTAAAAGTGAGGAGTCATTATTATAATCCCTGCTAGCAAAAAGAATATCTTCAGCTCTGCTCCTTTTCCCTACTTAGCTCAGTAAAAATTTTACTGTGAACAGTGGATGGGTCAAAAGTTTAATCATTCTGGAACTCTTGCTGTAGGAATTCTTAGAAATACAATTTTTAGTTTTTTCCCTTTAAGATTTAGAATAGCACATTTGAAGGAGATTAGAATAAAAGTTGAGCAAATCAATTTCTAGTATTTTTAGCATGAAGTAGTGCCAAATTTCTAATAGGACTGAAGCAATCTGTATTCCTGGCAGCAATGTATAGGAATATTTGTGGTTCTATATTGTTGCCTGTTTGATTTTTGTTGGGCTTTTGTTTTTGAAGTGCTATTTTGTTATCATTTTAATTTGTATTTCTATGATTAATAATGAAGTTGAATATGTCTTCATATATATTTTGGCCATTCATATTTCCTTTTTAAGATATACCTGTTTATGACTTCTGTACATTTCCCATTCTTGTTCTTTGTTACTCTTTGGAATTCTCTATATAATCTAGATAATGGTTCTTTGTTGGTTATATGTTTTTTTTTTTCCTGAAAAATGGCTATTTGGAGTCTTTCTTCCTTTGCATTTCTGTAAAGGTTTTTAGATGTATTTATTTTTTCACAAAAAAACCTATGGGATTCTTATTTCATTTAATCTACAAATTAAATCTAGAGACAATATTTGTTTTCAAATTCATGAATATCGTATATTCTGCCATTTATTTAAGTCTTTTCTTTTTTGGAGACAAGGTCTCCCTATGTAGTGGCTTTGAACTCACTATATAGCCCAGGCTGGCCTTGAACTTGAGGTGTTCCTCCTGCCTCAGCCTCCTGAGTGCTGGTACTACAGGTGTGCTGCATCATGGTTAGCTATTTAGGTCTTCTTTAGTGTTCCTCAATAAAATTTGCCATTTTCTTTATAATGGCCTTGCATAACATGATAGATTTATTTTATTCATATATATTTTTTAAATTTTATT